>CM021102.1:12757342-13451378 GCA_007115665.2 Sequoiadendron giganteum | reverse complement strand
TTCAGATGGTCTACAACAGATGCACCTTCATCCATCTTCAAAGAGTACAACTTCTTCCTCAGGAATAACTTATTTACCAGAGACTTTTCCTGATAAATATCGCCAAGCTTCTTCCATTACGAAGTTGCAGACTTCTCCTCATGGACATTCAGGAGTACAAAATCGACAAGACAAAGTCTTATCAAACCTCTCACTTTTCTATCTGCGAGGTCCCAATCTTCTTGCTTCATACCTTGTGGCATAGTTCTAGACACTGCTACCTAGAGGTCTTTATCCACCGGGAGGTCTTCCACTTTGAGTTTCCACAACTCAAAGTTGTCGCCATTGAATTTCTCAATATCAACTCTTCCCGATGTACTCGCCATCTTAGACAGAACTAAGTTCTAAATTTTCAAGACTGCCACTGGACCAGTATTAGCACAAAAAACTGGCCTTACTAACAAGGATAACACAATTGACCAGGCTTTAATACCACTTGAAAGGAAAAGCAACAGTGCGGAAACGCTTTCCTAACGCTAAAACCGCAGAGGAGACATGAAAAGACAAGTTTTAAAAACTTAAAACACTTAAGATGAACACATACAAGGTAAAACAAGGAACAAAAATAAAATGATTACAGAGATAACACCCAATTTATATGGGAAAACCCTTTTGGGAAAAAACCCACCACACTAAGAGAAACACACTTTGTATTACAGTAAACAAAAGATTACATACAAAGTTACAGTCCTCACTCTTTGATAGTTAGCTCACAACAACACTTGAGTTTCCATGCACTCATTATTATAATGCTATTTCAAAATACAGTGAATACAAAAATCTCATCAACCCTTTTCTCAGTATTCTCCTTTTTCTGATGTTTCAACTTCTTGTCAAGATCGACTATCTAGCAATCTCCATCCAACGACGAATTAGGGTGCATTAATTTCAATTCTTCACTAACATGCCAAATCAATCTCAGATCGGATCCACCTGCAATCCTACATCGAGTCACCCCCATAATAAATTCATTGTAGAGAAATTACTAAATTTGGGCTCTACCAATCGCCGAAAAACCGATCTCATATAATTGCATAATAAATCACTTTTCATCAATCTAGCTTTCAACAATAAATGTTGTTTTGCAACAATGTTGCAAACACAACCAAAGAGAAGTCGCCATGTGTCACACTACTATTCGTTTCGCCGCTTGACCGAGCAGTGATTGGTCAACTCTCATCGGGCTCCGAAAACCCTTCGCCATCGCTAACTATTTCAACACATTTTGAGTTGACAATAATCCACTATCGCCAAAACATTGAGAGCCAGCCCTATCGGGTCCCATAATCCATGTGTCCACCGCTTAGGAGGTTCTTGGGCATCCAGGAAGGAATTGCCAAGATTCCCATGAGCTCGCCTAGAACGAGCTTCTGAGGCTGCCATGTGTCCACCGCTCGCGCTCTCCGCTTGGCCTATGTGGAAGCCATTGGAGCTCATTCGAGGAATCTCTAGCGACATTCGCTAGATTCTCCAGGGAACTCTCGAGGTACAAACAAGTATCCATGGCCAGAGAGCTCTTCACATAAATAAACTTGGTGCCCACCTCCTCTTCATTGCGCTCACCTCTTTGATAGGCTACCACACGTCATGCACATAGGCAATTCCACTCGGTGAAAAGGTTAACAACGGTCCTTGCCCTCGAATTCCATGGAAAACATCCAACACCGTCAGATGAAGTCGATAGTTGATATTGATGCGAAGCATCGACACATCAGTGAAACTTAGCATTTCCTCCCACTGATAAATGACTGCTCCACCGATAAAGTCAGAACCAACAAACATTCTGCCAACTCCACGCTCGTCGGCACATCGTTGTGACAATCCCTTAGTCTCGCTGATCAGACTAAGTCTCAACGACCAAAGGGTCAAGCCAACCAAATGAGAAAACTGCGTTAAAGCAATAAGGGCATAAATTCGTTAAGCCTTTCTTAGAGGTCCAAGCCAGTAAATTGAGGTACATTTTCCAACAAGCTCGCACTTGACGAAGACTTACTAGAATTCCACAAGACTTTGAATTTATTGACGATCATAGGCCCCAAGGCCCATTGAAATTGCACACCATTTGAAATTTTATGTGCTTACTAGCTTTGTCAATGCATCAGTAACATTCTTCAGGGTATCCACCTTCTCTAAAGAGACCTTTTCATCCTCCACCATATCTCTCACGAAGTGATACTGCACATCGATATGATTCATCCCAGCATGGAAAGTTGGATTTTTCGCCAAACAAATGGCACTCTGACTATCGCAATAAATAGTGATCTTCCCTGCATGAAACCCAATATCAGAGCACAAGCGGTTGAGCCAAACAACTTCTTTGAAGGTGTGATTCGTTGCCAGGTATTCTACCTTCGTCGTGGACAAAGCGACTACAGCCTGTCGCTTGCTCATCCAATTGATTGCACCACCATTTAACATGAAATTATATCCACTGGTGGATCTTCTACTGTCAATGTCCCCTACCCAATCAGAGTCCACATATCCATGAATGCTAAGAGTTCTCTGTGATCCAACCAAATTACCATGGTAACACAGAGCACAAACTGAGGTACCTCTCAAATATCTAAACAATCTTTTTACATCCCAATGCGTCCTTCCTAGATTTTCCATAAATTGAATGAGTAATCCCACTACTTGGGCAATGTTTGGCCTTGTATAGACGATCACATACATTAAACTTCCAACAATACTTACATAAGTCTCTCTGGTAGTGTCCTCCATCTCAATAGCAAATTTTTGACAATCTTTAACAGATAGCTTCGTTCCCTGCAAGACTGGAACAACTAGTTGTTTGCAATCACTCATATCAAATTTCTCCAGAAAAATGTTGATGTACTGACTCTGGATGACCTAAAGCTTTCTACCATTTATGTCTCTGGTTATCTTCATCCCCAAAATATACCTTGTTGCACCCAGATCTTTCATTTCGAACTTTGCAGACAATTGAGACTTAAGATCAAAATTCATAGTCTTACTATTTCCTATGAACAACATATCATCCACGTACAGGGTAATAATAAGCACACGATCATTTTTAGATTTATAATACACACAATGATCATATTTTGATCTCACAAATCCCATGGACAACACAAAGGTGTCAAACTTCTGGTACCACATTCTAGGAGATTGCTTCAAACCATACAAAGATTTCTTTAATTTGCAGACTAGGCTTTCTTTACCTTTTTCAACAAAGTGCTTAGGCTGGGACATGTAAAATTCTTCTTCCAGCTCTCCATGGAGAAATGTTGTTTTCAAATCCATCTATTCGATCTCTAAGTCATACGCGACTGTAAGTGACAACAAAAATCTAATAGATGTCAGCTTAGCTATAGGGGAAAATATTTCTCCATAATCAATTCCCTCTACTTGGGAATAACCCTTTGCAACCAACCTCGCTTTATACTTCTCAACACTACACTCAAGACCAGTCTTCTTCTTAAATACCCATTTACAACCAACAAACTTTCTTCCTTCAGGAAAAGGTACCAAATCCCAGGTTTCATTCCTTTCCAATGAGTCCATTTTTTCATTAATGGCTTTCAACCAGTAATTTGCATTGGGCATATTAATTACCTCTTTAACAGTCCTAGGCTCCTCATTGCTAGTAATTAAAGCATAGGCACAGTTTGAATCCAAAATGGGGAAACCATACCTCTCTAAGTTGTTGTTTTTGATGTGTAGACCTTCTCACTAGATGAGGTTGTGGTTCTTCATCTTTGCAACTCTCAAAGATACTAGAGCTCTACTCAGTTTTAGGTACACCATGTAGTTCTTCCTTTTTCTGGAGTTTGGGGAATCTCAACTACATCATTCTTCTTTTCTCTTTGATCTGTCTCTGGTTGTGGATCAGTTGCTAAAGGTTTCAACTCACGAAATATTACACTTTTTTTGTACAAAACCTTCTCAGTGACGGGATTCCAAAGCTTGTATCCCTTCACATCAACACCATAGCCGATGAAGATACATTTAACAACTTTGTTCTCCAACTTAGATATTTTCTCATTTGGCACATATGCATATGCCTCACAACCAAAGAAATGAACATGTCTCAGAGAGGGCTTCTTACCAGACCATGCTTCCAAAGGTGTCTTATCAACAAGAGCAGAGCAAGGAGAACGATTTACCAGGTAACATGCTATAGCCACGACCTCAGCCCAGAACTTCCGCTCCAGACCAACATTGTTCAACATACTCCTTACCTTTTCTATCAACATCCTATTCAACCTTTAAGTAATTCCATTATTTTGTGGAGTATAAGGTGTAGTTTTATGCCTTTTAATCCCATGGTCTTTATAGTATCTATCGAAATATGCAGAACAAAACTCACCACCATTATCCATCCTCAAACATTTTATTTTCCTTCCAGTCTGATTCTCTACCAAGTTTTTAAACTTTTTAAAACGACTGAACACTTCTTATTTAATTTTAAGAAAGTATATAAATTCCCTTCTCGAGTTGTCATCAATAAAAGAAACATAATATCTAGACTGTGATAACGAAGGAACATTAACTGGATAAAAAACATCAGAATGAACATAGTCCAGTATACCAGAAGATTTATGAGAACTCGAGGAAAAATAAACACGTTGTTTCTTTCCATAAATGCAGTGTTCGCAAAAATAAAACTGAAGATTACAATCTACAAGCCCTTCAACAAGAGTTTTATTTTTCAATGTTTTTAAACCTTTCTCACCTATGTGACTGATTCTATGATGCCACAACATGGTCTTCTCTGCTGGGAGTTTCACCTCCATCGCATTTGCAGCTAGAGAAGCTTCTTCATCCTTCTCTATAGGAGCAGCTTTGCTTGACTTTACAAAGACGTTGTTACATTGAATAGGACATGCATCCAACTTGTACAAAGTGCCAGTATGAACACCCTTAGCCAACACCATTGCACTTCTAGCCATCTTACATCCTTTTCTCGAGAAAGAAACTTCTACACCAGCATCATTCAACTTACTAACATAAAGTAAGTTGCGAGCCAGGCTTGGTATGTGCAGTACACCACCAATCCCTTTGATTCTACCTTCAGGGAACTGTATCTTGACTCTACCTCACCCAAAAATCTCCAAAGTTGAATTACTCACCAGGTACATCTTTCCACCATCATACTTCTTGTACTTAGTGAACCATTCTCCATGAGACATCATGTGAAAGGATGCACCCGAGTCAACCAGCCAGACATCATCTGATACCTGAGTTGCCAAGGCTGCAATGAAGGCATCTACATCACTCTGAGAAGATTCATAGTATGAAGAGTTACTATTCTTCTTCTTCTCCTTACAATCATTTCGGAAATGACCAGGCTGCCCATAATTCCAACATTTCACCTTGGAATTTTTACTAGGAGACTTTGATCTCCCTACAGATTTAGATTTGGACTTCTTGTCCTTCTTCTTGCCTTTCTCATTCGATCTACCTCAAACAACAAGGGCCCCTTTGGCCATCTAAAAAGACTTCCTCCGCATATCTACAGACAACAGCGAAGCAACCACATCTTCCATCTTGAAAGTAGCAGTCATACTTCCAATAGCCATCACCAAATGATCCCAAGTGTTAGGTAACAAACATAACAAGAGCTTGCAATGATCCTCTTCCTTTATCTCTACACCCACAGATGCCAACTGAGCAACACTCATATTAAACAAGTTCAGATGGTCTACAATAGTTTCACTTTCATCCATCTTCAAAGAGTACAACTTCTTCCTCAGGAATAACTTATTTACCAAAGACTTTCCCTGATAAATATCGCCAAGCTTCTTCCATAACGAAGTTGTAGACTTCTCCTCATGGACATTCAGGAGTACATAATCGGCAAGACAAAGTCTTATCAAACCTCTCACTTTTCTATCTGCGAGGTCCCAATATTCTTGTTTCATACCTTGTGGTATAGTTCCAAACACTGCTATCCAGAGGTCTCTATCCACCAGGAGGTCTTCCACTTTGAATTTCCACAACTCAAAGTTGTCGCCATTGAATTTCTCAATATCAAATCTTCTCGATGTACTCACCATCTTAGACAAAACTAAGTTCTAACTTTTCAAGACTCCCACTGGACTAGTATTAGCACAAAAAACCAGCCTTACTAACAAGGATAACACAACAGGCCAAGCTCTGATACCGCTTCGAAGGAAAAACAACAATGCGGAAACACTTTCCTAACACTAAAGTTGCAGAGGAGACATGCAAAGATGAGTTTTAAAACATTAAAACACTAAAGATGAACATATAAAAGGTAAAAGAGTAACAAAAATAAAATGTTTACAGAGATAACACCCGATTTATATGGGAAAACCCTTTCGGGAAAAAACCCACCACACCAAGAGAAAGACACTTTGTATTACGGTAAACAAAAGAGTACATACAAAGTTACAGTCCTCACTCTCTCATAGTTAGCTCACAACAACACTTGAGTTTTCATGCACTCATTGTTACAATGCTATTTTGGCATACAGTGAATACAAAAAACTCATCAACTCTTTTCTCAGTATTCTACTTTTTCTGATGTTTTGACTTCTCGTCAAGACCGACTATCTACCAGTCTCCATCTAATGACCAATTAGGTGCATTAATTTCAGTTCTTCACTGACATGCCAAATCGATCTCGGATCGGATCCACCTGCAATCCTGCATCGAGCCACCCCCGTAGTAAATTCATTGTAGAGAAATTACTAAATTCGGGCTCTACCAATTGCCAAAAAACCGATTTCATATGACTGCATAATAAATCACTTTTCATCCATTTAGCTTCCGGCAATAAATGTTGTTTTGCAACAACAGTGCAAAAACAACAAAAGAGAAGTTGCTACATGTCACACTGCTATTCGTTATGCTGCTTGATTGAGTAGTGATCGGTCAACTATCATCGGGGTCTGAAAACTGTTCACCATCGCTAACTATTTCAACACATTCTGAGTCGACAATAATCTTCTATCGCCAAAACACCGATTGCTAGCCCTATTGGCTCCCACAAGCCACATGTCCACCGCTTATGAGGTTCTGAGGCATCCAAGAGGGAATTGCCAAGATTCCCATGAGCTCGCTCGGAAGAAGCTTCTGAGGCTGCCACATGTCCACCACTCGTGCACTCCGCTTGGCCTATGTGGAAGCCACTAGAGCTCCTCCTAGGAATCTCTAGCGGCATCCGCTAGATTCTCCAGGGAACTCCCAAGGTGCAAAAAAGTGTCCACAGCTAGAGAGCTCTTCGCATAAAGCAACTCGAGGCCCACCTCCTCTTCATTGTGCTCACCTCTTTGACAGGCTCCACACATCATGCACACAGGAAATTTCGCTCAGCGAAAAGGTTAACAATGGTGCTTGCCTTCAAATGTCATGGAAAGCAGCCAACACCGTCAAATGAATCCGATAGTAGCCATTGATGCAAGGCATCAACACATCAGCGAGACTTAGCATTTCCTCCCACCAATAAATGACTGCTCCGCCGATAAAGCCAAAACCGACAAAAATTCTGCCAACTCCATGCTCGTCGACCCATGGCAGTGACAATACCTCAAAGTCTCATCGATCAGAATAAGTCTCAGTGAGCAAAGGGTCAAGCCAACCAAATGAGAACACCGCATAAAATTAAATTTAAGCTTGGTGGGTAGTTTTCACTTTTTCAAGAGAAAACTTAGGACCTCTGAGGTCATCAATGGTAGTTGGCTAGTACCAGGTGTCAAAATCTAAGCCTGAAACTCAAAGAAGAACATTCTATGATGAAAGACGTTGAAAAATATGCTTCTCGGTGGGGGGGATTTTCAAATGGCGAAAAGTGCTAAAAATATTCTAAGTTTGGAAACACTTTCACCTTGTAACGTGGGAGACACTTTTGCAATCAACGCACAAATCAACTTTACAGTGTTCGTACATGTGAAAATGGTGAACTGCAGTCACACACACATGCCAATAGTAGTGATGCTCTTACGTTGTCAATTCAGTAGCTCATATGGTAATCGTAGAGCGCGAAACAGAGGAAAATTACCAATTTGAGAGTAAATATGTGCCCCTGTAGCTCAGGGGTGCCCTTTTATTTGAAGGCCTAGATTTAGTTATTTTCGGTTGCAAATATATTCATTCTCTTCAGTTTTCTGTTAGCTTTCGGAAAATCTATGGAGTGAGTCTATCTGAGTTGTAGAACTTTGGAAAACGAAGGCAGAAGTAAAAAGTACGAGGAGATCACATATCACGGAGGGAGTCAAAATTTACAAATTTGTGCCCCTATAGCCTAAGGGCACCCTTGAATTAGACCCATCAGATGATTGAATTTATAGTTTTCATTTTCGAGGAATCTTATGTGATTTAGCTTCATTTCACGATGCACCTGTTCACAAGATCATCAGACAAGCTGAGTAACCATGACAGTAGTTCCAGTAAGCATGCAAAACAGAGGATAGTATAAAATAAAATATCAAATTACACCTCTGTTGGCTAGCGGTGCCTTGCCTTTAGGCCAGTCAGATGAGGTTTATTGCAGTTGTCATCTTCACAAGACCTGTGCGGAATCCTCCTAGTTTTTCAATGAATTTATCCATTAGCCATCGGGATCTGTCAATCGCTTGTAATCGAAGAATCTATGTAAAATGAAGACAAGTGGAAAAAAGGCTTATGGGTTTTACACATTGCCTTGAAAAAGGTGCCCTTCTTTGGGAAGCCCTAAATACAGTCTGTTTGCTTTGTATCTCCCAGGAACATCTCTTCCAAGTTGTTCCATCTACGTAGCAAGCCTGCCAACATGTAGATCATAGCAATCCAACTCCTAGTAGCAAGGGTCAAAGTAGGGCACTTGTTTAAAATCAACAAAATACAAAATAGTGTCGATTTCCATTTCTCCTCCTCTGCAAGCCAAGGGAACCCTTGCATTAAGGGGTCCTAATCCAACATTCAGGCCTTGCATGTGCATTCATCATGTGCGTAATTCTTCCAACTACACAATGGATCCATCATCCTGTCGAAAGGATTCATCGTTCACCGGTAGCGGCAGATTGAAGCATCAAATGGAAAAACAAAAAAATGGTTGTATGTAATTTCTTATGAAATTACATATCTCCTTGGAAAAGGTGCCCTTCATTTTGAGTCACTAGATTCAATTTTATGAGGTCATAGCATCCAAAAGACATTTCATCAATTTTGATCTGGCTACGCGATGAATCATTAGTTCAGTTTCAACATCACCCAGACACCTAGAAATCAATGTTCAACAAAGGCAGTAGTGATGTTTTCAACGAGCTACAGGTCCAGATTCATCAACAAACTTCAAATAATAGAGGCAAATTCTATAGAAGCAGAGAAAACAAACAAATTATAACTTCTATCTTATGTATAAATTTCTTTTATTTCTCGTCTTAAGTATTCTTCGCATGTCAAAGAAAACAACCAAATGTTCAGAAATGAAGCATCTGGGTTCACATATTTGAGCATCAACAACAATAACCATGTCTCAAATAATTTCGTGAAAATTACCCCGTTGCCTCTATTCTAGAGCTCTGTACTTTTTTCTGAGATTTTCTTTTGCATGCCTGCCTAAAATGCATTTTCTCCACAATTTATCGATCTGGGTTGTGCTAGAATAAAGTTTTGTACAAAACCCATGTTCCAGATTTTTTCGAGAAAAATTGCCCTCAGTGCTCCTAACTGCTAGTTTAGATCTTGACTGAAAACCTTTTGCATGTGAGCCTAGTTCACATTTTTTTGAATTTCAACATTGTGGGTTATCTTATAATTTGATTCTGCACAAAACCCACATCTCAGATTTTTTTTGTCAAAATTGCCCTCCGATAGTTTATTTTTAGCCTCATTTGGAGTGATTTTTGGTTTTCCAGAGAAAGTTGTCAAAACATAGCCGTGTTCATAGTCCACAAGTGATTTTTTCAAAATGCAATACACATAGAACAAATTCAGGACCAAGTCAGTCCTAACTCATGATTTCATCGAAATAGTTGACACGAATTTGCATAAGGTGCTTCCACATGCTGTTTTGGATCCGAAAAAGATAAATTCAACAATACTTCAAAACATCGAAAGGTCTGGGTTGCTAGAGGCTGCTTCTATCCCCATTTTAGTTCAGAGCATTGAATTTGTATTGTCTTGTATCAAGCATTACAATTCTACTGCTCGCCAAATTCAATCAGTGGATGGACGGGTGGTTTGCAGTCTCAAGCCCCAAGACATTGAGAAATGTTTTGGTATTCCTTCACATCCAAACTGTCATGTCATTACCATAGAACTGTGTGAAAAAGTGTCCAATGTTGATAAGGATGCATATCAAAAGAAAATGGTTAAAAGGTGGTTGAAAGAAAAGAAGATAAAATTGCCACATAATGTTGGTCACGGAGAGTTCAAAGATGAGTATGCGATTTTGATAACTCTTCTTAATCGTATCTCCGGTCATTCAGATGCAAATAAATTCCAGCCTTGGTGTATTATGTCATTGCTCAAACTATGTCTAAGCGAGAATATTATGACTGGGCTTCTTTGATAAGCGACGTCATTCACAAACAGATCACTAAATTCCTTGTCGCCCATGATTTTCACATGTGTTCTTATCTCGTATATTTGATTGCATATCAAAATCAATTTAGAGGTTTGAACACCAAAGGTGTTCTCGATGTGCAAAAATTCTATCAGTACTATGATCAGCTTGAGTTCACGAAGTCTGAACGACATTTCAAGCGTGTGCAGGAAGCATTCTCGATGTGCACAGTGAGGGATCTAGACCGGGAATTACATGTTCATATTTTAGCTGTTGCTCGTGAGGCAATGGTAGAATGGGCAGACTGGTTCATTTAGTTCCCTACATATACTTACATCTGTATCTATGGTTATAAAGGAAATCCAACCATGCTTCCACATTATCTTTTAGATAAGATAGTGTTCATGGAGTTTATGAGGCAATTGTCTGAAGTTCATTCACGGTTGTGTCATAAGAGCAAGGCGACAATCAATTTTCCTTTGTAGATAGGAATCTACCGATGTAAAACAACAGTTGATGCTAAGACTACAGGTAAGGAGTTAGAGAACCTCAAGATCAAGTACCTTATTGATGCACATGTGTATGATCCTTGGAATTATTATTCAACGTGTCTTGGAGGTCGCTTGCATCACAAGCCTGATATGGAGGACTGTTGGGTCAGTTGCGAAGATGAGTTCGAAGTGCGCCGACAAAGTTACAATAGGTTAACTCTCTCGCATATTTCCCTTTACATGTCAGAAGAAGTGGAGGGGTTGTCAGATGATGATGGGGATATATGTCCTCAATTATTCAGAGAGCAGGTTGATACACAACCACTCCCAACAGTTGATTGGTACGATCAGGAGTATTCATTTGTAGGAGAGAGAACAGGTAGAGCTATTCAGAATAACATACTCTACCTAGAAATCAAGAAGATAAGGAGGGTAGTTGTGCCAGTTATAGAGCCGCCATTAGTGGAATCTACACTGCCATCCTCATCACAACCCAAATAGAATAAAAGGAGTAAACATCCTTAGAGAAACAAACTATATGATAAATCAAAAGGGAAGGCACCTGTTGTAGAAACACGGGTGGAGCCAGTTACGGATATAGTTCAGAACATGCCAGAGCCAGAGGTATAACCTCCTTTTCCATCACTGACACCATAATAGATCTTGGTTCCAATTCATATTGACTTGGACTTGGATTCACCACCGCGTAGTGATACTTCTACACTTTTCAGCTCATCAAGACCTCCTGTGAATAAAACTGATCCACCCAATGAGATTAGTCAAGACTGATCTTGGCTTGAGATTCAACTGGGTAGGAAGAGGAGTAATCCATCATACATACTTAAACACTCATATTTTGATCACATTTACCAAGATACATCAGATAAGAGGATCAAGAAGTAGTTTCATGTAGAGAGGAACGTTGAGAAGGAATTCATTGTAGAAATTAGAATACCTCCACCAGAAAAGAATTTGGATGAGTTGGAAGTTGAGGAGTTTGAAGTTATCATTGTTAAGCTTGGCAGGAGCACACACTAGACATAGGTTAATTTTCTTCGAGTTAAACCTAAATGGTATAATGGATAGAGTGAAAAAATACGGAGAAGACAAGGCAGCCTTCAAGGCTTCAAATCAGCAGCTTCATCAATACATCTCTAATCTCGTCCATGGGCCTGAGAACATCACCGGTTCACTCCCACATATGGTAGAACCACCAGCAAAACATGATCAACTCAATCAAATGGTCGTGTACAAAAAGTGCATGATGGATTGGGAAGAGGAGTTTATCACTATGGGTCGCTTTGTACTTGCAAAGCTATTTCAATTGAGATACAATGCCCGTGAACTCCGTTTGCAAATTCAGGATTCAGTTTGCAGTTTGGCGGTTGCCAAACCTCAAGATGATATCTTGATCGCTCACCTAGGAATGACATACGAATTGGTTGTTGATGAAGATGATAGAGAAGTTATTTATGATTGGAGAACACAGTTGATCTTCAAAGCATAAATACAAGAGAAAATAACTTCATAGTTGGCTGAGAGTAGAGAGCATGTGACTGTTGTGCTTCATTATGTGAGATATTTTGTGTCACAGGTTCCTTGCCCATATCAGCGTCAGGGTGGTGAGTATGTTGAGCTCACATAAATTCAGTCAGAGTTGCATACTCTCATCCATCATATTTTTAGTGGAGACTCTATTGGTTGTAAGTTAGATCAACTTACAGTCATGTCAGCATTGTTTGATGAGGCAGTCACAAGAAGAGGTGAACTTCAGAGCTATATCACAGGTGGTGAGGATATGCTGAGTAGAAATCATGTACTATGAAAGAGTATCAGTGTCCCAGATGGTGATGTAGTCAATGACCTCATGGAGGGGTTAGTTGCATGAGATCAAGGCCAGTGAACTTCAGTTTAGGGTGTCCCATATTTTCCAAGATAGACATTAGACACAGGAGTTAAACTCGATGCTTATTTTCGAGTTAACTCATTTTTCCTTTTCTACAGGCCATGTCTTTCTTGGAAACATCTTTGTATATTTGGATTTATTAATTATTTTTCATTCCAATAATGATGTGCATGTTGCACGTTGTCCAATTAGTCTTGTTTGTATAGGTTAACTAATGGTAGCTTTCCAGTTAATTATATAGTTTATTTTCATTAGGTTTAGAAATAAATATCTTGCATGCTCGCAAGATTCTAATTGACTCAAGGTGATTTTAGGGTTGTCTACACCTTTGATGTCTATAAATAAGAGCTTTCATCTCATTTGTAAATAATTTTTTCTTGTAATAGAGAATTGTTGTGTTGTCAGCAACATGCCTATTCTCAAGATTGGTTCACCCTTGTAAATAGAACTTTTGCATGACAGAGTAATATATGTTGTGCCGCCTTGCCTGTAATATTACATATTTTGTATTTGTTCACAAGTGTTTATTATGATGATGAATTGTTATGCCACTCAGATTTCATGCAGTTATTATGGTGAATGCTTATCTTAGTTAAATATATTGGATAGTTTTATCATGGATTATACGCGTGTCTTGCCTATGCAGTTTACTATCCTAGTTGGCTATCCTTTATGTTTTTTTATTAATAAGCCTATTCAAATTGAGAGAATTGTTGTACCACCTTGCCTTCATGTTGAGAGTTTTAACCTAAAGCTTATCATGTGATGTGTGTGTTAATAGACCTATTCAGCCAAGCAAATTGTTGTGTCACCTTGCCTTCATGTTGTGAATCGATACTCGGTTTATCATATAAAAAATTTTTTGCTCTATTTCCTCATGCTCTATTTTCCTTAGGAGATTGGATAGTTTAAACCTTTTAGTTTTTAGTTGTAGTTAAAGACTTGTGAAACCAAAGAAAATCCTTAGTTGCAATGTCCTTGGTTTTCTTAACCTTGTGCCTCTTCCAGCTGAGTCAAAAAGATAGGATTTAGTTATTTTAATTTTAGAACGCATGTCAGCATATGAGGGATCTTCCCCTCCTAATTTGAAGAGCACTCATTACGCAGTGTGCATAGCTATCTGTACCAACTCGCACTCCAAAGGTGATATTTATTACACCAACATTTTTCTGGTGCACATCTTGGGGCACGAGGCAAGAAAAATTCAAGAAAGCTTCACGCTTTATGTCATGGGAATGACCATCTGGCGTCCTACTGCTCCAGTTCAATAACCAGGACTCACTTCGACTACCATACAGCCGAACTTTGTGTTGATTCAAGGCGAGCAATCAAACATCATCAGTAGCTTGCAAAGTTTTATCTTTGACGATCATACATCTACTACTCAATGGAGAAACGCAACTGCTACTCTAGACAAAGAAGAAGGAAATGCAGATCTTACAACCGATAGACCAATTTTTCCACCACCCACATGGGAATAAAGCATCTTGGCTTATCAAGTTTACTATAGAAGGAGGCACAATCCTCCCATTCAAGAATAATCGTGCTTTGAGGAGGTTCTCGAGCATTTTCTAGAATGATTAGAAGAAGAATCTCCAATCCCACCTGAAGCAATGGGTGACAACAACAACAACAACAATCACAACGGTCAGAACGGAAGAAATGTAAGATGTCCAACCCCGCTGGCTTGAGGTGACAACATCAGATCATTGGCATTAGCAGGACACCATGAGCTTCCCAAGGGATCATGAAAGCATTTTCCTTGATTCCATGGCAATGGATCTAAGCATCCTAATGAACACATTTCAGCGTTCACAGCGGCTTGTTTTGTTTTGCATGTTCCACACGAAGACATAGTTGTTTATCTCTTTGTTGAGAACCTGGAGAACAACACTTCAAACTGGTTTCATAATCTTTAACCAAGTCTTATCACAAGTTGGGCAGTCATGAGCAAAAAATTCTTGACAAGGTTCAAGCCTGTCAAGGATAGTCACCAACTATTTGCACAACTCTCAAACTCAAAGATGGAGCCTAAAAAACCAATGAGGGAATTCGTAGCAAGGTTTAACTGCCTTGTCACACGTCCTTTCCCATACACTCAACCTGTTTGATGAGACTTTGATGAGAAGCTTCATCAACGCACTGTCGTCAAAAATAACCTTTTTCTTGAAAGAAAATGAAGGAGGTCTACAATTTACACAAGAAGAAGCTATCAAAATTGAAGATAATATGATTACAATGGGAAAGATGAGGAATGATTCAATCAGACCACTTGTTTAAGCGTATGTTGATCTGCTACTCCAAAAGGTAGCCAACGAGGTGAATATTCTCAAGAGACAGTCACCCGCACAAGGGTAGCAAGCACTGCCTACACAACAACCATATCAACCTCAACAACTATACCAGCCGAAGAGAAATAACTTCCAACCATTCAACAATTATAAACCAAGGTTTCTACAAGGACAATCAAGACATGTTGATACTAAGAAGCCTACAGCGTATTGCTCTTTCCATGACACAGTTGAACAAACTGGAGCCACATGTCCGAAAAATCAAAGAATGAATTAGATCATGGGATTTGTTGATGTTGCTCCAAGTTCAAGTTTCATACCTTCACCAACTACAAATGTTGTCTCACCATAGACGAACAAATTTGACGGAAAATCTGCAATGGGATACTTTGATAGAGAACCTATTAATGAACAACAACAAGAAGACTACTACCAATACTCTCTTGTGGTCAATCATGAGAACATCTCATCGCCTGTGTTCACATGTGCACAACACTTCAAAGCACAAAAAGAAGAAGAGGAAAAGAAGAAGCCCAATGAAAAGGGAAAGGAAGTGGCTTCTAGTTCCAATCAAAATTCTTCATAGGTAAATACTGTGTCAGTTGTTCAGGATTCAACCTCAAAAAAATTTGACATTGTGTCTTCCATGATGGAGACGAAGGTGCAAATCTTACAACTGCAGTATCTTCAGGATCATCCAAAGCAGTTGGATCGAATCCTCAAGGTGGTAAAGAAGAAGGTTGCAATCTAGCCTACATTGTTAGAATCCTTTGTACCAGCAGAAGACAAGCCAAAGTCGTTCTATATATCTTTGTATATAGGAGGTTTTAAACTCAACAATTGCATCATAGATAGTGGAGCTTCAGACAACGTCATGCATTTACAAATCATGAACGCGCTAAGACTTTTGTGCACTGAAACCAAAGAAAAGTGTAACTCACTTGAGTCAAAGCCGGTGTCGTTGGTCGGTCAACTGAAAGATGCACAAGTGAGGCTAGCGTCTTGTCTTGAAAATAAAATTATGATGACTATCTTGATTGTTGACATTCCTACCAATTATGGAATGTTGCTCAACAGGAGTTCTTTTAAGGATCTCAAGGGAGAAATTCAATTAGATTGGTCATTCATGACAATTCCATGGAAGAAGGGCACTTTCAAGCCAGAGCCTGAGGTGAAGTCAAATTTTATAGTGGTAAAGTCCCAATTTCCATAGGCACAAGTGTTATATCAAGACACGGGTCCAAGGACATATTCCATGATATCTGATGTCACTGAAGATTCTCAGAATTTCCCACTTTCCACAACTACATCATATGAAGAATCAAAAGTTTGGACAATTTAGTTCGACGACAATTGCTCGACATCAGGATCAGGAGTGGGAGTAGTGATCATCTCTCCCAAAGGTTGCTTATATCCATTCAAAAAAAGGTTGCAATTTGAATGCACCAATAATACTACTGAATACGAGGTGCTTTTATTAGGTCTCAAGAATGTGAAGGATATGGGAATCAAATTACTTAGAGTTGAAGGAGATGTTGAGCTCATTATCAAATAGATCAGATATCAGTTTCAAGTTAGAAAGAATCGCCTTCAATCCTCCAGACAAATTTTGTGGAATGCTATCAAATGGTTCGATGCATTTGACATCCAATACATTCCAAGAACAGACAATAGCAAAGTTGATTCCCTTGCAGTATCAACCACTCTTTTAATGCCACACTCTGATTTTTGTCAGAATTCTTTTGCTATTGAGTTGATCTACAGGCCAGTTGTACCAGATAATGCAGACAACTAGCAAGTCTTTGATGACGATGATGACATCAAAGAGTTTCTCGTTATGGGAGACACTTACAAAGAATTGTTCTTTGAAGGAAGTTCTACTCCTTTCAAAGAGTCAATTGCTAAAGACTCTGAAGCTACAGAATCTAGGATCATACAATTGAAAGGAAATCTAATTCCCAAGGGTTTTGTGTCTTTAGAGGATACTTTTGACAGACATGATCGATACATCCAAGATCAGAATATGTCAAGTGTTAATACTTCTACTGAGCATTTCCAAGTGAACATCGACACTGAAGATAAACCTCGGTTTGCTAATCTAGGCAAGTGTTGTACTACAGAAGAAGCTAAGAAGTTTACCACCTTGTTCAAACAATACAAGGATGTATTTGCCTGGTCTTACAAAGACTTGAAGGTCTTCACACCTGTAGAATTGTCAAATACAATTCCTTTGAAGTCTGATTTCAAGCCTTTCAAGAAAAAGCGAAGACATTACAATCTGCGGATTCAAGATACTATTTATGTAGAAATTCAGAAGATGGTGGACTCAAAAATAATTTATCCAATTCATCACTCCACCTGGGTGTCAAACATTGTTCCTATGCGCAAAAAGAATGGTGAAATCAGAATTTGTGTGGATTTCAAGAACTTAAATCTATCATCCTTGAAGGACAATTACCCCTTACCAATCATGGAGCATACATTGCAGACAGTCACCGGATCGGAGATGCTATCACTTCTTGATGGTTTTTCCAGTTACAATCAGATTGCAGTGGCAAAAGAAGAGCAGATCAAAACAACTTTCACCATGCCATGGGGAACGTTTGCTTATGAGAGGATTCCTTTTGGCCTCATCAACATTGATGCTACTTTTCAGAGAGCCATGGATTTGGTGTTTGAGGATCTCAAGAATAAAATAATAGTTGCCTATCTTGATGACTTGACCGTTTTCTTAGACAAACAAAGCGATCACTTTTTGCAACTCGCGAAAGTTTTTGAAAGATGCAGGTACCACAGAATCTCACTGAATCCTAAGAAGACCATCTTTGGAATGACGGAGAGCAATTTACTTGGCCATATCATTTCCAAGGAGGGAACCAAAATTGACCCAAATCAGGTGGATTCAATTAAGAACCTGTCTCTCCCTACCAACAAAACACAAGTGCATTCCTTTTTCGGTAAAGTCAACTTTATCCGAAGGTTTGTACTAGATTTTTTGGAGTTGACAAAGGAGATCTCAGCTATGATGAAAAATACGTCCACTTTCATATGGACAGAAGAAGGTAGACATGCCTTTAAAAAAATCAAAGAAGCTATTGCTAACACACCAACGTTGGTTCATCCTGACTTTCAGAAGGATTTCATCCTCTACTGTTATGTGTCAAAATACACGTTGTTTTCTATATTGACTCAGAAGCTCAGTGAAGAAGGAGAATCTCCAATCGCTTTCATGAGTTCCAGTTTTAAAGATAGTGAATCACACTATTCTCAAATTGAGAAGAATGTGTATGTTGTCATCAGAGCTGTCAAGAATTTCAGGTTCTGCATTTTGAATTCACATACAACGGTGTTTGTCACTGGTCCAACAGTAAAAGGTGTGCTAACTCAATAGGAGATGGGCACGAAAAGAGGAAACTAGATTTCAAAAGTTCAAGAGTATTATCTAGAGATCAAGCTGACCAAGCTTGTCCATGGGCAAGGTCTTTGTCAATTATCGGCAGAAGATGGAGATAAAAAGAAGAAAAGCAATGGTGGAATTGAACCTAAACCTGAAGAGGACCTCCCTTTGGTCCTATTAGTTTATTATGCGGAGGAATGGTGCACAGCCTTGTGGTATTATTCAACTTATGGAGAATTTCCATGTCACATGGACAAATATTAGAAAAAAACTTTGAAGCTGAAAGTGCAAAATTTCATGCTTGTCAATAACATTTTGTACAAGCGTGGCCTTGATGAAACTTTCCCTTTATGTGTCGGTAGAGACCAGCAACATAGATTGCTGGATGATTTTCACAGTCAAGCATGCGATGGTCACTTTTCATAAAGAGTCACTGCATTCAAGATCCTACGAGCATGGTTCTATTGGCCTACCATATTTCGTGATGCATATGAATGGGTGTATAGGTGTCAGTCATGTCAGCAGTTTGCTAGTAAAGTCAGATTGGTGGCTACTCCACTCAAACCAGTTATTATTGATGCTCCATTTCAGCAATGGGGTATTGATTTCATAGGTCCCATCAACCCACATTCCAGTAAGGGGCATGTTTATGTCCTTACAGTGACTGATTATTTTGAAAAATAGGTTGAAGCGGTTCCTACCAAGCAAGCTACCTCAGAAGTTGTTTGTGACTTTTTGAAGGAGAACATCATTTCACACTTCGGGGTGCCTCGCAAAATTGTGGCTGATAATGCAATGAGTTTTCATCAGAGGAGCTACTTAATTTTTGTTTTGATCACAGCATAATGTTGTCACATTCATCAGATTATTACCCTCAGGGTAATGGACATTTCGAATCTTAAAAAAAAAAAGTCACAATCGTGTGTAAGTTGGTTGACACAAATCAAAAGGCTTGGCATAGAAAGATATATGATGCTCTTTGGGCTGATAGAATCACTCCCAAAAGAGCCATCGACACTTCGCCTTTTACACTTTTGTATGGTATAGAAGTAATGTTACCCATTACACTATAGTTGTCTACTTTGTAGCTGGCATCCACGGTGGAAGATGGAGAGTTCAAAGATCCAATTGAAAAGAGTATTTTGTACTTGATGAAGCTTGAAGAGGAAAGCGTGGAGATCGTCGATAGAATCACTCAGCATCAAGAGCGAGTGAAGAAGATTTTTTATAAGAAGGCTCGTCCGCAAGACTTCAAGATTGGAGATCAAGTCCTATTGTGGGACAAAAGGCATGAGCCTAAAGGAATTCATGGAAAGTTTGATTCCTTATGGATAGGGCCCTTCCAGATTCATGAATGCAGGGGCGAGAACACATACATTCTCTCACATCAAGATGGAAGGCTTCTCTCACTACCTTACAATGGGAAATATCTCAAGCACTTCAACCCTCCGGGGGAGGAGTAAGTTTTTTAATTTTTGTAAATACCTTTTTTATGCTTTATCGTTATGTTGTAATGTTTTTCCACGTTCTGTGATGTTTTGTCATGTTTTAGGTGATTAATTAGGTAGTCTTGTTTTAGGTGATTAGGAAAATTCCAAGTATTTTAGGTGATGAGGGAAAATTCCTTACTCCAATTCCCAATGTTCGGTCATTGGTCTACAAAACGTAGAGAATCTCAGTTCTCCTATGTCGTAATTATCCAACATGGTCACCAGACGGAGCCTAATGTTGTACCCAAACCAAAAAAATTGCTTCATTAAGGCATTTTGCTTAAAATGGTCTAAACCTTTTTAAAATGATGTCAAAACTCAGTTTCTGGGAAACTCAAGTATGGGCTTTTGGTCAGTGTGATGCCAAGAAGATATTGGCAAATTTTGAAAAATTTGGAAATTAGGGTTTTTGGACCTTGTTTTTAGGTCAAAAAACCCTAAAAATAGAAACTTGTCAGAATTGACTAAAATTAATTTTCATTGGCTTATTTTGCATCACGATCACAGTGGTGAAGTTAGTTTCAGTTAAAATTCAGTTTAAGCCTGGTGGGTAGTTTTCACTTTTTTAGGAGAAAAGTTAGGACCTTTGAGGTCGTCAATGGCAGTCGGCCAGTACCAGGTCTCAAAATCTAAGCCTGAAACTCAAAGCAGAACATTCTATGATGAAAGATGCTAAAAAATATGCTTCTCGACGGGGGGATTTTCAAATGGCAAAAAGTGCTAAAAATATTCTAAGTCTGGAAATTACACTTTCACCCTATAACGTGGGAGACACTTGCACAATCAACGTGCAAATAAATTTTACAGTGTCTATGCATGTGAAAATGGTGAAATGCAGTCACACACACATGTCAGCAACAATGATTCTCTTACGTGGTCAACTCAGTAGCTAATATGGTGATCGCAGAGTGCGAAACAGAGGAAAATTACCAAGTCCAGAGCAAATATGTGCCCATGTAGCTTAGGGGTGCCCTTCTATTTGAAGGCCTAGATTCAATTGTTGTGGGTTGAAAATATATTCATTCTCTTCGATTTTTTGTCAGCTTTCTGACGAGCTATAGAGCGAGTCCATCTGAGTTGTAGAACTCCGACAAACGAAGGCAGAAGCAAAAAGTATGAGGAGATAACATATCACAAAGGGAGTCAAAATTTGTAAATCTACGCCCCTGTAGCCCAAGGGCGCCCTTGAATTAGACCCCTCAGATGATTGAATTTGTAGTTTTTGTTTTCGGGATATCTTTTTTAATTCAGCTCCATTTTGTGATGCACCTGTTTGCAAGATCGTCAAACAAGTTGAGTAACCGTGACAGTAGTTCCAATAAGCACGTAAAATAGAGGATAGTATAAAATGAAATATCAAATTACACCTATGTTGGCTAGGGCGCCTTGCCTTTAGGCAAGTCAGATGAGGTTTATTGCAGCTGTCATCTTCACGAGAACTGTGTGAAATCCTCCTAGTTGTTCAATGAATCTATCTATCAATCGTCGGGATCTGTCAATTGCCCGTAATCAGAAAATCTGTGTAAAACAGAGACAAGTGGAAAAATGTCGAAGTATGGGTTTTACACATTGCCTTGAAAAGGCGCCCTTCTTTGGGAAGCCCTAAATGCAGTATGTTTGCTTTGTCTCTCCTAAGAAATCTCTTACAAGTTGTTCCATCTATGCAACAAACCTGTCAGGATGCAGATCAAAGAAATCCAGCTCCTGTTAGCGAGGGTGAAAGTAGGGCACTTGTTTGAAATCGACAAAATGCAAAATTGTGTTGATTACCATTTATGCTCCTCTGCAAGCCAGGGGTGCCCTTGCATTAAGGGGTCCTAATCCAACATTCAAGCCTTGCATGTGCATTCATCAGGTGAGTAATTCTTCCAACTACATGATGGATCCAACATCTTGTCGACGAGATTCATTGTTCACCGACAATGACAGATTGAAGCGTCAAATGGCAAAATAGAAAAATGGCTAAGGAATTTTGTTATGAAACTACATATCTCCTTAGAAAAGGTGCCCTTCATTTTGAGGCACTAGATTCAGTTTTCTGAGGTCATAGCGTCCAACAGACATTTCATCAGTTTTGAGTTGGCTATGTGATGAATCATTCAGTTTAGTTTCAGCATCACCCGGACACCCAAAAATCAGTGTTCAACAGAGGCAGCGGTGACATTTTCAATGTACTACAAAGTAGGAAGTTAGCAAAATATCTCAACTTTTGCAAATGGATGCCTAGAAAGTCAAACTTTGACTTTTCAGAATCAGGAAAATATTTTAAGGCGACCCAGAATGAGAGACTTTAGTTAACTCATAAAAATAATATTAAATTTCAGTTCCTACATGTCAGTTGTGCAAGGGCATATTTCTTCAATATTTTTAATAGTGGCGCCTATTTTAGACTCACTGCAATTCGCATGTTGAGTTGGAATTGAATATTTTTATATTGTTGTGACTCCAACTCGGTTTTTGTTGCATGAGGTGGGATCCAATCAAATTGCTTCTTTCTAAATTAGGGTTTCTTCTTGCAGTTGGCACCATGAACCTAAGATTTTCTCTATTTATTTCAAAAATAGCATCATTTCTCTCATAACAGGTTTCATGTGCGAGTGAATTTTCTCTTGTGCAAGCATTCGAAGCCATCACAGATATCATTTTTCATATTTCCTTGTAGATACAGGTCTAGATTCATCAGCAAACTTCAAATAATAGAGGCGAATTTCTACAAAAGCAGAGAAAACAAACAAATTATAACTTTTATCTTTTGTATAAATTTCTTCTATTTCTCATCTTAGGTATTCTTCGCATGTCAAAGAAAACAACCAAATTTTCAGAATCAGAGCATCAACAACAATACCCATGTCTTTGATAATTTCGTGAAAATTGCCCCGTTGCCTTTATTCTAGAGCTTTGTGCTTTTTTCCAAGATTTTCTTTTGCATGCCTACCTAAAACGTATTTTCTCCAAAATCTATCGATTTGGGTTCTGCTAGAATTCATTTTTGCACAAAACCCATGTTCCAATTTTTTTCGGGAAAAATTGACCTCAATGCCCCTAAGTGTCAGTTCAGATCTCAACTAAAAACCTTTTGCATGCGGGCCTAAATCACATTTTTTTGAATTTCTGACATTGTAGATCATCTTACAATTTGATTCTGCACAAAACCCACATCTCGAAATATTTTGTCAAAATTGCCCTCCAACAGGCTATTTTTAGCCTCATCTAGAGTGATTTTTGGTTTTCCGGAGAAAGTTGTTAGAATATAGCCATGTTCACAGTCAACAGGTAAGTTTCTCAAAATGCAATACACACAGAATGAATTCAAGACCAAGTTGGTCCTAATTCATGATTTCATCGAAATAGTTGACACAAATTTGCATAAAGTGCTTCCACAGGCCGTTTTGGATCCGAAAAAGATAAACTCAACAATACTTCAAAACATTGAAAGGTCCGAGTTGCTAGAGGCCGCTTCTATCCCCATTTTAGTTCAAAGCATTGAATTTGTATTGTCTTGTATCAAGCATTACAATTCTACTGCTTGCCAAATTCAATCAGCGGATGGACGGGTGATTTGCAGTCTCAAGCCCCATGACATTGAGAAATGTTTTGGTATTCCTTCACATCCAAACTGTCATGTCATTACCATAGAACTGTGTGAAAAAGCGTTCAATGTTGATAAGGATGCATGTCAAAACAAAATGGTTGAAAGGTTGTTGAAAGAAAAGAAGATCAAATTGCCACATAATGTCGGTCGCAGAGAGTTCAGAGATGAGTATGCGATTTTGATAACTCTTCTTAATCGTATCTCCGGTCATTCAGATGCAAATAAATTCCATCCTTGGTGTATTATGTCATTGCTCAAACTATGTCTAGGCAAGAATATTATGACTGGGATTCTTTGATAAGCGACGTCATTCACAAACAGATCACTGAATTCCTTGTTGCCCATGATTTTCACATGTGTTCTTATCTCATATATTTGACTGCATATCAAAATCAATTTAGAGGTTTGAACACCACATGCATTCTCAGTGTGCAGAAATTCTATCAATACTATGACCAGCTTGAGTTCACGAAGTCTAAATGACATTTCAAGCGTGTGCAGGAAGCATTCTTGATGTACATAGTGAGAGATCTAAACCGGGAATTACATGTTTGTATTTTAGCAGTTGCTCGTGAGGCAATGGAAGAATGGGCAGACTAGTTCATTCAGATCCCTACATAGGCTCACATCTATGTCTACAGTTATATGGGAAATCCAACCATGCTTCCACATTATCTTTCAGATAAGACAATGTTCATGGAGTTTATGAGGAAATTGTCTGAATTTCATTCATGATTGCGTCATAAGCGCAAGGCGACAACCAGTTTTCCTTTGCAGATGAGAATCTACTAATGTAAAATAAAAGTTGATGCTAAGACTGTGGGTCGAGAGTTAGAGAACCTCAAGCTCAAGTACCTTATTGATGCACGTGTGTATGACCCTTGGAATTATTATTCAACATGTCTTGGAGGTCACCTGCATCACAAGCTTGATACAGAGGACTACTGAGTTAGTTGCGAAGATGAGTTCAAAGTGTGCTGACACAGTTATAGTAGGTCCACTCTCTCGCATATTTCCCTTTACATGTTAGAGGATGTGGATGGGTTTTCAGACGATGATGGGGATGTATGTCCTCAATTCTTCAAAGATCAGGTTGATACACAACCACTCCCAATAGTTGATTGGTATGCCAAGGAGTATTCATCTGTAGGAGAGAGAACAGGTAGAGCTATTCAGAATAGCATACTCTACCTGGAAAGAAAGAAGACAAGGAGGGTAGTCATGCCAGTTACAGAGCTGCCATTGGTGGAAACTAAAATTCCATCCTCATCAAAGCCCAAACATAAGAAAATGAGTAAACCTCCTCAGAGAAACAAAGTGTCCAATAAATCAAAAGGGAAGGCACTTGTTGCAGAAACAGGGGTGGAGCCAGTTACGGATATAGTTCAGAACATGTCAAAGCCAGAGGTACAACCTCCTTTTCCATCACCAATACCATAGGAGCTCCCGATTCCAATTCACATTGATTTTGACTTGGATTCACCACCGCGTAGTCATACTTATACACTTTATGGCTCATCAAGACCTCCTGTGAATAGCACCGATCCATCCAGTGAGATTAGTTGAGACTTGTCTTGGCTTGAGAGTCAGCTGGGTAGGAAGAGGAGGCAGTCGTCATACATACTTGACCACTCAGATTTTGATCACATTTACCAAGATACATCAGATAAGAGGATCAAGAAGTAGGTTCATGTAGAGAGTTACGCTAAGAAGGAAATCATTGAAGAAACTGCAATACCTCCACCAGACAAGAATTTGGATGAGTTGGAAGTTAAGGACTTTGAAGTTATCAAGGTTAACCTTGGTCAAAGCACACACTAGATAGAGATTGATTTTATTCATGTTTCAATTGACGATATAATGGATAGAGTGACAAAAGATGGAGAAGACAAGGCATCCCTCAACGCTGAAAATCAGCAACTTCATCAATACATCTCTAATCTCGTCCATGGGCCTGAGAACATCACCGCTTCACTCCCACATATGGTAGAACCACCAGCAAAATAGGGTCAACTCAATTAGATGGTCGTGTATGGAAAGGGCATGATGGATTGGAAAGAGGTGTTTATCACTAAGGGTTGCTTTGTACTTGTAGAGCTATTTCATTTGAGATACAATGCCCATGAACTTCGTTTGCAAATTTAGGATTCAAAATGCAATTTGGCGATTGAAAAACCTCGAGATGATATCTTGATCATTCACCTGGGAATGACATACAACTCAGTTGCTGATGAAGAAGATAGAGAAGTTATTTATGATTGGAGAATATAATTGATCTTCAAAGCATAAATACAAGAGAAAATAACTTCAGAGTTGGCCGAGAGTAGAGAGCATGTGACTGCTACACTTCATTATGTGAGATATTTTGTGTCACATGTTCCTTATTGATATCAGCATGAGGGTGGTGAGTATGTTGAGCTCATTGAAGTTCAGTCAGATTTGCAGACTCTCATCCATGGTATTTTCAGTGGAGACTCTATTGGTTGTAAGTTAGATCAACTTATAGTCATGTCAACATTGTTCGATGAGGCAGTTAGAAGAAGAGGTGAACTTCAGAGCCAAATAATGGGTGGTGAGGATATGTTGCATAGACATCATGTACTATGAAAGAGTATCAGTTCCCCAGATGGTGATGCAGTAAATGGCCTCATGGAGGGGTTAGTTGTACGAGATCAAGCCCAGTGAACTTTAGTTCA
Organism: Sequoiadendron giganteum; assembly: GCA_007115665.2. Lineage (NCBI taxonomy): Eukaryota > Viridiplantae > Streptophyta > Pinopsida > Cupressales > Cupressaceae > Sequoiadendron > Sequoiadendron giganteum. The sequence goes on along the minus strand of CM021102.1, from coordinate 13,425,002 downwards.
GGACATCCCATCTTTTCCAAGATAGACAGTAGACACGGGAGTTGAACTTGATGCTTCTTTCTAAGTTAACTCGTTGTTCCTTTTCTGCAGGCCATGTCTTTCTTGGAAACATCTTTGTATAGTTGGATTTATTAGTTAGTTTTCATTCCAATAAGGACGTGCATGTTGCACATTGTCCAATTAGTCTTGTTTGTATTAGTTAACTGATGGTAGCTTTCCATTTAACTATATAGTTTATTTTCATTAGGTTTAGAAATAAATATCTTGCATGCTCGCAAGACTCTAGTTGACTCAAGGTGATTTTAGGGTTGCCTACACCTTTGAGGTCTATAAATAAGATCTTTCAACTCATTTGTAAATAACTTTTGCTTGTGATAGAGAATTGTTGCGCTGTCGGCAACATGCCTATTCTCAAGATTGGTTCACCCTTGTAAATAGAACTTTTGCATGAGAGAGTAATATATGTTGTGCCACCTTGCCTGTAATATTGCCTATTTTGTATATGTTCACAAGTATTTATTATTATGATGAATTGTTATGCCACTCGGGTTTCATGCAGTTATTATGGTGAATGCTTATCTTAGTTAAATATAGTAGCTAGTTTGATCATGGATTGTATGTGTGTCTCGCCTATGCAATTTACTATCTTAGTTGGCTATCCTTTATGTTTTGTTATTAATAAGCCTATTCAGATTGAGAAAATTGTTGTGCCACCTTGCCTTCATGTTGAGAGTTTTTACCTAAAGCTTATTGTGTGATGTGTGTGTTAATAAACCTATTCAGCCAAGCAAATTTGCTTGCCACCTTGCCTTCAGGTTGTGAATATGTACCTTGTTTATCATATAAAAACATTCTTGCTATGTTTCCTCATGCTTTGTTTACTTGAGGAGATTGGATAGTTTAAAGCTTTTAGTTTTTAGTTGTAGTTAAAGACCTGCGAAACTAGAGAAAATCGTTAGCTACAACATCCTTTGTTTTCTTAACCTTGTGCCTCTTCCAGCTGAGTCAAAAAGATAGGATTTAGTATTTTTACTTTTAGAACGCATATCAGCAAACGAGGGAGCTTCCCCTCTTAATTTGAAGAGTACTCATTACGCAGTGTGCATAGTTTTTTGTACCAACTTGCACTCCAAAGGTGCTAATTGTTATGCCAACAACATTTAAGACACCTAGCCAAAAATTAGCAGCATCTCCTTTCATCCCTTTCCAAAAATATAACGGCTTCACACATGCCATCATTTTGGTCACTCCAGGGTGTCCAAAGTATGGTGCTTCATGTACTTCTTTCCATACCAGATTCCTTAACTCCTCCATGTCAGGTACATACATCCTACCTTTATATCTAAGTAAACCATTAGGTTGAAAAAAAAAACCCTCATACCTAGAATATTGTGGATTATTAGCGAGTGCCTACTTGAATTGCAAGTAGTACTCACCCTCTTTGCACTTTTGCAACACTTGACCCTTAAAGTCAGTTTGAATTATCACTATTGAGGGAATATGATGTCTTCAACTCAAGGCATCGACAACCTAATTTTTTCCCTTTAATATAACTAATATTAAAATTATACTAAACTATTAACTCCAACCATCTTCTCTGCCTAACATTCAGATGAGGTTTAGTGAAAAGGTACTTTAATCCATTATGGTCAATTTTCAATTCAAATGGTTTTCCTAACAAGTAGTGCCTCCACATTTGTAATGTGTGAACCACAAATGCTAACTCCAAAACATGTGATGCATAATTCAACTTAGAAGGTTTCAGCTTTCTAGATTCATAAGCAATCACTTGCTCATCTTGTATTAACACACCTCCTAAACCTTCCTCGCATGCATCTGTGATAACCATAAAGTTACCCTCAGGATCTGGTACTTTCAAGGTCGATGCACTGGTCAACATCTCTTTAAGTAGATCAAAGGCTTCTTGACACTTCTCAGTCCACTCAAATTTCTTTTCTTTCCTATGCACAGATGTAATTGGACAAGAAATCTTGGAGAAGTTCACAACAAAATTTCTATAGTACCCTGCTAGACCCATAAAAATTCTTACCTCATAAACATTCTTGGGTACTGGTCACTCAAGTGTTGCCTTGATCTTGGTGGTAGCTATGAAGATTCCATCCACCGAGATCGCATTCCCTAGAAAATGCACCCTCCTTTAGAAGAAAGTACACTTAGATAGTTTACCATACCACTTGTGCTCTCTTAACCGTTGTAGTATTATCTCTGAATTTCTATAGTGATCTTCCTCATCCTTAGAATAAATCATGATGTCATCTAGAAAAACAAATACAAATTTATCTAGGCAGTCCATAAATACATTGTTCATCAAATTCATAAATGTGGCAAGTGCATTTGTTAACCCAAATGGTAAAACTATGAATTCATGGTGTCCATATCTGGTTCTAAACGTAGTATTAAAGATATCTTCATCTCTAATTCTCAATTGGTAATATCCAAATCTCAAATATATTTTAGAGAGTATAGTAGCTCCCCTCATTTGATCGAAAATATCATCAATGTGTGGCAACAAATACTTGTTCTTCACCATGGCTTTGTTAATCATATTATAGTCGATGCATAAACGCAAAGTACCATCCTTCTTTTTCACAAAAATTACTAGCACTCCCCAAGGTGAAACACTTGTTCAGATCAATGCTTTTGACAACAGTTCATCTAACTGTGCCTTAAGCTCCATTAGATTGGTTTTTTTCATCCTCTTCAGTGGTAACCCAGGGAACGCATTTGGAAACACATCCAAAAAAAATCTCAATATAGGATACATTTCCATGTTCAACATTCCAGTGTCATTTATTTCACCGTCTTCCATCCCTTGGAAACTATGGGAATCCAAGTTATCAGTCTATCTTCTTCAATTTCTTCAATCTTAATGATAAAGAGTTTGCACCCTTTCTTCTTAGCCCTCACTAGTTGCATTGTCAGGATTTGGCGAATCTTGACCTCTCTAGGAACTTCATTTGATTACCAAGATCATCTAGGAATTCAATGGTTTTCTAATGGAAATCTACCTTAGCCCTATGTCTCCACAACCAATTCATACCTAGGATAACATCATAGGATCCGAAAGGTGTGACATATAGGTTTACTTTAGTAGAGAAACAAGGTAGCTCTATCCTAGCCTCGAACAAACATTGTTCCACCTTTTCTCTTGTTTGATTTGCATACACTACATCCCAAGATGTTTCCATGTGTCCAACCCCTTCTAGATAATTTCTTAGCTACTCTAGGTGAAATGAAATTCTCAATTGTACCAGTATCAATAAGAACTAAAATGAGTAAACCAAACAAAATACTTGGAGTTTCAATGGGAGTTTCTCAATACTCTACTTGGCGGTCATCCACTACAACATGTATCCTTTATTCGAACATTGACTATTGAGTAGGCAGTGAGTTGCTAGAAGGCTTACTGAGACAATCTCTAGCAAAGTGGTCTCCCCCACAAGTATAGAATCCTATAAATGGTGCCTTCTTCTTTGTGGGTTCTCCAAATCTACTAGTGTTTCCATCAACATTGTTGGCATTTCCATGGTTGGAACCATTACTCTTTTGCTCCCTTCTTGACTCTTTTCCACTATTGTAGTTACCTTTTTATCCTTGCTTAGATACATTTTGCACAACCTCCACCTTCTTTGGAGTTTTCTTGTCAAGAATTTCTACAATCTTCTTACGGTCTTTACTTTCCTATCGGTTGTATATAGCCCTTAGCTTTTCCTCCTGCTTAATTGCCTTCTCATATACAAGATTCATAGTTGTTGGACCATGCATATCCACTTCTCCGATTTGATTGTTAAGTCCCATTATAAATTTCCTTATGTGGAAATTTTCATCCTTATGATATATAGGACCATAACACAGAGGTCGGGTAAACTTCTCCCAATACTCGTTGATTGACATATTTCCTTGCTTCAAACTCTGAAAATCCGTGATTTTTGGTCATAGTGAAGTTGGGGCAACCATCGCTTGCGGAAAATCTCAAAAAATTCCCCCGTGCCAACTTCCATGAGTTGATATTGAGTTCCAAATTTCTATTCATCCATGAGGTAGAGGCTTCTCCTGCTAGCTGGTATGCACCCCAAGCGGCTTTAGTGGTCTTGGTGTAATTTTAGATTTTGAAATGCTTTTCCATTTGAACAAGCCACACCTCAACTTCATCTTTGTCGACGCTTCCCTCAAACTTGGGTGGAACAATCTTCTTCATATCCTTAGAAATTTTAGAATCCATACACTTCTTATTTCTTTCCTCAAATGGTGAAGGTGATCTTTCCCTTTCATGATCGTGGGTTTCATCATGATCATGAGAAGAGTTTTCACCTTCATTCTCATTAACGAGAACCTCTTCCTCAACCCTAGCTCTTACCCTTTCTTGTTCAAGGTTGTCTAACCTTGCCAAGATTTGGTCAATTCTAGCTTCAATTCTTGTTGGTCCTTGTCCAACTTCTTGGCTATCACCAGGATTGGTTCATGTCCTCACCATCTTCACAAGATTAGGTTTTACCTGAATTTTTATCTGTGTTAGATTAAATTATGTTATCAACTATCTTATGGAAAACATTAGAAATTACATTCACACACACATAAAGAATTCCACATAAGATTAAGCATATGCTTTTGATAATAATAAAAAATTATTCATTTCATAAGGATTTCAACATCCTTTGATTACATGGAGTGACTATTCAGATATTCGAGTGGAGAGTATCCCTCAGATTCACTCTCTGAAACATAACTTAATGGAGTATATCCTATAGACTAAGATTATTTTTCATCTATATCTTTATGTTCATCCCTTAATTATTCATACCTATCCCAAAATGGATAGTAGCCTTTGGATTTATCATCTAATACATAGTTATGAGGTTCAGTGCCAATATGGTTTTCATCAACAATATAGTCTACTCTTTTTGTAGACATTTGTTCATAAGACCATTTCATGGCTGGTTGTTCTTGAGGTACATATCCCTCGGACTCGTTACTCGAGGAAATTACTATTACTTCTAACATTGGAATAAATCTAGGGTCCCTAAAGATAAATTCTGAATTGATACTTCCTTTCGAGGACATATCCCTAGAAAGTGATAATGACTCAAAAAAATTGGTGAGATAGGAAGGTAGATTGTTGTATGTAGCCTCCATCTTCATCTTCCTCTTCACATCACTAATCCGAGAAAGTGTGTGACTAAATGTTTTGGTGTCACTCAACCAAATGACATTGTCATAGTCGGTTCCCTCAATTGTTCTAACGATGGCTTCTCTTTCCTTCTTGGCCTTGAGGTAGCGCTCGTTTTCAATTACTGAATTTCAAGTTGTTAATCTAAGACACACCATCTTGGCACAAGAATTCACAACATTAGATAATTTTGTATGGAAAGAATGATGATCTCGTAGGTTCCAAAACTAAATCTAGTAGTTTTGATACCACATGTAACATGCCAAATGTTCACTGAAGTAAATTTCCAAAGTTTTCACTGTGTGAGTAAAATAAACTATGTAATAAACCATTACAATAAAAAAAATCCTTTATCTATTGAGAATGTATGAACAAGGATGCTATAACAATATACAATAATGACTCTCATTCCTTTACAATATTTCACAAAGTACAATATTTCAATAAAGTACAAAACTACATACACAGCTCCTTCAAGCTTCATAGCATAAGATATAGATGATCTAGGAATCCACCTTTGAAAACCTTGGTCTTCTATCACCTAGTGAGGAGGAGAAACATCACTCAAGCGCTTTTCCACCAACCTGGGGACTCATATGTAGTTCCTCTCACATCTATCAATGATAGATGGCCCTACCCTTTGATGAAGGTATTAGTTGGGTAACCCCATACAATATACCACTCTGAGCTTAGTTTTGTTCCCTACATAACTCGGATTTATAACCTACACTAGGTAGCCCTCATGCATTTAAATGGACACAGTGAACTAATAGTGGAGCCCTGAGCAATCACACTACTTTGGCCAAATTGTTCTCACTCAGTAAATCGGGTGATGTTCAACCATTCACTTACACTATAGCAAGCTCATTTTGACTTAAGGCCATTATATCTATGTTTAGGAAATCCCTCTCCATGGAAAATCTACTCCCTAGGATAACCTCTCTTTAACACAACCTAAGGTAACACAACTCATTAAGCAAAGTACTAGTTCCCTCCCTTCATTGGATAAAAATCCCAGGAGTAACCCACTAGCCATCTAGCATAATTTAATATCTAGCTATGAGGGTTTCTTAAGTTGTCTATGTTTGATCATATCTAGTATAATAACAATACCTATGACAAACAATATCTCTTACCCATGTATAATAATATCTAGTATATTAATAATACCTATGACAAACAATCTCTCTTATCATGGAATAATTACAAACAATGCACAAACAAAGAAAATAGTTTCCACTTTTCTTTCAAAGCAAACATTACTTTTCCCTAAATGCATGTAACTATAATAGACTGGTTTAAACAATCAAGATAAAAGTCTTTCAAAACTAATACAAACAAGGTTAGAGTATCCTCATTCCTGTGATAATATTTCCAATTGATTGGCTACAAACACAACACTTCTAGAACAACAATTATCTTGATATCAACTCTCCAATAAAGACTCAACAACCTTTATCTCACAAGTTGGAAAATACTTATCTCAAAGATAATTATAAACTATCTCTAATACTCAAGGCTCACTAGACTTGGAAGAATATTGCAGACAGAAATGTAAATATAGTGCAGAGACTTTGCTCAAGGAATAATGCATAGAAGAAATGTGTCCAAACAAATGAACTCACTCCACTATTTATATAACAACTTGGAGATCACACAGCCTATAGATTAGGCCTGAAATTTGACAGCAAATTACATGCACATCAACACATCTATCTCAGCTAAAAGGTGTTGAACATGTAAGCACATAGTCAGCTTAAATAACTACATATCGCCTTTTTTAAATGACAACAATTAGAGACCAATTCAAATCTCCACATGATAGAATTTGATTTTCATTTCATAATGGATATCTACAGGTATAAGGATTCAAAGGTGGCGCCAAAACATCATTATTCATTCTCAGAGATGGCACAATTTCCTTCTTATAAAAAATAGTCAATGTCAAGTATGTGACACCAAGCTTATATCAACTTAGTCTTGTTGTGAATTGATTCACATAATAAATCGATTTGACAAAGTCATCGACTGGTTTATATGCCTTTACGGATGTTGGTCGATGTTTTAAAAACATGTTTTAAAGAGTTTACTAAGTGCATGGCTCTCCACAAAAGGCATCAACTTATTCCAACATCATTCGTCGACTTAATGATTGCTCAATATTTGCAAATTATAAACTCATCTTTCACAAATAGGAGGAGTATAATGCGGCTAAAGAATACAGTCATTACTATCTCATAGTCGACCTTTGATTAAATTATAAATCGGTTGATAATCATTACTTTAAATAGTCGATCTCAAAGAAAATATTATTTAAACATATTTATAACATATATGTATATATACTTACATATATATTAGCACACACACACACACACACACACATATATATATGTATACGTATATATGTATATGTTAGTATATATCCATATTTATCATATATCAAAAAAGCATGTATATATAATCTATATATAAATGAATACATCAATATAGAAATCACATTTTCATCTTAATATATCGGTTGTGTATACATACATATATATATGCGTGTGTGTGTGTCTATGTACATGTATACGTATGTTTAAATGTATCGATACATTTGTATGGGCATGTCCATTTGCCACCATATGCAAATATGAATACACATATACATATGGATATATGTATATACATTATATATACACACACACCTTCAATTCCTACTCCAAAATCATACACAATTACTATGGTATTGATAAGAGACTACGAACAATATATATATTTATACGTATACATATCCATGTCGTTAGTTCCTTTGGATAGTTCCATGCACATAAGAAACTCGTGCATGAGTGTGCATAGATACGTCTACCTATGTACCCTCATGTACGCGTTCCTTCATGTGTATAGTCTATCATCGTCATGCATGTGTGTACACATACACATCCCTCGTATGTTCCACATATCAATATAGGCATAGTAACAAGGAAAGAACTCACAAGCTCAGACAAAGATCACCCAATAATGCACTCAAAAGTAAAAAAAACCCTTCCTAATGCAAACATATTGACTAAGGGTGACTTACCAACTTCCCACTTAATAACCCAACTCAATTATTCTATTGTGGTGTGTGTAAGCTTAGATAAGCTACGTTATTGGTTACCCAACCATGACCTTCTCCTGAGTGATACTTCCTCTCTTTCTGGAGAAATTGAACATATACCTACTATAGACACCTGAATTTGACCACCCCCATATGGTCAAATTCGCCCTTGTTTTCTTCTATCTTGTATCCCTAAACCATATTAATTAAATAATTTGTTATTTAGTTAATATTTAATTCTAGCCTAATGCCCCCTAAGTTGTTTGATTAATTAGTTGAATACCTTATCTTATTCTTCTCTAAATTAAATAAATAGTCTAATTTATTTAATTTAGTGCTTTTGCCTAAATGAATTAAATCAATTTTTAATTCATCCTTTCTCTCTCTTCATGTCAAAATCCTCCTACATTTTCCTTAATCTATATTAGCCTAAATTAACTTGTGATTAGGGTGTGCACATCCCTAATCATCATTAGGGTCGCATCCTCCAACTTTTACAAGTTGGTCTTAATCCCTCATTAACCCACTTAACCCTTCATTTGTACAACCTAAATCACTAATTATCCCCTAATCTCACCTAATGCCATTTATGGCATGTACCCTAGTCAACCCTTTCATTAAAACCTTCTCCTTTTGGAGAAGTCACCCTCTTACCCATTTGAATTTTAAATTCAAATTTATTCCCCCATGAATTGTGCAGAATTTTTAATTCCTCACAATCCCCCATAAGAAATTTTTAATTCATTTACCAATCACCATGAGGATTTGTTAGGAATTTTTAATTCCTCAGTTGTCCTCTCAAGGTACATATGGACAAGAACCTCCTTTATGATGAGATATTGTGCATTCCCAAGGTATTTTCAAGTACCTCCATGTCATTGCCATCTCATATCCAACTCACACCCTCTTGTCCACCTCACCATCCACATGTCTTCATATAATGGCTTATGAGGTTTCAATTTAGCTTGGCCCTTGATCTCCTCTCCAAGGATCAATCTCAGCCATCCATTCATTTAGAGACATTTCCCTTAAAAATGGTGGATTTGGCCTCATTTACATCCAACAAGCAATCAAACAAACTTAGCCATCTTGCATCCAAGTTATCCAACCTCCATTTTTGCAGCATTTTGAGCACCCATATTGCATCTAATCCTTCATTTTACCACACCATTATATTCCTCATCTCATCACCATCAATTTGCAGTAGATTTCATGCCATTTTTCTTAAAAAATGAGCACACAACTCATCTTCAAAGGGCCAACCAAAAGGAACAATTAAAACAAGGTAATATTGTTATTTTCTTGTATTTTTGTTTGAATTAAACTAGGCTAATCTTCAGTGGATGTTTGTGTTCTTTTTACCTTGCATTTCATTTTTTTGTCTTGCATTTTAGAGTAGAAAAACACTTGCACACATTTTTTGGCATGCTTGATGGGACCCATGTCACGATTCTCTTTCACTATTTTTGTTGTTTCAAATTTTTGCAGGTTCAGATTTTAAACCACAGAGGCGAATCTTCCCCAATAGGCAAGTCTTCCTAATGTAGGTGTTATTCTACATTGATATAGATGAACATACATACGCCTACTTCGTAGAGGGGCGAACTTGCATTCACTGATCCAGATCAACAATTGCAGAGGTGAACATGCTCAAGTAGTCTTAACAGGCGGACTTGTTGAAGGAAGTGGCGATCCTGCTTGGATCACAAAGTTGGGAATGCTTATGCCTCTCCACCAGATAGGTGATATCGCATATGCCCTTTTCTTGAAAAGGAAATCCTGAATCTTCGACAAAGCCGAATTCGTTCTACATAGGGGTTTGCCTGAGGTAATCCAGAATGCTGATTTTTTTTATTTACGTTTTAATTTGATTTCGGATTTGGGTACTAATTAGTTGACTTGTTCGTCTGTGCTGGTGAGTTTTCACTGATATTTATACAGCTTGTTGTTCACCCAAGATCGGAGGTCAAACTACTAACTCATGTATTGCAAGATGAGCGGTTGAAGCCCCTTGACTAGATTGTTTGTTGTTTTTCATACTAGTTAGGAACACATAGATTTAATTAAAGGTTCAATTTACTTGTTTGTCATGTTTGGGAGCACATTGTTGACATATTCTCTCCTTTTGTACCATATGGTGAGCTTGGGAATTAGAAATCACAACTTGTTCTAGTCTAGTTGAGTCCATCTAGGAGTACTAGTACACGTATACTCTCCCCTTGTGCTACGTACGAGCCTAGGGATCATAAATGTCTAGTATGTCTTTCCCTTTAAGAAATCTACTTGGTGATTTCATCACCCCAAGGTACGATCTCCACCATGTGTACCGACAGGGTATATATAGGGGGAGAGCTAAATTTGTACCCCAATCCAGTCATGTCGTGTTTGGCGGAGCACCGATACTAGGGTGATTCCTAGTTAAGGTGTGAAGGGTTTGTTTGAGTTTCTAGTACCATGTTGGGGCTCTTGATCCACGCTTTTGATGAGATGGTATTCATGATTTTTGCCTCACATGCCTTGGTGGTATATCGAGGACTCCCTAGAGAGCCTGTATAGCCTAGATAATACCTATGTTTAGTCATGGCTTGGTGTAGTGTAGGGATTGTAGACAACACCCTGAAGTTACTCACCACATACTCCCTTGGGTAGAGAGAAATCCTCATGGTGAGCTATGATAGTTCCTAAGTGAGAGAGTGAAGGTGAGCCCATGGTGTTGGTTATTGACCCTATACCATTGAATCTCTAGCTATCCACCTTCCCGAGAAAGGGTGATCCAGAGAACCACCCTGATATCACGAAGTATTAACCTTAAGGTGTCCCCTCATGGTGGTGAGCCTACATCAAGTTTGTAATCCCTTATTACTAATTTTAGTATCGTGCTATATGGTGTGTCTTCTTGTGATATACCAATGCTTGCAGTCAGTCTAAGTCAGTCCCAACCCATTGCTTGTTGATTTATGTTTGCATCCTTTGACATAGTCTACCCCTGCCCTCAATGGCAAGTTTGCTTCTCATAGGGGTGAACCTACATTGTGGATAGCGATCTTGCCCTACTAAGGGTGATTCCATGTCCTATTCCTATCTGGTCATCCCAATAAGTGAAATTTCTTTTTTCAGGGGTGAATTTTCTAGTGGGTATCTTAGATAGGTGACTATGTGTCTGCCTATTCCTTGAATAGGTGATCTTGTTCCTCACATAACATGTCTGAGTCTCCCAGTCTTCCATCTATACATCCCCTAGAATAGGTGAACCTACCATTCACAAGGGCGATCCCATGCCAAGTACATACCTTTCTTGTCCATACATCCAAAGAGATAGGCGGTCTTGCTCCCCTGATAGGCATTTCCACATCTTGTTCGTACAATTGAAGAGAGGGGTGATCCTAAAACCTAGATAGGCGAGCTTGTGTTTCCAATAGGCGATTTTGTACCCGCTCATCCATATTAAGCCCTACTTTGGTGATCCTAGTAATTTTTTTGGCTATTTTGAGAGTCCAGACCATACAAGCCATAGGAAAACTTGTGAACTTTAATATAGGGTCGAACTTGCTACACACATGGGTGAATTTGTGACCTTTCGGATATGCGATCTCAAGATCTAAATAGGTCAATTTGCTACCCATAGAGGTGAACCTTCCTCCCAACAAAAACCAAAAATTGAACCATCTTAACCACTAAAATCTTATTGTTTCTCAAGTCCATTCTTGTGGTCAAGTAATTTTTATCACCATCCATCTATCTGCAGTCATCATTTTTGTGTGTCTGCATTTCTCAAAAGTCATTGAATCATATAGGTTCATCTTAGGACATCCATAAATTTCATATCTACCATCGATCCATCAATTTGAATCCCTTATACATCATTTTAGGGACCTTTTATTGGATTAGGTTAGGTAACTTACCCTAATCGTTATCATCCACACTCACTTAGGATTTTCATCCATCCTGAGTTAGTAATCCTTCATGGCCTCATCAATCTACTTCCATATTGAGGTAGATCTTATGCCATAATCATCTCTTTTATCATTTGAACCAATCATCAACATCTTACGTCATCCAATTAAGCTCTTGAACCTAGATCAAAGTTAATCCTATTGATCTAATCCAATCAATCATCTAATCCAATTGATCAATCCAACTTGATCCAATCCAATTATCAACTCATTGTTATAATATAAATCATCCAATCAATCAATCTATCATCCTAAAAATCCTTTAGGTCATCATCTAGGACACCAATTAAGTGCATCTTATGGATTAGTGTCATCTTAGTCTCCTAGTCACTTGCATTTTCATGCCCATTACCTAATCACAGGCAAAGAAACTCATGAAACAACAACAGTCCCAAGGTGGTCAACCTTAGTATCCTCTGAATCCCCCACCAATGATGGTTCTTTTCAATCCAACATGGAAATCCCCATACAATCTACCTCAGAAGAAAGTATGGTTAACCAACCTAAGCTCACCGTCGATGAGTACCTTAGAGATCCCACTAACTTGCAAATGATTGATCATCTTGCTGCTAAGAGGGGGAAAAAAATCCTTGGGCAATTTATTATGAGGGGTACCAAGCCATCTCCTAGTTTTGATATGTCACAATATGTTAGCATCACAACCCCCTTCATCATTGGATCCATCAAGTTCTAAGGTTAATCCTACCTCATCAATCCCACAAGTCCCCTAGGTTACCGCACAAGATATGTGATATCAACCTGGGTTTCACAATGATGTTTGTTATCAAATACCACCCTCTCCAATTGGGATGTCGGTCATGGGTGTAGCGCTTGATCCCAATAATCCCCAAGGTCCTGGTCCTAATAGTCCTCAAGGCTTTACCAGTCATTCAGATCCAAATAATCCTCAAGGTCCTAGTCCTATTAATCCACAAGGCATGAACATTCCCCTAGGTTTGACACTCGTACCATTCGCACCACCTCTTCCACCAAATCAATCGGGTCAATCACCAAGAAATATTAGGGGCAATGCATATAATCCTTTTGCTAATGTGTCTCCTCATATACCTTTTGTCCACACACACACATTGAATTTACCACCACCTCCATTTACATCTCAGCATCAGCCTCAAGGCAACTTGCCACCCTTGCATCAAGATCAAGGTAATCCATCACAACCTCCACATCAGCCTCAGGGTAATCCATAGAAAACACCATCGCAACCACCCTACCAACAACCACCACATCAATCCCAGGGTAATCCATCACAACCTCCTCATCAAACCCAAATCCCATCACAACTTTCGCATCAAACTCGAACCCTGTCTCAATCTCAGCAACCACCACACCAACCTCAAGGCAAGCCATCACAACCTCCTCATCAGTTGCAAGTCCCCCCATAGCAACAACAATCATCTTACCAACAACCACCACACCAAACCCAAATCCCATTGTAGCCTCCACATTAATCTCAAATCCCATCGTAGCCTCCACATCAATCATAGATCTCATTGTAGCCTCCACATCATTATTACCAAATCTCATCACAATCACAACAATCCTCCTAGCAAATCCCAGGTAACCCTACTTCCCAATATTTATATTATCCCCAAAGCACTTATTATCAGCAACCCGCCACATCTAACCTCAACACCAATTATCATTACCATAATCCACAACAATCTCAGCAACAACCATCTTACACCAATCCTTAGTAGTTGCAACAAAACACCTATTATCAACAATCCAATCCACAACAACCTCCATATGCTTCCCAACAATAACCTACATATAACTACCCATCCAATCCATTTTACTCCCAGCAGCCACCATCATACCAACATGGTGCCTCCTAATCATACTACCAAGCCCCGCCATCATACCAAAAAATTTACACCAATCCCCAATCCACGTATGTTGACCAATACCAAAAAATCCCTTCATATCCACCTCTTCCATCATATGATTAAACCATTCCACCTCCACCACCACCATATCAGCAATATGTCCCTTACAATCACTCCAATCTAGCAGGCCCTTCCTCATTAATACCAATTGATAAGGAATGGGAAGACATGAAAGCTTCTCTAAAAGACTTGCAAGCTGGTACATCAAAGAAGTCTTTCAAGTTTGAGAACATTTGTCCTTATTCGTTTGACTCATCCATCTCACTTATCTCCATTCCCAAACATTTTGAAATACTCAAATTCAATAAATATAAGGGAAGAGGTGATCCAAGAAACCACTTGCAAGAGTTCTACACACATTGCCAAGAAGTCTTGCACAATGCTAACTATCTTCTTAGGTTATTCCCTAGGAGCCTAACGAGTCAAGCTCTACATTGGTTCATGGATCTTTTGAAGGGGTCAATTTATTCCTTTACTGATTTGTTTAAGAATTTTGTTGCACACTTCTCTTTCAACCTAGAGAAATAAATAGACACTTTAGACCTCCTTAAAGATAAGCAACATGAGGGAGAAACATTTGCAAGCTACCTACAAATGTGGCGAGCCCTTTCCAGTAGAATAAAATCCAACCTGCATGAGAAGGATTTAGTAACCATCTTTGTTGCAAACTCCCACCTTGAACTAGCCCATAACTTGTGTCTCCATTGCATTACCACCTTTGCAGAGGTCATTGAGAAGGGTACTACTATTGAAAGGGCCCTCATTGCTAAAGGTCTAATCAAAATCTTCAAGGAAGATAAAGATAAATCATCTGGAGATAAATCATGCTACTGGAGTAGAAACAAAAATGCTATCAATGATGGTGTCACTGACACTAAGCACGCCCAAGTAACTAGCACCTTGTAGAGATCACAGTATGCCCCTAATCCACAATCAACTTCCAATGTTATATTTATACCACAAGGTGCACCCCGTCCTTCCTCACAATCCAATCATAACAATCAAGGGAATAATAAGTGTTCATTCACTCCTTTGGGAGAGTCTTTAGATGTCATTTTTAAGAGGCTACTTCAAGTGAACTATGTAGTAACTTATCCTATGACAAATCCTTTTGATGAGTCAAAGCCAAAGCCTACCTGGAATAAAGAGAATGAGTATTGTGATTATCACAAGATCAAAGGTCACTCAACTAACAAATGTCAAGGGCTTAAAGGTTACATCCAAGATCTCATAGATTGAGCAGACATCATAGTGGATGCAAACGAGGCCACTTCACCCAATGCTCAATTACAAATATATCAAAATTCCTTTCCTAAACACAACCAAGCTCCTAGCACCTCCAATGCAAATAATGGGTACAATAATAATAGCCAAAATAATAGCAATAATAATGTTAGCTATAAAAATGTACCCTATAAGTATGAGAACATTATTACATGCATCACCCAAGGGGATCCATATGTATCTATGATCTGTGTCAAAGGAAAATGACCTCAATTGTCATTACCACTCATCGTACCCGCATATCAGTTCCTGGGCCTTCCACTTCATCTCAACCAGCTCCTGTGAGCTCATAGTATAATATCCTTGATCATCTTGGCAAGAACCCCGCACAACTATCTATTCTATATTTGCTAAAGTCTTCCCCAATTCACCAAGAGATCCTTACAAAAGCTTTATAGGATACACATGTGCCAAATGACATTGATCCTACCCAGTTCCAAGCTTTATTAGGACACTTGTCATGCACCTATCAATTGGGCTTTAGCCAAAATGATATATCATTGATTAATTCATCCCACAACCATGCCTTACACATTAAATTCCTTGCCACCCAACATAAAGTAAAGAGGGTTTTGGTAGATAATGGCTCCGCCCTCAATCTATGTACCTTAAAGTTCATAAAACAGGTAGGGTATACCCATGTTGATCTAGAAAATCAAACCATTACAATCAAAGCATATGACAATGCATAAAGGGACTCATAGGGTATTATTTATCTTCCTATCTAGAGTTGTGCTATTGTGCAATATACAAATTTACATGTCCTTGATCTGGATTTTCCATACAACCTTCTACTCGTCTAGTTGTGGATTCATGCCATGCAAGCCATTCCATCCACCTATCATCAATACCTGAAGTTTCCATACAATGAGGTTGAAGTGACTTTCCATGCAAACCCTCAGCCTTTCGATTATTTTTGTGCTCTAGAAGCCTCTCTCCCACACTCATGACATTATCTAGGAGTAGAAGTGGGAGCACCTAATGCATCATCATCCATTTCAGCATCCAATCCATCCTCCAATCCATCACCCACTCCATCCACTACATCTGATTCGACCATCACCAAAGTCTAGATCATTGACAAAGGTTGCAGAGAATATGAGATGCGTACAACTTTTAATGTGGCAACAATGCCTTCGTCTCCCCACACCTATGACTAACCTTCTCAGTCTACATCGAAGGAAGAAGTGAATACTAAAACCATCAGTTCTAAGAACATGGGTTCTACCACTTTCCAGTCTCCAAGAACTCTACAAGATCAGGTAGATGAAGACATCAGTCGGTGGTTTTATAGAGAGGAACCCGATCCTTTGGTTTTATAGAGAGGAACCCGATCCTTCACTTCCCCTCATTGAATACTTTTAAGAGGTTTATCCTTGTGCTTCTAAGCTAGTGGACAAACATAATTATTAAGGGGGAGGGCTTGGTGTAGAAGAACATGGAAGATTACAACCTATCGAAACACAAGTGTGACCTAAACATTTGGGCCTAGGCTATGACAAGAAGAAAAAGGGTTCTGCATCATCGACTAGCACCTCGAATAATGCTAACTCAGATAACAATTTTCTTGAGGACATACCTAAAGAAGAGGCAATCATACTCTCGTACAATGATGTGGATTCACCTTCCCTCTTCGATTCCACCTGGATCTTTACCATCAGCCTTTCACTCCGTCACCCACACCTTATTGATTGGGACCTATGAGGGGGTGTAGCAGTTGAAATTTTTCCTTTAGAATAAGCATACATACATCTTAAAGGATTGGGGGAAGATGAACACCCTAGCCGCAAAAGGAAAAGGAAACAAAACAAAAAAGAGCCATCTAGTGAAAACCTCCTTGAGGCAATTCTTGATTCGTAATAAGTAAAAATAAAGGGTGTATCTGCTAGTGAAAACCTCGACGAGGTGCTAGAGGATGGGGATCTTCATCTTCCCCTCATTGGAGCTCACCTATCCAAATGGTCTTTGATTTTGATTGAGGAAATGCAATAAGTGAACCTAGGCATGGAAGAAGAAACTAGGATCACTTATGTGGAAAAATCATTGTCTGAGGAAGAGTATCATATCATTGTCAACCTACTCAAAGAAGGTATTGTCAATTTTGCATGGTCTTATTCAGATATGCTAGGATTACATTATGCCTTGGTTGTGCACTATCTTGATGTCCATCTAGATGCAAAGCTCATTAAATAGAAGCTCAGCAAAATACATCCACAAGTGGCCCTACTTGTTAAGAAAGAACTAGAAAAAAATTAGTCGTTAGATTCATCTGGCCTATTGATTACTTTGATTGGATATCTAATATAGTACCTATGTGATGGGGAGTCTGAGTCCTCAAGAGAACTTTTTCTCTTCCCAAGACCTATCCTCTGGTCTTCCTAGGGTATTCCTCTCTACCCTACTCAGGGATCACTCCTAAACCCGTCTCACCACCTAAGACTCTCCACCAATTTCAAATTCTTCACCATTATTCCCATTCCACCACTGAGCTTCCTTGGACTCCACACTAACCCAAGGTGTCCTAACCACTCCAGGGCTAGGAAAGGGTATCCTATTTGTCCCTTAGTTGTTTTATCTCCTCATTGATCCATCTAGGTGGTTTCTTTCACCCTTTGTTCATCGAGTTCATGAAAACCTTGTTTTAGGCCTTGTAGCCTTTTTGCCCCAATTAGGCCTCCTAGAACCTGTTTTCTTGTCTTTTCTCACAAATTGTCTTAACAAACCCCAAATATTTTTGTAGATTCTTTCTATTGCCCATCAAGGTTCTAAGATTTACCAGGTCTTAGGTCCTAATAGGGTCCATACATATGACTATCCTCAAACCCCCTATTTTTAAGGGTTTCTAGGGTTTTGGCTTTGTTTCCTCCTTTGAAGGCTTCAACGACCTCCTCAACTCTCCTCCTTGCACACACATGTCTGAGATACATGTGAAAACACTTCCATACTCCTAATTGGCACAAACCAATCCATTTAGCAACTTTCTTTGCTATTGTCCTCTCCAAGCCACTAGCCAGAATGCACTTGCACTCGCCTAGTGCTTGTTGTTTTCATTTCCTCCCCTGCAAACCAAGACTCCAAACACCCTTTTTACATTGTACATATAGTCCCCTACTTGATTCCAAGTGGCCATGGTAGCCTTGCCACAAGAATTCAAGTAGGCATCATTGTTTTACAAAACTGGCCTGAACCGACAGTGAGACCAAGAACACCAAAAACTTGCAAAAAGTTAACTAGTTGAATTAAATGACTAATCTAATGCTTCAAATAGTAATTAAGTGACAAAAATGAAAGACTCAAAGCATCAGATAATTCCTTTCAATCCATTCTTGACTGGATGAAGGCTCAAACACAGAAATTCAATGAAAACTTGCTCTTTTCCAAGTCACAAAATCTCCTTCTCAAATCTCAATTTGTACAATCAATCCTCTAACATAGTTATTAGGGTTTTTTTGACCTTATATACCTTTCTCCCATGTGCTAGGACCCTTGGCTCGGGCTTAGAGCATCATTAATGCCCTTTTCCAACTTTTAGGACAAATAGCCAAGACTACATTGATAAATTTGCCTAATTTCATCATTAAGGCTTCACCAAACTTCAAAGCTCTAGACTACCCTAATTTTTCCATAACACAAACATCAAAAAAAACTCTTGGGACTTTACATCATAGTCCTTATTCCCTTGGTGGTTGGCTAGAACCACCTACAAGCCAAAACAACAAGATCTTCCAAAAGACCTTTAAGGTGCTCCTGCACCATTCTCCCCCTACAACAAAGAAGTTAAGGAAACTATGGTGTCAAGAGCTCCTCACTAATTCCATGCTTCTTAAAGTCACTTTATACTATCCAAGTAGCCTCTAACTCTGGTTGATGTCTCCACTTCACTAGGTCCTCCATTTATGTCTTGTGCCTAGTCTTCTTCTTCACCCTTGAGTCTAAAATCTTGTCCACTTGTGGTTTGATCTAATTAGGTACCTTGAGTCCTTCCACATCCTTATTGACCTCAGCACTATACTGTTCCTCATCCATTTCTGGTCCTTTATACTTCACCAAGTCCTTCACATTGAAGATAGGCAAAATGGACATCTCCTTGGGTAACTCCACCTTGTATGCATTGGATCCATACTTAGCCAACACTTTACATGGCCCTATCCTCTTCATCTTTACTTGGTATGCCTTTCTATAGTCTTGCCTTGTTCAAGTATACCATCACCATATCACCTATTCCAAATTGTAGATCTCTCTTCCCTTCACCTCTTTTAGCCTTCAACTTTTGGTTAGCCTACATTAATGTCTTCTTTACCTGCTCATGAACCTCTCTTGTTGACTGAGCAAAAGCATCATCATTTCCACTAATTCCTTCATAACCTTTTAGATCTCTAAGCTCATGTACACCCCTTGGATGTAAGCTATATACTATCTCAAATGGACTCTTACCCGTAGTCCTAATTTTTTTATCATTGTAAGCAAATTCTGCTTGTGGAATCACTTGTTCCCATCCTTGTCCATACTCCTTAGTTAAGCATCTCAACAAGTTTCCAAGTACTCTATTGATCACCTATGTCTGTCCATTCGTTTGTGGATGATATGTTGAGCTATGAGACAAGTTGGTTCCTAACCTCCTCCAAAGAGTTTTCCAAAAATGCCCCATAAACTATGCTCTTTGGCAACCCATGTATCCTCACTACCTCCTTGAAGAATAGGTGTGCAATCTGACTTGCATCATGTGTTGTTTTGCATGGGATGAAATGGCTCATCTTGTTGAATCTATCCACTACCACAAACACACTGTCAAAACTAGTCAGTGTCCTAGGTAGTCCTACTATGAAGTCCATGCTTATGCATTCCCATGGTCTACTTGGGATGGGTAATGGCTGATAAAGACCTGCATTTTTTGATGTTCCCTTTGCCTTTTGACATACTCCACATTGCTCCACATATCTTTTTACATCTCTTTGCATTTTAGGCCACCAATAGAACCTTTCCACTAAGTCTAGTGTCTTGTTCAAACCAAAGTGACTACTCAAACTACCATTATGCTTTTCTTGGATTATATTCTCCCTCATGGAACCTCTTGGAACACATAATTGTTTCCCTCTAAACAATAGACCATTCTGCAAAGTATAATCTGCATATTCACTATGAAAATGGTTCTCAAAATCAGTACATACCTTGTAGATTTATGAGAAATCAGAATCTCCTTCATACAAATCTTTGAATCCTTCAACCCCTATGCTTTGTAGTTGTATCTCTTGGATGGTAAGCAACCTCCTACTAAGAGCATCAGCAACCTTGTTGTTAACCCCTTTCTTATGCTTGATGGTAAAGGTGTATGACTGCAAAAACTATATCCATTTGATATACCTTAAACTGAGCTTCTCTTGAGTATTTATGTAGCTTAAGGCCTGATTGTTGGTGTATACCACAAATTCCTTGGGCAATAGGTAGTGCCTCCACTTCTTGAGATCCTGTACCAAAGCATATAGCTCTAAGTCATAAGATGAGTACCTAGACTTTGCTTCATTCAACCTTTCACTAAAGAATGCCACTGGTCTGCCTTCTTGGCTTAGGACAACACCCACTGCTATGTTACTTGCATCACATTCCACTATGAATGGTTTGTCAAAATTTGGTAAAACTAGGATAGGTTGGGTAGCTATCTCCCTCTTCAATCTTTCAAATCCTTCGTTGGCTTCTTTGGTCCACACAAACTTTGTTTTCAGTACTCCTTTGATGGTGTCAAGGACCGGTGCATAGATTTCACTAAACCTTCTGACAAACTTCCTATAGAATTGAGCTAATCCATGGAAACTCCTAACTTCAGTCCCTATCTTGGGAGTAGGCCAACTGAGAATGGCTTCAACCTTTATTTTTTCCATCTTCAAGTTCCCTTGAGATACTAAAAATCCTAGGTAGACTAACTCTTGCTTCATAAACTCACTCTTCTCAAGATTTATGGTGAGCTTCTCCTCTTGAAGTTTCTTCAACACAAGTTCTAGGTGTTTCATATGTTCTTCTTTTATTTTTCTAAACATGAGAATATCATCTAGGTAGACAACCACAAAGACTCCAATATAGTCCTTTAAGACCTCATTCATCACCCTCATAAAAGTGCTAGGTGTATTTGTAAGCCTGAATGGCATCACTAACCATTCATACAACCCTTTTGTGGTTTTAAATGTTGACTTCCATTCATCTCCCTATTTCATCCTAATCTGATAATAGCCACTTTTCAAATCAATTTTGGAGTAGTACTTAGCACCCCCTAAACAGTCCATTAAGTCTTCTATCCTAGGAATAGGAAACCTATACCTAATGGTTATCCTATTTATTACCCTAGAATCAGTATACATTCTCCACTTGTCTCCCTTTTTAGGTGCCAACACCACTAGAATAGCACATGGGCTTATGCTTTTCCTGATCAACCCTTGGTCCAAAAGTTCTTGAACTTTCCTAGCTATCTCTTTGTTCTGCTTCGGTGTCATCTTGTATGCAGCCTTGTTAGGCAATGTTGCTCCTAGTACAAAGTCTATTTGATGACCGATTGCTCTCTTAGGTGGTAGTGTAGCTAGTGTGCCTTCACAAATAATATCCCTGAACTAATCCAATAGTTGTTTCACTTTTGTTGTCATAGGTAGTTGACTAGATGGCTCCTCTTCCTTTGGCTTCAACATAATAGCATAGACAACTCCTTCCTCCTTCATGTTTCTTAGGAATTCCTTTCCACTCATCAAAAGTACACTAGTTTTTTCCTTTTCCACTGTGCATTCTTCCAACAAAGACTGAATTTTATAAGTCACTCCATCCTTCTTAAATGAGTACTTGTTCTCCTTGCCATGGTGTACTACCTCCCTGTCATATTGCCATGGTCTGCCAAGAAATAGATGGCATGCATCCATTGGTAGCACATCACATATTATCCTATCATGATACTTTCCTATAGCAAACTCAACCCACACTTTTTCATTGACCAATATATTTTGCCCCTTATTCAACCAAGTAACCTTGTAAAGACACACATGGGGTATCTTGATGAGGTTTAACTTTTGCACTACCTCCTCTGATATGACATTATCAATAGATCCTGATTCAATGATGACCTTGCAAGCCTTACCTAGTATCTTGCACTTGACTCTAAAAAGAGCTCTCCTTTGTTTGTGTTCATCCTCGGTAGGTGCTTTGATCAAGATCCTTCTCAACATAAGATTCTCACCTTTCTTTGAATCTAGACGCACCTCTGAATGTTTGGAACAGTCCTCTTCTTGAACATAGGTAATCTTCCTCTCACCTTGTGAAGATGTTGGCTTGTAAGGACACCTATAAGTCGGATGACCCAACTGTCCACAATTGTAACACTTCATGGAAGCAAAATGAGAACTTCTTCCAAATCCTCCTGATCTGCCTCTTCCACCATTGTTAGAGCTTCTACCTCTGTATCCCCCTCTGCTATTTGACTCATGGGTTTTTTCACCACCCTTAGCACCACCTTGGCTTCTATTCTCATTGCTCCTTCCACCAAAACCTCCTCTATGTCCACCTCTAGTGTCTCTACCATTTCCTTTACCCTTGGTATTAGAATCTTGTTTCTTTTTCAGTTTCTCTTCCACTTTAATAGCCATCTGATAGCAACTATGGAGATTAGTAAGTGTAAAGAGACTCAACTCTTCTTGTATGTTCCACCTAAGGCCGTTCAGATACCTAGAAACCTTAATGCTTTCAATTTCTTGCACTCTAGACCTAAGGCTTAGCTTTTGGAACTCCTCTGTATAGGCAGCTACATCTAGGTCTCTTTGTCTAAGATTTTGCCTCTTCTTATGCAATTGGATGTCATAATCCTCATGTAAATAGTTTTCCTTCACCTTAGCCACCATTGTCTTCCAATTTCCTATTGGCTTCTTGCCTTCCATCTCCCTTTCTTCTTGCAAGAACTTCCACCAAGTTAATGCTTGTCCTCTAAGTCTTGATTTAGCTATCTTCACCTTTTGTGCCTCTATAATCTCATCACATTCAAAGTGATTCTCCATTCCCTCAATCCATTCCATAACTAAATTTGCATCCATTCTTCCTATGAAAATAGGGATGCCTTCTAGTGCCTTGCCATTTAATGCCTTCAATGATTTGAGGAAGGGTTCCTCATTTAAGGGAGGGTCAGGTTCTGGGTCTATATCTTTCTCAACGTGGTCCTCACCTTTGTCTCTAACCACTGCTAACTGCACTTTCATCTTGCCTGCCAACTTTGCAACCTCTTCTAATTTTTGCTTCATCTCCTCCATAGCTTCTTCAATTCATTTATTCTTTTCTTGTTGCTCTATCAAATCTCTTGCCAATTCTACATTGGTCACCATTGTGTTCTCTCCTATGGATTCACTTCCCTCTGACATACACTTCTCAATTCCCAAGCCTTTTAATGGCTTTGATACCAATTCGATGGGGATTCCTAGTCCTCAAGAACACTTTTTCTCTTCCCAAGACCTATTCTCTGGTCTTCCTGGGGTATTCCTCTCTACCCTACTCAGGGATCACTCCTAAACCTGTCTCACCACCTAAGACTCTCCACCAATTTCAAATTCTTCACCATTACTCCCATTCCACCACTGAGCTTCCTTGGACTCCACACTAACCCAAGGTGTCCTAACCACTCCAGGGCTAGGAAAGGGTATCCTAGTTTTCCCTTAGTTGTTTTTTCTCCTCACTGATCCATCTAGGTGGTTTCTTTCACCCTTTGTTCATCAAGTTCATGAAAACCTTGTTTTAGGCCTTGTAGCCTTTTTGCCCCAATTAGGCCTCCTAGAACCCGTTTTCTTGTCTTTTCTCACAAACTGTCTTAACAACCCCCAAATGTTTTTGTAGATTCTTTCTATTTCCCATCAAGGCTCCAATATTTACTAGGTCTTAGGTCCTAATAGGGTTCGTACATATGATTGTCCTCAAACCCCCTATTTTCAAGGGTTTCTAGGGTTTTGGCTTTGTTTCCTCCTTTGAAGGCTTCAATGACCTCCTCAACTCTCCTCCTTGCACACAAATGTCTAAGATACATGTGCCCACACTTCCATACTCCTGATTAACACAAACCAATCCATTTAGCAACTTTTTTTGCTGCTGTCCTCTCCAAGCCACTAGCCAGAATGCACTTGCACTCGCCTAGTGCTTGTTGTTTTCATTTCCTCCCCTGCAAACCAAGACTCCAAACACCCTTTTTACATTGTACATATAGTCCCCTACTTGATTCCAAGTGGCCATGGTAGCCTTGCCACAGGAATTCAAGTAGGCATCATTGTTTTACAAAACTGGCCTGAACCGACAATGAGACCAAGAACACCAAAAACTTGCAAAAAGTTAACTAGTTGAATTAAATGACTAATCTAATGCTTCAAATAGTAATTAAGTGACAAAAATGAAAGACTCAAAGCATCAGATAATTCCTTTCAATCCATTCTTGACTGGATGAAGGCTCAAACACAGAAATTCAATGAAAACTTGCTCTTTTCCAAGTCACAAAATCTCCTTCTCAAATCTCAATTCATACAATCAATCCTCTAACATAGTTATTAGGGTTTTTTTGACCTTATATACCTTTCTCCCATGTGCTAGGACACTTGGCTCGGGCTTAGAGCATCATTAATGCCCTTTTCCAACTTTTAGGACAAATAGCCAAGACTACATTGATAAATTTGCCTAATTTCATCATTAAGGCTTCTCCAAACTTCAAAGCTCTAGACTACCCTAAGTTTTCCATAACACACACATCAAAAAACACTCTTGGGACTTTACATCATAGTCCTTATTCCCTTGGTGGTTGGCTAGAACCACCTACAAGCCAAAACAACAAGATCTTCCAAAAGACCTTTAAGGTGCTCCTACACCACTATGGCTAAACCTAATGGGAGCATTATAATTTGTATATACTTTCAAAATATTAATAAAGAAAAGATGATTTCCCACTTCCTAATATTGACATGTTGGTAGATCTCACAGTAGGACACGCCATGCTATCCCTCATGGATGGATTCTCATTCTATAATAAGATTAGAATTGTACCTGAAGACCAACACAAGACTGCATTCACCACCCCCTAGGGCACTTTATGTTACAATGTTATGCCCTTCAATCTTAAGAATGCAAGGGAAAATTATCAACGTGCAATGACAGTCATCTTCCATGACCTCATCCACATTATAATGGAAGATTATGTTGATAATTTACTAGTGAATTCAAATACAAGAAACGAGAATCCCAAGATCTCAAGGCAAATTATTAAGTGGTTATAACAATACAAGTTGTGCTTTAATCCAAAGAAGTGTGTTTTTGGCGTCACGTCTGGAAAACTGTTAGGATTCATTGTATCTAGAAGGGGTATCGAGGTTGAACTAGAAAAATTCAAGGCTATAATGGAAATGCCCCCACCACGAAACCTAAAGCAGTTAAGAAGTTTGTAGGGAAAATTACAGTCTATCAAGCGTTTCATTGCCCAGCTTGCGGATAAATGCTAGTCATTTACACACCTCTTGTGTAAGGACATAACTTTCAAATGGGATCCATAGTGTCAACAATGCTTTGAAAATATCAAGGATTACCTAGCCAACCTACTGATCTTAATGCCTCCTATTCCTGGTAAGCCACTACTGCTATATATTTCAGCCACTTCATTTGCATTGGGGGCATTATTGGCCCAACATGATGATTTTTTCAAAGAGTGTTCCATCTATTAAATTAGTCGTACACTTATGGGCTATGAGCTTAATTATTCCCCCATGGAAAAATCTTGCTTAGTAGTTGTTTTTACTTCATAGAGGTTGTCACACTATATGCTTTGTCATCCCATCAAACTAATATCAAAAGTTGACCCACTCAAATATCTATTATCAATAACTTCATTAACTAGCCGCATGGTCAAGTGCATTATGCTCCTTAGCGATTTGTTATAGAATATCTAGACGACAAGGAAATCAAAGTACAAGTCATAGAAGATCAGTTGGTTGATGCTTATCTTGTAGATGCTTATCTTGTAGATGCTTATCTTGTAGATGCTTATCTTGTAGATGCTTATCCATTAGTGGTAGAATTCCTCGATGAATCGGTATTCATAGTCTCACAACTAGATACATGGACATTTTATTTTGATGGATCATACACTCAGAATGGATTTGGTGTGGGTATCCTTTTTGTCACCCCTCAAGCTAATTACATCTTGAAGTCATTCAGGTTGGCATTCCCATGCACAAATAACATTGTTGAATATGAAGCTTTAATCGCAGGCCTTAGAATCGTAGTGCAATGGAATATCACTTGTCTCTGTGTCTTTGGCGATTCACAACTTATAATCAAACAAGTCAACAATGAGTTTCAAACCAAGGATGATGAGCTTCTTCCTTATAAACACATTGTTGATGACTTCAAGAAGTACTTCACCCATATCCAGTTTGAACAGATCCCTAGACTACAAAACAAAGTAGTTGATTCTATAGCCACAATTGGTTCTCTCATTGACATGCCTAAAGACTGCACGAATTGTGAGTTCCTAGTAGAACAACTATTAATCCCAACATACGATATTCTAGATAATGAAATGGTGTGTGACATCCTGGGTCCCCAATCAACTTGGTATCATGACATTTATGCCTATTTACATGACAACATCTTACCACCTAACCTCACCCATAACCAATGTAAATCCTTCATTCAACGTACCTCCCACTACACAATACTATAAGATACATTTTATCATAGAGGGTATGATGGTACTCTCCTTCGATGTCTAAGTGAATCAAAATCTAATGTTGCATTAAACGAATTGCATAGTGGTATTTGTGGGTCTCATTCTAAGGGGATGTCCTTGTCAAAGAATATTATCAGAGTAGGATATTATTGGCCCACTATGGAGCATGACGCCTATGAACTCATCAAGAAATGTGTACCATGTCAGCAGCACGTAGATCTAATTCACACTCCTGCACAGGATCTACAACCTATCATTACACCGTGGCCTTTCTCATAATGGGGTTTTAACTTAATTGACAAGATTTATCCTCCATCATCCGATGGTCACACCTTCATAATAATTGCCACTGAATATTTCACCAAGTGGGTGGAAGCAATTCCACTTTCACAAATCACTCGCATTCAAATTCCCAAATTCATCCTCTACCTTATTCTATGTAGATATGGTATCCCCTCCACTATTATCACCGAAAATGGCAAGCCTTTCAAAAACCAGTACATGAGACACCTTTACAAAACCTATCACATCTAGCATCATTGTTCAACCCCTATTACCCCCAAGGTAATGAACAAGTCAAAGCCACCAACAAAACCCTCATCAAAATCCTTAAAAAGGTTGTCAATAATATTGGTTGAGATTGGAACCTTAACCTAAATTCTGCCTTTTGGGCATATCAAACATCCATCTGCACACCTACTGGTGCCACCCCATATTCCCTCCTCTATGGCATAGATGCCATCTTGTCGATTGAAGTTGAGATCCCATCACTTTGTATCTCACTGAAGAATTTGATCAATGAGGAAGATGCTCGTGTTGCAAGATTGAGTCAGCTAGATCTCTTGGATGAGAAATGCATCAAGGCCTATACTCATCTACAATCTTATCAAAATTGACTCAGAAGAAGTTACAATAAAAATGTTTGTTCCCACCAATTCAACATTAGTGATCTAGTCTTGAAAGAGAACCAGCATACCCAACAGGATCAAGAAAAGAAAGGAAATTTTGAAGCTAATTGGTTGGTTCCTTATGTCATCAAGACAAAATATGGTTCTAGATCATATAGGCTTGCTACACCTAAGGGGGAACCCTTGGAAGAACCCATCAATGTCATGCACCTAAAACGGTTTTACATCTAGGTCAATTGGGTTATCCTACCTAGAGAAAAACAAAAAAAAGTAAAAAATCGTGAAAAAACAAAAAATAATTCAAAAATAGTAAAGAGAAATAATGCATCCTATGGTGAAAACCACCCTTGGTGGCGCCTTGGATAAGTACAATTGGTGAAAACCTGGCAATAGGCACTATTCATAGAGGGTTTAATCATTATCTACTTTGTGTCCTATTTTCATGTACCCTTTCACTCATCCTATCATCGTATCCTATCCTAACACCCTATTGCATCCATCTATCATCAATATCCCATCATTCGTCGCTTGGTATATTTCGATTGAGCATTGGACAGTTTTGTGTTGCTATCCAAAATCTTGAGCTTTTCATCGCTTGTATATGTTGTTGTATCATCAGTCTCACATCCTCATCTAGGATCCTCCATCGTGTTGGTCATCATTAGGTCTCATGTCATATTTTGTCCTTTTGGTCGAACTACGTTGCCTCTACGCTTTCACCTAGGTAAGGCTAATCATTTGATCATTCACCAAGGCTTTTTTCAATTAATTTGTGTTTGTATCCATCATCCATCAGAGTCTCCATTATCCTCTTTTCATTTTTATCCATGGTCAGTCGTTAGTATTTTATCGAACTACAAGGTCTTTGTGCTTTCACGTAGGGCAGACCATCAATCGATGAGCCCCCAAGACCCTAGGTTTGTCCCTAGGGTGTGCCTTGGTCTTGTGTCATGTTGTCAAATGTGTGCTTATCCATCTAGTTTCTAATAACATAATCCATTGGTACCATGAGGTTCAACCAGTTTCAATTGTCTCGAGTCATGTCGATCAACTAATCTACCCTCCATCTATGGTCTTAACAAGATGCATCCTTGCTTAAATCAGACCGTGCCAATCCCATTCACCTATTGGTCCTATGGCAAAGGATGTTTGAAATTTATGGTGATCTTTTAGTTCTTTTTCATTTTGTTTATCATTTGAGCTTCCTATTATACCTTTTCAGGGTCATCACGATCCATCATATCATGGTGTGCTTTGACTAGTAAGCGTAGGGGCATATCTTGTCTTTTGGTCTGATCTTGTCTTTTTGGTTGTCCTACGTAGTACCCACCAAGATCTCTATGATCTTGTGTTATGTTGGGGCATCCTTTGTGCTTGCGATTATTTCAACATCAGGGCCGACCAAGGTCATTGTGGCTTTGGGGTGTTGGGATATCCTTTTTGTTTGTTGTGTTTGTTTTATGCATTTCACACTAATCGGTCATGGTTCTTCATACCTTGGCATATTGCGTCCTATGCTATAGCAAAATTCAGTTCTCCTAATATGGAAAAATGGCATTAGATTTGCATTTCATTTATCCTTCCATTGCATTGCATTTGTCCCCATCCATTTTTCCCTAGCCTATGGTTATTTGTTTTTGGTTGTGCAAATGTTATTCCCCCCACCCATTCTTCCTATTGGTTTTGATAGGTGCACTATTACACCCACCATTATTCATCTCACTATGCATGTTCATTATCATTTAGGTTCATTTTCTCATGTTGCATTATCATTTCATTTTTATCTCATAAGGTTGTATTTCATTATCCTTTTATTGACCATTGCATTGATCCATTTCACATTATCATCTTAAGTTGTTTACATTAACATAGATTTGTTATTCGTCTATTTCATTATCATTTGCATAATCATTTTCATTATCATCTTAAGTTGTTTAGATTAATATAGGTTTGTTATTCTAAGCACCTTAAGTCCATTTTCATTATTATTTTAAGTTTTTTAGACTTGTTGTCCTAAACATATTAATTCATTGCATTAGGTTCATTTTGTTACATGTAACATATTACATTCATAACATCCATCTATAACATGATCACATGTGCATATTTCATGCATTATACATTTTCCATGTCACATCATACATGCATAATTAACCATTGCAATGTCAATCAATCATCCATACAACATCCATAATACATACATCATTAATAACACATCATATCCCATATGCATACATCATAAGTCACAATTACATCGTCACCT
The DNA here is from genome assembly GCA_007115665.2 of Sequoiadendron giganteum. Lineage (NCBI taxonomy): Eukaryota > Viridiplantae > Streptophyta > Pinopsida > Cupressales > Cupressaceae > Sequoiadendron > Sequoiadendron giganteum. The sequence continues at coordinate 13,394,704 of CM021102.1, read as the reverse complement.
GCATCACACACCGTTAGTATCACATCCATAGCATACATCACAAAGTAATAAATCATAAATCATCACATCCTACATCACATAGCATTAGTCATAAATGCATACATCATAACCATAATCATACACATACATAATAAACATCCATAACATCACATAAGAATCACATAGCATCGTCAATGTTCATCGCATCATATATATATCAAAAATATAGTTTCCATCACCCATCATAAAGTCCATAAATAAAGAGATCATAAAGTCCATAAAATTCCATCAACAGTCCATAGTAAAATTCCATGTCCACAATCTATAGAGTTCATCAAATAAACATACATATGTAGAGGAATCATAATATACAAGTACAAGATGGTGCATCTAACACATCATGGTGTTCTAAATCAATAAAGAATAAAGAATCACTAAATCTCCTAAATCATCTGTATAAAAGAATTTGTCTGCTAACTCTGCCTCTATGTACATGTACTCATTGTGCACCTGTCAAAAATGGAATCATGTACCTGTCTCCCCTATCTCTCCCTATCCACTGCTCCCTGCATCAGATCATTGTGGGGAGTTTGAATCGGGTCCTCGACCATGAGGAGGTGTCTCTCTGCAATCGTTATATTTGTGGGTATATGTGGCCCCTGAGTGTGATGGTCCTGCTGGAATTTGTGGGACTGCTCATACATATGGAGGAACTCTTTGTGTTGGATCATGCACTGCCCTAAAATATGTGCACATATAATATCCCACCTTAGTTCACACATTTTCCTCTCTCACTGCACCTGCCCTATACTGCTCTCTCTCTCTCTGTGGTACCTATCCCACTACTACTACAGTCTCCTCCTCTCAATATCCTAGGCATCTTGTGCTAGTCTCATAGACTCTAGCTATGTCTCCACCTGTGACATCCTCCTCACTGCCTCATCTCTCTTCATTTGCAATCTCTACACCTATGAATACAACCTCGTCTCTCCCTAGGGCCTCATCCCTCTGCCTCTGCAAGGTCTTTGTATGCTCTACCGCCTCCTCTACCATGGCCATTGAATCCTCCCTCACCCCTGGGAAGCCTCTAACTGTCTATGTAGCTCATCTCTCTCTATTTATAGAACATGTATCTATGTCTATGTGGCCATCAATCTCCCCTATAGTGATGATGCCTCCCCCTTTGCTACCTTTGTCCTCCTCAAAGTTGAATCTCTTTGCTCCATAGCTTGCTCTGTTACACCCAAGGTTGCATCCCTCTCTCCCTTAGTCGTATCCACCAACTCCCAAAGCTCATCCCTCTCAACCTGTAATGTTTGCAACCTCTCCCCCAGATCCCTAGCTACCTTGATGAACTATTTATCTCTATCTAGATGCAGCCTCACCTGAGTCCTACAGTGTTTCCACCTCCCCCTGCAATCTCTCCACCTTGTCCTGCAACCAATCCCTCTCCTCCTCTTTATGTTGCAGCCTTTACTACAAGATTTTTACTTGGGCTAGAGCACTTGTTAGTCTGACTATTGGGTCCTTTGTAGGTGACCCCTAGTAGACTACAATCACCATCTCATCCATTACAGGGGCATCTACCTCCATCTCCTGTTATCCTCTCTCCTCCTCTTGCACCCCCACCTTAGGAATTACATCCTCTTGAGTTGCCTCCTCTAGTGTTTCCATCTCCTCTCCTCTTTGTCTCCTCACCTCTTGGGTCTCTGCTCATCCTCCTCCCCAAACCCAATAGTTGGAACTATGGGATGCACCATCGTGACCCTCACTAGTCTCCTCTCTTCTCACCATGTCGCATATCTGATGGTCATCCCTGCATCCTTTGGCCCCCCTCTCCATGACCACATTGTAATCTAGAACTCCTCCCACATCTTCCTAGAATACTCCTCAAGAATCTATTGTCCCCATATCATCCCTAACTCATGGCTGATCTACCTGAATTTTTGTGGCCCCTAGGGGGATATCCTATTGAATCCCATACAGTCATGTGACCCTGTCTAGCCTGTGCAACTCTACAATATAGGGATCTATCCCTATCAAGTAACATTGGGAAAATAAATAGGCCTTGTATAGCCTATCCTCCACTCTCCAAGATTGAAATTTTCATTCCATATAGGGCCTCCATATAATATCCTCATCTCTCAAGTCATCCAGCATCTAACGCCAGTGGTCCAACCTCCCTACCTCATTGTAGTGGAGCATCCATCCATGCTCCCTCACCCACCAGTAGGCAATTGGGAGAGAGCCATTCCTATTTCCCACCACTAGAATATCTGGGTGCACAATGCTAATGTGCTCCCAGGCCCAAACTTGTAGTAGTTTAACGTGGGTCACACTCAAAGCCCACCTGTAGCAAACTACATGCATATCTTGGTTTAACTGAGCAAGCACACACTATCCCCAAGAAAAGACTCCATCCCTCCTCTCCACAATATTTCAAACTACTCAATCATCTTGAGGCTGAAAAATATACCTCTCATGTTTAAAGGAGGACCTCGTTGATCAGTCTGTACAAATATAGTGCTAGTGATGGTGCAACCCTAATGTAAGAGTCAATATCCAACTCCTTCCCTTGGATGGGAAGGTTGACATCACCAAATACTACCCACAGGCTCCTCTCCAAGGATCTGTTGGGCATCGTACTAACCACATGCCCCCTGATGGATAATCTTAGAATTCACTAAACGTCCTCTAGAGTCATTGTCATCTCCCCCGTCGAGAGGTGGAAGGTCGATGTCTCAGATCTCCATTGCTCCATCAATGCTATCAAAAGAGCTATGTGGGTCCAAATTTTGGGATACCCCAACATATGTAATAATCCCACCTACTCTAGCGTTGTGTGATCATCAGGGGTCATCGCCTCTTGGATAACCTCCAGAACAATCGAGTGTCTCTCCCGCATCCTCAGAGTCTCGAAGCTCTGCATCCATGTGAACCACTTTGTCATCCATTTCTAGCATTTCATTTTTATCTTTTCTTCCTTATCCCTACCCCGGGTTGGCGAGTTCGCCCCTGTGTAGGGTGGATTCACCTCTTCCCCCATTTTTGTGCATTCACTTGTTTGGCTCACGCATTCACCCATGTGTTTCCATCTCGGCAGGTTCGCTTGTTTCACAAGTGTGTTTGTTGCTTCCCTATCCAAGGGCGTATTCTCCCTTTCAATCCTAGAGGTGAACTCGTATTCACCCCTTTTCCCCATGGGTGATTACACAATCGCCTTTGTCACTCTTTCTCCTAGAATGGAAAATTCACATTCGCCTTTTTTGCCCATAGGAATATTTTCATCTACCCATCCCCCTTTTGGGTGATTTCACAATTGCATGTCCCTAGTGCAATCGCCCTTGTCAAATTATGCACCCACCTTTTCTGGGTTTGGGTAATTTTGCAATTGCCCTTTCCCTGTCTTGCATGCCCTTGCATAAGTAGGTTCGCTTGTTCTTGGGAGAGGTGATTTCATAATCACCCCTCCTGTGGTGCGTCCACCCCTGCGGACGTGCACCTGCCCCTTCCTTTGCCCATTTGTTAGACAAGCGAATGTGTTATGTCAGAAGGGTGAATCCACCCTTCCATGTCGATCTCGTTCATCCTAACTACCCAACTCGAAATTAAAACACGTGCATAAAAAATTGAAATCAAATCATGAAGCGAGATTTTGAATCCTACTTGGTGGGTTACGGCTCACAGGTGGTAGTAGGCTCGAACCTCGTCTAGACGGTGGATCATCTCGCCGTTTTCCTCCATCTCACTCATCCAATCAACTGTCACTTTCTCTCTCGATGATAAGTGTGCAAATAAAAATTAGGTGAATAGTGAATTTTTAAATTTACTATTTATAATTTTCCTTTTTGCACCTATTTAGCCTTTTAAATTTTGGGTAAATTTTACCCTTTATTTAACCTTTTTTAATCCTCCAGCCCTCTTCCTTTTGCGGGTTTCCATTCGCACCCCATGTACTCGTTTTCTTCTATTCAAAAGCTATTCTTCATGGTTCTTTTTCCTCTACCACATGGGACCCTCCGTTTCTCCATATCAAGAAGTCCCCTGGGGCCCCTTTTCTTCCTCATCCACCCTCTCGAGGGGGCATACCCTACCATATTTTTGCATTCCTCTTGTCTATTCATTTTCCTTGCATACCAAGGCATCCCCTAAAGTCCTATTCTTCTATTGAGTCATCTACACTTCCTTTTTCTTCGAAACACTATTATTTTTACAGTATTTTGAAGAGGGGCAAAATGTAGACACTTGAATTTGACCACCCCCATATGGTTGAATTCACCCTTGTTTTCTTCTATCCTGCATCCCTAAACCATATTAATTAAATAATTTACTATTTATTTAATATTTCATCCTAGCCTAATGTCCCCTAAGGTGTTTGATTAATTAGTTGAATACTTTATCTTATTTCTCTCTAACTTAAATAAATAATCCAATTTATTTAATTTAGTCATTTTGCCTAAATAAATTAAATCAATTTTTAATTCATCCTTTCTCTTTCTTCATGTCAACATCCTCCCACATTTTCCTTAATCCAGATTAGCCTAAATTAACATTTGATTAGGGTGTGCACATCCCTAATCATCATTAGGGTCACATCCTCCAACTTTTGCAAGTTGGTCTTAATCCCTCATTAACCCACCCAACCCTTCATTTGCACAACCTAAATCACTAATTATCCCATAACCTCACCTAATTCCATTTATGGCATGTACCCTAGTCAACTCTCTCATTAAAATTTTCTCCTTTTGGATATTTAGCCCTCTTAACCCTTTGAATTTTAAATTCAAATTTATTCCCCCATGAATTTTTAATTCCTCACAATCCCCCATAAGTAATTTTTAATTCCTTTATCAATCCCCATGAGGATTTGTGAGGCTCACTTGTCCTCTCAAGGTATTGAGCCACAAATTTTTGTCATCTCCAAGGTTTTGCACCTAAAGGGGGAGGGATAAAGATCTGCAATTGATTCAAGAATAAACCCTTGAGACTTCAATAGAAATGAGATTGAAATATGTCAAATGGAGAGTTCTTGGGGACAAAAATAGATAGAAGGGGTTCACCACCAAGTGTAAACTTGGAAAATGTAGAATGTTTGAAAACACAATGTAGTATGCAAGCATATGTTAAATGACCTATAAATGAAAACCAAACTAAAAAAAAGTTGTGAAATAGAAGGTGTGCAGCTGGAAATGTTGTTGATTCTGGAATTTGGGCCTACTGGGACACTTACACCATTCTGGGTGATTTAGTCCGAGATTTGGAAAACTATATCGAAGCCCGTTTCAGCCAAATGGGTATCTGAATCTATAGAAATATCTAAAAATATATGTAGTGGGAGTAATTTGCCACTAATGGTGACTTATTCCACTTTGACTTTTCTAAAAATCCAAAAGTGAAATTTGAAGCTCTCGGTTTGCACTTTTTGTTCCTTCAGGTATCCGGATTCGAAACCTTGATCTTCGACACTGTAAGTGAATTTGTGTAGATATTTTGATCTTGCCAACAAGGAGATGCTTCAACAAGTTTGCAACCTAGTCTTCAATGATCTTCAAGCCTTCAAGGTACCTAAATCTGAAAACACACAAGGAGAGAAAAGAGAAATGTTGAATGTTAGGGCATGGGGTCTCGCCTCGGTAAAACCCCTTTTAGGTAATTAAACCAAATGAAGAAATAAGATGAAGCATGAATGTGAAATGAAGGAATTAGAAACTTTCCATGATGATTGATCTTGAATTTCTATAACAATGGTTGAAGAATCTTCCCTTGAATTCTTCTTGATGACTTAAAATGCCAAAACCCTAGCTTGCTTGAGAAGAATGATGAATGAATCAAGAGAGAAGAGAATAAGAAGATATATGACAATAGAAGACCCTGAAATGAGTGGAAAACCTCATATTTAAACACAATTATGCCCTAATTCTTGAAAATACCACATCACAAGCTGACCTTAGGTCTTAGAGAATAAAAACCTACCAGAATTTTGAAATAATTATGATTTTTGAGCCAAATGGGACTAAGTCACCCCAAGTAGCAAGTTGGTCCCACTTCTAAGGTATTTTAAGTGGGTGTCGGGAATTAAGATGTATTAAATGATGTTTATCGGGTTTATTCTCAAAACGACACTTAAATAAGGCTTGTAAGTGTAAAATGGGGCTATTAAAGGCATAAGAAAGGTGTAATTATTGATGACAAGCCTAGAAAAGTGTGGATGTTTGTTACAACTCCTTAAAAAACTCTGAAATAAGGCTTGGTAAGTGATAAAAAGAAGTTATTTAAATGAATTCTAATAAAAGGGTCCTAGAAAAGTGTGAAAGTGGGTTACAACACTTTTACAAGGCATCATAAAGTTTTTATTGATTCACAAGGGTCCAAGACCTAATGTGAATGTGTTCACCACATTACAACATTAAATCTAGATAAAAGTAGGCCAAAATCCACAAGAAAGACCCAAATGAGCGAGAAAATGTCCAAGGATACATTTTTCTACATTACATTTAGCCCCCACTTTAGTGAAAGGATGAACTTGCTTCAAACTTACACTAAAGTAGGCATTCAAGATGGGTCCAATTATACCAATGTGGATGGAAAAGAATGAAAAAGATCAAAGGAGGTAGCACAAGCCTCTAGGATCCAAGATCCTAAGTCAAACCAACATAAGTGCAAGAGGACACACACAAGGTGAATGATTTGCAGCAAAACAAGATACGCAATCATGCAATGGCAAGAACTAGAGGAAGAAAAAGAATAAGAAAAATTAAAAGGTGGATCAAGCTTCAACCGTTTGTCCAACACATTATGGATTAGATCTAGGTTGTTTGTCCAAAAAATTCATACTCACTCTGAGGTGACAAAATTTTTGGTTGTCTATCAAGTGAGAAATCCAAGAAGGTGAGAAACATACACTCATGGTTGGTATGCACTCACACACACGCAGGTTGCTATGGGGAAATTCATGCCTCAAAATGGGCTTCCCCCTCAACCATACCAAAGTTATACCTCCCGATAACTTTAATAAGGCACCACAAAATAAAATGACATTGTAAATGATTTTTGAAGTGTAAAAATGGTGTAAGGAATGTTCAAAGGGATTTTTCTTAGTTTGTGAAAGGTCTCATATTATGGAAAATCATGATTAATGTCTCCAAGAGAGGAAAAGTGCAAATGGTCTCATCTTGTTTCATGATAGGACAAGCGCAATGTCTCATCCTATGAAACATTGTACCTAATGTTTCCAAGAGAGGGAATCACAAGAAAAAGATAATTGCATAATGAAATGTGAGTGTTAATGTATACCACCACTTTAAAGCAGTTACTAACACCATTACTGTGAGAAATTGCTTTAAATTAAAAGAAGATGTGAGAGATTATTCAGAAAGCCCTAGATGTTAAGTCATATGTTTCCAAATGAAGTGATGTCATGAAAAAGAGAGTATGTCACATGTGAACCAACTAAAAATATGTTGTCCACATCCCAAGCTTGCTTTGTTATGTTCATTAAAGGTGATCAACTAGCTGAAAGAGGCAAAAATAAGTGATATATGAGGACAAGGCTATCTAACCCCTTTCCCCCACTTAGTGTAGGACAAGGATGATCTGAAAGGATTGATGAGATATGAGGTAGAGTAAAAATCAATATCAATTAGAGGAATGAGGTGCCCCCACATAAGGAAGAATACCAAACTCCTTAAGATGTTGGATTTTACTACTCAAAACCTTATATTCGTTAGTAGAATGACCATGGACTAAATGTTTGTAGTAGAATTTCTTTCAAGTTCATGGAGGAAGGGATATCAAGTGATCTTGGAGGAGTCTCAACAAGATACCTGCTTGATCAAAGCTAGAAGGTGTTCCTACATCTTGCGACAAAGATGTGTCTTGCTTAGGACAGGATGTCATACCTACACAAGGCACTATAGATTGTGAAATTTTGTATGCTCCTTTAAAGGAGTGTGTAAAATTCAAATCATTAGTGTTTTGCAAGATGGCATTGATATTAAGTGAATATTTCTCTATTTTTGTCATTTCAAGTAAAGGATAACACCCAAGACAAGTAGTGTTGATCAGTAAAGGATGCACTAATGGTAAAGTCATCTTAGAAGGATGGTTTGGGATGGATGATGATATGTTGCTCCTTGCAATAGTGAGTATGCTATGATCCTACAAATATTACATGGAAAGGAGCAACAACTAATGTTATTTGTGTGGATAAGGAAACAAAGTTTCTGCTTGATACATATTTAATGAGATATCTATCAGTTTTGGATGTACCAAGGTTAAATTTGTTGTGGAAGAATTGTTTGTGACGGTGTTGGCATTGATTGAATTTTTGTGTGATGGTGGGTAAAGGCTGAGTTAAGGTTGAATAATATTAACATCCATGATAAAGTGAGAAGCTAATGGTGTCTCTTCATCTTCTTCTAAGGACACAATATTATTATCGTTGATGTTATCCTTATTGTGTATCATGATATCCTCCCTAGGAGGAAGGGTTTTAGGAGAACAACAAACCAATTGCTCTTGATAATCAAAGGTTGGTTCTTCTCAAATGACTTCATCACAAATAGGGGAATGATCAATGGTTGAATTTTCTTACTCCATAAGGGTTTCCCTTGGTGAAGGGGGACAACTAAAATTCTCATGACCTTCATTGATTGTGTTTTCTAACAGTGAAGTATCTTCTTCACAACTATGAGAGATACTAGGAGAAGGAGAAATTTTATTGTCATGATTACCTATTATTGTGTTGTCTTGCTCATCAATGTCTTGTCCACTAAGAGATGTAAGAGGAGAGAAACAACTATGATTCTCAAAACTCTCATTGATTGGTTCTTCTACTAAAATATCTTCATCACCAATAGGAGAGATATTAGGAGAGGAACAAATATGATCATTAGGAATGTCTGAGGTTGTATCCCCTTTCACTAAAACACTCTCATAGGGAGAGGATATGGAATGGTTCTTGGCATGTCTAGATGTCTAAGACACAAACATTTTTTGAACAAAAATGAAAAGCACATGCAACCATGTTATGCAATGTTTCAACAATATAGACAATGTATATCCAAAGATACAAAACATTTTTATCCAATTTATACAAAGCTTTAAGAATGTAAACAATGTATATGCAAGAATGAAAAGCACTTTTATCAAACTTATGCAAATTCTTATGAATAGAAACATTGTGTATTCAAAAGTGAAAAGTAATTTTATCCATGTTATAGAAAATTTCATAAATGTGAGCATTTTCAGATCTAATGATGCTTGTTATTGAAATGATTTCAAGAATGACTACCCTAAATTGATGTTTTTGACTTATATGCATAAAATAAATGTTCCTGAAACTTTCCAAACTTATAGTATATGATACTAGGAGGCTTAGGAAGCATAGGAATGAGGTTTTTGACGATGTAATAGACAATTGAAAATTTGGATTGGGACTAAGTCGCCTAGAATGGCGAATGAGTCCCAATTAGAGATTTTTTCATAATTTTCAAAAAAAATCAACTGGTTTTGATGCTTTTGAGGTTGGATGGACGGAAGAGGAAATGTAAATGCAGATTTTATATGATTTTTAATCATTGGAGATGCAAAAAAATGCAAATTATATGCACTTTCATTGATGCAAAAATGTGAAACCCTAGAATGCAAATTAACTAATGCAAAGTTAATGCAAGCTAAATCTAGGATGAAGAAGGACTCCCAAATCAGAAAAGAAAAGACAAATGTTGAATGTTAGGGCATGGGGGTTTACCTTGGTCAAACCCCTTTTAGGTAATTAAACCAAATGAAGAAATAAGATGAAGCATGAACATGAAATTAAGGAATTAGAAACTTTCCATGAATTAATCTTGAATTTCTACAACAATGGTTAAAGAATCTGCCCTTGAATGCTTCTTGATGATTTAGAATGCCAAAATCCTAGCTTGCTTGAGAAGAATGATGAATGAATCAAGAGAGAAGAGAAGAAGAAGATATAAGACAATAGAAGACCCCAAAATGAGTGGAAAACCTCATATTTATACACAATTATGGCCCCATTCCAAAAAATACCACATTATAGGCCGACCTTAGGTCTTAGAGAATAAAAACCTACCAAAATTTTGAAATAATTTTTATTTTTGAGCCAAATGGGACTAATTCGCCCCAAGTGGGGACTTGGTCCCACTCAGGCATTTTAACTGAGTGTCGGGAATTAAGATGTATTAAATGATGTTTATCAGGTTTATTCTCAAAAAGACACTTAAATAAGGCCTGTAAGTGTAAAATGGGGCCATTAATGGCATAAGAAAGTTGTAATTATTGATGGAAAGCCTAGAAAAGTGTGAAATTTTGTTAAAAATTTTTACAACACTTTGAAATAAGGCTCGGTAAGTGATAAAAAGAGGTTATTTAAATGAATTCTAATAAAAGGGTCCTAGAAAAGTGTGAAAGTGGGTTACAAAACTTCACACCACTTTTACAAGGCATCATAAAGTCTGTATTGATTTACAAGGGTCCAAGACCTAATGTGAATGTGTTGACCACATTACAACATTAAATCTAGGCAAAACTAGGCCAAAATCCACAAGAAAGACCCAAATGAGCATGAAAATGTCCAAGTATACATTTCTCTACGTAATAGGTAAATATGGACAAGAACCTCCTTTATGAGGAGATCTTGTCCATTCCCAAGGTACTTTCAAGTACCACCATGTCATTTCCATCTCATATCCAACTCACCCCCTCTTTTCCACCTCACCATCCACATGTCTTCATGTGATGGCTTGTGAGGTTTCAATTCACCTTGGCCTTTGATCTCCTCTCTAAGGGTCAATCTCATCCATCCATTCATTTAGAGGCATTTCCCCTAAAAATGGAGGATTTCGCCTCATTTACATCCAACAACCAATCAAACAAACTTAGCCATCTTGCATCCAAGTTATCTAACCTCCATTGTTACAGCATTTCGAGCAACCATATTGCATCCAATCCTTCATTTAGCCACACCATTGCATTCCTCATCTCATCACCATTGATTTGCACTAGGTTTCATCTTCAAAGGGCTAACCAAAAGGAACAATTCAAATAAGGTAATATTGTCATTTTCTCATATTTTTGTTTTAATTAAACTAGGCTAATCTTGATTGGATGTTTGTGTTCTTTTTACCTTTCATTACATTTGCTTTTTGTGCATTTTAGAGTAGAAAAACACTTGCACACACCTGCAATCACTAATGCATGCACACGACAGTTAGTTGTTCACAAAATATGTAGTATACATAATACATCTCCAAAGTTAGAATATCAATTCCATATTCATCCAATCACATAAATGCATTCCTTTATATAACATTAAATGAGATGACATTCATTCATAAAGCAGTGATAACAAAGTATAAGTACAATTTATTCATCTACTGAATTCACATTACATTCACATTTACCCTACATAGTAATAGTAAATAGTAATTACACAATTGAGGTGTAACATCTTGCAACCATATTGGGTGTTAATGATGGTTTCTAAACTATCTAAAGATGTCGCCAGCTTAAAACCATATCAAATTCCAAGCAACAAAAGTTGTGAGATAGCAATGTAATGTTGTCGGTTTTGTAATGCAACAAATACACATATTACTTGTATAGTTTCTTCAAAGACTTATCATGGCCCTTTTCATATGATTGCTAACAATCTTGCAAACATACTAGTTTTAGAATTTCTACTCATACACTATGATTAAACCCTCCATCAGTAAGGCAAAATGTGTGTCGCTTGATCTTGACAACTACTTTTGATCAACAACTTATACTTTATCTTTGCATAAAGGATGGGAAGTGTGATGCTAAACCAGTCCTTCCTATCTTCACTATCTTTGTACAGGTCACTCTTGAATGATGATTCATCACTATTATTCTCTAACGGATGTCCCTTCATTATTATTGAATACCTGGTACAATGCACAATATTGTAGTGCAAGCCTACTTCTTAGATTGCTCATTTAACATCACCAAGAATGATATCCTTGTTTAAAATCATTGAAATCATTTACATCTAATAAACACCACATGCAGCAAGAAAATATATTTCCACAACTATCATAATCTCAACTAGCATTAGAGATTTTTTTTGTTCGAAACTTTGATTATTAAAAAATGGGGGTAACACTCATAAAACATCAATTCCATTTTTAAAAAATTATATAATGGTCTTTTAAAACATAGTTTGGACATGGGGAAACACTTCTTATTACTTCCACATGGCCAATAAGCATAGTTATAAAACACTATCCTAGTGTCATAAATTATCACCCTTGATAATTTCACACTAGGTTTAGCTCCCCTCTATGTGCCTGAACCCATTCATGCTCTTAAATTTCCCATTTTATGATAATATTCAAAAAATCAGTTAAATTGGGAAACTATCAATTATTATCTATTTAATGACACAAACAACCCCAAAATAAGTCAGGACTAGGGCGCTAGCGCCCCTATCCAACCTATTTTGGCCCCAATTCAAATATTTCATTGTCGACATTTAACATTTAGAAATTTGAATTTACTTGTCGATTGTCAATAATTAATCTTGTAGGAAATAAAATAAATGCATATAAATACAAGTATTTTTCACCATTTGAAATTCCAATGAGTCCTAAGGCAATTGAGATAATAAGTGAGCATCCTAAAAAATAGTCAAAAGAAAAATTAACAAGATTATTGCAACATTGTTTCAATCAAGTATCATGTTAGCAATGCATCAAGTTTTCATGTGAATTCATTCATGTTTTATGTCCATTTATTTTGTGAGTACTAACACTTGTAGGAATTCAAATCAAGCATCCAATTCTTCTTGAAGGTGATGAGTACAATGACTTTAGTCTATCAAGGAATGCAAATCTGAGTGGTAATTTGCAACACTTGTCCATTCATCATTATTTTATCCATTTGCCTCTACTCGACCTAGGGTAAACACTTTGTTATATCATCATAGCCATTGTGGAGGTGAAAATGCTAAGACAAGGTTTGACTTAGGCAATCCCCTATATGACACAACCCTTTTCTACTCTCATGTGTTTAAATGATAAATTTGAAGCGAATTTGGGAAAGGATTGAAGACCTAATTTCTCAATCAATAATTTAAGCCTCATATTTCAACAAATTAGAGAAAATGAAATTAATCAACAACAAAAAAAGTTTTGAGATTGAGTCCAAGAAGGAAGTACCTACAAAGAATGGCAAACTGCAATCTGAATTTTGATTCTAAAAGATCTGCACTCTAGGTCTAGGGTTCCAACACTCTTGTTCAATCATATTGAGCTTAGATTTATATGCTAGGTTCCTTTGTCTCTGCACTCTATTGTTCTATAAATATTTTTTGTGTTTTTGTTCTTCGCTTCTCTAAAATCGTAACAATTTGTTGTAGTTGCATAATTAAGTTAGATACACATTTGCATAATGAAATTTAGTCAATTATCAATTAATCAACCCCCCTAAGAGAAAACCAAAACCATGATCCACCATTTTGGATCTTCCATAGCAGTTAGTAGCCAAGTGGGTGTTTGTGATCATTTTTGGTTTCTTCTATTGTGATGTAGGAGAAGGTGTGATTTTGACCCTAGATTCCTTTTCCCCACATCATATTTTGGTGAATCCAACACTTGTTACATTTTAAAAACCTTTTGATATCTTAATTAAGTCATTTTAAGGTTTGAATAAAATCTAAGAGTGTTTGAATTGGTCATTTACACATGCATATATTGGTAAAAAGCATTAAAAGTGTAAAGATTTGCATAGTATTTGATACAAAAATTTCAATTTCCAAAATTTTCAAAGTAGGTTTAGTTAATTATCACACTTTACAATTTGAATTTTCCTTTTGAACATATTGCATTAATTCAAAAATCTAAAATTGTATACATAATTGTGTATCACATAGCAAAATTAGAATTTTATGCATTTCCATAAATCTATTTGTTGTTGGACCTGGACCTTTGCAAATTAGGATCCTCAAACATTGTAGCTCGTTTCTAGATTTTAAAATTAAGAAAAAATTATCTCTAGTCTAGGGTGCCAACACCCTTGTCTACTTAGTTTTAGACAAAATTTTGATCAGAGTTATGTCTTTGTGATTCTTGTCCAGATATGTGTTATTTGCTCGAAGACTATTTTGGTTTTTGTGACTGTTATTTTTTTTCTCTTCATTATATGAGCACTTAAGTGTTTCGAATCTTGTAATAAATTTATTAGCTTCATGAATTGGTGTCCCATATCTAATACCCTCATTAAATGTAGTTTCAAACTTATGAATTCTCGTGCTACAATCATGTAATAGGTGTTGAGCCTGAGTATTATAACTCTTTCACTCAAGGTGTTACATCTACTCAATCCATCTTTGTTTCCCTGCATAACTCAACATTACCTATGTCTTCATCACAACCTAAAGTTTATGTGGAATTGGAGGCTATTGTTGTCCATTTCCCTGAAGATAAATTTAAACAATTGGATAAAGACCCAAAAGGACTTCAATAATTCTTAAGTATTGAACCTTTGATTGGAGTAATTGTTCCTCTTTTAGACAACCTTATGAAGTTGATAAATGATTCTCAAGGGATAGAAGTGTTGTGTAGCCTAGCTCATATAATGGATGCAAAAATCCCTATAATATATAGTTTTTCTCAACCCTTGACAAGCACTCAAAACCAAATAGGAAAACAAGTTTCTTGTCCTACAACAATGCCTTCTATTCCCACCTTTACCCCTCCAGTTGTAGCATCAACCATGCAACATAGTAATAGTTTAAACACAAGTTTAGGATTTTCTTGTGGGAATTCTTGTAGCTTTGTTCCTTCACCTACAATGCCTACATGTTCAACACCTATTATAAACATGCAACATAATAACACACCAGTCATTAATAATAGTATGTCATATTCAACACATTCTCAAAACATGTCACCAAATGATCATGTGATAAACCAATTGTTGCAAAACATATCATCATTATAACAACAAATTTCAAACATGCAACAAGGTCAATCCAATACTAACCATCCAACATACTTCACATTTAGTCCATTTTCATTCACTATCTTAAAAATACCCATACCACAAAACATTGAAATACCTCTCTTTGAGAAGTATGTTGGCAAAGGAGATCCCACCAATCATGTATCAACTTTCACTACTTTATGTAGTGATTTCCTTTTTGAAGATTCTCTTTTGGCTAAGTTGTTTTCACGGTCATTAAAAGATGTTCCCTTGGATTGATTGTGTTCATTTCCAAATAACTTGATAGTGTCCTTTACACAACTTGTTAACGAATTCACTCAATAATTTTGATAAAACATTGTACCTCAAGTTACATTAATGGATTTAGTTCATTGTAAACAAGGACGTAAAGAGAGGGTGACTGAATTTATAGGAAGATAGAAATATTTGTATTCACAAATCTCCTATAACCCTCTAGATGTTGATATACAAAGGGTCTTTATTAGAAATTTATAACCTAACATTAGAGATAAGATCTTGTTGATGAAGTATCTTTCATTTACACACTTATGTATGACCCTTCATGATTATCAAATATCAATTAGTAAAAATGAAGGCACACCTTCATCAACTTCTACTGGTCAATTTGAAGTCATGCCTCATAACAATTATCAACCATTTAAGAAACAAAACAAGAAAAGATAAACAATCCTCAGTCATCCAATAAAATCCAAATGAAAGTTGCTACTACAACACCGTATCAATTTAGGCCAAGAGGTAGACAATTTTCATAATTGTCTTATTCTCTCCACACTATTATGTTGCAATTTAAAAAATATATATGATTCAACTTCTTCCTATTAGGCCTATTGACACAATAAACCATTACCACCAAAACTTAATGCAAAATCCTTTTGTTAATATCATTGTACATCTAGGAATGATATAGAAAGATGCATGAACCTTAAGCATGAAGTGCAAGACCTCATTGATTCTATTATCATCCTATTGGATGGTACAAATGATAAAGGAAATAAATCAGTTCCACTAGCCAATCAAAAATTACAAATATTTACAATCCCAGTATCTAGTCATTCAACCAATTTTGTCCAACAAACTGATATCGAAGAAGTTGAGGATCTATTCAATGATGTCAACATGATTGATGCTCAACCTTGTAAGGGTTAAATTAATATTTTGACATATCTTTATTTCACATGTATTGATGCTTCTATAACTGTACTTGATGGTCCTCTTTATATCACCAATAAAATTAATGATAAACCCACAAGGGGAATACTCATTGATCATGGGTGTGTAGTGAATGTGATGATCAAAGAATTATTATATATGCACTATTTTTATAAAGATGATTATGAACAATCAAAAGAATTATTAAAGATTCATGATGGTTCTAGCTACCCTACGATTGGTTCTATAACTCTCCTACTAAAGGTTTGACCTAAACAGTTGGATGTTTATTTACCATAATCCTAACGTTGAACCAATTTCATGTGAAGTTAGGTCATCCATGCCTAAGCTCCATGAATTTAGTCCCATCGGTTATTCACAAATATCTTAAATTCCCATTGAGGAATAAATACATACTATTTATCATAATGGATTTAAGCCTTTGGCTTCTCGTGGAAAATTTTCACTAGGTTACTTTTGGCCTCAACTAGTTTAGCCTGTTAAATATAGTGAGGATTTTTTATTTATGTCATATCAAAAGTTTAAAGCTAAGCATACAGCTGAATTATCCCTTAGTAACATTCCACCCAAGGCCTCTCAATCTCCAGTGATTATGATGTTTGTTCCTCCTACTTCACAAGTAGTGAATGAACCTTAGCTTTAATTGGGTATTCTTGATCGACCCTCTGGCATGCATGTTGTGTTTCCCCCTTCGCCATCCTATAAAGGACCATGAGACAACTATTCGGAAAAGAATTCATAGATCAACTTTATGGCTCCTAAGGAAAAACATTTTTTTGTGCAAAAACCTAAGACTCCTATGATTTCTCAACCATCAATAGTCTTCTCGATTCGTCCTAGGAAAGAAGAAAAGGGACCAATATTGGAAAATGCCTCAATCCCTCCTTCATAAGATGAATCTCTTGTGATACAAAATAGAAGTGCAAAATAATGTAAATGAAGACGTCAAGCTATTTCTTGCTAGCTTGTTGAAGAGCATAAAAATTTCCCTAGTGATCAACCATCCATCCAACCAAATTTTGTTGAGATACCTCCCACCCATCCATCCTCATCATCACATGAATCTACTCTACCACCCTCACCAAACCATGATGCAAAACCTTATTTATCTTAATTGAAACAAAGAATAAAAAGCTCACTAGATACAAATATGAATGTTAGTGCTCGTAATCATGTTGATAGTACTAACATGTAGCCTATTGTGATACATTTTGATGATGAATCTAAAGATAAAATAGAAGAACCAAAAAAATACCATAACGAATTAGCTCTTATGTTTTCCAAATCAATGAATTTAGATGGGGGAAACCATGACGATCCTCCTAATGAAAGTGACCAACCATGTGTTAAACCTGATACTTCTCCTTGTATTGTACTTATTGTAGTTCCTTTAACATATTATATGTTTTCCATTTATGATGAGAAAGATTGGAATGCAGAGGATTTTTTATGGATTGAATCTCATATGTAGTGCCCCTTATGTGTCTTTATGTGTTTGCTTACATGTAATGTGATATCTTATAATGAGTTGCTTGGTGTGTATTTCTATTTATTATTTTTCTTTTGGATGAACTTGTTCTTGGTTGCACAAGGATACAAAAAAAAAAATTTTTGTGGCATTCATCTATTTGTATCTCCATTTATATTTATGTTTTGAATGTATATTCTTTGTTCCTTTTGGGAATGATGCAAGGTGTAGATACATTTAGGTCTCTTCCATGCTGACCCAAAATATTTTTTGTCTTCATGTGTTATTCATTCCTTGTGTTTGTAGTTCTACAAGTATTTGGGGAATGATGTCGATTTCAAGTATGATCATATTATACATTGTCTCATCTATAATGACCCCAAATTTGTGGATCCATCATGAGTTATCTTTGTCTTGTTAATTGTGTGGTTTGTTTTGGGGGCAACATTAGCTTTCTTAGGAACATGTCATTTGGCATAGGGTTTCCCAACAAGTTCTCATGTCTTATCAAATATCATTTTATTCTACTTAAAGACAATTGCTCCCAGTTAGCATTAGTAATTACTTTAAAGTGGGGTCATACATTCCAATTTTTTGAACATCCAAAATACTAACAGGGGGTGAATCAATATTCCATAAAACCATTGACATATAATCCATATAAGCATTATCATAAATCTGACTAGATTATCAATATAAGACATGGAATCAAGACAACATCAACAAACATGAACACCAAAGTTTTTACGTGGAAAACCCAAATTGGGAAAAACCATAGTGAGGATTAGCTCACAATATAATATATCCAGATATAGAATATTATAGGGCTCACTTCCAGGACTCACTATCCTTGAAAGGCTCACAACCTAAATACAAAAAGAGATGGCTCACCACCAAGATACAAAAGCTATGACTCACTGTTAAAAGGATGAACTGATGGAATACACCTTTTGTGTGCAGGATTTAGTTCCAATGAAGCTTTGAATAAGAAACACTACATTCATAGTATTCACTTAACAATTTTGATTTTTCTTTGCCATACTCAACAGATAAATAATTTAGGCCCACTTACATATTTCTCAACCTTCTTCGCACATTCATCTTCGCTCCTATCTCTTTTCTTCTCCACACACACCTTCACACTTTATCATCTCATCCTTTTTCAAAAGGTCCTATATATATACAAGTATATCTCATTTATCAATTAGGTCGGCCTAATTAGATGAAAACAAAACCAAGCAAAGTACTCTTGTCAGAACCTTATAAGATTAAAACGTTTTTATCCATGTAGTGCATCATATCAAGTTGGCGTAGATCTATAGAAAACATCCACAAAGTATATTTAACCTTCTTAGTGCATATCATGTATTAGGTCGACCAAAGCTAGGACCTAATCACAAAAATTCCAATCCAATACACACTTCTCAAAGTGAACACCTTTGGATCCGATATTGCTTTGGTTTTTCATCATATTGACATTAGAGAAAATACCATTAGAACCGCAACAAAAAAATATTCTTCATATGAAAATGCGGAGTCTCCCATATCGACACACCAAACAAAGGAACAACTAAAATGTACAGAGATGAACTTTGTCAATGATATCTTCCTATTCACAACAAAAAAATTCTCAGGATCTCAGATATACCTATTTGTAAGAGTCATAATAATAATATTAAGAGCGCAGAGTCAAATGTCTTCTTGCAGTGAATTTTGGACTCAAAAACCAATACACTGGTTCTTTAGTAAAGAACACTTCTAGTAGAGAATAGCTTTTGATAAACTAAATAAACTTCTCATACTGTTTTCACCATGTTGACATCAATGACAACCTCTCAATTTCCAACACACTTTATGTTTTACTTTGTTCACACATGTTGGACTTTGTGATGCATTTTTCGCATATTGATCATATGTTGTATTGGTGTTCTCAACTGATTGCCCGGGTTTCTCTAAGGATTAGTGAAATATTATACTATGAACAGGAGAAATACACCTATCTAAAGTGCAAAATTAAGTAAAATGCAAGATAATTATAAAACACCTAACACCTCAAATGATTAGCCTAGTTGGATTCAAAACAAAGAAAGATGAAAATAAACAAAATTATTATACCTTGTCTTGAATCGATCCTTTGGCTGGCCCTTGATATCGCTTGGATGTGTGCTCCTTGGATTGATAACTTGCAATGATGGTGGTAGATGGATGATAAATGGAGGTGGTTGAATGCAATAATGGATTCTAGGATGTAAAATGCAAGTGTTAAATGTTGCAATAAAATAGCTAAAATGGCTAAATGGCTTGAGATCATAAGTTGTCTAAGAATGCATGTATTCACTAACTCAATCAATGAGTAGAGGGGGCTATTTATAGAAGAAGTTGAATTCTCTAGAGAATTCAATGGTCAATAGTGAGTCACCATGGACAAGATGAAGGGATATGGTGAGTTGAGGACTCAAAAACCCTCACATCTTGCAATGTGGTGAGTGAAGTGTCCAAAGGACAAGGTGAGATGGCAAGGGTACAAGTGACATGGAAAAGGCCATGTGGTCCCAAGGCACGTAAAAGTACCTTGGGATGAGAGAGAATCTCCACAAAAATTAATCCCTTATCCCCAAGTGGGGCTGAAAGTGACAAGTGAGGACTTTTAGAAAGTCCACCCTTGTCAACATGGGGATTGGAGATGGCCTTGGAGGAATAAAAATGATTTTTTAATTCACTTTTTGGAAGAGACCAAAGGGTAAAATAAGATTCCTCTAAAAGGGATATTTGTCCTTTGGGTACGATGTGACATATGAGATGTCATGGGGAAGACAAATGCATGGGGGGAATACATGTGAATTTTTAATTCACATGGGGAAAAGGTCAACCCAAAAAAGGTAAGCACCTAGAAAGGTTGGCCTAAGGACATGATATAAAGGGTAAGTGATTAGGATTAAGATTGTGCAAATAGGTGATTAGGCTAATTAATGATGATTAGAGGCAAGTGGCTAGATTTGGAGGATTTCAAATTAATCCTAATTAAGGATATGCACATTTTAATGAAAGATTAATTAAATTAAAAACACGTAGAGATAGATTTAATTCATCTATGAGAGGTACAATGTTTAAAATTTTGCTGCTAAAGATGTGCCATCATGTAAAAAATTAGATTACATTTGATTTTTTAGTTTTATTATGCAAGTACTTGTAACAGAAAAATAGACATTTGTATAACAATGTTGTTTTATTCATAACGTACAAACCAAAGTCCCACACAAGTCGTGGGAGTAACTTCATTTGATCTTCATAATCAAATAGTGGGTGCATGAAGGAAAGTAAACTATACAACTGAAAATAAAGAAGGTATAAGGTAGAAAGTGATTCATCATTGTCGGGAATGATGAATCATTGACAATTTGAAGCCTTCAGTTGTGACTCTGAATCTATCTAGCTCCAAGCTTCGAATGCATCTGCAAGTATGATAAAAGTAAGGTTAGAGCAATGAGAATCAAATCCTACCATATGCCTACGTTATCAACAAAAATATAGCGTACACTTGATCAGGCATCCATCAAATGATTTCATTGTTCAAATGCATAAAACTCAAGAGGAGGATTTCAGCTTCTTTTATTTTGCTAACACGTTTGTTCACTGTGCAGAATCAAGTTTATCATGTTCGTGATCATTTATCATTAGATATGTGCAGTAAAATGGACTCCCACAAGGGTTGAGCCCAACATATCAGAAGGATGGGGAGGAAACATGCATCATTCCTATCAGAGAGAGAGAATCAAACATCAAAAGCATACAAAAGGGCATAACTCTAGGGTGCAAACAACAGCCATATTTTAATCATGTGTGTTAACTGCCATTAAGTTGATTAAAAATATGATCATGCTAAAATAACTAGTAAAGAAACACACTTGTAGAGTAAGAAAGCAGGTATAAATTCATCATTGCATGAATTCAGTGAAAAATACAATAGTTATCTTCTTACATAAGTCTTTCACTTATTTCTTGACATGATAATAAAACAATGTTCACAGTGCAAGTGAAAATACATTTAATAAACAGTCTTTGCATAATCAGCATGACAGGAAATTTATCAAATGTAGTTGATTGAATATCAGAGACTATAAGTCATACAATGGCTGAGTGAGTAGCATATAATCACAATATTCATGATAACAACAATCACTATAATGGTCATAGTTCAACCTCATTTCTCAAAGGTACTATCTTAAATGGTTTTTTATGATAAAATCACAGTCTTTGTATGACATCAAATATCGACATGGTGATAAGATTCAACATTAAAGGAAGCTATGTTATGTAGAAAGTTTAGAGAGTCTTGGAAATAAATTCTATAATTACTTGATTGAGAAAGACAACAACAAAAAATCAACTTTCTTAATGGTCTGATTCAGTATGGCATGGAGGTGAGAAAACAATATAAATATGATACTACTATGGAAGGAATCATTGTTGTCAGAACAAGGAGGTAGAGCTTGGAGCTTTGTTTGGAATTAATTGAAATGTGCAAGAGATCAAGCATCATGCTAATCTCAGAGGAGCTTTTAAAATAATGGCAGTCCAGCTCATAATCACAATCATAAATAACAATGAGTGACAGTCGTAAGGATAATGGAGCAGCAATAAAGATGAACTAATCTGATCGTGATAAGAGAGATGGGAACATCCATTTCCTCACTACAAATGTAAGGTTATGCATGATCATTAAAGGGAGGAAGAAAATCTTCATGTACAAGTATTCCATCCATAAAAAAAATGATATTTGTGTGTTTACAAAATGGACTAACAATAGTAGAAGTGATTTCAGAGAAAGAGAAATGTTTCAATTCATTATTGCCTTATGCTTTCAAAAATGCAATGCAAAATAGGGGTGATCATATTTACAACAAACTTGTCATATATACTTCAAATTGCAAATTTCCCACATCAAAAGATTAAAGTCCATGAATATGCAACATATTCTAATATCTCTTTTGATTGTGAATCACAAAAAGAAGAATCTTGGGAAAACATATAATCTTTACAAGTGTACGACATATTTAGATTGACATGTTCAAATAGTACAAGATATTTTTGTGTTGACAATCACAAAGATCTAAAATTAAGCCATAAGAATATTCAGCCCAAAAGCTCAACATATTTGCATGACAACCACAGTATAGGGTTTTCGTGTTTCTTGCACAGAGGTAAAAAGATTAAATAAACTCTCTCAAAAGGCCCAAATGGAATTTTTTTGCAGTATAGAAATAAAGAAATATTCACAAAGTCATGGCTGCCATTATTGCAAATATTTTTTAGAAAATCAAATACCCAAAATCTATGGTGTTTTCAAGGCAAGGGTTTTGAGAGGTATATGCAGAAAACAAACCCGGGAAGCCTTTAGGAATAGCAAGAAACCCAGTTTTGGGTTATGTAGCAAATAATGGAACCCTCGAATTTACTCAAGGTTTGAGAGATACATCAGAATATTATAAAGGCCATGGTTGTCAAGTATGGAAAGAAGTTAAGGGAAACATAGAATTCAAGACAAATTTTAGAAAATCTTCAAAGTCGAGCTAGCTCCATCTCATGGCGGACTTAGGATACATCAGTATGGAATGGAGATACAACGGAAAACCCAGAGGATTTATAGGATGCAGCCCAGTCACAGTGAAACTTATGCAAAATTGAGATAAGTGCTTTGTGTTTATGTACAAAAGTGTTCATATTTAAATCTTCGGGTGAGACACAAGAATATAGCTATGGGTTTCTTCACTATTATTTATAGAAAACGAGCTTCAATTCAACCTATAATGGCAGCCAAGGTGGATGAACAGGCATGTAAAATGAAGCACCATATAAGATAGAAGAGGTCGCAGCCATAGAGCAAGATATGAGAAAAACCCAGAAGTTCAAATAGAAGATTTCCTTAATCGGCAATGGAGTTACTCAAAGACCAAGCCTTATATTTGCCATTTCCTTCAAAATGTAATAAAAAGAATAAAATAGTCAGATGGAAGAAACAAAAACTAAGCATGCATGCTTAAACAAAGCAAGAAAACAATACAACTGCAACCTGAGAGTTTATCTCTCTTTTTAAGGAACCCAAACTCATAAAGGGTTTGCATAAGAGCTTGAAGCTTGAATACACTAGAAAGGAATGCAGAATAAAAATAATTACCAGACACCCATCAATACAGTCAAGACCACTGCCATGAGAAACACATGCGAATACGAAATACAGATAGTGCAGAGATTTGAAGAATTAAATGAGGCTTACCTTTGTTTGTCAGTAAGGAGATACAAGAAATGGCCACTAGTTTCTCCCATATGCTACTTTTAATAGCTCAAGCCAAAAGCAGTGATGGTGGTGTCAAATAATAATGGATAGATAGAGAATAGAGAGACATGCATAAAAAAAAATGATAGGTCATGGCTATTAAGCCTATTAAAAGTTTTTAAAATGAAGGGTAATCACCAGATTCATGATAGAGGAGGACTTACCTTGTCTTTCTGTAGGGTTCTATTGAAAATCTCTCAAAATTTTGTAGGAGTTGCAGGAAATCATGACTTCAAAGTTACAAACCCTAGCTATGGACCTTAGCAGCATGGCAGCGCAATGGAGCTTTCTAGAAAGGGTTGAAGTCACAATGAAAAGTGATCAAAAGATTAGGGTTCAACCTTCCTTTTACTCTCTGCCCTAATTCAATAGTCATTTTGACTACGTTTTACAAAAGACTGAAATTATTTCATATTGCAAATAAAATGATAAGTGTGAAGTGGTCAGCCAATATACTAGGGATGGTGAATGCATATTTGCATAAATATGCTAAGAATGATATGCTTGGAGCTCGAGAGTCATAAGGAGTGGTTTCATTTTTTTTTGCAAACATTTTATTGTTTTCCCCTTCGGTTCTATTATAAGGATATTTGTAAAGTTTTTTTCAAATTTTATTAAAATAATATTAATAATTGTTTTAACGATTTTTTGAAATCAACTATTATTAAAAAAGGAATGCATGCAGAATTCTTAATATAGATTGTGAATGGAAAGTGAAATATTAAAAATACTAAAAAAATTAAAAAATCACTCATGCACAAGTGGGACTCGAAAGTTCAGTTGTTCAGTTCATGTAGATAATGAGGCTCTTCCTTCAGCTTCACTTCAGTTCACAATTTATTTTGGTCATGCGCATGGAGAGGTGGAGTTTTCTAAGCAGAGAGTGCAGTTTACTTCATTTTTTGAGCTATTTTTATCAGGGTTTCCTGTTCTACTCGGATTTCACTTTGGAGTTATCATTTTTCACTTCGGTTGGCTTTCAATTCTATTGTTGGTTGCTTTGTGCACGCCTTTCGTGTATATTGAGGAAACTTAGTCATTTTTCCTCTAGTTCTTATTTTTCATCCTTTGCATTCTACAAAGTGAATTATCATGTAACTCAACTTTTTGATTTTAATAATATTATGCAATAGTTTTACACGTTAATTAGTGTATGATTTGCAGAAGACTCCTTTAATTTCCAGCATTTTAGAGTTTGCCTTCAAGATTTCAAGCATCATTGCTATGTAGGATTTGATCGAAGAATTATTGTGTTATTAGCTTTGAGACCTTTAATATTTTTGTCTCCTTCATAGATTTTTGTATGTATCTTAGTTTAAATTCACTAGTTAAACAATGTGCATGTTAATGATTAAATAATTTAGTTGTGAAAACCATGTTTTCCTTCAAAGATTATTTTTAATCAAAGCCTTTGTTTAAAGAATTTAGGTGATTAAGCTATTAGATCAGGTTGTGTAAATAAAAGTAGTGGATAATCATTTGTCTTAAAATACGATAGCATCGGTCAGATATATAAATAATGATTGAATTGATTCAAATTTTAGATCGAACTTATCTCAAATATGATTGAGTGAGTGACTAAACCACCAATTGGTAATCAGATGGTTAAGTTGATGAAATCGCATGAATAGAAGGGACACATCCCATGAACAGACGTGTCTCCACTTTGTGGAGACATGTCCGCTCAAGGGGCGTGTCTCCCTTTGACTTATTTAAATCACATTCGATCCTCACTTGTAGATAAAGAAATTAACAAATATTTGCTCTTGTAGATCGAATACCATCAAACAAATATCAGACTGTTTTGTTCATGTTCATATCTGATCATTACTTTAACATGGTATCAGAGCCAGTATAAGAAAGATCCGTTCAGATTTGCTTCAGGCTTGTTTGATCCTCAAGTCTCCAGATTCAATCTAAACATTGAATGTGTTGTTCGATCTAAACATTAGGTTGAGACGTCATGTTGTGAGAATAATTTTCTTTGTATTTGGAGAACCCAATTTTCGATCTGATCATGGGAGTTCAGAGTCTCTTATCAAATTGTGCACGACCAAGTTCGGGAGGAATTCAAGTTTAGCATTTTCACATATCGGAGATCGAGCTCCTCTAAATCTGTGAAACCTTTCGAGCTCTATGTCTTGTGCAAATTGCGATATCATTGTGTATGGTAGCTTATGCATTCTGGAGTTTTATTGCTAATGAAACTCCATCAAGGATACCATACATCAAATGGAGAAACTCTTGATTGGTGTATTCTATTAGGAATAGAGACCTTTGCTTGGAGTGATTTCTGGTTGGCTCATGGTTGTGTAGCCTTTGGCTCTTGCCACTCTCCACTAGCGTATCATTTTGATGACACCTTCAGAGAAACACGATTGCAGTTAAAGAATTCACGACATCATCTCCAAGTTACCTCATCACAGTCTCACTAGGTGCCACTCACGAGTGTGGTTACCTAAGGATGCATCAGAGTATTGGTGGCATACAGGCGGGCCTAAAAGCTACAAAAGAACGAAACTATAACATACATGAATTTATGTTCAACGACCCGTATCTATCAAATGCCTTTCATTATGAGGTCAAGCCTTTAGCGTGATTATATTGGAGAACAATGGAGTCTATTGTATTGGCCAGCTAGCAAGTCATATATATGAGATTACTATGAGATATTTGAGTCTCTTTCAAGAGCCTACAATAAGGATAGGTGTCTGCCACATTGGAATCGAAATTCCCCAATTGTTAGGCGCATGTGAAGTGGACGGGTTGATTAAAAGGGATTTCTAGAGAATAAAAGTTGGGAAGCTTGAATGGTTTAGGAACAGTGTGGTTGCTTGGAAATAAGATAATAAATATTATGATTGCTAGTATATCATGCTTTGTTCTCTTGTCCGATTGCAGACAATGATCTTATATGTTGTCCAGAAAGACCTTTGGCACCGGGGAGGCTATCGGGACATTAATATCTCACAAGATCGTAATCCCCCTCAATAGGAGTCACACCATCGATGGACTGAATTGCTTCCTTGAGAGGAGAGTAAGTAGCTTATAGTAGATAGGTAAGGGTGGTTTTGGAGTCGATGATCATACCTCCACTACCATCCGATTGTAGATCAAAAGTTCCAGCTGGAATATCTACAACTTTACCATTGAGGGTGATTCCTGTAATAGGAATATACCAGAAACTGGGAATGACACTGTTCTTGATGAGTGTCACAGTGTTGCCTCCACTCAGGGAAGCACCCTCACCGAAAAACAAAGGATTGGTTTGTGAAGGAGGGGCGGTGATAGACATGAGACAATAAGAGAACTTATTATTTACCTTGGAGCCCAACTGTGAGATGAGTAAGAGAGGACCTATTCCCATAGCCACAAGACCAGCGCCCTGAGAGACTCCTTGTTCTTCGTTGGCATGGCCGCATCCAAAAGCAATGCCTGAAAACATGGTGCCACCTATGCCAAGAAAATGTCTTCTTGGAATGTTGTTGATAGTTGATGTTGATGTCTCCAACCCAAGTTAACTTATTCAATAGATGCAATCGTTGCCCCTATGTGCTGGTAGCCACCAAGGGAAGAGTTGCACAAGTAAAATTAGACTTGTCTTAACCTTGACAGATGACATCTCAACCCAGCAGATGGCTTCTTCCCTCAAATCCACAAATGAGATGGAGCTTGCTGAAAACAAGCTATTCTTTTGTATGATTGATGCGCCTAGAAATGAATCACGATTGAGAGATAAGTGTTTCATGTCCTTAATAATGCTCATGATTTTTTATGTAGTCATTAATTCATGATATAACATTGGATAAGTGAATCTTGTATGCTTCTAGCATTTGTATTTCTCTTAAGAATAGTTGAATCATATGAACTATTAAGGAATCTCTTCTTAATGTGCATTAGGATGGACTAAGAAATTGCTCTCAAAAGAAGAAGAGAATAGAGACACTACCATGAGACTGAATAAATGAATAAAGACATCTCTTAAAAGGGAAGAATTAACCTTGATAGGAAGCTCTATGATTCTGTAAGGGTTGCAGTGTTGATGCTAAATCCTTGAAGTACCTCTTCAGCAGTTGAGATCATAATTACTCAAGTCAGTCAACATAGATTTAACATTGGTAACTCCGCACACCTATTTATAATATAGGGATCTGGGATGAGGTTGAAAAGGACAACCCTGAATCTCCATAGAGGTGTGCATTGGAATCCATTTCTCTAAAGCAAGTGTTGCAGGCAATCTTGGACGATAAAGTCAGGAGGTTGATGCAAGTGCTTGAAGATTCAGAGGGAGCTTACTGAACCTAAAGAAGATGATCGAAAGAGTACCTTTGGGTGTTGTTTTAGGTTGAGTTATGCAATGATATCCTGGTGTAGAAGGAAGCAATCTTTTGTGGCACTAAGTACAACAAAAGCCAAATATATTTCAGACTCTATGGGAGCAAGAGAAGTAGTATGGCTCCGTAAATTGCTTGTGGGATTAATTAATCAAAAGGATATAGAGTTTCCTTACCACTATGTGAAAGACATGGTAGAAATGAATGTTGGAGAATATTAGTACAAATGATCAAACAACAGACATTCACCAAAAATCTCTCCAAAGTCAAAATTGAACCCTTCAGGAAGAAACTTGGTATGGTTGAAATGTAAGTTATTTTTGAGATTGAGACTCAAATTTTTTATTTTGTACTAATATATTTTAAAGATGTTTAATGTGTAAACTCTTTTGTCATGTGAGTGACTCCATGACTGTATGGGCTCACCCCCCTTGTGTGCATTATTGAAAGGTGGCGATCTTTCCATAATGAACACTTTGACATTGTAAGGTGACGACTTTACAATGATTAGTTTCACTATCATGATGGATATCATGTGACTTGATATTCGTGGACATGTCATGATAGTATCTCTTGGACATTTTGATAGATGTCATGAGACTTGATATAAATTTGAAGATCATTATGATCCTTATTCATGGTGGATATGTATATATATCCGTGGATATGTCATGATTTACTATGGTAGACATCATGTGACTTGATGTCAGTGCACATACCATAATAAAGATGTGTTATGAAGAATGTCATGTGACTTGACACTTTAAAAAGCATACCATAACTTCTGATATCACGAGTAAGGTGATATCACTTTATACTTGATTGAATTTATCTTCCCTAGCTAAGAGGGAGTGTTGAAATACGATAACATCGGTCAGATATATAAATAATGATTGAATTGCTTCAAATTTTAGATCAAACTTATCTCAAATTTGATTGAGTGAGTGACTAAACCACCAATTGGCAATCAGATGGTTAAGTTGATGAAATCGCATGAATAGAAGGGACACGTCCCATGAACAGACATATCCTCATGGGGTGTGTCTCCCTTTGACTTATTTAAATCACATTTGATCCTCATTTGTAGATATAGAAATTAATAAATATTTGCTCTTGTAGATCAAATACCATCAAACAAATATCAAACTATTTTTCTCACGTTCCTATCTGATCATTACTTTAAAAATTTGTGAGTTAAGTCTGCACATTAGATTCCTTTGGTGCATCACCATAGTTAAGCTTTCCAATTTTACATTTGGATTAATTCTTTCTCCCTTTTTCAAACAAGTTCAAGTTATTAATCACAGAATCATATAGGAACCAACCTAGAATCTGGAGGTCTATCTTTGCCATAGGAATACCCATAACCTAAAGATAGTTCCCATGTTTCAACAAATTGTTGAATTTCACCATTCAAGCATTCGAGTACAATCTGATTAACAACAGTGACAAGGAGAGAGAAAGAATGAATTAAAAATAAAAAGGATAATTGACTAAATTAAATAAATTGATTGCATTTATTCAATTTAGAGACGAACTAGGCCAATGTATAAAGTATTTAATTAATTGAATTAAATACCTTAGGAACATTACGGGAAAGGGGGACATTAATTGAATAAATAATTTGATTAACGTTTGATGAAAGGGATTAAGTGGATTAATGAAAGGGATAAATTTGACCTTGTGTAAAGGGTCAAATTTAGGTGTTTGCATTTTGCTCCTCTTCGAAATATTGTTAGAATAAAAGTGTTTTGAAGAAAAAATAAAAATGCAGATGACTCTATAGAGGAAGTGACTGGAAGAAAGATGCCCCAACACGGGAGAGGTTGTGTGAGCTTCCCGAGTGGAGGGTAGTGAAAGGGGATGCCCCAATCAAGCGGGAAGATGACCAAGAAAGAGGTGTGGATAGATTGGTAGGGTATGCTCCCTTAAGAGGGCGGTAGAGGAAGAAAAAAGGGGGCCCTGGGCGATTTTTTGATATGAATAAACAAAAGGTACCATTGGAAAAAAATCAAAAAATTAGGTAGGTTTTCCTTTTGAACAGAGTTGAACGGATGTACGGGACACAAATGGTGGCCTCGAGAAGTTAGCAGATTAATTGGAGGTAAAGAAAGTTAAATAAAGGGAAAAAATTCCCTAAATTTAAAAAGAGGGAGGAAAGTTATAAATAATAATTTTAAAATTACTATTCCTCATTATGACAGTTGTCAATTGAGAGAGAGAGGAGAGGAGAGGAAGAAGATGAGAGAAAGACGATGTCGGACGATTATGTTGACGACATCATCCACCGCGTAGATGAGGTGCGAAGTTTCTATGCCAAGCACGTCGTCCCATGCCAAATTAGGCTCAAAACCCCCTTTGATTTTAGCATTTTTAATGTATTTTGAATTTTAAAACATTTTTTGAAAACATGGGTTTTGGTTTCGGGGTAGGTTAGGAAAATGGGTAGGAGACAAAATTTGATTTTGTCAAGTGGGTTGGGAGAAATGTCCAGGAAGGACGTGTTGACAAAACAAGTGATTAGAGAAAATAGATAGGAGGGTTAGTTGAGAAAATTTTTCTTGGTTTGTCCCATATAGGGGCGACCATGCCCAAAAAATGGGCGTCCCCATTCGAGAAAGGGCGGCCATGCCCCATGGAAGGGCAGTCATGCCCCACAAAGGGCGTTCGTGCCCAAGTGGGGCGACCATGCCCTCGCCGAGCAGCCCCACCCCAAGAGGGGGGCGACCCCATCTAGCAGGCAGCCCCGCTCGACGAGTGGTCGTGCCTCGGAAAAGGTGGCCCCACCCAACGGGTGGCGAAGCCCCGAGAAAATGGGAGGCCACGCCCCAACACAAGGGAAACCATGCCTAGGAAAGGGGCAATTGGAATCTGAAAATTGACATGCCAAGGGCATGAAGGGAAAAAGTGGAAAAAGAGAGAAAGCGAAGGGAAAGCCTCTGAGGGAAGAGTGTTAGAAAAAAAATTAGTGCAAATAGGAACCCGGGGCCGGGAATGGAAGGAAGGAAAGGTTGTGGGAAGGTTAGGTGTCTGGGATTGGGAAATAATTAAAGGGAATTATAAGGTGGCTAACAAATTATGGGGTTTGAGTGCAGAGGTTTGAGACGTATGAGAGGAGATCAAAGGTGCTCGCGACGACACAATGAGCGATGACCAGAGCAGATCATCAGTGTTTGGCATAGGAAAGGTTGTTGCACATCTTAGGGTATCCATCCATCAAGGCACATTGGGTGATGCTGGCAACCCTGATCAAGCGTTGGGATTCAACAACATCGACATTCCATCTCCTGACAGGAGAGATGACAGTGACGCTGGAGGATGTCTGGCGGATTTTGAGATTGCCTATAGTAGGGTGGTTGGTGAGTGAGTTGAGGTCAGAGGGAGAGGATATGGATCATACCATATGGATCCTATTCAGGTGAGAGGACCTGCCAGTAGAGAAGAATAGCTTGGACATGGATAGATGCCTGGGGTTGAGAGTACCACCACTACATTTGTATCTTTGTGGGTTGATCAACAAGATACTTATTCCAGATAGGAGTGGGAGATGTTGCAACCTTTGATACATGGAGGTTATTCAATATATCATCGAGGGGAGGGATGGACAGTTCACTTGGGGTCCATGCATCCTAACACAGTTGTATAGAGACATGCACGTGATCTGCTATTGGGGAGTGATCAGTGTGTGTCACGTGACATTTCTTCAGGTATGGGCTTGGGAGCACATCAGTGTGGCCAGGGCGGATGTGGTGAGAGTGGGTCAAAAGGATGAGGTAGCACCTATGGCCTGGTGGTATGGAACAAAGTATGACTGGGTGTCGGTATCAGGGTGCGGGAGATTTGGATAGATGGAGGAGATTATTGGATGATTTGGAGGAGGAGGATATAGTGTCGAGGTCATATATGACACAACGATTTAGAGGACGGAGAAAGGAGGAGGTGAGGCATAAAGAGTACTTCATGATGTGTTGCTATATAGTTGGGAGGGAGCCCTAGATAGTCGAGTCACACATGCCAAATCGAGTGACAATGCAGTATGGGCTGACACAGGATATTCCAGGTGCCCTAAATATGTTCAAATGGATGACACGGGAGCGACCATGAGGAGATGCAATTTTGACAAAGTTTGCACAGGAGCACTGGGTGACACTATGGCGACAGTTAGTAGAGTACCCAGGGAGGGTTGATGGACCAGTGGATGCAGGGATCACTATGAGATATGCAGCATGGTTTATGCGACACTGTCTTGTATGGATTACACATGAGGTACCGATCGCAGAGGTAGTAGGGTTCGAAGGGGAGGATGAGGCCAAAGTAGCAAGAGGGGGAGGAGACAACAGGTAGGTGAGGTCAAGAGATAGTGGAGGAGAGGAGCAGGGGAAACTCGAGCAGGAGAGGAGCACTTAGGGGAAGTTGTAGTAGGAGGATGGTGGAGGAAAGTACTCAGAGTAGGGAAAGTAACAAAGTAACAAGAGAGAGTACCAGAGGTAGCCAGGGCAGGTGGACAACATGGGGTGCCAGAGGCAGAGAAAGCAGGTGGACAACAAGGAGTGTCAGACATAGACAAATTAGGGGGACAAGGGGAGGATTTGGCGTGAGGTCAGCGAAGATCGGGTAGGAGGAGGAGATGGAGGGCTCAGGGCCAACTCAAGGAGGAGAGATAGGATGTTGAGGCGATGGAGAGGGATGAGGGGGGAGAATAGGCGATGGAAACATAGATACATGATATTCCTCCCTTGAAGATGATGCCACCAGAGGCAGAGGATCTGGTCACATGATTGAGAGGAGCAGAGGTGAGATTGCATATCGCCGAGCAGAGGTTGAGAGACTCAGAGGCAGCGAGGAGGAGACTAGAGGCAAAGGCTATTAGACTTAGGGCCGAGGGGAGGAGACTTTAGGCAAAGGTGATCAGATTAGAGGCCACAAGACATAGGGAGTATGGCTTTATTATTAACCACCTGACCTCAGAGGTACAAGATGCAAAGAGGGAAAGAGATGTCTTATGTAGTGAGCTAGACAAGATGATTGGGGACCAAGACAGAGTATAGTCAGAGGTGACCCGTTTGAAGGAGGAGGTGGCGAGGGACCGACTAGAGGCTACTGTAGTGATATTGCAAGCATAGGGTCAGTGAGAGGTTGGAGGAGGTTCAGAGCAGATACTGACAGAGGCTTTGGCAAAGGCAGAGAGAGATATGGAGGACTTGAGGAGGCAGGTAGAGGGACTTCTGAGAGAGTGGAGGGAGTTGAGACAGGAGTGGGATGAGCTTCAGGAGAGAGTGGAGGTGGCAGAGGAGACACTGGGAGATATGGAATTGATGCAGGAGAGAGAGGAGAGCATGAGGGCTCGTGTACATGTGATGGATATAAAGAGGGAGTCCTTGCAGATATAGATACAACAGAGGGAGGAGACTATGAGGATTCATATGCAGGGGATGGAGGTAGAGAGGGAGGCCTTTCAGAAATAGATGTAGGTGTTACGAGAGGAGAGGGATGCAATAGTGGTACAAAAACAGGTTATGGAGAGAGATGTAATGCAGGGGTAGACACAAGGGTCATGGGTAGAGGAGAGGAGAGTCCTTATCCAAGATCAGGACATATATAGACAGGAGTGGAACATTCTCTAGGGTCATGCAAAAAAAAGAGAGATGAGTACATGAGAGAGGCATCTTTTTGGATGATCGCTTATCAGCAGGCAGTTCCAGATCTGTCGCAACGCACATTTCACTTTCAGCGACGAGCTCTGCAGATGCCCGCGCCATCCCAATCACTAGGTACATAGACCCAAGGATACAATGGCTCTCAAATGACCATCCCTCATAGA
Organism: Sequoiadendron giganteum; assembly: GCA_007115665.2. Taxonomy (NCBI): domain Eukaryota; kingdom Viridiplantae; phylum Streptophyta; class Pinopsida; order Cupressales; family Cupressaceae; genus Sequoiadendron; species Sequoiadendron giganteum. The sequence goes on along the minus strand of CM021102.1, from coordinate 13,360,592 downwards.
GGACCAGTGTTTGAGTCTCCATAGAGGTTAGATGTGGGTAGTTCATGGTTCAGAGGACTAGAGGGACAAGATCCCGGTCATTAACAGGTGCAGGCTGAGACACAGTATAAAGTAGCAGAGATCAGAGCAAATCCATAGCCGTGTACTCATACTTTATTTTTGGTTACAAATGATATATATGTATTTGTGATTATGATGGAAATTATTATGGATGTCATGATGGATATTGTACTTTTTTGGTTTTGGGATATGATATGCGAGAGCCCTTATTGACATTATATGATACTTATGTGATGGATGATTTATGTATGCATATGTGTATGTTTATCTATATAGATTTATCTTTATGCCTAGGTGGATGCATGATTATGATGCATAATGATCATGTTGGTACCTAAAGTTTATGATACAAGATGTGATTTTTATGATTATTTCTGTGTACGATGTCTAATTTCTATGATGTAGGATGTTATGGATGATGTGATATGTAAAAGGAGATGGTTAGTTATGAATGCATGATGTCTAATGAATATGATTTTGTGGATTTTATCATTATTTCTATGATGGATGATTTATTTATGAATGTGTATGATGGATGTGATAATGAATCTAATGATATTAACTAAAAGGAATATGCGAATGAATATTAAGATACATAGGATGAAAATTAATCTACACAACTTAACAAGATTATACGATGTAATTTAATGAACCTAGAATGCTTTATGATCCTAAATGCCAATAAGGAGCTGCATAATGATGTGGGCAAAGAAAAATATGGGTGTGTGATTGCACCTGTCAAGAACCATAGGACTCCCGAGAAGCAAGGAGAAAGGTGGAGGGAATCATCGTTTGCACAATCCAAAAGCCTAAGTCAAGGGAAAGGAGGGATGAATGCAATGAAGGAGAGAATGAAATGCAATCCTAATGTAAGTTATCATCTTCAAAGCACTGATTTTTGCTATAGCATAAGACACCAAGTACCGTGATATGTGGAAACAAGGTGGATTAGTGTCTAATGCATAAATAAACACAACAAACAAGAAGGCTATCCCACTACCCCAAACTCACGATGACTTTGGTCGAGCCAGGTATTGGGATAACCAAAAACACAAAAGGATGTCCCAGCATAATGCAAGACCTCAGGGGTCTTGGTGGGTACTACGCATGACAACCAGGAAAACAACAAACAAAATAAAATCAAGGTATGCCCTTATGTAAACTAGTCAAAACACATCATAATATGAGATATTATGACGACCTTGATGAGTGATGATAGGGAGCTCAAATGATAAACAAAAACCAAAAGCATCAAAATATTGCAATCGGTTTTAAAACATCCTTTACCATGGGATCAAGATAATGGATGGGGTTAATGCGGTATGTTAGGAAGGATACATCTTGTTGAGACCAAAGATGGATGCTAAGCTAAAAGATTGATAATGATTCAGGATATTCGAAAACTGATCAAATCTCATGATACAAATGGATTCCATTTGTGAGGTACTAGTGAGATAAGGACATACCTTGACAACATGACACAAGACTAACTCGCCCTACAGACCTAGGGGCTCAGGGGTTGATCAAAGATCAATCTTGCCTACGTGAAAGTGTGAAGCCCTTGTAGTTCAGGAAAAGATGATGATATAAGCAAAAAGAGGATGATGAAGATAGATATGGGAGATAATGATCTGACTGACTGGCCACAATATAAAACCAAAGTAAAGTGTAGAAATCCTTGGGGGCGGATCAAATGGTCAACCTTGCCTACGTGCAAGCACATGGGCAGCGTAGTTTGAAAAGGACAAAAGGACCCACGATGATTAAGATTGAAAAGTGGAAAAATGGTGATGGAAGATGGAGGACAAAGTGCCCCAGGGGCAGATCAAGTGATCGGCCTTGACTACATGAAAGTGTAGGGGAAATATAGTTTTCCAAAGATGAACATATAACAAGGACAGACAAAACAAAGCCTCGGGGGCAGATCAAATGATCGGCCTTGCCTATGTGAAAGCGCAGGGGCAATTTAGTTTGCCAAAGACGGGATGGGATCTAGATGGACACAAACATGATGAAAGATCTTAAATGGAGACGACCAAAGTGTTGCGGTGACACACAAGCTCAGATTAGGATAGAAGCTCAGGATGTTGGATAGCGGATGATGTTCATCCAATGCTCAACCATAAATATACCAAGTGACCAAGGGATGCAAGCAGATGAGAGGATATGATAAGATGATAGGGATATTGAGATCTGGATGGATAAATCATAAAGTGATGAGGACGTGAGGTAGATAATGATTAAGCCCTATACGAAAGGCTGTTGTTGCCAGGTTTTCATCCATTATACATATCCAAGGTGCCACACAGGGGTGGTTTTCACCATAGGATGAATTATTTCTCTTTACTATTTTTGGATTTTTTGAAAAAAAATATTTTTATTATTCGGATTTTGATAATTTTTTACTTTTTTTATATTTTTGTGATTTTACTAGGAAGGATACCCTAGCTAACCTAAGTATAGAATTTATTCAGATGCATGATGTTGATGGGTTCTTCCAGGGATAGGGGCAGATAGCCTATATGCTCCAAAACCATATTTGGTGGTGATGACATAAGGGCCTAACCAGTTAGCTTCAAATTTACCCTTCTTATCCCGATCTTGCTGATTCCGCTTATTTTCTTTGATAACTAAGTCACCAACATTGAATTGACGAGGGTGAAATTTCTTATTATAGCTTCTTTAGAGCCGATGTTGATAAGCTTGTAGATGGTTGTAAGCCTTGACCTATTTTTCATCCAACAATTCTAACTGTGCGATTCATGCCACTCGGGTATCTTCGTCGGTGATCAGATTCTTTAGTGATATTCAAAGTGAGGGGATTATAACTTCGATTGGCAAGATGGCTTCGATGCCATAGACAAGGGAGTATGTAGTAGTGTTGGTGGGGGTGTGGATGGACATGCGGTAGGCCCAAAGGGCAGGATGGAGATGGAGGTGTCAGTCTCGACTAGTGCTATTGACCATCTTCTTAATGATTTTAATCAATGTTTTATTGGTTGCCTCTACTTTTCCATTACCCTAGGGGTAATAGGGGTAGAAAAACGATGTTGGATATGATATGTTTCATAGATGAATTTCATACACTTATTCTTGAATGGTTTTTCGTTGTCAGTGATGATGGTGGAGGGGATTTCATACTTGCAGAGGATATGGTAGAGATGAACTTAGAGATCTGAACACTAGTGATTTGAGTGAGCGGTATGGCTTCCACCCACTTGGTGAATTATTCAGTGGTTGTGATGTTGAAGGTGTCACCATCAGAGGATGGAGGGTAGATCTTGCCAACTAAGTGGAAACCTCATTGTGAAAACGACCAAGGTGTCATGATAGGTTGTAACTCTTGTGTCGGGATGTGAATCAAATCTGCATGTTGTTGACATGGAAGACATATTTTGACAAACTCACAAGCATCATATTACATTGTAGGCCAATAATACCCTGCTCTTAGAATCCTTTTGGCTAAGGCCATACCATTAGAATGGGCCCCATAAAAACCACTATGCACTTTTGCTAATGCAATGCGGGCTTTAGTTTTGTCTAAACACCAAAGGAGGGTTCCATCATACCCACATCGATAAAGTGTATCACCGATAATGGTGTAGCGGGTGGTTTGTTGGATAAATGAATTACATTGGTTTCTTGTGAGGTCAGATGGTAGGGTGTTATCACAAATATAAGTGTAAATGTCTTGGTACCAAGGGGATTCAGGTCCTACAATGTCACATACCATTTCACTTTCAAGGATGTTGTATGCGGGGATTAACAGTTGTTCTACAAGGAACTTGCATTCAGTACGATCTTTGGGCATGTCCAGAAGGGAACCAATAGTCACCATGGCATCAGTAGCTTTATTCTGTATCTGGGGGATTTGGTTAAACTGTATAGAGATGAAATATTTCTTGAAGTCGTCCACCATGCGTTTGTAGGGTAACAACTTGTCATCTTTTGTGAGGAATTCATCATTAACTTGCTTGATCACCAGTTGAGAGTCACTAAAGACATGCAAGTGTGAGATACGCCATTAAACAATAATCCTAAGGCATGTGAGGAGAGCCTCATACTCAGTAATATTGTTAGTGCAGGGAAAATACAATCTAAATGATTTAGGTATATAGTCACCTTGGGGGGTGACGAGCAATACTCTTGCTCTTGATCTGTTGTTAGTGTGGGACCCATCAAAATACAATATCCATGTGGTGGCTTCTGACATTGCAAAGACCCCTTCATCTGGAAACTTTGTCTCTAAAGGATAGGCATCGACTAGTGGAGCATCTGCTAATTGATCCATGATAACCTTCCCTTTGATTGCTTTGCGGTCCATGTACTCTATGTCAAATTCACTTAGTAGCATGACCCATTTAGCCATGCCACCTGTCAATGTTGTTCGTGATAACATATATTTTAGGAGATAAAATTTGGAAATGAGCTTAATTGGATGGCTAAGCATGTAGTGTTTGAGTTTCTGGGAGGACGATGTCAAGGCAAGCCTTTTACATTGGATAATAATTGAGCTCATAACCAACCAAAGTCCTGTTGATATAGTAAACTACTCGTTCTTTGGAGGATTCATTATGCTACCCCAATAATGCCCCCAATGCCACAAAATTAGTTAAAATATAGAGGATAAGGGGTTTTCCTAGGATAGGTGGCATGAGAATAGGCGGGTGAGCCAAGTATTCCTTAATCTGATCAAAACCAAGCTGACATTGTGGGCTCCATTTGAATGCAATGTCTTTCTTTAGGAGGTGTGCGAATGATGGGAATTTATCAACAAGTTGAGCAATGAATCTATGGATGGACTGGAGCTTCCCTTGGAGACTTCTTAGTTGTTTTAGATTTCAGGGCAGAGGCATTTCCATGATTGCTTTAGACTTAGTGGGATCAACCTCAATCCCTCTGCGAGAGACAATGAATCCCAGGAGTTTGCTGACTGTGACACCAAACACACATTTCTTTGGATTGAGGCGTAATTTATACTATTCTAGGCGATCAAATATCTTTTTGAGAATGGTCGGGTGCTCTTCTCTTGTTTTGTATTTGCCTAAAAGATCATCAACATAGTCTTCCATGATTATGTGGATAAGGTTGTGGAAGATGAACGCCATAGCCTGCTGGTATGTTGCCCCTGCATTCTTAAGGCCAAAGGGCATGACATTGTAGCAGAATGTACCCTACGGTGTTGTGAAGGCGGTCTTGTGTTGGTCCTCAGTGGAAATATTAATTTGGTTATAGCCAAAGAAACCATCCATGAGGGACAACATCTCGTGTCCTGCGGTGAGGTCGACCAACATATCAATATTCGGTAGGGAGAAGTCGTCTTTTGGACATGCTTTGTTGAGATCTCAGAAGTCTGTACAAATTGTGATTTCTCCACTAGGCTTAGCAACTCAGACTATATTAGATATCCAGTCAGAATAGTCGATCGATCGGATAAACCCTGCTTCTAATAGCTTTTTCGATTCTTTCTTCACCAAGAGGGCCACTTGAGGGTGCATTTTTTTCTGAGCTTCTATTTAACAAGCTTTGCGTCAGGACGAACATCTAGGTGATGTACCACTAGAGCTAGATCAAGGCTAGGCATATCTGAGTATATCCAAGAAAATTTGTTGATTCCTTCTTTCAAGAGATTGATGATGGTATAACTTTCCTCTTCTAATAGTGCCTTAGCCACATAAGTGATCTTGGGGTTCTCTTCAGTTCCCAAGTTTACAACTTGCGTCTCTTCGATCAAGATAGATGATTGACCAAATAAGTGAATTACAACAAGGGGAAGATGAATGTCCCCATCTTCTAGTGACTTTTCAAGGTTTTCACTAGCAGATACATCCTTTGTTTTTACTATTTCTAAGTCGCAAAGTGCCTCAGGGAGGTTTTCACTAGGGGACCCTTTTTTATTTTGTTTCTTTTTGTTTTTGTGACTAGGGCACTCATCTTCCCCCAATCCCATGAGATGCACATACTGATCCACTGAGGGAAATTTGTTGGGAGGTGTTGTACCTTATAGGTCATAATCTATGAGTTCAAGATGTTTGAGGGACAAGGTTATGGTGCAAACAAATAGGCATTCAAACATGGCAGGGTGGTCAATGTGATCAACATCATCGTACGCATGTATGATGGAATCCTCCTCTTGTATGTCTTTGAGGGAACCGTTGTTGACACTAACATGGTTATAAGTGCTAGGGGATGTCACATGACCCTTCTATTTGGTTTTATAACCTAAGCCCAAATTTCTTGGTCGGATGGTAGTTGCTTCGATGGGCCGATGTTGTCCTTGTTCTTCTACACCAAGACCTCCCCCCCGATAGTTATGTTTTTTAGCAATCTTAGAATGCCAAGGATAGGCCTCTTGGAAGTATTCTTTTAATGCGGGAGAAGGTTCGGGTTCCTCATGGTACACCCATTGGTTGATGTCATCGTTAGGTGTGTCTTGTCGTACCCTAAGAGAGCGAAAGGTGCTAGACCCCACAGTTGGAGCATGGAGGGTAATGCATTTTCTTCATGTTTTGGGATAGATAGAGAAGGTTGACCATATGTCTGTGGCGAGGGTGGCATGGTTTCCATGTTTAGTGTTGTACGCATTTTGTACTCGCCACATCCCTTGTCAATGATCTGGACCTTGGTGATGGTGGAACCAAGTGGGGATGATGGTGTGGATGAAGGGGTGGATGATGTGGTGTTAAGTGTGTTGGTGGATGGATGTGAATCAAATGTTTGAGATTCCCCCATTTCCACACTAGGGCAGTAGTGTGAATGTGGAAAGGAAGCTTCTAGGGCTCGACAATATTCAAACGGTTGAGGGTCATCCTATATGGTGACATCCATTCCTTGAAATGGGAACTTCAAAGATTGATGATAAGTTGATGGGACAACTTGCATAGAGTGAATCTATGGGCGGCCAAGGAGGATGTTGTATGGAAGTACCAGGTCCAAAACATGACACATGGTATAATACACAATGGGGCCCAACTAAATAGGAAGACAAATAGTGCCCTTAGAATCTCATTTCGTGTTGTCATATGCCTTAATGGTGATCACCTGATCATTTAGGTCAGCTTGGGTGTATCCTACCTATTGTATAAACTTTAAAATACAAATATTTAGGGTCGAACCATTATCTACCAATACCCATTTCACTTTATGACAATTCATCTCGACCTCGAGGTGAAGGGGATGGTTATGGCTTTAGTCCAGGCATGGCATGTCCTTTTGACTAAAACCTAACTGGTAGGTTGTGGACAAATTTCCTACCAACGCTTGGAATTGTGTAGGATCGATATTGTCAGGGACTTGGGTGTTTTGTAAGGCTTTATGCAAGATGTCTTGATGCACAGGGGAAGACCTAAGCAAATCTAGTATGGAAATATCACCTGAAGTCTTGCCTAAGTGATCAAGGATGTTGTATTGTGAACTGACGGATGGCAGTTGGGTAGATGCAAGAGCGGCTGCAGGGACCGTGATGTGGGTGTGACGAGTGGTAACAACACATTGTGGATATTTTCCTTTAATGCTTATCATAGATACATGTGGATCCACTTGTTCTATGTATGTGACAAGGCCTTAATAATTGTATGGCACATTCTTATAGCTGATATTATTTGTGTTGTTCTTTTGATTATTGTTATTGCTAGGGCCAGGATTGGAATTGGATGTACTGGGACATTGATTGTGTTTAAGAAAATCATTTTGGTATATTTGGAGCTGAGCATTGGACGAAGATGTCGTGTTAGCATCTACATGAATCTTACCTCGATCAATTAGACTTTGAACATAAATTTTTAGTCCTTGACACTTATCTAATGTGTGCCCTTTGATCTTGTGAAACTCACAGTATTCGTTCTCTTTAAACCAAGTCGGCTTAGGCTTGGACTCATCGAGGGGATTGGTGACAAGATAAGTAATGGGGTAGTTGGCTTGCAGAATTTTGTTGAACACAATGCTAAGGGGTTCTCCCAACTGAGTAAATTTTCATTTAATCCACCCTTGGTTGTTTTGGTTTGACTGTTGCCGAGGTGCTCCTTGGGGCATATATATGGCATTCGGTATTGATTGTTGTTGTTGTTGAGGAGGATATTTCTATGAGGTGGTGGCCACCTGAACATGTTTGGTGTCTGTGACACCATCATTGACAACATTTTTATTTTTATTCCAATATCGAGGTTTATCCCTAGAGGATTTCTTTTTATCGAAATTGAAAAGTTTGACTTGCCCTTTAGCAACAAGGGCACGTTCTAGGATGGGACCCTTTTCCATGAGTGCTACAAAAGTGGTGATGTAGTGGATACGAAAATTATGAGCCATGTCCGGATGAGAATTTTTGATGAATAATGTAACCATGTCCTTTTCTAATAGTGGGGATTTCATCCAACTGGCCAAGGCCATCATATTTGTAGATAGCTAGCGAAGGTCTCCCCATCACGTTGTTTTTATTTTAGGAGATCAAGTGTGTTAATGTTCTTCTCCATACTGAAAGAGAAGTGGGAGAAAAATTTCTCGGATAGTTGTGCAAAGGTTTTGATAGATCCCTTTTCAAGGCCCATAAACCAGTTAAGGGCAACTCCTTGTAGACTCTTAGGGAAAAGTCAGATAAGATAGTTATTGTTATACATGACCTCTTGGCAATGGGCATAAAATTCTTAAAAATGGGCTCTAGGGTCCTTGGTTCCCTTATACTTGTCAAATTTTGGTATCTCAAAGTGCTTGGGGAAGGGAACCAAGGAGATGTAAGGATCAAAAGGATAAGGACAAATGCCCTCAAACTTGAATGTCTATTTGCCCGTTCCAACTTGTAAACCTTTCAATGCTGCTTTAACCTCTTCAAATTTCTTATTGATGGGTGTTGCAGGAGTAAGAGTGGGTTTATATGGATAGTATTGTGGGTATGATGAGGATGGTCCCATTGTGGTTGGATCATAGGCGGGTTGAGATGCATACAAATGCGTTTGTTGATTATAAGTGGATGGATAATTGGATGACGGATTGTGATGAGTGGAAGCCATTTGTTGGTAAGGTGGTTGTTGTTGATAGTAAGAAGTGAGGGATGGGCCCTATTGTTGTGTAGAATTTTGGTAATACAAGGAGGTAGGACCCCCTTGTTGATATGATGATGGTTGTTGGTAATAGGGGATGGAAGGTTCACCCTGCTGGTAAGTTTGTTGTTGTTGAAGGTAGGGTGGATAAGATTAGTATTATTGATGTTGGGGGGCGTATGGGGATGGATTTGATGGTTGTTGGTGGGGATGATTCTGTGATTGTAGAGGATTGGTGTAAAGAGGCGGTTGGGTTCACGTTTGATTTTAGACATTCTGATGAGGATTCAAATTGAAATGGGATGGAGCAATGTATGTATTGGATGGATGATAGAGATATTTTGTATGCGGATTATTGTGCGTTTGTGTAGGGATATGTACATGTTGCTATGGCGGTCGTTGTTGTGGTTGTTGTTGGTGAGATGGGTGAGATGAAATGTGTTGTTGGGGATGACTACGAAAGTGCCATGTGGTGGTTGTGGCTACTGGGATGTTGCTTGTATTACCTGATGTGACGGTTGCGTGGGAGTCAAGAAATTTTGTTGTAGGATGGAAATGTTATGCTGGGGCGGTTGTTGATGGGGTGGTAGAGATGAAGCAACAATCGTAGTAGTGTACAGGTGGGATTGATTGGAGGTTGTTGGAATGCAGGTTGTGATAAATTGTTAGCAGGTGTGGAGGCAACATTAAAGCAAGGGTAGGTGTGCCCCCAGTGTTGATAGGTGGTTGTTGAGGTGGAAGCAATGGAGCGGATGGGATATATGATGAAATTTTGTAGGCATACGGATTGTGGGGTTCGGGTTGTGCTACCGAAGCTGTAGTTAGAAGAAGGGGATAGCTTGCAACTTGGTGTATTACAACACTGCCAAACTCAGAGTTATACTAGTTTTCTGTTGGTGCACCTTTGGGAATAATGTATTTCCAAGGATATTTTGAGATGTTTGCATATCGGTATGGGTGGGAAGCATGTGAGTAGCAGCATATTGTGATGTATCAAAGACCGATGGTGGCTTGAATTCTCACATAAGCAAGGTGGAAAGAATTTTATCTCCACATTCATTTAGGAGATGATCTGTCATTTGGACATTAACAAGGTCATTGAGGTATTCATCAATGATGACTTCGGGTTGGTTGACCATGTTCTCATCACCGGGTGGTGTGGTATTTTGGATGTCGGTATTCGATTGGGATGAGGCACCATTATAGGGATCTTGGGATTGCTTGGAACGTTATTGGGATCTTGAGAGATATTTGGTTGGGAACCTTGGGTCTATTGGTCTGTCATTTTCTTTTTCGTTTGTTAGATGCAACTAATATTCTAAATGATGATCTAGATGATGATTTAGATTGGATTAAGATTGTTAGATTGGATTAGATGTTGGATTGATTGATAGGATATATGATGAATCAATTGATGATGTGTCAATTAATCTGATGATTGGATTTGATCAACAAAATGATTGATAGGATTGGATGGAATCGAATTGGAGATCAATTGATTAGATGATTGGAAGGGTTTCTAAATTGGGTTCAGAGATAACCCTTGGTGACGTAAAGTGTTGATTGATCAAGTGAAAGGATGAACCAATGATCATGGCGTCAAATCCACCTTGACATGGAAGGGAATTTATAGAGCCGAGGATGATGATCGATTTAGGATGGATAGCGATCCTAAGCGGATGTTCAAAGATGATGATCAGGTTTTGGCACCTAGGTCAATTTGGATAATAACTTCAAATTAAGTTTAGAGGATTCAAATTGATACGGGGATGATGGATGTGTAACTTAAATATGATTATGAATTCAACCTATATGATTCAAATGACAATGCAAATGGATCGTGATGCAGGCGAACGAGATGCGCAAACAGCGGGGTAGTCAATGAGCCTTTCAGAAATCGTGAGAGGCTGGTGTTTTGAATCTGATTTAGAAAAAAGTATAATTTTAGGGTAGGGCCACCCAAAATTTTGGACAAGGCCACCCCTCCTAGGCAAGGTCGCCCAAATAGGTCCCAGCTTCAACTTAGAGCAAAAAAACAGTTAAACGATATCGATAAATGAACTTCCAAAATGGGTATTTGGATTTGTAGAACATGCAAAAGACCACTTGGGAAGGGTGAATAGATACAAAAGGCTATGGAACAACACTCGAAATAGAAAAATGAGTTCCTCGAATGGGTGAACAAATTCTTGAAATGGGTGAACAACTGGGTGAAAAGGGGGAATGGTGCTCAAAATGAGCAAATGGATATTCAAAATGGACGAACGAATGGTCAAAATAGGTTAATGGGTACCTCGAACAAAGGAACAATGCTCAGAATCAAAAAATAGGTTCCCGGAACAAGTGAACAATAAGCAAATGAAGGTCAAAAAAGGTTGTTTGGAAGGTCAAGGTCGCCCCTTTAGGACAAGGCCACCCAAACTCGGGTCAGGGATGCCCAAACACGAAAAACTAAGAAAAACTTGACTTAAGCAAAGCAAACAACAATTAAGGCAGGGGGTAGGGTTGCCCCTTTAGGTCAAGGCCGCCCAAACTTAGGTCAGGGCCACCCAAACAGTGGGTAAGGTTGCCTCTATAGACTAATCTAAACCTAACTTAGTCAAAAATAGTGATGGAAAAAGATGAAAACAACAAGTAAAAGGCCAAAACTCATTGACAAGTACTAGTTTTGCACAAGAAAATACTTCAAACAACACAAGCCTAGTTCTAGTGTTAAGGGTATGGTCAAAACAGTTCTCTATCTAGGCTAAACAAGGTTGCTAAGGGCATCCTCGATATACGCACGGTACGTGGGGCACAAATCATGAACACCAATCTGTCACAAGCGTGAGTCAGGAGCAACCAGTGAGAGACTGGGAGCTCAGACCAACTCTTCATGTCTATCTAGGTATCACCCTACCTTTGATGCTTCGCCAATTATGACGCGATTGGATTGAGGTATAGCTTTCGCCTTCCCCCTTTATATACCTCATCGGTATGCGTGGTTAGAATCGTCCCTTGGGGTGATGAAATCTCCAAGCAGGTCCTACTAATAAAATGAAAAAAAGGGGAAAAAAGAACTAAGTGAGCTACAATTTCTCTTCACCTAAGATCACCAAATGACGCAAGGGGATTGGATACGTCGATAGCCCACTTTCAGACATGACAAGCAAATTCTTTGACCCCTTTAATTAGTCCTATGTTCCTAGTTTAAAGAAAATAAAATCACAAGACTATTTAAACCATTTTCTCCACCTGCAATACGATTGTTGGTAGTTTTATTTCCTGTCTTTGATAAGCAGATTATGTCTTTTGGATGTGGTCACCTCTATATTTTGGATGTGGCCGCCCCTTATGAACCTGCAAAAAAATAAGGGTTAAACACAGTGAAAATAACAACAAAAATATTTTGTTGTTTGGACAGGGTCATCCCTTTGTGAATCTGCAAGCAAACAGATGTTAAAATAGTGAAAATATCAGCATAAACAGTCTATTGTTTGGACAAGGCCGCACAAACTATGAATCTGCAAGCAAAAATATGTTAAAACAGTGAAAATATCAACAAAAATAGTTTGCTATTTGGACAAGGCCGACCCTTTTGGTCAAGGTCGCCCAAACTATGAATCTGCAAGTAAACATATGTTAAAACAGTGAATATATCAACAAAAATAGTTTGTTGTTTGGAAAGAGTCATCGCTTTTGGTCAAGGCCGCCCAAACAGTGGGCAAGGTCGCCCCTTTATGTTAGAATTTGCAAAACTTCAAAAAACAATAGATGTTAGTACAAAGTACCCGTGATGTGGATCCCACCGAGCGTGCTAGAAATGTGAACAGGAGAAATACACCTATCTAAAGTGCAAAATGAAGTAAAATGCAAGATAATTATAAAACACCTAACACCTCAAATGATTAGCCTAGTTTGATTCAAAACAAAGAAATATGAAAATAAACAAAATTATTATACCTTGTCTTGAATCAATCCCTTGGTTGGCCCTTGATATCGTTTAAATGTGTGCTCCTTGGATTGATAACTTCCAATGATGGTGGTAGATGGATGATAAATGTAGGTGGGTGAATGCAATAATGGATTCCAGGATGTAAAATGCAAGTGTTAAATATTGTAATAAAATGGCTAAAATGGTTGAATGACTTGAAATCATAAGTTGGCTAAGAATGCATGTATTCACTAACTCAATCAATGAGTAAAGGGGGGTATTTATAGAAGAAGTTGAATTCTCTAGAGAATTCAACGGTCAAGATTGAGCTACCATGGCCAAGATAGAGGGCTATGGTGAGTTGAGGACTCACAAGCCCTCGCATCTTGCCATGTGGCGGGTGAAGTGTCCAAAGGACAAGGTGAGATGGCAAGGGTACAAGTGACATGGAAAAAAATACCTTGGGATGAGAGAGAATCTCCACAAAAATTAATCCCTTGTCCCCAAGTGGGGTTGAAAGTGACAAGTGAGGAATTTTAGAAAGTCCACCCTTGTCAACATGGGGATTGGAGGTGGCCTTGGAGGAATAAAAATGAAATTTTAATTCACTTTTTGGAAGAGACCAAAGGGTAAAATAAGATTCCTCTAAAATGGGTCTTTGTCCTTTGGGTACGATGTGACGTATGAGATGTCATGGGGAAGACGAATGCATGGGGGGAATAAGTGTGAGTTTTTAATTCACATGGGGAATAGGTCAACCCAAAAAAGGTAAGTACCCAGAAAGGTTGGCCTAAGGACATGCTAGAAAGGGTAAGTGATTAGGATTAAGATTGTGCAAATAGGTGATTAGGCTAATTAATGATGATTAGAGGCAAGTGGCTAGATTTGGAGGATGTGACATTAATCATAATTAACGATATGCATATTTTAATGAATGATTAATTAAATTAATCCAGTTTAGTGAAGGTGTTATGGAGGATGTGACAAGGAGAGAGAAAGAATGAATTAAAAATGAAAAGGATAATTGACTAAATTAAATAAAGTGATTGCATTTATTTAATTTAGAGATGAAGTGGGCCAATTTATAAAGTATTTAATTAATTGAATTAAATACCTTAGGAATATTAGGGGAAAGGGGGACATTACTTGAATAAATAATTTGAAATTAACGTTTGATGAAAGGGATAAATTTGACCTTGTGTAAAGGGTCAAATTTAGGTGTCTACAATACTTAAGAACCCTAGATCAATGGCCAAAAAACAAGAGAAAAATTTAATAATTTTTCTCCTCTATACTTTAGGATGTACAAAACCAAGGTGGATTTCCCTTTACATAAAATCATTCTTAGATTACAACAATGTACTTAATGGTGTCAAAACACATTACAATTCTCACATTGACAAATTGGAGGATGAACTTGATTAGCTAAATATTCTTCAAATCCCTCTATACATATGTACTTGAATGGCGTGAGAAGAACATAAATAAAACAAATAAAGTAATTCCACCTAGGCTTTGATTATGTGAATTGACTTGGCTGATGTTTTATCCATTACAAATTCAAGAATGAAATAATTTTCTTGATAAAAAAATAAAACTAATTCAATAGTATTTAACAATATTATTGCCTTATATTAAGAAAACAAACAAATGAACAATGTTGCCAATCTTCTTTAAAATCCCTATCATAACCACAATATCTTCAAATATTCAACTGAAAGCAATTTTAATCTATTACTTGAATATAATCTAACAATCAAGCATCCATTACAATAACTATGCAACAAGAACCTTGGTGATCTTTGATTATTAAGATTCAAAATATATTGTTTTACAATATGGAGACATTAACAATGTGACTTGTATTCATATAAATAACAAAAATAAATTATTTGTTGCTATTATAGGGAAAATTTACAACATTCTCTTTCTGAAACTTCAAAAGACCTAATCGTACAAGACTAGTTTTATATAGAGACTTGCTCAAAACCTAAGGACTTGAATCGTAGAATAAGGTTTAGAATTTTATTTTATAGAAGTAAGAGAGCAACAAGCAAAAAGCCTTGTTCCACCAACTATAATAAAAAAGGACAAAAGAGGGTGATGCCACCTTTATATAACACAAATATATTTAAAACTCAAGGAAGGAGCGACTGCAATAGTTGTTGAAGATATTTAAAAGCATTTATATTTATGGATGGATTTTATTTGATCAAAATTGTCTCTTGAAGTTGATAGGGTAAATCTGATATTCTAATTTTGACTTATTGATCTTGCATTTATGTTGATTGGTGATGACCGATTAAAAAGCAACTCAAATCTTTGCACTAATCTTCTCTTTATTTTCATCCTGCTTTGATGACAATCCACTTCTAAGTGGGAGAAATTGATTAGCTTTATCTATGTGATCCATTTGATCATCACATGTTAATACTTGTACCATGTCAAAGAAACTAGCCATGTTGTATTCAAGCTTGGAGAGCATGTCCATACTAAGGTTTAATTGCTCTACATTAAATTCACCATCTTTATTTATCTTTACATAGATAGGAGAAAGGATGTCAACAAAATTGGCTCTCCATTATTATGAAACACACTTATACTAAGAGGGGGGGTGAATTATTATAGATTAAAACTTTAATCCTTAATCAAGCATAGAAATATTACTTCAAGCCCTAATTACCCATAACAATGTTACAAAGGTGGGCGCTATACTTGGGAAGGTCAACCCATAGTATACAAAAATGTTTTATTTATTTTTGACATATGAAGATGAGTGTCATGATGGAGAGCAACTCGAACACCATAAGAAAATATAAATTTATTTATTTAATGTATTTTGACTTCTAATTTTGACACCAATATTTGCAGATGTAGTCAACTTTTGACATCAATAACTATTTTTCAAAAATATCCCCCTTTGTCATTGATGGCAACCTTGCAAAGAAATAATATTGAAATGCAACTAAAACATACTTCTCCCCCTAGCTGAATTTATCCCCCTGACTCTACTTCTCCCCCCTTTGACATCAATGGAAAAGGTATTTTGGGGCTAAATGATAAGGCAATGAATGAATCCCCTTGAACATGTCCTTTTCTTGATGAACTAGTGACTGGATGAGAATGATATCACTCCTAATTTCTCCCTCAAATACTCAAAGTTCTCTTTTGGTAGTGGAATCATAAAAATGTCTATAATTTTCTCCTCTATAGCAACATGCTCCAACTTCACCTGTTGATAAACTACTTTCTCTTAGAGGAAATGATATTTTATCAGAATGTGTTTCGTTCTAGAGTGCATAACTAGATTCTTCAATTTGTTAATTGCACTTGGATAGATATCCCCATACTCAACCTTGATGTCCTTCAAGGTTTTCTTCATCCAAAAGACTTGAGTATAACAAGTAGCAACTGCAATATATTGCGCTTCTATTGTGGACAAATAAAGGAAACCTTGTTTCTTACTTAACCATGATATAAGATTAGGGCCAGGAAATAATTCTCCCCCACTTGTGTTTTTTCTATCATCACATTTGTCGACCCAATCCACATTCGTGTACATTGTGAGGGTGAAATCTTCACCTCTTGGGTACCATAATCCAAAATCCACAATGCCCTTTAAGTACTTGAATATCCTCTTCGCTATTTGCACATGTGTTTCCTTTGGTTCTGCTTGAAATCATACCACCAAACCAACTACTTGCATAATGGTAGGGCTTGTTGTTGTCACATATAGAAAACTTCCAATCATGGACCTATATAGAGTTTGATTCACCTATGAAGATTAATCATCCTTGCTAAATTTGCATCCCGTGACCATGAGAGTACTCATTGGGTTGTAGTCCTCCATCCTAAACTTCTTCAACCTTTATTTAATATACTTGGTTTGTGAAATGAACATCCCCTTATTTGATTGAGAAATTTCCAACCCAAGAAAGAAAGACAACTCACCAAGCATGGAAATTTCAAACTCATTTTACATGTTATTTGCAAAATCCTAGCACATCTTATCATTGCTACCTCCAAAAATAATGTTGTCCACATAAAATACAACAATCAACTAACGATGAACTTCAATTTTGATGTATAGATTGCTATCAATAATACCCTTTTTTAAGCCCTTCTATTGTAGATACTTGTCCAAACTTGAGTACCAAGCTCCGAGGGCTTGTTTCAACCCATAAAGTGTCTTCTTTAGTCTACATAAATAGTCCTCGTTTTGTGCTAGAAGAAAGCCTTCTAGATTTTTAATAGATACTTCTTCCTCCAAGTTATCATTGAGAAATGTTGATTTAAAATCCATTTGATAGACTTTAAAATTAATGAAATATAAATTCCAAGAACATCCTTATAGCCTCCATATGAGAAACAAGAGCAAATTTTTCTTCAAAATAAATTCCCTTGACTTGAGTGTATCCCGTGCATACTAATATTGCTTTTTTCCTCACAACTTGTCCATCCTCATTCAAATTGTATTTGAATACCCACATAGTTCCAATCACACTCTTATCCTTAGGCCTTGGGACGAGTTTCAAATTTTCATTCTTCTTAGTTTGATCCAACTCTTCTTCCATAGCCTTTATCCAATGCTTATATTCACTTGCTTCTATAAACTTCTTTGGCTCCATTTTCGAGAGTAAGCATAAGTTAGCATGTTCAAATAACTAGCTAATCTCCTTATTGTTTGGATTTTTGTATCTTTGTGACCAATAATCAGATTTTTGAATGGTTCTTTTGGAAAAATTTGGATGGAGTCTTGGTTGGTGCTCTAGATGGAGTTTTTGTATTTCCTTGTTCAACCTCTCCATTCTCATCTTCTTCCTCTATTTATTCTCCTTTAATACTATTTTCTTGATGATCACTTGTACTATTTCCTTTTGTTTCCTTTCTGACTCTCACATTTGCACTTTCAACAATTTTGTTCAATCTTTTATTATAGCATCTATAAGCATTGCTTCTAGTGGAATGTCTAAGGAAGATGCCTTCATCACACATGGAATCAAATTTTCCTGTCTTCATCATCTCATCTAATACATTTTCTTCTAAACACTTTAAAATACTTCATAGATGTAGGCCTTCCCTTCCAAAGTTTGTAAGGTTTTTTATTATTATGTACCCTAATTTGTGTTCAATTTAGAACATAGATTGCCATATGCACCGCTTCTTTCTAGAAGGTGTCAATAAGATTTGAATCATTCAACATTGCTCTTTCCATTCCTTGGACTATCCTATTTTTCCTCTCAACAACTCTATTTTGTTGTGGAGTCCTTACAGCTGAATATTGTATTTTTATTCCATGTCGTTCAGAGAAATCTTAAAAATCATTTGAGGTGAATTCTCCTCCTCTATCTAATCTAAGAAATTTAAACCTCAAATCAGTTTCATTCTCTATTAGAGCCTTAAATTTGGATAGTAGATTTAAGCAACTATTCTCACTATGATTTTTCCCATCTTAAGTTTCCACATATATTTGGTGTTCACTTGTGTGCTTCATGCTTTTATGTTTTATTTTTTTATGTGGAGTTTGTTGTGAAGAATCATATACTTTGATAATCATAGCAAAAATTATTTTTTTTGAATTGATTAGATCTATTGATTCACCCCCTCCCCCCCTCTTAGTAGATTGTGTGCCCTTCAACAAACTCAATGTTTGTTTACCTTGAACATTCGAGGATGAAATGTTCCTCCATTTCTAAAGCCCTTATGGTGCAAAAAATACAACCCTCTCTTTCCACTTTTATTTAGATGTTATGCATTTGCTTGTCTTGCATCTAAGCCTATAAGACCTAGCACTTATTGAGCAATAAGAATCTTTTCCTCCATTTAATTTCAAATCATATATATTTTTAATATACTTATAAATTAAATTAATTTGCTTAATATAATGTTGCCATTTTCTTCTTATTTACTTCCTACACATTATTAATCTAAACTTATAAACCTTGTTGGGAGACTTGTAGATCGAAAAGGATACAGGGAGGTTGGAAAGCCTCCTACCCGCTTCAAAATAGATGTAGAAAAGCCAAACTTTGGGATTGGAAAACCAAGAAAACTCTCTTTGGTTTACTTGTTACACCAGTTGTACTTTATGGGTGTGAAGTGTGGGGAAACAATATGTCAAAGTGCAATTGGAGACAAATAGAGAGAATCTAGAAACACCTAATAACTAACAATCTCAAAGTTAAAGCCATAGTTCCATATGAAATTCTTTTAGCTAAAGCGGGGGCTTTCCCCTTGGAAGCATCAACGATAACCTGGTTGATAAATTATTTAAAGAAGGTTGAAAACATGGATAACCACCGGTGGCCCAAAGTGGTTATGGAGGAGACACTAGATCGTCGAAAGAAAACATGGATGAAGTAGAACAACAAGTGGTTGAACAAGTGGGCCATCAAATTATAGGAGTGTCCTAGCACCAATAGTGAAATAAAAAAGTATGTGCGGGAAAAATTTAGGACCGCCATGTGGTCAAAGCATTTTGGATGAAAAAAAACATACAACACCAAAAAATTTAACCCAACAAAGGATCATGGTGAAAAAACCTATTTAGGGGTTGCTATTAAAAGGAAAGCGAGGTTGTTAGTTGCACAGTTGAGGACGGGATCGCATCATCTTAGGTGTGAGACTGGCAGATGGAAGTTACCTAAGGAAGCTTGGGAAGAAACAACTTGCATATTTTGTAATAGAGGGGTGGTGGAGACAAAATGACACTTCGTCATGGAATACACAACTTATGAAGATATCCGTAATCAATATGCAAATAGTTTGGGTGTGGAAAATATGCAACAGTTATTTGAGGAGGATAAGATCAACCAGACGACCAACCTTCTAATCAAAATTAACAGTAGGAGATCCGATCTAGAAAAGAACATGAAAACAAATTAAGATGTTTGATTTGGTCCCATAGACTGTTTAGTCTCGTAGACGTCATTAAAATCTTTCATTCATTCATCATCTGCACTGTTGATGATCCATAATCCCTCGAGATTGTTTGACCTCATGAACATCATTAAAAACCTCCATTTATTTAATTCATCCAGAAATCTACCAAAGTAAAGAGGGGAGACACGATAATCAACTTGTGGCCGGGTTTAGGGAGCGGGGAGCAGTTCGCCTTCGCGAGCATTGCCTCGGAGGACCGATATGCTTTAGTAGCGGGGTCAATTATCAGGTTCAACTTAAGGTATCCAAAGTTGGGAGAGCTCTCCAGCTGCCCAAGAGTGCTTGATCTATTAATAAAATCAGTCTCGCAGAAATAAAAATTTCTTCCACTAATACATTTTAAGCACCGATAGAGTCTACTTTTTTCATTTTGTCAGTGAAATAAAGTAAATTTGAACGCAATGCTATTTCAAATCCAAAAGCTTAAATGAGGTACGTTAGCAGAATGACGCAGTTAAATCCCGCTGGCATAAAGTGGTCCGGAGCGGGTTCCATATCGATATTAGGGTAGTACAGGTCCAAGGCAATAAACTATAACATCACTGGTTCATACCACTACCTCGTAAATTATTCTAGATGAACAGATTGTAAATTTTACGGGATCAGAGGAAAGAGAAGAAAATGGTGCACAATGCCTATGATTCATTTCAGATTGTGAAGGGTTGTCCTGCCAAAATAGAAAGCGTTGGGGTATGGGGATGTCGAGTATTGGTTGGGTGCATTGATGGTTCCCTTAGAATATACGCTCCCGAATCATTATCGATCAGCAGCAATAGTAATACTAGTAGAAGAGAGATTCCCTCCGGTGGCGGCAGTGGCATCATCGAAGCGGAACCATACGCGCTGGAAAGGACTTTGGTTGGATTTTGTAAAAAGGCGGTCATATGCATGGATGTCCTGCAGTCGCGAAGCTTGCTGCTCTCACTTTCAGATGCTATAACACTTCATCGCCTGCCCGGCTTTGAAGTAGTTGTCTACATCGGAAAGACCAAGGGTTCCTCTTCCTACGCTTGGGATGATAAACGCGGTTTCCTTTGTGTAAACAAACAGAAGAAATTGCTCATCTATCGATATGACGGTAAGTAAGGTATGCGTTTATGTATGCTAAAATTCGTTGATTGTGCACGAGCCAAAGTCCTAAGAAAGTGATAAACAAATTACGATATCTTCTACATTATATGTCCTCTTTTAAAATGCACGATTTACAGATGCAGGGGGGATTTTTATCAGAGTTAATTATGATAGGTTCAGCCTCGGGGCAGGATTATAACTCTGACCTTACAGCCCTTGATGGGCCCTTTCTGTTCTCAAATTTTATATTAGGTCAACGGCATGGCTTTGTTTCTCCATAACTATATTGGATGTTTGGTTACTAATAAGATCATTTCATTTCAGGTAGCCGAGAGTTTGTGGAAATGAAAGAATTTGCTGTACCGGATGTAGTAAAGTCGATGGCATGGTGCGGAGAAGGCCTATGCTTGGGAATCAGGCGGGAGTATGTTATAATGAATACTGTAACTGGTGCCTTATTTGAGGTGTTCCCCTGCGGCAGGATCGCTCCACCTTTAGTTGTTTCTCTTCCTTCCGGGGAGTTACTCTTAGGCAAGGTACATTTTTCACCCTTATCTTTTTAAATCTACCATTCTAATAACATTTTTTAATGAATTTTTTTCAATAACTGAGATCCTCCCTAATTTAATTATAGTTTTTCTAGTTTGATGCACTGGAAATTTTGTGACGCATTGGCTCTTTCATTTTAAACAATATTTGTCTATAAGCACATCAACAAATAAATTATTGCCAACTATATTAAGTCGGATTCATTAGGTTTTACGTCACTGAATAGAGAACTTTGCAGAAGGTAGTGCTGAAGATGACGCTGCATCATGAATTTCCATGTAGTGTTTATCTTAACACTCTTGATTTAGGGTTTGAGGAAAGCTCCTAATCCTGATCCAGGCAGTCAACCTATTTACTATTAGGGTTAACTTCAAGGAATATTCATTTCATTTCTTGTCCTGGTTATCTGTTCTCTTCTAGACTAAATAAGATTAGTACATGTAATGTCCCCTTTTTGGATCACCTTATACATTGCCCCAATTCCGAATGAAACCAATAGCAGATTATAGGTAAAGATATAATCCCTTACTCAAAATTGAGTTGGTGTAAATCTGGTTATGGAAACCTGCAACCACGTTAGATGAATATGACATGAAATACATTTAATTCTAAGTCTAAGAAAGATTATATATCAATATAACGAGTCTCAAGGACTATGTGGGCTCAACCATAACGAGGAGGACGTGATGTGGTGCCCCAAGTATCCTCTACCCTAGGCCCAACAGCAGGACCTTATCCTCTGTGGCCTCATGTGGTCCTTAACCGATGGTTCTTAACCATCATCATGAGGTGGTGTACCTAGTGAGTTCTTTACACCATTCCCCTCCATCATGCCAAACCCTCCTCTTATGATTGAAGATCCCTTTTTATTTACTTCAACAATTGATTCAAGTGGGGATAGTTGGGAGGCTGCAATAGGGTGTCTTTGATCCTCAACTCTAGGCCCAAGGGTAGAACCTTATCCTCCTTGGCCTCATGTGATCCTTAACCGATGGTCCTTAACCATCATCATGAGGTGCCACTCCTAGTGAGGAATCATTCGCAGTCCCCCCTCCTCGCAGTCCTGCCTCATCCCTTCATGATCAATTATTGCCAGAATCATATCACTGTTCATAACATCAATAATATAGGCTACATTGGCACATATTATATCAGTGTTTTAATTAATATAATTGTGTTTGTGTGTGTGTGTGTGTATTCATCTATTTAAATAAGCATAGACAACTATCATTGCGTACCACAGGGAGTGACTATTTTATTGTTCTGATTGAACCTGCTGCATATATATGAGAGACTATGCCGTTGATTGATTACTTCTGTTGTATGCCTTAAATACTATCAATATCCAGATCTGATCTTTTGATCTGTTCTTAATATTCAGAAGACATAAATCAAACGAATAAGTATATATTATCCATATTCATACTAAAGAACCATAATTACTTTATAAGGCTCAATAATTGCTGCGAGCACCATTATTGTATAATCGTATATATATATTGTAATGTCCCCAAATTTGGGAAACCCCTAAATCGGCCCTAACTTATCAATTTAAGTAATCAATTGGGTTTTGGGAATGTTTATAGCTGGAGTAGGCCCCTGCAAAACAGAATTAGAGAATAGTTACAAGATAACATTAATTGTGATATGTAAAGAAAACAAAGAAAATAAGGTTAGTGATACAACTACTTGCTAAGACCTGCAAACGTGTTAGTAAACATTTATAAATAAAGACAATATCATATTATAAATATATTGGAATTTTTTAGGTTTTCTAATTCTTTCTTCCTGGAACAAAATAGTCTGATAGGGTGCCCAAGAAACCCTCTACCCTAGGCCCAAGAGCAGTACACCCCCCTTGGTCCCATGTGGCCTCTTGCCATCCATATGTGGTGGTGTGCCTAGTGAGGCATCCTATCACCGTTCCCCTCATCAGAACCATTATTGCTGAATCAATCATCATGTTGGGAGATTGAGGGTGCAACTACAGCAGGGTGTCCCAGAAATCACTCCTTCTAAGCCCAAGAGCAGTATACCCCTCTTGGCCCACGTGTGGTAGGCCTCAGCCATCCACCATGGGGTGGTGTACTTAGAGGATGACCCCAACGCTGTTTCCCCTCCTTGTAGGCCCTTAACTCCCTCATCATGGCTAGTTGTTTACAGTCAGATAATATGAATACCATTCCATAGTGTAGACACACATATTCTGTTCTTACATATTAAATCAATGACACAGATCCTTCATTCATATTTAACAAAATATGATAACTCAGATTTATACAGGTGTACAGACTATCATTATCATGACTAATAAATATTGGATCTTCTGCAAACATATTGTGTATACCATATTTAAATACATAACCTACTCATCTTCAGTTTATATTGTATTCACAAAATATCATATGAAAGCATACCTCTGTTCGTTGACGCTGGAGTCTCAATAGAATCATGATTGTCTTCAGCACTGTCCGGGGGCAGAAATGTAATCAATCCTTCCTTGTCAACCTTGCATTGTTCTCACCTTTATCTCTGATCGGGGTCTTCTTGCTGTGGACGCGTCTCTTCCTAGAGAAGCAACTAGACGTGTCTCTTCATGGAGGAGCAACTGGACGTATCCCTTCATAGAGGCGCTGCTTAACTGAATCATTTCATAACATGGTCTGCTCTTTTTATTAATTAGTTAGTAGTGTATTTATTTGTTGCTGGGTTAGTCGGCCCTTCCTTTAGGAGTCTCAATAGAATCGTGATTGTCTTCAGCACTGTCCAGGTGCAGAAATGTAATTAATCCTTGTCAACCTTGCATCGTTCTCACCTTTATCTCTGATCGGGGTCTTCTTGCTGTGGACGCGTCTCTTCCTAGAGAAGCAATTGGACATGTCTCTTCATGGAGGAGCAATTGGACGTATCCCTTCATAGAGGCGCTGCTTCACTGAATCGTTTCATAACATGGTCTGCTCTCTTTATTAATTAGTTAATAGTGTATTTATTTGTTGCTGGGTTAGTCGGCCCTTCCTTTATTTTATATTATATATGTATTTTGCCTTGGTTCATATCGGGTATCATTTATGATATCCATGAATTGCATTTTAATCAACTATTGGAATCTTGTCTATGAACGTCTAAGGAAAACAATTATAACAGTATTTAATTCTGTAATTGCTCAACTTAGATTTTTATTTATATTTTGGTATATTTGAGGTTGTCAGTTCGAGGGACATGACAATCCTCCCCCCTTAAATTTGCTTGACCCCGAGCAACTTTAAATTAGGATGATCAAATATCTCTATTCTTTCCCAAGTTGCAACCTCAGTGGGCAGTCCTTTCCACTTGACAAGGTACTCTTCAATAGTCTTGTTTCTCAATCTTTTTTCTTGCACATTGAGTATAGTTTCTGGTTCTAAGATCAGTTTTCCCTCATCGGCTAATGGTGGTAATTCAGGGCATGGGACGATGTGTTGCCCCAACACCCTTTTGAGGTAGGATACATCAAACATGTTTTGAATTCTACTGTTTGTGGGAAGTTCCAGTTCGTATGCCACCTCTCCAATTTTCCTCAATATTTTGTACGGTCCATAAAATTGGGGCTTAAGGTTCTCGGCTCCACTGATTTTGATAGATGACTGTTTATATGGTTGTAGTCTCAAAAAGACCATGTCTCCTATCTCAAATGTCTATTCAGTTCTTTTCCTATTGGCATATATCTTTTGCTGATTCTGGGCATGATGTAGGTTATCCTTAAATGAATTCATGATGTCCACATTCTGCTATATGAGATCCTTGGCTTGTGGTACACAACTCTCTGTTCGGATCAAGTCACCAAAGGATGTGGCCTAGTATTCATATAGTGCTTGAAAAGGGTTCATCTCTATGGACATATGGTGGGTGGCGTCGTAACAATATTCTCCTAAGTGTAACCATTTAATCCATCCGCCCTGTTGCCCAGTGACTTAGTTCCTCAAATACCCTTCCAACCACTTGATGATTTCTATTTGTTTGTCCGTTTGCGGGTGATAACTAGTACTTAGGGTTAATTCCGTCCCTACTAATTTGAACAACTCTTGCCAAAATATGCTAAGGAAGCAGCTATCTCGATCGCTTACAATATTTCGAGGGAGGTCGTGTAGTCTGAAAATCTCCTTAAAGAATATATTGGTCACTTGGGGAGCTCTAAAGTCTGTGGATATGGCTATAAAGTGTGCATACTTGGTGAGACGATCTGCTACCACATAAATGCAATCTTTTCCTTCTACTTTAGGCAATCCTGTTATAAAATCCATAGAGATGCTCTCCCACTTTTGGTTAGGGATGGGTAGCGGTTGAAGTAGCCCTGTGGGAAATGTGTTTTCTTCTTTATTCCTCTGGCATACCATACACTCATTAGTGTGTTTCAATACATCTCCCTTGAGTCCCTTCCATGTGAACCTTTTCTCGATTTGTTTGTACATTTTGAAGTACCCCTAGTGCCCAGATAATGGGTTGTCATGATAAGTTTTCAAAATATCCTTTTTTAGCCGTGATTCTGGAGTGATTTAAATTATATCTTTGTAAAGAATGAGGTCGTTCATGATTTGGTATTTCTCATCTTGTACTTTCCCCTCCATTAGGTCGCTTGAAAATTTGTCTTTGGCATATTCAGTAATTAGAGTTGTTTTCCATTCCGTGGATATTGCTGTCATTGAACCAAGGTGGGGTCTTTGTGATAAGGCATCAACTACTATATTGTTTTTACCTTTCATATATTCAATGTCAAAGTTGTATGCTTGTAGCTTACTTACCCACTTTTGTTGCTTGCCATTCAAGTCCTTTTGGTTTAGGAAGAATCTAAGGCCTTTGTTGTCTGTTTTCACAATAAACTTCCCGTAGATTAGGTATTGTCTAAACTTTGCAAGGGCATGCTTAATGGCTAGCATTTCTTTGTCATAAAGTGAGTATGTTTTTTCTATGTCCTTGAGTTCCCTGCTTTCAAAAGCTATGGGGTGCTTGTCTTGCATCAATACGGCCCCGATGCCTTCTCTTGAGGCATCACAATATAATTCAAAGGGTGAGTTGAAATTGGGTATTGCTAACATGGGACAAGAACTCATTGCTTCCTTTAGTTTTTCAAATGTTGCTTGTGCCTTCTCATTCCAAGAGAATTCTCCCTTCTTAGTTAGGTTAGTGAGTGGTGCACCTGGCCTTGAGAATCCTTTTACGAATCTTTTGTAATAGCTGCATAGTCCTAAGAATCCTCTGAGGTGGGTTAAGGTCTTGGGTTTTGGCCAGTTTCGGATTGCCTCAATCTTTTCTTCATCTACCTTAACTCCCTGGGCACTGATTTTGTGCCCCAAGTATAAAATTTCCTCCATGCCAAACTCACATTTGGACAACTTGGCAAATAAAGAATGTTCCTTGAGTATACCTCGCACTTTATCTATATGTTTTAAGTGTTCATTCCAAGTTCTGCTATAGATTAGTATGCCATAAAGAAAAAAACCAATAAGATCTTCCTTAGTTGCTTCCTGACAATGTGGTTCATGCAGGATTAGAAGGTGGCAGGTGCATTAGTTAACCCGAAAGGTAGGACAAGAAATTCGAAATGCCCATAGTGGCATCTAAAAGGTGTCTTTGGTAAATCTTCCTCCTTTAATCTAATTTGGTGGTAACCTGACCTTAGGTCGATTTTTGAAAAATAGACTGCCTTGTGAAGTTCATCAATAAGCTCATCAACTCTAGGAATAGGGCATCTATTCTTTATTGTTTTTTGGTTTAAAGCCCTATAGTCGATACACATCCTCATAGTGCCATCTTTCTTCTTTGAATGTACAACTGATGAGGCGAAGGGATTGGAATTGGGTTGAATGTGCCCCATCTCTAATAACTCCTTTATGGTTTTCTCAATCTCTTCCTTATACTTGCGAGGATGGCAATAAGGGGTGGTAACAACTGGTTTTGTTCCCTCTTCCAGTTCGATGGAATGTTCAAAACCTCTTTTTGGGGGAAGACCAGGTGGAATGTCACTAAAGACCTTTTTATGCCCTTTTAGGATTGGTTGTATGCCTATGTGGACTGACTTTCCCTTGGGAGTTGTTTTGTCTAGGATTAGTCATTGAGCCACCCACTCAACTTGGCCATGTCTAAGGGTTCTTTCCATCTTCTTTGATGAGATTACCTTAGGGGATCCATCAGATATTCCATGTAAAGTAACTCTCTTCCCTTCATGTCTAAAGCATATCTCTAACTTGGGGAGATCAAAGATAAAACGACCCAAGGAATGCATCCATGGGGTGCCCAAGATCACATTAGTGTCTCCCATATCCACAACGTAGAACTTGTCTTTAACTGGGTGCCTTCCCAAGGTAATGTTAAGTTGGGAGATTTTCTTCCCGCTAGGAGTGTTGAATCCATTAGCCAAGGTTACATTGAATCGTTTGAAATTTTCTGTTTCTAGCCCTAGTTTTTTTACTAAGTTTTCATCAATAAAAGTGTGGGTAGCCCCACTATCTACTAGGGCCGTTACCTTTTGTCCTTTAATTACTCCTTGGATCCTAAAAGGATGATGCTTGGATGCTTTTGAAATGAAAGCTAGGGTTACTCCTTACTCATTATTTTCATTAAATTTCACCTTCTTGCATTGGTTCTCTTCTTCAGTTTCTTGGATCATTACCTCAATTCCACGAGCTTGGCTCCTTTTTCCACACCTATGTCTTGGTCCCCATTTTTCCTTGCAGTAGTAGCATAAGATTTTCTTCTTAAGATCCCTTCGACCACAAACATGACCCAGGCCCCAAGGTTCATTGCACTTAAAGCATGATTTCTTCTCTTGGCCTTCCTTTTGTTTGCATATATGACCAGGTTCCCTTTTTCCTTGGCAATCAAAACATAGTCCTTTCCTTCGAAGCTCTTCTCGGTCTTTATAAGGGAGGAATGTTCTTTTGTGTTTGCCCTTCCCATAAAAGTGTTTGTCCTTTGATGTTGTTTTACTTGAGGAGGGTTTTCCTCTTGTTTGGGCGGTATCTAGACGAGTAGCCTTGAGGATTGCCTCTTGAAGTGTGGAGGGGTCTAGGGCGCTTACTAGGCCACTCTAACATCTCTTCTATAAAAAGGTTAGTGAGTCTATCCTCAGATATTCCCAGGACCATGATTGCTAGTCTTTTTGAATTCGGTAATGCACTCCTCAAGGGTCCGTCTTTGTCTTATTCTGGTTAGCTCCCTGAAATATTTTTGGGGATGAGTCTGGTCAAACCTTTCAATGAGTCTTTTCTTGAAGACCTCACAGGCCTTGATATTTTTGTGATCTTGGGTAACTAGGCCATGATGCCACCAGTCATGCGCCCCCCCTTCTAGATGTAATATTGAGAATGTAATGGCATCTCTCTCTGTCATGAGGCAAAGAGTCAGGTAGGTTTCTAGTTTTTGTAACCATGCATGGGCTGTAATTTTCCCCAACCCATCAAAGTTAGGGATGGACAGCTTTCCCATTTTACTTTGTATATCTTTGTTTGGGCGATTGTTTCTACCCCTATGATCATTTTTCATCACAAGCTCACAATATGCTGTGAAGGGGATGCTTCTTCGGACTTCGGGATCAAGTCTTGCATATTCTAAGGCGAGTTCACGTACATTTAGATTGTTAATTCTTTCATTTTCCCCTAAAGAACTCTCTTCGGCCAAGAAATGGGGTCCATTGGTACTTGGGTTTGATCCTATTGTAGTGTTATGATTACTTTCAGATTGGCTAGGGGTGCTTTCCCTTTCATGTCTTGTATTAGGTTTAATGTTGTTGTTTATGTTTTGAAGGGCTTGGAGCATGGTCTGACTAGTTTGTTCATTTTTTTCCATGAATGCTCTCAATTCCCACTCCATAGTCCTCTTCTTTTCTCTTTCTAGGGCCCTTAAAGTTTGTTGGCTTGGTTGCATCAACTATTATCCCTTAGGCTAGCAAGATGGTGCTCTGATACCACTTGTAATGTCCCCAAATTTGGGAAACCCCTAAATCTGCCCTAACTTATCAATTTAAGTAATCAATTGTGTTTTGGGAATGTTTATAGCTGGAGTAGGCCCTTGCAAAACAAAATTAGAGAATATTTACAAGATAATATTAATTGTGATATGTAAGGAAAACAAAGAAAATAAGGTTAGTGATGCAACTACCTATTAAGACCTGCAAATGTGTTAGTAAACATTTATAAATAAAGACAATATCATATTATAAATATATTGGAATTCTTTAGGTTTTCTAATTCATTCTTCCTGGAACAAAACGGTCTGATAGGGTGCCCAAGAAACCCCCTACCCTAGGCCCAAGAGCAGTACACCCCCCTTGGCCCCATGTGGCCTTTTGCCATCCATATGGGGTGGTGTGCCTAGTGAGGCGTCCTATCACTGTTCCCCTCATCAGAACCATTATTGCTGAATCAATCATCATGTTGGGAGATTGAGGGTGCAACTACAGCAGGGTGTCCCAGAAATCACTCCTTTTAAGCCCAAGAGCAGTATACCCCTCTTGGCCCACGTGTGGTAGGCCTCAGCCATCCACCATGGGGTGGTGTACTTAGAGGATGACCCCAATGCTGTTTCCCCTCCTCGTAGGCCCTTAACTCCCTCATCATGGCTAGTTGTTTACAGTCAGATAATATGAATATCATTCCATAGTGTAGACACACATATTCTGTTCTTACATATTAAATCAATGACACAAATCCTTCATTCATATTTAACAAGAATTGATAACTTAGATTTATACAGGTGTACAGACTATCATTATCATGACCAATAAATATTGGATCTTCTGCAAAGATATTGTGTATACCATAATTAAATACATAACCTGCTGATCTTCAGTTTATATTGTATTCACAAAATATCATATGAAAGCATACCTCTGTTTGGCTGACGCTGGAGTCTCAACAGAATCACGATTGTCTTCAGCACTGTCTGGGTGCAGAAATGTAATTATTCCTTCCTTGTCAACCTTGCATCGTTCTCCCCTTTATCTTTGATTGGGGTCTTCTTGCTGTGGATGCGTCTCTTCCTAGAGAAGCAACTAGATGTGTCTCTTCATGGAGGAGCAACTGGACGTATCCCTTCACAGAGGCGCTGCTTCACTGAATCGTTTCATAACATGGTCTGCTCTTTTTATTAATTAGTTAGTAGTGTATTTATTTGTTGCTGGGTTAGTCGGCCCTTCCTTTATTTTATATTATATATATATTTTGCCTTGGTACATATCAGGTATCCTTTATGATATCTATGAATTGCATTTTTATCAACTATTGGAATCTTTTCTATGATAATCACGTCTAAGGAAAACAAGTATAATAGTATTTAATTCTGTAATTGCTCAACTTAGATTTTTATTTATATTTTGGTATATTTGAGGTTGTCAGTTCGAGGGACATGACATATATATATGAACTTATCTGATTATGTCTGCTGCTGCACTCAGAAATACGTTCCAGACTTCCTATTTATTTCATTCTATATATTTCTGCTCCAGTGACAATCATTCCTTCCTGTTGATATGTCTTTATTTCTCTGCTAGATTTGCTTGTGTATATTCCATATATTTTCTGGTACTGTGGATTTCTTTCTATTTATTCTTCCTTCGTGATTCCATTAGGGGAGGAAAAGACATGGCTTTTCCACCATAGCTCTCTATTGATGAGGGACATGTCCCTCCACAGGTTGAGCTCTGCCTTTTACTTTAAATCCAATCGCTGTCCCTTTATTAGTAATCATTTGCTTTTTTTGTCAGTAACCGCTGCCTTCATTTGTTAGTAATTTGATTGCTCTTTTCCCTTAATTTGTCTTTATTCACACATCAGCACTCTTTTGTCTTATTATAAGATCAATTACTGCCGTCTATCAATTGCAGCCTTTGTGCCTCATAATCGCTGCTCTTAGTCCATACTATATGGTGATGTATTTTATTAATATATTTAGAAATTTAATTTATTGTTAATATTTTTATATATTTTATTAATATTTTTAGTATCATATTTATAATGATTATAATTATAATAATATTTAATTTGCTAATATTTACATTTATATTTTTGATATTTATATTGTTATTCATTTTATTTATTTGTTTGTATTTCAACGTTAGGGGTTTTAGTGTTGCAATTCCGGGGGCATAACAGTACATGCACAGATAATTTAAGCTCCCCTTATGCTATTGTGGATATAGGATCACTTGATGTTAGAGTGGGCGTCATTCTATAATGGATGCCCCTGATTTTTTTTGTTTTGTGTGTATTGTTTTCAGAATAAGACAAAAGTTGCGGAAGGGTTTTATGTTTTGTTTCCATTCATTGCATAAAATGAATACATTGTGATAATCATGAAATAACAAGAGAAATATGGAGTAATTACATAGAACATAATGACATTTCAAACTCTATTACAAAATAGAAGTTTTCAGTCATAAATCAGACCTGAATTTACACCCCATAACAGCGGATGTTCACCAAATGAAAGTGCAGACCAGAAATTCATGCATGCTGTCCAAAACCCCAAAAGTGGCGCTAGTCCCTAGGAAGGGTGATTTGCTCCTTAAATTCCAATATGCACAATAAAAATCTAACCAGCAGCTTAGATGGGATGCCCAGCCATGGAGAAACCAATGAAACAATACCCAGATGAAATCTCCAAAGCACCACAAAGATATGCTCATTTGCACTTTCCAGTTGCTCATAAATAGAAGTTTCAGACCTCTGGTAATTCGTATCAGACCTCAGAAATAGCAATAAACAGCAGCAAACTCTCACCAAAATCAAGAAATCCACACACCAAAACCATAGTTCCAAACCCACATCAGAAAAGTACAAAAATCTTCATTCTATCCACACCAAAATGCTCCAACAGCAAGATAAACATTGAAAACTTCGAAGCCAAAACAACAACCAGCTAGGGTGGGTCTCTCACAACCGAAACCAGCAACGTGAGAAGAGGGTTTTCGTTCTCAACCAGCGGTTTTCGAATCTTGGAGAAATTCCAGCAGAGTCTCCTTAAGTTGCCAAAACACTCATAATGAAATGAGAGCCCTAAAGCTGAATAAATAGAAGTGGAGGAAGGAATTAGGGCAACACAAATTTGAAATGCTTTCCCTCCAAAACCCCACGCCCTCCTTTCGCCTTTTTAATTTTTGCTTTAACACGTTCAAACAAAATCAAATATCTCCTCATGGGGTCGTCCACTTTTGGGGGCATAATATTTGCCTAAGATCATGAAATAAACCTTAATAGTTGGCGTCCACTTAAAGAGCAATGTCCCCTCTTTTAAAACAACATTATTCAACTAGGCTAAGGGGTCCTTTTTATAACTCAAACTTATATCCCCTTTTTAATAAAAAAACAGCTTTAATACTTTAGTGGCAAATTGACCAATATTAATTCTGACCATGGAAATAACTCACCCCCTGCCAAGAATAGAAACTCTGCACTGGTGCTGAATAGGAGCCAAGACCAGTTACCAAAAATAACACTTACTAAAAATAGTAAGTGAGCAAAAGGCCAGATTGGCCAAAAAGGAAGTTCAACTGGAACTTACCAACTCACTGAAGATAGTAAGTTATAAAAAATAGTTGTTGATGTGTAGCCGCGGGCCTCATACTTCCAACGATGATATTAATAAGCAATAAATTAAATATAGCCATCGGCTATTTATTTATTGGAGGCGATTTCATTTATTTGTAATTAATATTTATATTCCTCATTTCAAATGAGGCCGACTATGGTGAAGAGACACCTTGATTAATGAGCAAGGCGACCCTTTATGAAGAGGCACAATATCTTGTATATATAGAAGTCGATATGCTCTTATCATTCAATTAATTCATCAAGTCAAGTTCGCATAAAGGAGAAATTCATACTTTCAGCAGATCGAGCATTTCTTTCAAGGAGATTGATTCTTATAGGAGATATCTTACAATTGTTTCTAACAGAGAAGTTCTATTTCAGTTCGGCCCTGTGTGTGGCCTCATTATCGACCTTGAGTTTGGCCATATTGAAAAGCGAATTGCTGTTCATTATTCAATATATAAGTGATATATTGTTTCTAGGTTTTTCTCCCTCAAGTTGGAGGGTTTTCCCAGGGTATATGCTTTGTTAAATTGTTGAAATTGTTCCTTATCTGCTTATTTAATTTTGATCCTAAAACTAACATGGTATCAGAGCGGGTTTAAGCAAGATCGTGTTCAGATTTTTATAAGCAGCATAATCTCATTCTCTTCTTCTCATCTTAGTGTGTCTATCTTAGCTTCGAAAATGGTGAACAGACTCAAGGTTGAAGATAGATTCGAAGGTGCCTCCAACTTCACCTCTTGGAAGTTTAGGGTTCTTATTGCATTGGAAGAAAATGAGATTCTTGAGTTCGTGGAGAGCAAAGTACCCGAGCCTTCCAATGAGAATGAGAAGACACAATGGAGGAAGAATGGCACAAAGGCCAAGAAGATATTGATTGATTCTGTGAAGGATCACCTTGTGACTATTATCTCCAAATTGAAGACAACTAGAGAGATGTTCAAGACTTTGGAGGGGTTGTATGAGATCAATAACACCAGCCGAGCTCTTGCATTGAGGCAACAACTATATCACATCACAATGGCGAAAGGAAATTCAATCATCTCTTTCTTTATGAAGACCACTGAATTGAAGGATCAACTATATGCCATTGGAGATATAGTTGATGATAGAGATTTAGTCATGTTGGCACTTAATGGCCTTCCTCAATCTTGGGAGCCTTTTATCCAAGGTATCAGTGGAAGATCTAAGCTACCAAATGGTCGAAGTTCTCTCAATGAAGACACTCATGTTCTTGCTGCTCAAACTTCAAGAAAGAAGGGAATAGAAGGGAGAAAAGGAAACTTCAAGAGGAATAGAGACAAAAAATCGGATTGTTGCTCTTGAATCAAAGAAGAAGAAGGATCTCTCTCACATACAGCGCTTCAGATGTGACAAGTATGGTCACTATGCTAGAGATTGTGCAACAAGACCAAAGCAACATGCCTCTACTGCGGATGTGGATGATGTCTCTCCTCAGAAGGAATCAAGAGATAACTCTAGTGGATTTCTATTTATCTCAGCCCTATCAAGCAATGTTCCAACCGAGAGCAGCACTTGGTTGATTGATAGTGGTGCTTCTCGACACATTACAGGATATAGAGAGCATCTTTCAGATTTGGTAGAAAGAGAAACCAACCTTCAAGTAATAATCAGAGATGATGCTTGCTATTCAGTGAAAGGTGTTGGAGCCTCCTCTCTTCACCTAGATTCTGGCATCTCTCTTCATTTCAGTGATGTCTTGTTTGTACCAGGTATCAAGAGGAATCTTGTATCAATTTCAGCCTTGGAGGACAAAGGATATCAAGTTGCATTTTCTGAGGGAAAAGTTCTTGCTTGGCCAAATAACTCTAGTATCAAGACAACCCGAGTGATTGGTGTTCGGCAAGAGAGTCTTTATAGACTTTTCATTCGTCCAATGCAAGCATTGTTGCATGACTCCACTAGTTCAAACGAGCTTTGGCATAAAAGACTTGCTCACCTCCATTTCAGAGCTCTTCCATCCATGGAGAAAATGGTTTCAGGACTTCCAAAACTCAGTTAAGAGCATGATGGTACGTGTAGAGGATGTGCATTGGGCAAGAATACTAAGGGTCCTTTTCACAATAGAGAAAGTAGATCAAAATGTATTCTAGATCTCGTCCATTCTGATTTGTGTGGTCCAATGTCTGTTGCATCCTTGAGTGGTTTTTGGTATTATGTACTTTTCATTGATGGCTACTGTAGAAAGACTTGGATTTATTTTTTGAAGTCTAAGGAATCTGAAGTACTTGAGAAATTCAAAGAATTTAAGGCTCAAGTAGAGAATTTGTTTGGAAAGAGGATCAAAGTTCTGAGATCTGATAATGGAGGAGAATACACCTTTGGAGGCTTCCGTAACTTTTGTATCGAGGCAGGGATTAAGAGGGAGTTTTGTGTTAATTACAATCCACAACAAAATGGAGTTGCAAAAAGGAAGAACAAATCTATAGTTGAGGCAGCCAAAGCTATGATCCATGATCAGGACTTGCAAACCTTCCTTTGGGCAGAAGTGAAATGTTCCCCTTAATGTTTTCTTGATTTTTCAGTTCACATACAATACAATCATGCACCCGTTAAGATTAGCTCCAAATCAAAACGATGTTGAAATAAACTCTAACCAAGAATGCGCTCTAAAACCACTTAAGGAAGAGGGGCGGGCATATGGTCAGAGGATCCCTAGGATCTAATAACTCAATAATTGACTTGATTACAATTGAAAAAGAGAGCTAAACTCAACACCAAGAATGTGCACACAAGATCCTTTAGAAGGCAAGGTGCTAACATATGGTGGAGTGCTAATTATCAAATTGAAAGAACACTTCTCATGCTTTGCAAGCATCCACGAGTGATGGGAATACTCCACTTATTCAGTGGGTGTGACTATTACAATTATTTTAAGGCGGCAAGCTAGCCATGTAACCACACTTCCACTTGTACAGTGGGGGGTATACAAATCCTCACAACCACTTATTTCGTGGGGGGAAAACAACATTAATTAAAGAAGCTTTATTAAACTCAACCGCTCAATCGTGGGAGTATAAAATAAACTAGAATTTGCAGCAATGAAACAATGGCTGTTAGTACTACTAATTAGCTCACAAATAAATAGCATACAACTGCAAATGAGAATGATATGCTTCCAAAAACACTCAATGGTTAGAGTAACACTTCCTCTAACATTTACAATGCCAAAATGATATAGAAAGAAACTCAGAACAACATTATAACAATTTCTAACTAATCTGATCAGAAACATGAAATACAGAAAATCAAGTCGGCAAGGTGAGAATTCACCATAATGGACGTATCTTCTTCAATTCAACTTGGAAAGCTCTCAACAGTAGCCAAATGAAGCCTCTCAACTAGGCGTCCAACCTCCATTGAAGAATTCATGCCAAACACAACAAGTATAGACAACACGAATCCCAATGCAGCCTTCAAGAAGTGGTACGGCCTCCAAGAAGGGTCGACCTCTTCTAGAAAATTCAAGACTCGGTATAAAATTTTGAAACTTCTCAAATCTAGGCGCCCTTCACAGTTGAACAGCATGAGCAAATACCCAAAACGAGAATAAATTCCATGATGAAGCTATCAGTGAAATTTCGCTTCAGCCATGTATAAACCAGCAGTTAGATAACAGGCTTTACAACGACAACTTGTCCAACAACATCAGAATTAAAGCTCAATCTGCACCCCTGTATGAAGTACAATCACAATCAATCACTTAGGAAGCCATAGTTTTAGGCCCGAAGGATGGTACATTTGCTAAGCTTCCCCTTAGCCAGGTTTGTATGTGCTAAGCTTCCTCTTAACCAGGTTCTGGATTCAAACCAACAACATAACTTTACAATAATTTTCCAAAGATACCAAACAATGAGCAAGGCACCAATATATAAGCTTCGATTGGCAAATGAAGCAATCGGTAACTCCCAACAAGAAACTCTTCAATTCCTCCAAGGGACGCCCTCTCTTAACAATCACTTTATTTTGATTTTAATGAAATATTATTCATCTCCCTTTTTGGCGTCCAACTTTAAGTTGCACAATAAACATTTAAAAATAAACATTAAATGCATATGAAATTCGACCCCCTTTATGTCCCCTTCATTAAAACAACTTGAAGTCATCAAACCTAGGCATGGGGTACAACTTCAAGACATAAAATTGACTAAGTCTGGAACTCAGCCCAAAGAGGGATAAAAGCCAAAAACCAGCCAACACTCAAACCGATTCTGCCAGGAATAGAATGATGGCCTCAGCAAAACTATTGATGATGCCACTGCGAAAAAAATAGACTTACTAAAAATAGCCAATACCATAAATACTAAGTTAACTTTAAATTCTTCAAAAAGGCAAGTTGAACAGCCACACTGCCCAAAATAGAAATGTGAACTGCAGATGATTGAAGTGTTGCTAGAATGACACTGCTATAAATAGACTTACCAAAAAAAGTCAACTGCTATAAATAGTAAGTTTGTAAAACATTATCTGAACATCGACTGAGCAGTAATCATGACTTACCATAAATAGTAAGTGTTCCCAAACGCCTTCTGAGCACAAATTACGAAGCCAACATGACTTACTATAAATAGTAAGTGCCTGGAAATGTTATTAGATGGAGATGCATGTTACACCATTCTGAAGCTCTCTGAAAACCCAAAAAACTCCTTGAAGCACACTACCAAACTCCTGCATGCAAGCCTTCAAAAATGCATTTGAAACCTCCTATAAAATAGAAAACCCTAATTTTTGCTTCTGCTTAGTCTACGAGTTTTCGGAAATAGGCTAAAACCTCAAGAAGAGCTTAGGGCTAAATTGGGGACATTACAAGAAGCATCTAAAACTGCAGTGTATGTTCAGAATCAGAGCCCTCATCGTATTTTGGAAAATATGACTCTTGAAGAAGCCTTAACAAGTATGAAGCCTGAGGTTAGTCATTTGAGAATATTTGGTTGTCCTGTTTATATTCATGTGCCTAAAGATAAGAGAACTAAGTTAGAATCATCTGGCAAGGAAGGAATATTTGTGGGTTACAGTGAATCCTCAAAAGCCTACAAAATTTACATTCCAGGACATAAACAAATAAAGATCAGTAGGGATGTCTCTTTTGAAGAAGATGTTGCATTCAAAAGATCTGAAGGTTCATCCATGGAGATAGATAATGAAGATCAGGAGACTCCTCATGACATGGATGTTGATCATACTCCTGAGATTCAGAGGGAGTCTACTGAACCAAAAGAAGATATTGATTCAGTTGAGCCTTTGGAACCAACTGACGAGCCAAGAGATATTGTCTTAGGTCAAAAGAGACCTCTATGGGCTAGGCAAACAATGCAGGAGGTAGATAAGTTTGCAACCCCTAGAGGCACATTTAGAGAAAGCAAAAGACCACAAAAGTTTCCAGGCTATGTAGCATTAATGAGTCATATCATTGAGTTTGAACCTTCCGGTGTTGAGGAAACATCAAGTCAACAAGTATGGAGAGATGCTATGGTTGAAGAATATCAATCCATTATCAAGAATGATGTTTGGGATATTGTTCCAAGACCTAAAGGGAAATCAATTGTATCCTTTAAATGGCTTTTCAAGAACAAGCATGCGACTGATGGGAAGCATTGAGAAGTACATAGCTAGATTTGTGGCTAGAGGATTCTCTCAAAAAGAGGGAATAGATTATGAAGAAACTTTTGCTCCGGTTGCTTGTTATACATCCATTAGGGCTATCATTGTTATTGCAACAGCTAAGGGATGAAAATTACATTAGATGGACGTGAAGACAACATTCCTTAATGGCGTAATTGAAGAAGAAGTATACATTGAGCAACTTGATGACTTTGTGATTCATGGGAAGGAGCCTCATATTTGTAAATTGAAGAAGGCTTTGTATGGCCTTAAACAGGCTCCTCGTGCTTGGTATGAGAGGATTGATCGATACTTGATGAGCTTGGGCTTCTCCAAGAATGATGCTGATTCAAATCTCTACTTCAAGATAGTTGATGGGTTGGAAGTATGGCAGAGACCCAATGCGATTATTCTGAGTCAAGGGAAATATACTATAGACATCTTGAAGAGATTTGGGATGATGGATTGCAAATCTATGTCTACACCGATGGAAACTAATTTGAAGAAGTTAAGTGAGTCTGCAACTAGTTCAAATTTGGTAGATCCTACTATGTACATGCAATTGATTGGATCATTGATGTATCTAGTCAATGCTAGACCAAATATTTGCTATGCAATGAGTGCACTTAGCCAGTTCATGTGTGAACCAAGGCAAATTCATTTAATTGCAGCTAAGCATATCTTGAGATACTTGTGTGGCACAGTTGGATATGGCTTGAAATATACTTTCAGTGTAGATCTAAATCTGCAAGGATATTCTTATTCTGATTGGGTCGGGAGTGTAGCTGATCGGAAGAGCACCTCTGGATGTTGCTTTAGTTTGGCTGCGATGATTTCTTGTTGTAGCAGGAAGCAGTCTTCAATGGCACTAAGCATTGAAGATGCAGAGTATATTGCAGCATGTGTACCAACACGAGAAGCAGCGTGGCTTCGAAAGCTCCTTGCAGGATTGTTTGGACAATCATTGGAGCCAACTGTTATTCATTGTGACAATCAAAGTTGTGTGAAGCTATCTGTCAATCATGTGTTTCATGACAGTACAAAACATGTTGAGATCAAATACCATTACATTAGAGATATGGTAATGAGGAAAGCTATTCAGTTGAGATATATTTGCATTGATGAGTAGACGACTGATATTCTCACCAAGCCTCTCTCCCGAGAGAAGTTTGTGCATTTTCGAGACAAGCTTGGAGTTGTGGAGAATGAAGCTTTTGCTGAGAGCGAGACTCGGCATCAACGATCTCTTGTGATTTGCTTTAATGCATTTTTCTCTGTGACAAAGAAATTTGAGGTGAAAGCCCTTGTTAATGCATCTTTCTCTATGGTAGAGAAATTTGAGGTGAAAGCCCTTGTTTCCACCCTCTTGGAGTAGCCATGGTGGATGTCATGTTGAGAAACTCCATGACAACATCACGTTGAGAGACTCCGTGATGATTCCCTTGTACTTGTGTTTATCCACCCTCTCGGAGTAGCCATGGTGTGAGAAATTTGAGGTGAAAGCCCTTGTTTCCACCCTCTTGGAGTAGCCATGGTGGATGTCATGTTGAGAGACTCCATGACAACATCACGTTGAGAGACTCCGTGATGATTCCCTTGTACTTGTGTTTATCCACCCTCTGGGAGTAGCCATGGTGGACACCATGTTGAGAGACTCCATGATGACATCACGTTGAGTGACTCTGTGATGGGCACTTGTGCACATGCTCTTTTCCATACATGGGAGTAGCCATGGTGGATGATATCACGTTGAGTGACTCCGTGATGAGCTCTTTTCCACAAATGGGTGTAGCCATTGTGGATGTCATGTTGAGAGACTCCATGACTTGGATATCTGGAAGTATTCCTCCCTAGCT
Source organism: Sequoiadendron giganteum (assembly GCA_007115665.2). NCBI lineage: Eukaryota > Viridiplantae > Streptophyta > Pinopsida > Cupressales > Cupressaceae > Sequoiadendron > Sequoiadendron giganteum. The sequence goes on along the minus strand of CM021102.1, from coordinate 13,319,983 downwards.
AAGAAGGAGTGTTGATGTGCAGCCACCGGCCTCATATTTCCAGTGGTGATATTAATAAGCAATAAATTAAATATAGCCATCGATTATTTATTTATTGGAGGCGATTTCATTTATTTGTAATTAATATTTATATTTCTCATTTCAAATGAGGCCGACTTTGGTGAAGAGACGCCTTGATTAATGAGCAAGCTGACCCTTCATGAAGAGGTACAATATCTGCTATATATAGAAGTTGATATGATCTTATCATTCAATTAATTCATCAAGTCAAGTTCACATAAAGGAGAAATTCATACTTTCAGCAGATTGAGCATTTCTTTCAAGGAGATTGATTCTTATAGGAGATATCTTACAATTGTTTCTAAGAGAGAAGTTCAATTTCAGTTCGGCCCTGTGTGTGGCCTCATTATCGGCCTTGAGTTTGGCCATATTGTAAAGCGAATTGCTGTTCGTTATTCAATATATAAGTGATATATTGTTACTAGGTTTTTCTCCCTCAAGTTGGAGGGTTTTCCAGGGTATATGCTTTGTTAAATTGTTGAAATTGTTCCTTATCTGCTTATTTAATTTTTGATCCTAAAACTAACAATAGTAGCTTACTAAAAATTGTTGTCACCACTGGAAACCCAAAACACTTCTCTTAGGTTGCCAAAAATTCCCTAAGCAACAATCCACTTAGCCTAACAAAATTCCCTAATGATAATCAATGGACCTTTAATATTGCCCGATAATCATAGTAACTGTGCTCAGATGATAAAAATAATGTAAATAGACAACCAAGGCTATCGGTTGTCACCAGAGGATAATCCCAACAACATATGCAGCGATACAGATACCACAATGCAATGTATCGAATGCCTTCACGATAATGTTGGCTCGAAATATTCACAGAATTGGTGATTGAGGTCTTGAGTGCTCCCTAAAAGTGGCACTAGCTCCCAAAGACCCGATATCTTATTCTTATGTAGCATGGTAAGTGGCAGCTTCACCGCATAACACTTCATTCAACTTCAATGAACTAGGCCGGTGGCTTATTAAATTATTACCTTAAACTTTAGGTAATAAATTATTATTATTTAATCTTTTATTATTACTCTTGGAGATAAAATAATATCATTTTCTCCTTGCCGTCAAGACAAGACATTAGAAGTATTTAAATTAAATTTAACATATTTAAATTAAAATTAACAAATTTAAAGTAATTAAATTAAATTTATCAAATATATTAAAATTTAACATATTTAAATTAAATTAAACAAATATATTATATTTAATATAACATTATTTTATTTTAAATTTAACATATTTATATAAGGCGAATTTAATTCGAATTTTATACTTTTCAAATTTTTTTCTTGCCGAATTTCATCCAAATTTCAATGTTGCTGAATTCGAATTCAAATCTTGTGACTTAGCCTATCACTTAGAACACACATTATCACTTAACGCCTAACAATTTAATTAAATAATCCCTAAGTTATTTAATTAAATTTATATAGTATTATTCATCCATTTAATAAATTAATTATTCATCAAATATCCATAATTATCCATTTAGTTAATAAATTATTCACACATTATCCATTCATAAATTAATTTAATATTAATTTCCACCTTATATGCACCAATAATTCAATTAATGAATTATTAAATTAATTAATTCCACCTCATCAAGTTGACTCCTTAGTCTAATCAATTCGCTTAGAGTCACTCCTAGTCCCACTCATCAATCAAATCCACTTTACTCATACATGCAATCAGTTAACTATTCCATGCAATAGTGAACTCTCACCGATTCTCTCATACAGTCAGTTAACTCCTCCATGCAAGTGGTTGACTAATTGATTAGATATGTTATCTCCCTAGTCACATTGAGTTGAAAAATTATAATTAAAAATTAAAATAATGTGCAACTCCTTTACGAATGTCATATCTCCTCATTAGTCCCATAAATCATGGATTAGATCTCAAGTTTCAGATTCAATCCTAGCCATTCATCAAATCATCTTGCAAATCTATAAATCAAACCAATCTCACAAGCATCATCAAGCATTCATGTTGTATCCAAACTCTATCCATTTGTTATCCAAAAAATGCTAATATTATGTTGGTGAATTGATTTTGGGATTTTTTTTAATAATGATAAATTTAAGTTTTTTGTTGTTGTGATAGTCGGGGGACGTTAGGTTGTTCCTCCATTTTTGGGATGGTTGGAGCAATTTTTTTCAGGGATGGCAGGGACATTTCCAAAGTGTTCCGACGTTCTTGGTATGTGGTACAAGGCAAAAAATCCCAAGGATGTGTTCATAGGGAACACAAATTATTTTTCATTTCTAAACTAATACATGGTATTATAGTTTGAGAAGAAAATACAAAAAAATCAAAGCTGCTGTAAAGATGTGAATAAATGGTGTTGATAATTCAAAGAGATTTATATTTGTATCCATGGAGCTACAAGGGAAAAGCGAATTTTTGTGTTTGTGTGGAGATATCATTCATTAAAATTGAGCAGTGGGTTATAGAATTGGAGGTTTGTGGTGAAAGGTGGAAGGAAAGGAATGTTGTTTGAAGGAGAAGAAAGACAAAAAATGGGAATCTAAACATCTTGTGTGATGTGGAAAATCATATGTGAAGTTTTGACCGGCTAGCATCAAAACCAGATAAGTTGTTCCAAGTTAAATAAAACCTTCAAGACACCATTCAAAATTGTCATATGGAACATCTACTATTGTAATGTTCCTTTTCTTCCAAATTTATTTAAGTATTAGCAGCAGATTTAATAGATTGAATATTAGAGTTAAGATAATTTACAAGTTGTGATATTATTAAAATAAATGTAAATAACCAATGTAAAAGGCAATATGTGATAATTTAATAAGAGTTCCAAAATAAATAATTAACTTGATAAATTGAATAATACATCATATAATTCAATCAAATTAACATCAAAATCATATATATAATATTCTCAATATACAATGTAGCATCAATGGTTTCAAATACTTGTTTGAATCATGACACTTGGAAAAAGCCACTCTCACCCTAGGAAGATGTTAGTGGTATCGGTTCTCACTATGGAACACTTTGGAGGACTTGTGTAAAAACACAGTATGTGCCTACTCGCACAAAGCTTTGGCTAGGACAATCACGGGTGTACTCTGTACCTCGAGTTGGACACACTCTATGTGACCCTTCTTCAATGCTCATAGTCCCACCAAACCAATTTCTTCTTCCTTGAGTGTTCTCTATGTTCTTTCCAAGTCTCACATAAATGCTTTATATAAGCTTTAAGGGTTGGTTTGTAAACCACCACACCCTTTCGCAAAAGTTTCTTTTAATTAATATTTAATAAATATAATTTCCCTCCCCTTTTAAAAGAGTTTTCATAAATATTCTTCATTAATCCCCATTTTATCGAAGGGATCACTTATCCTTTATTTTTCTATCTCCTTTTTAACGCTTTAATAACTTCCTTTTTAGTTCTGGGAAAAAGGTTCATGACAACTATTTCATAGGAGAGTGTGAAACAACGGATGGAATGTTAAGATATTGCAACTTGTGTCAAGAGAACAGATTTTGTAAAGCTAAATTTTTTTGTAGGCTTTAAATAGTTGTAGAGACGAAAAAGGCCCATAGAGTGGTGAGTGTGGAGAGACAATGAGTACTCAATGCATAGGCAGCGAAGGTAGAACATGAATAGGGTAGAGAGATTGAGTTATGTAGAAAGGAGTAGTGTGTGATGAAGAAAATGCCTTGGGAAAGGAAACATTTGCATGCTATATAAAGGAGCAGATTGTTTGGGAGTAGCATGAGACAAGGAGTTGATTGGTGATTGCAATCTACATTTGAGGTGAAACACACTTGAAGATATGTCTAGACATATACTACTTTGGCCACAAGTAAAACACAAGAGTGACATATGTGAGGTATTTAGATGTTCATTAAATAGGGTAGGCTAAAGACATTGGTGATGTTAGATTTTTTGTAAAAGATCTTTGTCAATGATCTTGGGCATATGAGTTAGTATAGTCCATGAAATTGCCCTGAGAGAAAAAGGAGGGTCACTTTTGGGTGTTGAAGAAGTTTATGCAAATGCTTCAAGATTGAATTATTAAGGGACATTGGCATTGCACCCATTTTTAAGGTGGTGGATCTTTATAGCTATCATGAAGATCAAGGGGATGAAGAGAGAGGAAGCATTGAACCGAAGGTTTCAGATAGGAGGTAGTTTTCCAAAAATGCAAAAGGAAGAGATAGAGTGTATTTTGGAATTGTGAGTTGCCAAGAAGAGACCGGGGGGGAGAGAATATATTGAATATCTGGTTAAGTGGAAAAATAAAGCCTAGGAAGATGCAACTTGGTTCTCTTATAGAAATGGGTTGATATGGTTATGAGATTCGAAAATCTACATGCTAGGACATGAGTAGGGCTTACTATTTTTCTTAATCAGGATGTCTCATGCAAGAGCACCAGAAGGATCAAGCAATCAGCATCATAAAATGTACCTTTATTTTATTTTGCTTTGCTTGGGGAATAAAGTCCATGGCTTCTAATGGAGGTGGGATCTGTATCTTCCTCTCTAGGAAAACCTCTAATGGAAATTTGTTATGAATGAAAAAGGGGCCCTCATATATTTTGAAATGCTTTTACTTGGAGGGAATATTCAATTTTTTTGCAAGCGATATATGATTCCTCACTAAGTTGGGTGTTACTATGACATCTCATTGAGTGGGAAGTTACTTGTAAGGCATTTATGATATGTCACATTTTGGAACATCTTTGACTTGTCCATGAAGAGGGGTGCATCAATTTGTAGAATGAGAAAATGGAGGTTGTTCCAAAAGTTAAAAAAAAACCTATTGTAGAATTTCTAGTGTCAATTGGTTGACTGCTTGGAATCAATATATTTGGATAGCATAGATTCGACAAATAATTGATGTGGAATGCCAAAGTCAAGGTTTCCTTATTGAAGAATTTGATTTGTACCTTTCTAATGTTCTTGTGATTGAGACATGAATCAACAAAGATACCTCACTATAAATCAAACTAGTAATTGTTATACTCTAATTCATTGAATGGTGACAAATTATAGTGAGTTGAGAGTTTTATCCTAACTTTCATAGATGTAGATATAAGATTACATTGAGTCACTCTGAATTTTTGCGTAAGCGTGTTGACATAGTTTGTGATACAAAGATGCATGATTAAGTTCCCAAAATTCTACACCTAGACAAAAATATAGGAGATTTAAATCTATCATGTCAAAAATGTAATAGACGCCAAATTTCACCTTTAAAATAACATTTCCTTTGAAATGGTTATTGATTGTATTAAACAAAGGAGAGGAATACTCCTTTAATAAAAAATTACAAGACGATGTTTCTAAATCATAAACAATCAACAACTAAAGAAATAAAAGAAATTTGCTAAAACTAACTTAAAGCAAACTAAACTAAGATGACCATTATACGCTAAATATAACAATATTACTTTAATATCCTCACTACTCATGATGTCAAAAGCATTGACATTGTGACAATTCCTTCACCTGAATTATTAATTATTCCATAGATACACACGCTAAAGTCAACCCGTTTTTTGAAAGGGAAAAGACTAGAAGTTCACTCAACCAATTTTCCTTTAGAATGATTATAATTTTATGCACTAAAGCATAATACATCACATATCTTTTTAAATTGTCTACTATATGGAATGTTAATAAAATGACTAAATAAATTAAAATGTTCTCCTATTGATTGTTGTCCATTTTAAATTGTGGCACCAAGTATTTTTATAACCTTCCCAAACCATGGCAATAACAACTCTATGCCACAAACTTACATTCTTGTATTGGATTGGGTGAGCACTCTATATCATGATCAATCCCTAGACACAACCTAATTGCAAACCTAGTTCTATTCCTCGAGCACAACCCATTGTGGCCCGCGTACATATCCCAACTTTTGAGAACCTAAGGGTTTGTTGTAGTTTAGTCACAAAAGTTTAGTTAGTCGTCTGTTTACTTTTAGTTAACTTAGTTTGCTTTTAGTATCTTTTGTTTACACTTTAGTTTGTTTTAGCATCTTTCTGCTTTTAGCTTTAGTTTGTTTCAGTTAACAATGCTTTCTTTTTAGAAACATCGTCTTGTAATTTTCTTTATAAGGAGCTTTCATCTCCTTTTGTAAACACACAATATGCAATAATGAATATCAATTATCATTTCATGGTATCAAAGATAATAGGAAGGCAGTTATGCTTCTAAAATTATCTCACTGATGAGATGTTACCAGAAATACCGTCTGGTAAGTCTGTTGTGGAGATTTGGAAGCATTTGAAAGATCTTCATGAGACCTCAGACAAGGGAAGGGCTTTCTTCCTGAAGAATATGTTGTTTTCCATTATGATGGATGACCAAGTGACTTTGTAGGAGCACTTGATGAAAATCAAAGATATTCGCGATCAACTGGAGGCCATTGGTCGTAAGATGGAAGAGGAGGATATGGTGGTGATCATTTTGAAAAGTTTGCCACGTTCCTATGGGCACTTCATCGAAACGCTCAACATTACATCCAATAATGTTGACTTGAAGTTTGATGAGTTGTGCAACAAGCTTTTGCAGTAGGATAGGTGGAGGAAGCAGTTTGGGAGCAATAGTGAGTCTCCTCGTGTTGAACAAGCATTTACTACCAAGGATGTTGGCAAAGGCAAGTCCACTCAGCAAAAAGGATGAGGCGATTTGGAGGAGGGCTCCAAAAAGTCTATTACTTACCATTACTGTGAGAAGATTGGTCATATACAGAAGTATTGTAGGAATTGATTGGCTGATAAGAAGTCCAACCAGGAAGTGTCTCAACAAAGTGCTCAAGTGGCGAAGTATACTGAGCAGAAGAAGTCTGCATATTATGCATTTTGATGACCAACACACCATCATAATATGGATAGACATTTTTTTATGTTTGTAGGATGACCATTAAGGGAGGGTATTAAAGTATTTAATATTTATTATAATATTAATGGTCATCTTAGCTTTAGTTAGTCGTCTGTTTACTTTTAGTTAACTTAGTTAGCTTTTAGTATCTATTGTTTATGCTTTAGTTTGTTTTAGCATCTTTCCGCTTTCAGCTTTAGTTTGCTTTAGTTAATGATGGTTTCTTTTTAGAAACATCTTCTTGTAATTTTTTTTATAAGGAGCTTTCATCTCCTTTTCTAAACACGCAATACACAATAATGAATATCAATTATCATTTCAAAAAGAAAAATCCTCCTCGAAATCCAAGATGGTAATTTAAGGTTTCCGTTCCTTGTGGATCTAGTCCTCCAATTTTTTTGGAGAGGGCCGTGCACTGGAAATTTCGCCAACCAGTGCATGCTCATCTAAATCTATGAGTTTTTCTTCAATGTTTTTGTTGGGGATTTCCACCATTGGGACTTCCTGCCATCTTTTGATGATCTTGAGATTAGCTCTGTCCTTCAGTAGTTTGTTATTTGCCAAGGCATTTGATATGAATTTCTTTAAAACAACAACCCAATCTATAGTAGAACAAGGTTGAGAGATCTTGTCCTTAAAGGATAGGGTAGCTATGAAGGCTTAGGCGGGAAGAAAAGGGCAGTTGTAGTGGTAGAAGGGTGGTGGCAACCCTAGCTCATTGCAATAGTGGAAGAAAAAGAAAGATTGTTAAGAACTTTATTATTATTTACTATCTGTTGACAATATTGTCATTGATGTCAAAGGAGAGAAGAACATAAACACTGCCACTAATTTGCTGCTGTCAAAGAAGGAAATCGTATGCCCTAATAAATTCTTTTCTTATGTAGAGACGGGGAATCAAAAGTATGAAGGCCAAAGGCCACTAATTACAATCAATATATTAATGGCCGAAACTTGTTTCAAATATCCAAATCAGTTTTACTTATTCAGGACAGATCACACTATTCCAATAAAAACATGAAGATCATCAAGACAGTGCTGGAATTAAACTAAAATAAAAAGATGGCCAACCCTCATATTAATTATAATAATCAAGAGACATCTCCTTTGAGAAATCACCTTCCTTGGAGAAGTCGTTCCTATTCATGAAGAGGCATCAAGATCAAGGTATAAAAAGAGTATATGAAGTGTGGTTGGTGAGTGAGGAATAAAAGTTTTATCATTAAAACACAAGCAGATTTTTATAGGAGAGCAAAATAAATGTTTGTTCATTTGAATGCAAAGTAGAGTTTATGAAGGAGATTTAAATGATTGTCATCCATTGAAAAACAATAATCAAGAAGGTGAAAACTTCATTTATTTGAGGTCGATGCCTCCTAACAAAAGAGTTTGGTGTCTCTTGCTAAGTTAGTGCTTAGTAGTGGGGATTAGTGTCTCTAGTGGGTTGGTGCCTACAAATTTTGTAAGAGAATTTTATTTTGTGGCTTGATTTGGACAATAGATCCAAGTAGTATTTCTTTGTGATTTTCTCTTGAAAGGGTTTCCAAGTAAATCTTGTGTTCAAAATTGTTAGATCTTGCGTGATTCCTATTATTGTGTTTGTTAAATTTTAAAAAAGAAAAATATTAACTTTATTGATTGACCCCTCCTCTCAGTATAAGTATGCGCTCATAACTATCCACCTATTTAAATTATCAAAATATTGGACAATATTAAATAATATTTAGTTATTGGCAACAATAATATTATGAATTTTTTATTCGATGATTTTTATCAATTTATAGATATTAAGAAATTGTTTATTCAATAATATTGAAATATTAAACTTAGAAACGTAAGGGTAAAATTGTAATATTATAATATTATTAATTATAAAACATAAGTTTTGAAGCTCTTTTACTGGGTTCGTTGGTTTGAGGGGCAAGTTCGGGTTCTAGGCCAGTTTGCTTGTGGGTTCTCCCAAGGTGCTTCAAAATGATGCCTGGTTCGTCTGGGTCGAACCCACAACCTAGGCAGAGTTAAAACTACTTTTTATTGCATTTTTTAAATCGTTTTCTCCTTTTGACTTTGACCAACGCCCAGTGGAACCCTAAAAGAAATACCATTGTATACTGATATGAGTTACAACTTGCAATCAATGGCTACTCTATTGTTCTAAAATTAGCAAACATAAATTAATAACAGTGTTAGATTGATTGCCTACAACACCCATTAAACAAAGCTTTAGGCCACAAGGTTTGAATGCAAATCTTTGGCTAATGCTTACCAGGATGTATTGTATGGCTTAAAGGGACAAATCAATGCAATACTAGCAGCCTATATTTTCTGACATCAAAAGTTGATACATTTATTTGAGACCTCCTGCAAGTAGGATATTGATTAATGTCATTCATGTGCTGGTATAAATCCTTTCCCATTGTCACAACAACTTGGAGCTTTTCAAAGTTAGCTGCTAAGATATTATGGTTACAACAACTTCTTTGGAATTTTTTTAACAATTGATGATGTTTATCTATTCTAAGAGAATTTAAGACAAATGTGAGTTAGATATTGATGATTTAGATAATTCATATGATGATTAAAAGTGTTGTAATATTGAACTTGAAGTTGAATGATGAATATTTATCATGCATGTTTTAAATGGCATTCAAGTTTATGGTGGTTTTGTTGTTTATATGATGTTATGTGATATTCTAATCCTAATTCATGCTTCTAGGCTGCATATATATATAGATGATTTTTACATGTTTTGGTACTAATGAACCCAACCCCCCCCCCACCCCAAAAAAAAACAGGCGAACCTGAACCCGAACCAGTACTAGAACCGGCAACTTAGTTTTGAAGCTATAGGCTAGTTCGTTGCTTAGAAGTTAACATGCCAACACAAAATTAATACTGCAACCAAATTCGACTGATTAAGATTGCCCTTACACTTGTTGGATTCACCTAACCATTCATACTCTTGTAGATTAATGATTGATTAACTATTTAATTAATTACATAAAACTGAGGGGCATTACAGACATAGACAATTAGGATTGATATGTTATCACTACTGTTTTTGGCATAGAGATTGGGATAAAAAGGCTTTGCTTGAATATTGAAACTTTAAGATGTTGATCAATCTTGATATATTAGGGAGCCTGCTTTAAGCCATACAAGTACTTGATCAATCTACAAACTAAATGTTTTTTATTTGGAACTTGGATCCTTATGGTGGAACAACATAGACCTCCTTTGCTAAGTCTCCACTAAGGAAGACATGTTTAACATCCATTTAATACATTGTTTATCCAAATTGAGCTTGCAATGGAGTTAACCAACTGAAGGGTCTCCACCTTTATAGAATGGGCAAATGTCTCTTCACAGGCTTGTCTTTTTGGGGTAGAATTTAGATGATGACCAAGTCTCGTTTTGCATCAAGGCCTCAAATTCCACCTTCATGGCAGCTTCCCATATAGATGTTTTGGTGGTCTCATCAAATGTGTTGGTTTCAAATACCTGTGAAACAATACAAGAAAGAACAAATTTTACTTGTTCACCATCTTCCACCATTTGTCTCCCTATTTTTGTCTATTAGCCTTCCATTGCTTGTGACAATTTGTGATACCAATTTGACCTTTGTTGGTGGTTCCCTTGATTTGTATGTGAAGCATGTTTATCACTCTGATCTTCATCAAATTGCCTACCTTGGAACTCGACTCTTGATATTCTTGGCTTTGACCCTTCTTTTATTTCAGCTCTAGACTTGTTCTAGAATTATTAGCAATAGTGATCTAGACAATACTATTTGTAGATTTATCATTATTTGAGGAAAGAGATGTCCTCATGTACAAAAAAATCTCTCTTGATAATTTTTTCATAGAGAGAGATGCCTAGTAAAATGTATGCATTTGATTTCTCACTATAGCTAACAAACCTATTTTTTCTCTTTGCGTCTAATTTACTTATCTTTTCTACAGGAATTAATGTGAAAGCAACATAACAAAAGACATGAAACTCACTCCTTGATGGTCTCGTACTTGAGCATGCTTCCTTGGGAGTGATATCCTATGGTGCTTTGCATGGACATTGCTTGGGGATGTAGGCCACAATATTCACATTTTTTACCCATTACCAATATGGCACATTTTAGGGGAATACTATACATCTCGCCACCCCCATAATTGTTTAATTCCTTCTTGACTTCTCACTATAGTCAACAAACATATTTTTTCTCTTTGTGTCTAATTTACTTATCTTTTCTACAGGAATTAATGCAAAAGCAACATAACAAAAGACATGAAACTCACTCCTTGATGGTCTCGTAATTGAGCATGCTTCCTTGGGAGTGATATCCTATGGTGCTTTGCAAGGACATTGCTTGGGGATGTAGGCCGCCATATTCACATTTTTCACCCATTACCAATATGGCACATTTTAGGGGAATACTATACATCTCGCCACCCCCACAATTGTTTTATTCCTCCTTTCCAAAATTACATTTTGTTGTGCAATGTACAAAGTAGTATAATGTCTATATACACCATTCTTCTTGTAGAATTATTGAAGTTGTTTTGAGCAAATCTGGCTTTGTTACAATGCAGTCAAGGATAGGGGTCAAATTTAATTATAGGCCTTCCCCTTTAGCCAAGTTGCAAAATCCTTTAGTGGACATGTTGGGACCCATTTTCACGTGCCCCAAAATTGCAAAATTTGTCTAATTCATTTGGTCTCTTTGTGCTTTTAACCAGTTTGGCTCGTCACTAACAATCAATCTGAGAATGCCTCATCCATCCCCTTGAATTCTGAGGATGCCATTAGTAGCTGAATTTGACCCCTTGGAGTTGCACAAACACATTCTTTTAGTCAAAACACCATTGCTCATCCCAAGGATGTGGATTATTAGTAGATTTCAATAGAAGGTGGACATAATCAACAAAATGCTGTAGTTGGAAGCTAGTCGCTGCAGGTCTATAGGTAGGGTGCCAGGCTGTTGGATTATTTGTCATTGATGTCAAAGGTCTGCTGAAGAAAATCAGAACTGTAGAAAATCAGAACTGTAGAAAATCAGAGTTTAAATTGTCTAAATAAATTGTATTTATGATGGCCGACCTCCTCCACATTGGTATCTGAGACAAACTTATAAAGCTGGCCAACCTCCCATTTTTGGCATCCTAGACAAAATTTAATTTAATATTTTATTCTTGGCTGACCTCCAATTTGGGGAATTAAATTATTTTCTTTGGGCAATGTGATTAAAAAATAAAATAAAAAGTAATTGCAAACTGCATTGGCCAACCTAGAAAGAAGAGGTGCAACTGTTGGTAAAGTGGTGTGTGGATTGGTATAAATATGAGACCATTTCAGGTCATGCATTCAATTTATCGAATATCATTCCATCAATAGCAGATTTGGAGCAGACCTTAGAAGCAGATCTAAGGTGATTTTAAGAGCAGTCTCGAAGGCGAATTTTTGAAGACCTAAAGGGCAATTTCTAGCAGATTTAAGAGCAAACCTTGAGGCGAATTTTTGCAGACCTAAAAGGTGAATTGTGGTAGACTTAAGTGCAGATCATCAAGGGCGAAGTACTGTAGTCTTGAGGACTATTTTATTGAAGACTTTAAGGGCGAGTTGTTGCAGATTTAAAGACTATCTATTGCAGATTTGAAGGACATTTTATGCAGACCTTAAAATGCGAATACTTGTAGACCTATGAGCAGAAATTCTTGAGCGGAATTGTAAAGAGTTTCAGATCTGATTAGAGAAGGTCAAACATTCAGCATTTCATTCTTTTGGAGGTTGGTGCCTCATTTCCAAAGAGATTGGTGTCTCTTATTGAGTTGGTGCTTAGTTGCGGGGATTGGTGTCTCCAGTGGGTTGGTGCCTACTAAGTTGTAAGAAGTTTTACTATAAAAGCAATATTTTTCTGTGGTTTCTCCTGCAAGGGTTTCCATGTAAAATCTTGTGTGCATCTTGTGTTCTCTATTGTTAGATCTTGCTTGTGTGGATACGTAGATTATTGCTTTATGATTCCCAAAGTTATATATTGAAAAAGTTGTCATATACTGATTCACCCTCTAGTGTATGTGTGTATGTGTTCTTCACAGGCTGCTCATGTGAACGTGGGAAATGCATTTTTTTCCCCACACTAGGATTCAAGGCAGATTTGGATGGATTGTGTGTCATTGCTCAACTTCAAGAATTTTCTTGTGAACCTTGTGCATGACCTATGAAATCTTGTGAAGGGCTGGTATAATGCATTGAAATTGAATAGTATAAGGGCAAGATTGATTGTTTTAATAGGGGTTGGTCTTTGAACCAATTTTGTAGGTGTATGTGTCTTAGGGCAGTCCAGGGTTATGTCACAAGGTTCACTGAACTTTATGCTTGAAGTTCGAAATTCAACGAACATTAATTGTTCTAATGAAATTCGCTGAAAATCGCCTTTTAGTTCGTATGATAAATGCAATTAGGGCTGTTGTCGAGGATTGAGCAGTGATAAAAAAAATCTGCTAGGGCACGACGTTTTCTTCCATTGCTGATTTGAGCAAGAGTTGAGCATCGACATGCAAGTGTGAGCGTCAATTTCAAACTGCATCTTCATTTGCAAATTTCCTTTAAGTGCTCGAGCCAGGCATGTTGATTCAATCCTACAATAACTTCCAAGAAGGTAGTGCATTCGTAGTATATTTTTAGGGGTTTTTATTTCGCTTTGTCATTCATAAAATTTTAAATATGCATTTTAGATTTTAATAATGAAAGTTTATAAAAATTAAATATTACATTATTTACATTAAATTTTTATCGAACATTCTAACATTTACATAAATTCAACATTATTTCATTTTATTTTATTTTATTTTTAATTATAACATTTAGTAAGTTAAAACTTAATATTTTAAAATATTTGATTTATATTTTAAAAATTATTAATAAATAAAATTTAATTAATTTATATATTAAGTTAAACAAATATAATTTTGTTTAGTTTAAAGATTAACAAATTCAAATATTAAAATTAAAATTTTAAACTTATTAATATTTTAATCTATAATTTATTTAAATTTAATATAATATTTTACTTTAAATAATTTTAATCTATTGTATATATATAAATTAACGAATTTAAATATTTAAGTTAAAGTATTTTGATGCTTTTGTAGATATATTATTTAGTATGTAAATTTTTTGGAAAAACTGTGTGTAAATGATGTAAAAATTTACACAGAGTTTTTCCAAAAAGATGTAAAAATTTACACAGGTTTTCCAAAAAGATGTAAAAATTTACACACAGTTTTTCCAAAAAATTTACATACTAAATCATGGATTGTGGAAACAACTGAATGTTATTGATATATTATTTGTTGATGTTTTGTAGTGTCTGGATTATACTTCCAGCCTTGCACGATTTTCAAGAAGATAATAAAAATTGAATGTAGCCTCATGGCTATTCAATTTTATATATGCTTGAGAGGAGGCCGACTTTATGTTTTTAATTTATGTTCATTTATCATTAACTTTGGGCCGACCTACCTTGCTATTTTGTAATTCTTTATTTATTAAAGGTGGCCGACCTACTTGAAGGGTCACCTCATTTTGTATAAATACAAGGTCATGTTTGTTCATTTGCACATCAAGTTCATCAAGCATAATTCACATTCCAAGCAGAAGTTCGCACTTGAGCAGCAACAAATCATCTTGCAGCAGCAGGTCGATTTCAAGGAGAAGCATATTCATTGTATCTTTGCATCTAGGAGAGGTGCTAGTATTCATTGTATCAAATTCAGCCATGAGCTGGGCCTGGGTTGTAAGCAGATTTCTGCTCTTATTCCTTCATTATATAAGACACATATTTGCTGGGTTTTTCTCCCTCAAGAGGAGAGTTTTCCCAAGGTATCTTGTGTTGTTCATTGTCTCATGTGTTGCATTTTCTGAGTGCTTTCTTTTTGTATATCTGATCATTAAAACAGTAACATTATTTATATTTAAAAAAACAAATTTGTATAAAACAAATTTAATCACGATTTTTTTTTTCAAAATTTTATCCTTGCTGAACTTCATCCGAATTTTATTGTTGTTGAACACGAACTTGAACTCGAACCTTGTGACATAGGTCTAGGGCATCAAATGATGAATAATCAGCTTTGCAAATGGTGAAGCATGTTTGTAAATGATAGTGTAGCAAGGTTTTGCTTGTGAATCTATGCCTCAGTGATAGGCTATATTATCTTAGGAGGGGATTCAAACCTAGTTGCTGTCTCTCACTTGCCACTTTTTTTGGCATGATTGTAACAAGACTTGATTAATATATGACATACATGCTAAAGCATTGCAAACTCTTTGTCATGGTCTTTGTTTGTTGCATGTGGGAAGTTGCTGATCGGTTAGGGATAACTAAGAATGCTCATTTGAAGGTTTCTTTATTTTACAAGTTTGTATGCATGCGCAAGCTTTGTTCCATAGCTAATTTGTAGGCATGTCTCCATCCTCTATCCCAATTGTGACTTTGTTGCCCGATGAAGTAGACGCTAGTCTGATTGGTGAGATGCCAACCATCTTTTATTTAAATATTACCGTCCTTGGTGGTTTAGGAGTAGATTAATGTTCTACATGCTTTCATGATTCACTGATATAACTCAAGGATTATTTTAAGTGAGCACAAATTGTTGAGATTATTAGTCTTATGTCATGCATACATTCACCTTGCACTTGTGTATGAAATGTTAAATGGATTCACTTGTGTGGATATAATATTGTTGTGCAAGGATGTGGTTATTAGCTTAATCAAGGGTTCTACAAGTAGCTAGTTAGTCTTTGGCCTAGTGATAATTATTGGGGTCAAGCATGCATTGGGTATAGCTATTGCTAGTTTAGTCATACCCACCATTCATGTGATAAATTCTCTGTTAAGGATTTCTTTAGGAACACCCTTTTAGGTTTAGCCGAGCACAAAGTGAAGGTGAGAATAACAACTCTTAGCAGTTGGCCTTTAATCATTCATAATTTGTTGTTGAGCCCATGTCCCGGCCTCTTGAAGACAAGTTCTTGGCCTTGAGGATAGGATAATGCTCTAGGATTGTGAAGCTGTGATTTTGGGACCCAATAGGACACATGCCTTTCAATTATGGAGACGTTGAGATTGTTGTATTAGTCAAAATGACACAAAATATGTTGAGTCACTCTAGACAACACAACTTCAAATGCCATTGTTTGTTACCCAAATTGAACATGCTACAGGCAAATAACAAGCCCTATCAGGAAAGTCCCTCCATAAAAAGGCCCTGTCAAATGATTGAAAAACCAATATAACTATCGGTTATCCAATGTTTGGTTTTATGAACAATATTGACTATTCACCTTCTACTTCTTGGGTTGAAACTTCTGTGATAAATCCACCTCCAACAATAATGATGGAACTGTAGTATTGTTAGGTCATTGGCCTAATGATGATGCATAGGTGCTTCAAAGTTAATGGAAGAAACTTGCCTCATTTTTGAACCTTGCCCAAAATGAACAGAAAATTATTTGTATCTATTTGAATCTTATCAGCATGTGGATTCTTGTGAGCCCCTATGAAGTTTACAACCATTCCTTCTAGCATTTTTAAACAATGGTTGCAAAACACCCTCACTAGAGACATCCTTATTAGTATTTAGGCTTTATTCCTTTGTGATATTATCAATTTCATCAATATGCTCAATGCCTTTTAGAGTTGCTGCATGATGAACTCGACAGCCATGAGAAACTTATACGAAATAGACTCAATATCTTCTCCTACATACCTTGCCTCGACTAGAGGGATCCATGATAAAATGTTGCTTTTTCTCTAGCTCTAGTTTATGGCTACTACAAAATTGCTCTGAAACAACTACATGACTGATTGCAACCGAGTGGATTTTGTAGCAATTGCATGATTACTATGGAATGGATTATGCAACAATTTCATGACTGTTGTGAAACAACTTATGCAACACTTGTGAGATTGTTGCGGAATGACTTCTGCAAAAACTGTAGGACTTTTGTAGAGTGGCTTCACCATTAGCCATCATTACATAGTTTTCCATTGCTTGAATCTATTCACAAACATGTCTTAATCTTGCCTTCCTTAGAAACCTTTATTCAAGTTGTAGAGGAGGGGGACCGACTGCTTAGGACCCTAGGTCATGGGAAGGTCTAGAATAATAGGTTGCCCTGATCTACCTCAAGCTAACGGAATTGTTTCAGGAGAGTTTAGAGTTTAAAGGTTGAAAGGAAGAACAACCAGGTTGCTGTTGTCTTTTAACAAGCTTGAATGTTTCAAGAAGTCAGGTGAGTAAGTTTCCAGAGTTTGGACTGTAACTTAGGCAACTCACTATCAAAGGACTATAGCGCGGGACACAGATGACAACGTGATGCACTGGTGTTCTAGTGGGGCGTTGGCGTCCGTACAGACATAAAGCATAAAGTACAGTAAAAAATTGTGGGAGACTTACTAACGACCTAATGAAAATAGTTTGGTGTAATAATAGAAACAAAAAGGAAGAGACTGATAGCATAACATGAAGAATACTTTAACTAAATCTAACTACAAATTGCCAAACAAGGGTGAGGAAAGTGCACCTTCCTACCCATGAGTTAATATCTTCAAAGTCTTCACTCGACGAACAACCTACATGATAGGCCAAGATTGGGGTAAAGAATAAGAAGGATTTAATGCTTAATAATGAATTTCAGTTTGGTCTATACGTGTCAATCTGGGGGTGTAAACTTGCAAAAGGTATCGTGGCAGTCTGCACAAGGGCTGAGAGTCGTAAGATGAGTGGTTATGAATGCAACTATGAAAATAAATCTTCAGTAAATCGAAATAAAACTGGTGACAAGAACTGTCACTTCCTGGCAACAGGATCTGCACACACAAGGAATTCTAAAGCAGAACATCAATTACCAAATTCATAAAATCCAAAGTGAAGGAGTAAAACTCAAATCAACAACATACTTAATTCTCATAGAAATTATAACAAAGGATTTAATCTGAATCAATAGATAATTAAAATCACTTAAAATTATTTACAAGAATTAATTACAAAATTATGACAACAGAAATACAGAATTAGAATAATGCAAAACAGAATTGAAATCACACATGCCTTGCAAAATAAATTATATATATATATATATATACATTCAATAGGCCGCTGAAGAGTGGGTGCCCTTCCTACCAATCAGCTAATTGAAGAAAAACATACAAAATTTGTGAAAAGAACTTCCAAACGTTTCTATCAATAATTATATCGAATACAATTATTTTTTCTCTCTTTCTTCTCACGTAGTTCATAATCATACAATAAATATGTGCAAGCTATTTCCTATTTTCATGCCACGTTTCTATTATTTCATGGCTCACATTTAGTTGTTTTATTTGTTGAATACAAACATTTAGTTGTTTCATTTGTTGGAAAACAACCCACCTTAAAATGTATAAATTTAAAGAGCTCACCCTAAAATATAGGAGCTTAAATAGCTCACCTTGAAAAGTAGGATCTTAAATAGGAGCTTAAATAGCTCGCCCTAAAATGTAGGAGCATAAATAGCTCATGGTTACAATAGAATATTATTTTTAACGTGAGGACATTTTCCTCCATAAAATTAAATATTATTTGGTTATAACTAAATAACCAAATTATTTTATGAGAATAATTCTATGGTCAAAACTAATTTACTAATATGTGTACCCATGAGCGACAAGAAGTTCCAGTGAAGAATGCGACAGGAAGTCTGTAGGCGACAAGAAGTTCCTTTGAAGAATTCGATAGGAATATTCAAAAATTCCTGTAATCTGTATGCTGCAAGCTTGATTTTCCCAAGGCTTGAAATCAAAATCTTATTAGTAAAGACAATCAATAATTAATTTCCATATTTTATCCAAAAACTATATTAAATACCACTTATATAAATTTTAATCAAATGCAACATAAAATGGTAAAATGGTATGATATGGAATGAAAATAGAATGTGGAAATGGGTATGAAGGTATATGAAATAAGCTAAAATATGACATAAAATGGGATATAATTGGCTCTCATCATTCCCCCCAACTTAACATATTGCACGTCCTGGTAATGACTGAGATGCTTAATTTGAATTGGTAGCCTTGGGATTTATGACTTCAACTGAATAGTTCCCTTCAACTTGTCTATAGCTCTTTTTGCATATCAATCATCAAGGCTTTGCTTTTGTTTTCCAAATTTCTTTTCATCATTTTTTTCAAGATTCATACTTCTTTTGAGTTTTTATTTTTCATCATTTTGCTTTTTTTCATTTTTTATTTGCATCTTTTCTCATTTTTCATTGTCATCCTTCTTCATAGCATTATTTCCTTGAAATGTTATAACTCCATATTCATGAGCTATGTCAAATGGGTGAAATGATAGAAAAAATGAAAAGTGAAAATAGTAGATACTATGACTATGATGGGATAATGAAGGATAATAGGTGAAAATATGGTGGACCTACCCCCAATTTAAACGGTTGACCGTCCTTGGGCAACAAGGAGAGGATGGGTAGGAAAGTTGCATGATATGATTAATATAATAATAAATATTAATAAAGTTAAAAGATAAAATAATGAAAAATAATATTGACTATTTTACCAACTTGCATGTCCATATATGCCAAGGTTTGGTAATTAGAAAAACTCAACAATTGTGAAGAACCAACAAGGAACCAAGAACTTTGACATGAACTGCAACACCTGAAAGATCTCCACCTGAACAAGTGAGCAATAGGAGGTGCTAGGTGGCATTCGAACAACCACTAAAGCAATAGAGTATACTTGCAGATTGATTAGACCATAGACAAAACACAAATTATTCCATTTTTTTCATTTTTCATTTTTTTTTTTTCAATTATGATAACGATAACAGATTTCCGGTATCTTGGTTTTCAACCTATCATCGCCTAGAGGCGCCGAAAAATTGGTTTTCACCTCTAAGTTTATTTTGCACCTAATATCCGTCGGAATCCGGTTTTCAGATACTAACTGGCCAACAAAGGCCGAAGGTTGTCATTGTTGGATCTTTTATTGCTTTTTTTTTCATTTTTTTCATTTTCTTCTCATTTTTTTCTTGATAAACTACATATAATGACCAAATAAAATGAAACTTCCATATGGATGACAAAATGATACCATCCAAATCCTAGAGTTCCATCTAAATCCCTTCAGCAAAAGTAACTGTGAATTGCTTGTAATGCTTGAAAGGAGGATCAATAATAACCTTGGCACATGGGATCACTGCTACAAATAATCTTGATCCCATTTAACTTATCCCATTATATCTAAAAGGTGATTGGAATACTTTGGAATCCATGCCCACTCACTTGGTTGAAATAATTACCCACAGTGGTTTCAATCTTTGAAAGACACATTGTTCTATGATGACCATCTTTGAAACAAATCATATCGACATATCATGAAGCTATGCTATCCTTTCTTCTCAAGCATGAGAGATATCCATAACTATTCCCAAAGCTGTATGAAAAGCTAGAGTGCAAATAATGAAACTTCCTTACCAAAGACAAGGTTGCATAGTGAAAGACCAATTGGAGTCTCTCAATTTGTCAAATGTGGCCACACAACTTTAGGTAGATGGATATGCATCTTAGAGTATGAGGATCTGCATTAGAATACATTCAAGCTCCTTGATCATGTCTTCAAGTTGTCTTTGGATGTTTAGCTCAAGAACAAAGTACTCACAAGATTCATGGATCTCATAGACCAAGTTGTATACTGTCTTCCATGATGCAATGCAGGGCCTTAAATCACCTTACCAACTTAAATGAAACACAATCAGACCACCCTTAAAGCCTTGAAACCTCAACTCTTCAAATTTCCAATTTTCAAGCTTACTTCCCTAGTAGGTCTCCTCAAGTGGGACAGTCAAAATAATTTTTGATTCTAAAGTGATCTCAAGGTTTTCTCCACATTTTTGGATACCCTTTTCAACCTTACAAAACATATCTCAAACTTGATATAGGTCACTTTGGACCAACCTTCTCAAATCAAGGCTCTTACGCTGTTTCAAGGGGCAATTAGCCCTGTTTTCCAAAGCAAGTACCTCCAAATCTTGTCACCAACCTCTCTTTACTAAAAACAGTCTTTAATTAGGATGCAAAACCACCAATTTCACAACCCTTATGGGTTGAAAAGCTCATTTGATTGCCTTATTTTCAAACCTTCACTCTAGGCCTTCAAAACTAGGTTTTTAGGGTGCCTTATTGAAATTTACCCTTCCCCAACTCTCCAGACTTTGCCACCTGCTCAGACATGTTGTTTTATACCTGCACATGCTCAAAAGATCATAAAACAATGCTGCCCACAATGATTTCTTGCTTTTCCATACTCTAGCCTCTCAAATTCACTCTAAAACCACTCTTTTCACATCTAGGGCATCAACCCAATCTCACAGACACACACCCCCAGGCTTCTAAAACATTAGGACACTCATAATATGCCTAGAAGGGTCATTCCACCGAGCCACAAGATTACACAGTAGGTGGAATGCCCATTTTCACATTTTAACCCCTCAACACACTAGTTTAACTGTCAAAATGAGCAGTTTCAGAAAAATGGAGGGTTCTCTCTCAATACTTAATGAAATTACCTCAGACTTGAAGCAAATAAATCTTAACTCACCCCTCTACATGAATCCAATAGTTTTTAGACAAATAAAATGTTGTACGGGCCGTACAGAACAAAAGAAGTTCTGAAAAAACAGTGAAAACTGTGAAAAACGTGGAACAAAAATGTTATTGAGTTTCCAATTTGAAAAGTTTACAAAGAGATGCTTTTTGCAACGCCTACAATGCTATTTAAATTTGACCCAAGCCATTCAACCAATGGCAACCACCTTCTAACCTCCTAACTTCCCATGTGACTCTTCATCTCCCAATTTGCCCATTTTTACAACTTTTACATATTTTGATATCTAGGACACAAAGGCACCAATTACATATTAAAATGGTCTAAATAGACCTTATTTAGCATCATTGACTCAGAACACAACAAAATCCTATAACCTACTTGGTATCATCTTTAATTGACAAACATTATTTAGTGGTGCTCCTGCACCATATACCCCAACATGAAATTTTTCCAAGTCCCTAGGAAAGAAGCTTGCAAATTGTCCTCCATTGTTCTTCATCTGCCTCTGACCTTCATGCTTGCCTTCAAAAGGTTCATTTTCCATTGATTCCTCACCGCCTTTATCCTTTTTGTCAATATCTTCACTTGCACTCTGCCCCTTTTGTTTATTCTGCTCTGTGGGGTGTTCTCCATCTTTCCCTTCATCACACTCTATCATTACTTCTTCCTTTACCTCTGCACACAGGCTTTTACCAACTGCCATCATCTTCCTCGATTCTTCATGCTCAGTATGCTTACTTTTATCATTCTTTTCTTTGTCAGCCTTGTTAGAATAACATATTATTCCTTATGTTAATGGTCATTTGTAACTGTTTTGCTTTAGTAGTCGGGTTTCTACTGTTGCTACAGTAGTCGGTAGGTTTAGTAGTTAGATATTATTAATATCTACTATCTCTTTTATCTTCTTTGTATTGTAACTTCTTTTCATGTTAATGCAACTAAGTTTTTCTAGTTCCTTCCAGAACATGGTATTAGAGCCTGAAAGTTAAAAATTCGTTTTTCTAAAAATTTCTTTGAAATTTTTCTGTTTTTTGAAAAACGTTTTTTTTTAGCTGGAAATTTTCGTGGCTCTTTGTTTTGAAATTTTTTTCTATCTGAAACCCTTGCGCGACCCTCTTTCTGTGGATTCGTGTTCTGTAGTGACGCGTTTCTCAGAAATTTCGAGTTTAGGGCTTGCGCGACCTCTGCTGGGCGTCATTCTCTCAGACTAGCGTTTCTGAAAACAAAAGAAAAAAACGTGTTTTTTTAATATTGCGTTTTGACGCGATTTTTGAAGTTTTCTGGTGTTTTTTCATGGTTTTCGGTGGACATTTTTGCCTTCACCAGTGACGGCTAGGGTTTTTACCACTTGGGTGCTCAGTTTTCAGCAGATTCGAGCTCATTTCTGCAATTTTTTTTAGCTTTCATGACGGCTAGGGCATCCTGCAACTTTGCCTAGGGTTTTGACCAGTCAAACCAACTCGATTTTTTTTTTTGAGACCAAATTCTTTGTGGGTTTTCCTAGATCTCAACTGGGTTGTCTTTCGTTTTTTCTGGGTACCTCGATTTTCGTGCCTCAAAATTTGTGCAACTGGATGTTGACGAAATTTTCTGGGTAGTTCGAATTTTTTTTGGGTTTTCAGCATTCTTTTCTAGGAATTCTTCAAATGTTTTGCATTTCGTCATCAACGTGCCTCGAAATCCGTGCCAGGGTTTCATCTTTGAATTTGTGCATTTTTTATTTTCGTTTTGCCTTCACCAGTTTCACCTCAAGGTACATGATGGCATCTTTGACGAATATCATGCTCGAAAGTAGCCAAAAGTGTAATGGGAAAAATTACAACACCTGGAAGCAGCGCATGATCACGATCTTTGAATATCGTTGCCTCCATCAGATCGTTTTGGAGAACTCTGCTCGTCCCACTATAGTCGGCAAGGACTAGGACAAATGGGATGAACGCAACCGGGAAGCCGTCATGCTCATCAAACTCTTAGTCATAGATGAGCAGCTACCTCAGGTATCGTCTAACAAAACTGCTTCGGAAATTTGGGATCATTTGAAAGCCCTTCATGAAACCTCCGACAAGAGCGGAGCGTTCTTTCTCAAGAACATGCTCTTTTCCATCATGATGGATGAGAAAATGTCCTTACAGGAACATCTCACGAAGATCAAGGACATTCGTGATCAGTTGGAGGTGATTGGTCGAACAATGGAGGAAGAAGACATGGTCGTCATTACTCTGAAAAGTCTTCCGCGTTTGTATGAGCATTTCATCGAGACGCTAAATATCACCTCCACCAATGTTGATCTCAAATTTGAAGATCTTTGCACCAAGCTCTTGTAGCAGGATCGCTGGCAACAACAGTTTGGAAGTAGTACCAACTCCACCTCCACAGAGCAAGCTTTCTCTGCCAAATCTTCTGTTAAGAACAAA
Source organism: Sequoiadendron giganteum (assembly GCA_007115665.2). Taxonomy (NCBI): domain Eukaryota; kingdom Viridiplantae; phylum Streptophyta; class Pinopsida; order Cupressales; family Cupressaceae; genus Sequoiadendron; species Sequoiadendron giganteum. Next base: position 13,295,979 of record CM021102.1, on the reverse strand, counting down.
GGGAAGGCTCAATCTTCTCAGTTGAGCTCTGGTTCTTCTCAGGACAGCAAGAAGAAAAAGAACGTTCAGTGTAATTATTGCCATAAATATGGTCACATAAAGGCTGATTGTCGAATTCTGATGGCTTTTGAACAAAAGAAGCAGGGAGGGTCTCACTAAAAGACAAATGTCGCGGAGCACACTGAGCAGAAAGAGTTTGCATTCTATGCTTTTATGGCCAAGAGAACTGCAGATCCAGTCCAATCTTCTGCCTGGTATATTGATTCCGGGGCTTCTCGGCTTCTGGTATATTGATCTTTGGCGGCGGTGAAGAATACACCGTTGCCAGTAAGGGCAATGTTCAGATTCACTCTGGAGGAAGAAATTTACTCTTTCTTGATATCTACTATGTTCCAGGCATGGAACATAATCTTCTCTCTGACAGCCAGATCATGAAGCATTCTCCCCAGTTGGATGTCATTTTCAGCGTGTCCACTTGCAGCATTGTTGATAAGGCAACGTGTACTACGATTGCTATGGGACTTGAGGATCATGGTCTGTATAGACTTGTTGATTCCGGTGATTCTCAGGAGCACACTCTGGCAGCAAAAAGTACTTCCATCAACAAACTTTGGCATCAACGTTATGGGCACTTGAACGTGCACTACCTCTCTCAATTGTCTCGGGAGGGTTTGGTTGCTGGTCTACCTGAGATCCAAACTCAAAATCATGGAGTTTGTGGAGCCTGTCAAGTTGGGAAGCAGCATCGGACACCATTCTCGGATGGTGATTCTTGGCGAGCCTCCAAGGTCCTTCAATTGGTTCACGCTGATGTATGTGGACCAATGAACACTCCCTCTATTATTGGGTCCTGGTACTTTTTTTTATTTGTTGACGATTTCAGTCGGAAAATGTGGGTGTATTTTTTGAAACATAAGTCAGATGTGTTCAGTACATTTCAGCAGTATAAGGCCTTAGTTGAGAAGGAATCAGGATCTCACATTGTTACTCTAAGGTTAGATAATGGGGGGGAGTTTTGTTCAGCTGACTTCTCCACTTTTTGTGCTCAATACGGCATCAAGCGCCAACTCACCACACCATACACCCCTTAGCAGAATGGTGTTGTTGAACGTAGGAATCACACCATTACTAAAATGGCTCGTTCTATGTTGGAGTACATAACTGTACCTAAGAAATACTGGGCTGAAGCAGTTTATACTGCAGTTTACCTCCTGAATCGGTCACCTACACAGGCCGTTAAGAAGATGACTCCAGAAGAAGCTTGGTCAAGACGTAAGCCTAAAGTGGGCCATCTGAAAGTCTTTGGTTCTACAGCTCATGTATGGATTCCAGATGCCAAGCGTGCCAAGTTGGAATCCAAGAGCCAAAAGCTTATGTTTACTGGTTACAGCGACAATCACAAGGCATATAGGTTGATTGATGTGGAGACAGATCGTCTCATATTCAATCGTGATGTTGTGATTGATGAGACTATTGGTCCATTTGTTCCTACTACCAGCCCTGAGGATTAGCCTATGAAGGTTCCTGATGATGGTGTTCGTCTTCCTCTTGGTTCCCCTGATGGGAGGGCTTCAGAGCATTCTGACTCTGAAGATGAGGAGTCTACCGGTCATGATATAGCACCACCTGATCTTCCTCAGGATTCATATCCAGATGACGTTGTTCTAGCAATCCCAGAAGATGTTGTTTCTCCTACTCCAGATGTTGGTACTTCTACTTGTCGGCCTAAGTGGTGGCTCAAGACTATTGGAGATCTTCATAATGATGAACTCGTTGAGGGTAGATCAACTCGCAGCAAGAGCAAGCAGCCAAACACAGTCAATTTTGCTCTTATGGCCAACCTACACAGCATCTATGAGCCTCAGACATATTCCGTGGCTAAAGGAATTCCAGAGTGGGAAACGGCTATGGAGTCCGAATACCATAGTCTTCTGAAGAATCACACTTGGGTTCTCTCTAATCTTCCTCCTGGGAAGAAACCTATCAACTGCAAATGGATTTATAAGGTCAAGTATCATGCCGATGGCACTTTGGATAAATACAAGGCAAGGTTAGTTGCTCGGGGATTCACACAATGGGAGGGCATTGACTACGAGGAGACTTTTGCTCCTACTGCAAAGATGAGCACAATTCGTCTTCTTCTCGCTATTGTAGCCCAATTCGTATGGACAGTTCATCAGATGGATGTTACGAGTGCCTTCCTCAATGGTGATTTGCAGGAAGAAGTCTACATGACGCAGCCTCCTGGTTTCAAGGTTGCCGGCAAAGAACATCAGGTCTGTAGGCTCGTGAAAGCACTCTATGGACTGAAACAGGCTCTCCGTGCATGGTACATCAAGATTGATCAGTACTTGGTTGATCATGGTTTTGAGCGCAGCCCTTTTGACACTAATTTGTATGTCAAACACTCTGGTGATGATATTCTCTTTCTTGTTGTCTATGTTGATGACTTGATCATTACTGGCAGTTCAGCACATTTGATTGCAGCAATCAAACACTATTTGTGTCAGGCTTTTGACACGACAGATTTGGGGCTTCTCCATTATTGTTTGGGTATTGAGGTCTGGTAGATCACTGATGGTATCTTTATCTCTCAGTCGAAATACGCTCGAAGTCTGCTTGACAAATTTCGGATGGAGGATTGCAAACCTGCCTCCACACCTAAGGAGAAGGGGTAACGTTATTAGCCAACTCTGATTCACCTTCGGTTGATGAAACAACATTCAGGCAACTAGTGGGCAGTCTCATCTACCTCACTGCCACTAGACCTGACATCAGTTTTGCAGTGAGCTACATATCTCGCTTCATGACAGCTCCAAAAGTTGATCATTGGCTTGCAGCGAAGCGCATGCTGAGATATGTTAAGGGCACTTCAGATTATGGCATTTTGTATGGCAGATGTAAGGATCCAAAGCTGATTGGTTATACAGATTCAGATTGGGCAGGTTCAGTGGATGACCAAAAATCTACTTTTGGATATATATTCAGTTTGGGTACAGGTGCTATAACATGGACCAGCAAGAAGCAAGAAGCAGTGGTTCTTTCTTCGACTGAAGCAGACTATCGAGGAACAGTTAAAGTAGCATGTGAGGCAGTTTGGCTCCGTTGGATGCTTTCTGACATGCACATGTCACAAGCAGGTCCTTCTTCCTTGTACATTGACAATCAAGGGGTGCTCAAACTGGCCAAAAATCCAGTCTTCCATGAACGTACCAAGCATGTCAAGCTTCATTGTCACTACATCCACAAGCTGGTAGAAGACAGATCAGTTCAGTTGCAGTATGTTTCAACAGCGGATCAGACTGCAGATATTCTCACTAAGTCTCTGAGCCCGGATAAATTTGTCAAATTTAGGGGGCAACTTGGTGTTTTTGACAGATTGACCATTAAGGGAGGGTGTTAGAATAATATATTATTCCTTATGTTAATGATCATTTGTAACTGTTTTGCTACAGTAGTCGGGTTTCTACTGTTGCTACAGTAGTCGGTAGGTTTAGTAGTTAGATATTATTAATATCTACTATCTCTTGTATCTTCTTTATATTGTAACTTCTTTTCATGTTAATGCAACTAAGTTTTTCTAGTTCCTTTCAGAACAAGCCTTACAAAGTCTGTCTTAGTGCATTTAGAGGTCTCTATCAGACCTGCACATGCCTTACTTATTGTCCTATCAATATCATAAACCTTTATGTTCTTGTTCACTGCCTTCCCATTCACACATACTGCTGTCTCAACATAACTAGCCTGCCTTTTCACATGTCCCATCCCCATAGGGCACATGACTGTCCCTATCCATATGCCTTCACTGATTTCTTGCCTTTCCAAAGGCTTTCCACTCTCACACTGCTCTATACTTGACTGAGACACATTCCCCTTCACGTTCTTCTGCCACACAAAGACCTTCCTCTTCCCCTCTGTCTGCCCATTACCTGTATCTTTCCTGTTCTCTGTCTTGACTGTATCAGACTTAGACATGGCTGCAGACTTCATGCTTTCACCTTCTTCCTTGCTCACATATTCTTTTCTTCCCATCATTATGACCTCACCTTGCTCACTTACCTCTTCAACTAATGGAGTTAGAAAAAATGTTTTCCCATCCTTTTCAATATGATATGTGTTTTCCCTTGCATAATATACTGCAGACCTGTCAAATTGCCAGGGTCTCCCAAGCAAAACATGGCAACAACTCATAGGTAAAATATCGCACACAACCTTATCCCTATAGGGACCAATTTGAAACTCCACAGTAGCTTGTTCATTCACCAACATGGTTTGTTTTTAACTGACCCAAGACACTTTATATGGTTTTTGATTAGGTACCCTTTCCAAATGCAATTTTTCAAGCATATCACTAGAGACCATATTGTAAGTACATCCAGAATCCACAATTACTTTACATACCTTATCATTGCATCTACAAGCAGTCCTGAATAAGGCTCTTCTTTGAACTTGTTCTTTCTCCATGGATGTCTTCAAAGTTTGTCTTCTCATCATCAACATCTCCCCAACTTCAGGAGTAGCACGGAGTGTATTAGAACTTGAGCTTTCAGCTTCATCCTCTTAAGCAATTTGGGCTCTCCTTTCAGATTTCCTTTCTCCTCCACTTGATGTGGTTCCACTCCTCTTAGGGCACTTGAAGGAAATGTGACCATACTCACCACATTTATAACATGTGCTTGAAAACTCATTTGATGATGTTTCTTCAAAGTTACCTCTTACCTATCAATTAGCTCACAACAAGTGGTGTGAATGTAAATTATTTTATCTTTTAATATCTACCTACAAATTCAAACCATGCATCTATATGATTTAAGCAACGCAAATTAGGAGTAATCACTCGAGCACGATCGACAGGTGCGTGAGCTTTCATCCTAATGTATTGTTCCTAACTCATCTCACTAAACTAATCGGCCTTTGACACCTTTCCCTGACAACGACGCCAAAATGATAGGCCAAGACTGAGGTAAAGAATAAGAAGGATTTAATGCTTAATAATGAATTTCAGTTTGGTCTATACGTGTCAATCCGGGGGCGTAAACTTGCAAAAGGTATCGTGGCAGTCTGCACAAGGGCTGAGAGTCGTGAGATGCATCGTTATGAATGCATCTATGAAAATAAACATTCAGTAAATCGAAATAAAATTGGCGACAGGAATTGTCACTTCCTGGCAACAAGATTTGCACACACAACGAATTCTAAAGTAGAACATCAATTACCAAATTCATAAAATCCAAAGCAAAGGAATAAAACTCAAATCAACAACATACTTAATTCACATAGAAATTATAACAACTGATTTAATCTGAATCAATAGATAGTTAAAATCACTTAAAATTATTTACAAGAATTAATAATAGAATTATGACAACAGAAATACAAAATTAAAATAATGCAAAACGGAATTGAAATCACACATGCCTTGCAAAATAAATAATATATATACACATTCAATAGGCCGTTGAAGAGTGGGCACCCTTCCTCCCAGTTAGCTAATTGAAGAAAGACTTACAAAATTTCTAGAAAGAACTTCAAAACGTTTCTTTCAATAACTATATCGAATACAATTATTTTTTTTCTCTTTCTTCTCACATAGCTCATATTTATACAATAAATATGTGCAAGCTATTTCCTATTGTCATACCACGTTTCTATTATTTCGTGGCTCACATTTAGTTGTTTTATTTGTTGAATACAAACATTTAGTTGTTTCATTTGTTGGAAAACAACCCACCTTAAAATGTATGAATTTAAATAGCTCACCCTAAAATATAGGAGCTTAAATAGCTCACCCTAAAATGTAGGATCTTAAATAGGAGCTTAAATAGCTTACCCTAAAATGTAGGAGCATAAATAGCTCATGGTTACAATAGAATATTATTTTTAACATGAGGACGTTTTCCTCCATAAAATTAAACATTATTTGGCTATAACTAAATAACCAAATTATTTTATGAGAATAATTCTATGGTCGAAATTAATTTATTGATATGTGTACCCATGAGCGACATGAAGTTCCAGTGAAGAATACAACAGGAAGTCTGTAGGCAACAAGAAGCTCCTTTGAAGAATTCGATAGGAATATTCAGAAGTTCTTGTAATCTGTATGCTGCAAGCTTGATTTTCCCAAGGCTTGAAATCATAATGCTTATTAGTAAAGACAACCAATAATTAATTTCAATATTTTATCCAAAAGCTATATTAAATACTACTTATATATTTAATCAAATGCAACATAAAATGGTAAAATGGTATGATATGGAATGAAAATAGAATGTGGAAATGGGTATGAAGGTACATGAAATAGGCTAAAATATGACATAAAATGGGACATAATTGGCTCTCATCACTACAGACACAAGAATGAGAAAATGTTGGGGCTGTGTTTAGAGGACTCCTACAGTCAGTCCCCCGTTTTGGTGTTTCCACCTCCACAAACAACCAATATAGCAACGATTGGATAAATATGATAAAGAAGCTATAGAATAGAAATACAAAGCAATACGTTGAATAACAATCTGTTACGATATTAAAACGATAATGCAAAGTAAAAGGAAGATGGAGTGATATCACCTTCAACCACATGCACTCAAGGCAAATGGGAGAAGGAGCGAGCTCGCAAGCTTTCAATGATCAACGTTGCCACAACAACGAAGAGAGTAAACCAACTAAGAATCAAATTTTAGCTTCAATGGAGGTGGTAGAACTTGAGAATGCTTTGAGAAGAGTGTTGAAGACCAAAAATGAAGCAAGAGTGATTCAGAGAGATCAAGAAGTTCAAGAATGGAAGAGATAGTCCTTTGAAGGTGAAATCGGAGGGAAAAAGCCATTCAAAGCTGATCAAAGGGCAGGAGACGTTACACTTCACGTCTAATGGAGGAGTGTAACGCCTTTGTAGATTCCAGAGGCGGGAATCTTGTTAGAATGGTAGTGTGCTGCGCAAACGTCCACGCACCGCGCTAGCGTCTTACACAAAATATCCCCCACCGACATGAAAACAGGCTTCTAAGTGGATGGAAAATGGATGAAGAGCGTGGAATTGCATTATCGTACTTAATTCTCTAAGGTAGAAGATATGTAAATGTGGAATTTGCAAGGGGTGCAAATTCATGTGATTACATTTTGCCCCCACTTTAGCGAGCATAATGTTATTGAATGCACGATAAAGTAGAGAGAAAGTCGAGGAATGTATACTTGAATCGTCGAGGAAGTAGATCACAATCTGACACACTCAAATGTGCAAGAAGAGAAGGTGGCTCCACTTGTACTCGGTCTTGAGGAGAGTTTGAACAAATGCGCTGTAGGCCCTTGAACCTACGAAAGGTGAACAAAAGGCTTTGCAAGTGCTTGGTCCTACAAAGGAGGCACCATAGGTGCTTGGTCTTGGGGAGGCCAGATTCGAAAGGTCCGTAGAGTTTGATAGGCCCTTACAGGTGCTCGGTCTTGCAAGGCAAGCTCGAGGTGCTCAATCCTCCAAGCTTGATTGAAAAAATAACCACAGGTTCTTGGTCCTTCAAGCTTGATTGAAAAAGCAACTTCATAGGTGCTTGGTCCTGCAAAGCAACATGTTAATCCGCAGACAAAACATGTTAGATAGCAAAAAGCCACGTAGGTAGACAAAAAGTCATACAGACAACTAACAGTTGAAGGAGAAGCTTTCAAAGGGGTTCGTCGGGAACCCTTCAAAAGAAAGGGGTTCGCTCAAGGGACGTTCTGTTTGAAAAGCAATGATATTTTTCACAAAAGATTCTAGTATCAAGGAATTCTTTTGAAAGATCTCTTTCATCAAGTAATTCGAAAGAAAGAATACTCCCTCACAAGGGCAAGTTTTCAAACTTCATCAAAAAAAAGTACTCCCTTCTCAAAGGAAAGTTTCTAGATTCTTTCTCTATGAATCCGTTTTGAAAGAAAAAATTCCGTTAGGGGTCCTTGTTGAAGAATACAATTTTTTGAAAAATAAAGGATTTTCAACGAGGGATTCATTGGCCACCGAATACACCTTTTTGAAAATCGTAGCAGTATGATAGCCCTCCCCTTAGGATGGTGCGTGTTGAATATAAAGGCACGTGACATCCTAGGGAGAGAGAAGAAAGTGATGTTGTGGCCTGCGGTACATGACGGGATGTAATCGTGGAAATGTTGTCGCACATGCGAGGGACAACACAGGCACCACAACATCATGAAGCAAGCAAAAAAGAGAGAAAGATGAAAAGGAAACATAAGCAAAGACAAAGAAATAAAGAGACAGGGGGATCTGATAATTCGGGGTTAGAATTGCTCATAGATATAGATAGATAAATATTATATAATAATATATTTGAACTGTCATTAATCCCCTACTATATCAGATCATGAAGAAGGGTACGCGAATGCAAAATAAAAAAAAAAAATGTGTCAACATTGAAGGGGAGCCTAAATGCCCCCAACACTTTGCATTATCCCCAATTGTCGAAAATCAAGGTGCAATGAATAGAAGAATGATGTAACAAATAGAAGAAGTTTATGACACAAAACACTTTTGTATCCAAGCACCTATAGGGGCGACAAGGGTCCTCTAGGAACACATTAAACAAGCATGGGGGAAACACAACACACACACAAATCTAACCTACAAATAAAGAAGAGGTGCCCTCCTAGTCCTCATCAACCAAGAGGTCGTCACTCTCACAATCTAGATTATTATAGGTAGAAGGCGGAGGAGCCTACATGGGCGGGATAGCAAGGGGAGCATCCTCTGACTCTCCTGCGACAAGAGCTAAGGAAGAGGGCCCCTCGAGGTCATCTTCACTCAACTCCTATGAGGTAAACGTCATTGATTTGCAAAAATCGTTGATAGGGTTAGGACATCGTCCACTGAGTTGAACATGCATTTGACGGAAGTGCCATGCGTCAACTGGGCGAGCGAGGGAGGAGGCGCCTGAGATACACTGCCAACCTCACCGAAAACTCAGGGGTAGTGACAAACTCAGGAGACATCAAGGCAGCCTCCGTCACTAGGACGACGCAAGCCAAAGTAGAGCCAGCTTTTGAAGAAGGCGATCCCTTCTTCTGACCCCCATTAGAAGCAGGGTTGTTCTCCAACTTGCGCTTCATTGGAGGATGTGGAACCCTCATAGAAAAAGTGGAAGATGAGGAAGCAAAGGACAAAGCTGCAATAGATACCATCGATGTGTTCGACAGATCCACGAGATTAGGAAAAGGCGGGATGTTCAGAGGGACATCAAGAGAGGAGGCTCAATTGAGGGAGCAATGAACAGTTGCACCCGTTTAGGGTGAGGATCATCCACGCTCGTGGGGGGAGCTAGAAGCAAGATTGAGGCAATGGGAACTGAAGTAGAAGGGGCAAAAGAGGAGGGCACAACAGGAGACATCGAAATAGGAGCTGTTGGCTCCCCTTCTATCTTCTGCAGAGTAGCCTACTTAGCGGCTAGAGCCTTCCTTCGACGCTTATGCTCACGTGAAAGGCGGTTTCTTTGGCTTTGAGAGTTGAAAGCTACACTTGAGGAGGAGCAAGGGGCTCTTGTTCTGCCATGGGAGTGTCCATCATAGCCGTTGTCGACAGAGGGAGTGACTCTTGGACAAAAATAGGAGGAAGAGATGCAGTTACATAAACAACAATCGGTGGAGAAGCAAACTCAAGCGCCTCAGGGGCGGGCCTCTTCCCATTTGCCACCCTAGAGGCAGGAGCGGTAGGAGGCCATGGAGGCCGAGAGGTAGAGGCAACTCCAAGGGGACCCTTCCCCTTACCATATATGATAGGCCGAGGCGCCATGGGCAAGATAGGAAGGTCGAACACCTGACGCTTGGCCTTTCGCCAAGCGGGCACCATCAGACTCCCCATGAGACGCATGTAGGTGGAAGCCAAAGGCATTGCAACAGCGTGAGAGGCAGAAGCAAGTGGAATTGCAAGGGAAGAGGAAGGCTCCTGAGTGCAAGCAAACTTCCCCTTCTCCCTTTGAGAGGAGGAAGAGGCAGCCCACTGCTACGCTACGGGGTAGGTCATTCTCAACTGCACCTTGCCCCTAGTCTTATACTTAACATAATTTCGATAGAGCGGGTTCGTTCTTGGAGGAAGCGGACACCCCCACGTGATACTATCGGTTGATATCCATTGTCGTGCACGACATGCATTGCACCTTCCTTAGAGAATTTCAGATACTTATGGATAACGAAAGCGACTTCGTTCATGGAAACTAGCCATAGGATGCCTAGCTTCACTTTGAACAAGTCAGATTTCAGAATGACGTCAAAGGTAGCACTCATAGCCCTAGGTCCCACTAGGACAAAAAGAGTTATAGAACCATAAGGAGTGAGAGAGAGACCATCATGGGTACGTACTGTGGTTTTTGTCTTTTCATACTCCTATCTTTGTAGAGAGTTTAGCAAAAGAGTCTCCTCCTTAATAATGTTCATGCGACTATTCGTAGGATCCACAAGGACTCCTGTCACAATGTTTCCATTGACGCGAGCGAGAACATATAATGGAGAGGGCTTCTTATTCATGGGCAGATCTTGCAATGTAAAAGTTATATCCGATGAGCTAGTCGCAGGTTGAGTGGGAGGAACGTGAGTAAATGAAACCATATTTACATACTTTGAGGCCGCAAGGGGAAGCACCAGAAGGGTTAATGCTCAAATTTGTAGAGTGGGACGGAAGTGGGTTCGTATAAATCTGCAATTCACTGTTTGCCTTAGCCATAGACTTGTTTGTATTTTGCTTTTCACCATCAAGGCGAATAGTATCGTCGTCGATGCGATCCTGTATCTTGTGACGTAGGCGCATACACGTTCAGTATCATGCCCATGGATGGGATGGAATTGGCAGAACACATTTCCATTGTACTAGTCAGGGTAAGGATCTCTAACAGGTAGAGAATCTTCCAAGGTTACAACCTTATCCTTTAACAGTTTCTTCAAAATAGAAGAATAAGATTCAAACAACTATGTGAAATGTCTATTGCGCTTGAGGTCGTTGTCACTAGACATGACAACTACATTCGCAACAGATTTTCCTTTGCCCGAAATCAACAGAATAGACCTTCCCTCTGTGTAGTGTCCCACCAATCTGCTGATTTGTATTTCACTAAGTTTATAGGTCTGATTTTGTTTCAGTTTAATTTCTTTCTTCTTGTTTCCGTGTTTGTTTGCCAATAATGCTGGAATGGTACTAACAAGCATATGCATATAATGAAAGCTTCAAATAAACCAAACTATTGAAACAACCTTGAGTCATTACTCTATTCAGTAGCCAAATGTATCTTCTTCATTACAATAATAAATACTTACAACATATAACTTACATTGGATTCAAAACTAAATATATAAGAAACCATAGTTTAACTTACAGCCAAACAAGCACTGTGAATAGTGACTTGCTACAGTACCCGCCCCCAAGAAGTGAACACAACTCTTGAGATTTGAACTTCTCCCAACCAAATCCGACATGGGAAGCTTCCTCTACCAAGGGCACCCTTTTTTGGTGAGATTGCAGCCTCTTAGAAGAGGCGTTTTTTTTAATATGTGCTGATTAAAACCCTCAAGAAATGCGGTTGGCTGTAGCTTTCAAAAAACAGTCCCAAAATGCTCCACAAGTGAACAACTCTCGTACAAATGTGAATGGAGTCTATGACAGTCCAAACCCCTTTGAAAATGACTTGAATAAACTACAAACAAAAACTTGTGTCTCCAAAATGAAGCCACCAAAAACTGATCAGCAACCTTAAGGTGGTGTTTCACACCCTCAAGCAGCTCAAGAACGAAGAACAAAGCCCCACCAGGCTTAACCCGCTGCAAGAAATCAGGAAACTCTAGTCTCCTTCTTCCTCCAAAGCAACACTTCCAAGTTTTCAACAAACAAAATCATCAATGCATGAGAAGGGCTGAACTTTCTCTCTTGATATTGATAATTTAACATTGAAATCACTATTCATTAAAGTGAGCACTATTCACTTAAGTTATTTCTTTTTTCACTTTAGGCATGAATAGTAACTGAGAAATATAAAGTGACCCCTTCCATTTGAAGACACATGGTCCCTAGGCCAAGGATGGTGAAATTAAAGGTGAGTATCATAAATTTAAGCACAAGTATCGTGCCGAACGCCACAATTCACCCTGCTACCATACTTTGGAGATCCACAATGCAAATTGACGACCAAGTGCCCGTCTGAGAAACCCTCTATCCAGAACTATTAGCCTACGAGGGTCAAGAAAATAGACTAATCCCCCAACTCTGATGCTCGTGAAAAAGGGGACATTACACTCTGGATGAAAGCGCGAGGAAGATCCCTCGAATTGAACGACTGTCTGTTGATATTCCCTCAATGCCGCGCATAGATACTTCATTGAGGCAAACTTCTCCTGCCAAGGTCTCTACAGATTTCCGACTAACACCTTCTGCACATCCGAGTCGGTGAGCGGGTAAGAAATCTGTGAAAAGAGTGCTTGATATCGAGTAATGAAATCAGTAACCTTCTCATGCTCTCCTTGCTTACATCAGACAAGGTTCGAAAAGGCCATCTTTGGCCCGATGTTAGTCTGGAACTGCTAGAGAAATTGATTTACAAGCTGATCGAACAAGAATATGGAGTTGTCAGGCAAGGAACAGTACCACTCTAGTGTTGTGTCCTTGAGAGATCGAGGAAATAATTTGGCCATCAAGGCATCATGGTGAAAAATGTTTGTACACATCACGTTGAAGGCTAACATGTGTGTTTGCGGGTCTTATTTACCGTCGTACTTCTCAAATTTGGGAATTTTCATCCCTTGGGGGATGGGAGTATTTAGAATTGCTACCGACAAAGGACTATGTGAGAAGAAAGGTTGGAAGATGGGTTGGGGAGAGGCTTGGGACAGACTCGCCAACCGATTGTGCATCTGACCCATGTTTTGTAGCAAAGCATTTAGAACAGGATCAGATGATGAAATACGACCAGTGGAGTTGCCGTCAGAACCACCATCGTAGCCATTGCTGTGACCGTCATACATACTAGACCCACCCGCCCCCATTCCACTAGAGATCCCACTGTTGAAGCCAGCACTGCCCCCTAGAAGGATGTTGAATCCTAGGGGTATTCTGCTTGCTTTGACAGTAGGGGATGGTTCAAGAGCGGAGACATTGACAAAAGGGCTTGTCTCAGCCATGCATACCGATGTCGTGGGCATCGAGATGCCAATCTATCTCTCATAGGCATCACCGACCTAGTTTTGTATGAGGGGACATATGCTTTCGTTAAGTCGGTAAGGCCACAAAGAAACTCTATGCCTGTCCGATCCTTGTCTAGCATATATCTTATTTCATTAACAACTCTAGCGGCTCTAGTTGTGTTTCTATCCTTCCCCAAATGATTCTTGAGATCCAAAAGCCTTCTATCCAAGGCAAGGAGGTGCTCTGCGGAAATAGTGATAGCGTCATCCTCATTCAGAGGTGGGGCTATAGGGGGAACAGGAGTAGGAATGTGAGTAGTTTTGTCGAAGAAACTCGTCTTAGCCCTTGACACTATCTCTTGAGAAGTGTAACTAGTAGTGACCTTTGAGAAATCCATTTTGAAGTGTCACTATCACACGCTCCTAACAATGTATCCAAAAGTTGTAGACTGCGTTGTGAAGCTCATAAAGCATCACAACACACAAGCCCACAACCTACACAAGATGCAAGAGAAGGAATCCCGACACAAAGAAATAGATATTACAAGGTTCATGTTGGGTTCACCAAAATGTAGAGGAGGGGGACGAACTGCTCAAGACCCCAGGTCATGGTAGGGTCTAGAACAACAGGCTGCCTTGATCTCAAGCTAATGGAATTGTTTCGGGAGAGTTTAGAGTTTAAAGGCTGAAAGGAAAAACAACCAGGTCGTTGCTGTCTTTTCACAAGCCCAAATGTTTCAGGAAGTCAGGTGAGCAAGTTTCCAGAGTCTGGACTATAACTTAAGCAGCTCACTATCAAAGGACTACAACGCGGGACACAAATGACAGCGCGACACGCTCGCTGGCGTCCTAGTGGGGCGCTGGAGTCTGTACGAACAAAAAGCATAAAGTACAGTCAAAAATTGAGGGAGACTTACTAACGACCTAACAAAAATAGTTTGGTGTAATAATAGAAACAAAAAGGAACATAATGATAACATAATAGGAAGAACGTTGTAACAAAATCTAACTACAAATTGATAAAGAAGGGTGAGGAAAGCACACCTTCCTACCCACGAGTTGATATCTTCAAAGTCTTCACTTGACGAACAACCTACACACATAAGAACAAGAAAATGTTGGGGCTGTGTTTAGAGGACTGCCGTAGGCAATCCCTCGCTTTGCTGTTTCCACCTCCACGGATAGCCAATATAGCAATGATTGGAGAAATATGATAAAGAAGCTATAGAATGGAAATACCAAGCAATACGTTGAATAACAATATGCTACGATATTAAAACGATAATGCAAAGTAAAAAGAAGATAGAGTGATATCACCTTCAACCATGTGTGCTCAAGGCAAATGGGAGAATGAGTGAGCTCGCAAGCTTTCAAAGATCGATGTTGCCGCAGCTACTGAGAGAGTAAACCAACAAAGAATCAACTTGTAGTTTCAATGGAGGTGGTAGAACTTGAGAATGCTGTGAGAAGAGTGTAGAAGACCAAAAATGATGCAAGAGTGATCCTGATAGATCAAGAAGTCCAAGAATGGAAGAGATAGTCATTTGAAGGTGAAATTGGAGGCAAAAGAGCCATTCAAAGTCGGTCCGAAGGGGAGGAGATGTTACACTTCGTGTCTAGTGGAGGAGTGTAATGACTATGTAGATTCCAGAGGCGGGAATCCTGTCAAGATGACAACATGCTGCGTAGACGTCCATGTGCCGTGCTAGCGTCTTAGACAAAATATCCCCTATCGACATGAAAACAGACTACCAAGTGGATGTGAAGATGGTGAAATTGCATTATTGGCCTTAATTCTCTAAAATATAAGATATGTAAATGTGGAATTTGCCAGGGGTGCAAATTCACGCCATTACACAAGTTCAATTGTTACCAAACGACCAAAGAGGAAGCACTTTATTCTTGCTTGCCTACACCTGTAAGTCACTAGATTTTTGGGTGCTGCAAGATTGCTGTTTTGCCCAAGGATGCCCTTAGCTTTGAATGTTGTAAAGTGAGAAAAGCATTATGACTCGTTTTTTAGGAAATAGACCCATATTGTTTTGAAAAGTCATCAACCGATAGCAATAATATTTTTCTCTAGACATAGTGTTTGTCTTCATTGGACTACACATATTAACATGTATTAGTATTAAAGTATTATTGTAATATTTAATGGTCATCTTAGCTTTTAGTTAGTCGGTAGTTTACTTTCAGTTATTTGCTTTAGTTCTTTTTAGTTAATGATTGTCTCTTTTTAGAAACATCGTTTTGTACTTTATTATAAAAGGAGTATTCCTCTCCTTATCAAATACATCAATTAATTATTATTTCATGGTGTCAAAGCATAGGCTCATTTTCTGGTGATTTTTTTGTGCAATAAAAATTCGCGTTTTCGTAAGAATTTTCTTAGATGTTTTTGCTCGATTTTTTCATAAAATTCGAAGGTTAATTGTTTACTTGAATTTTTTAAAATTTTTTTTTGAAGTTTTTTTTCCGATTTAAAAAAAAATCATGAGGATTTGTTCAAGGGAAGTTCAAATGTTTTTTTATGCCTGCAAGGAATTGTGTTTGTTTGCTGGAGTAAAATCGCGAGTTTTTTGCAAAAGATTTTTGAGGGTCCTTTGAAGAAATCGCGATATCTATTTCTTGGTAAAATCACGTAGTTTTTTGGCTTGAAAAAAAATTATGTCATTTTTCCTTATATGATCGCGTGACCTAGGGTTTGCTTTAGTTTTTTTGACTTTTGTGCTAGCAGTCACATTTTTTGGAGGAATCGCCCGGATTTCTAAAGGTGTTTTTAGTGATATTTGAGCACGACCTGTAACTTGTGATTTTTGGGCACTGTCATGGGTGGTTTTTGCCATTTTCTGCCACATGACCTGCAAACAGTTTTTGACGATTTTAAACAAATAAAATCATGAGTCTGCACATTCTTCTAGGGTTTCCTTCTGTTGATTTTTTGAAAAATTGTGCTTGCTTCTACTATTTGCGGGCTTGCTAGAAGACTGTGTTTTGATGAATTTTTTAGAAAATTCGTGGGTTTGCTAGCTCGTGGGTGTTGCTTCAGAATCAAAATTGTTTGAAGAGTTTTTTGCAAATTTTTTGTTTGAAAAAAATAATTTTGTGCTCTATTTCCATTGCGACTAGGGTTTTCATTAGAAATTTTGCAGCTTGTTTTTTAAAGATTATTTTTGAGAAAATCGATCCTAACTTTTGACGAATTTTTGGAAATTCGTGCCTCCTATGGCGCCTTGGTTTTTAGATCTAGGTATTTAAATCTTTTTCTCGATTTTTGGATAAGTTTGTGGGACCAACTGATTGCTTTGGTATTTGTGCTAGCCGATTACGTCATTTTTCGTGCCTTTGGAAAACGGGAGGGATGGCATCTATGCATTCTGAGTAGGAGTCTACCTCTTATGCATTGATGGCCAAAAGACCAACATATCATGTCAAATCATTTCCGTGGTACTTTGATTTTGGAGCCTCTTGACATTTCACAAACATGAGAGACTAGTTCACATAGTATATGGCTTGCTTCGATTTCGTCATCTTTGGTGGTGGTGAAGAGTATACAGTTGTTGGCAAGGGCAACGTTCAAATCACATTTGGTGTGAGAAATTTAATATTTCTCAATGTATACTATGTGCTGGGCATGGAGCTCAATCTGCTCTCAGTGAGTTAGATTATGCAACACTGTCCGAAGTTGGACATCATCTTTAGCTCACACAAGTGTTGAATTATTGTTAAGGAGTCCAAGAAAACTGGGTAGTTGGGTGAAAGATACCCTCTCAATTTTTTCTTGATTTTTAATATCAAATACAATGCAACCATGCACCCGTTAAGGTTAGCTCAAAAACCAAAACGATGCGGAATAGTAACTCTAACCGAGAATGCGCCCTAAGACCTGATGAGGGAGGAGGGGCGGGCATATGGTCAGAGGATCCCTAGGATCTAATTAACTCAATAACTGAAATGATTACAATTGAGAAAGGGGAATAAAACTCAACGCCAAGAATGTTCACCAAGATCCTTGAAAGGCGAGGTGATAGCATATGGCGGAGTACTAATTGCAAAACTGAAATTAACTTAGGCGGTGAACCAGCCATCAAAAATTCCGTGCTACCACTTAAATTATTGGGGGGAAAGAGCATTACAATTTCAAACTAATTCATCCACTGCGATAGGCATCCATCAATGGTGGGAATTCGCCATTTAAACAGTGGGTGAGATAGAAAGATACAAATGTTTATTCTTCCAAACTGGCGATAAACCATCCAGGGGTTATAATGTGTGAATTAAAACACAAGTAAATGCATAAATATAAATGACTGGATTAGTACTACTAATTCTCAGCCTTACAATGTAAATTGAAAATTACATAGATTTCCAATAGAAATCTACTCCAAAACAGCTGCAATGATGACACTATATTTCTGATTACAAATAAGAATGAACACACCCAAGAAATATAGCACGAAATGGAAATAACCAGGTCTGATATACAAAACTAACAAATTGAATGTTCAGACCAACAAGCTAGGAGATCATCAAAATGCTCATATCTCCTTCGATACTCAACCAAATGACACCAAATCAATTGCAAATGAAAGCTAGGTGAAAGGCGACCAAGAACAAATCATTAAACAACTTCAAAACCCTTCTAATTATTAAGCACGCATCCCAAGAAAAAATCTGAAAATGATAACCCTCCTGGACAAGGTGACTTGCTCTAGAAAATTGTAGACATCATAATAAAATCTGAAAATGCACAAGAATGATTGCCTATAGCATAAGAAATGATTGAGCAAATACCCATATGCAAATTAAAATCACTTCAAAAGCTGTAAATGAAAACTCGTTTCAGCCATACTTGAACCAGCAAGCACAAAACTGGAAAATCTCACCAAAATCTTCAACATTGATGCACAATATGCACTTCTGATTGAAGCACACTCACAATTGACCATCTAGGGAACCATAGTTTCAGGCTCGAAGAATGGAGTAAATTTGCTAAGCTTTCCTTTAGCCGGATTCTAGATTTCAAATCAGCAGCATAACTTTACAATATTTTCCAAAGATAATAAATGAGAGAGCAAAGGCCTTCTTTTATAAGTTTTGAGGTGACCCTTCAGCTTCTCCATAAAAAACTCCCTTTCTTGCTCTTGAAAATATTTTAATTTTAAAATATTTCTTCCCTCTTATTTTGGCGTCCAAACTTTAGGAGATAATTTTTTTTTAATAAAATCAATAACCATCTCCAAAGTGGGGAATCCCATCCTTAAAATAATTAATTGACTTTAGAAATAATAAATATTTCTTTCATGAGACGTCTTCCCTTTTATGACCACTTTTAAAAACAACATGAAGTTATTATGCTAGGCCAAGATCATAAAATATTAAAATCATTAAATGATTTAAATAAATCATTTATTCACAAATGCACCTCAGAAAGCCAAATTAGGGAAAATTCAACTGCTCTGCTCAAAGTGAAAAGCTTATTATGCTGTTGCCGATTGGAGTCCTGCTAAAAATAGAACTTAATAAAAATAGTAAATTCTGAAAAGTTGCTCCGCTCACTTTGCATGTCATACCATTGCGAAGCTCTCAGAAAACCCGGAAAGAATCCGCACTCCAAATCTCGAAACTCCAATGCGCTGGCTAAAAATAGCAAGTTCCGGAAAATGTTGTCTGATGGAGATGCATGTCACACCATTCCGAAGCTCTCCAAAAACCCAAAAAACATCACCTGACATGCATTAGAAGCTCATGCATGCAAACCCTCAAAACTGCTCCAGAAGAATAGAATAGGAAACCCCAATTTTACCTCTGACAAGCCTACGGGCTTCCGGAAATAGGCTATCAGGCATTGAAAGGCAAATGGCAAAAATGGGGACATTACATTGGGCTCAAGGATCATGGTTTGTATCAATTGGTTGATATTGGAGATTCTCAGGAGCATGCAATAGTTGCGAAGAGTTCATCTATCAACACTCTTTGGCATTAACAGTATGGGCATCTCAACATTGCCTACCTCTCTAAGTTGGCTTGAGAGAATTCGGTTGAAGGCTTACCTAAGATTCAACGACAGACACATGGTGTTTGCGAAGCCTCCCAAGTAGGGAAGCAACATCATACTCCATTTTTCAAATGGAATGTCTTGGAGAGCATCCAAGGTTCTACAACTGGTTCAGGTGGATGTTTGTGGACCAATGAATACTGCATCGGTCATTGGTGCCAGGTATTTCCTTTTGTTTGTTGATGATTTCAATAGAAAAATGTGGGTGTATTTCCTCAAGCCAATTTCAGATGTGTTTAATGAATTTCAAAAGCTTAAGGCATTAGTTGAAAAAGAGTCAGGATGTCAAGTCATAACTCTTAGATCAGATAATGGGGGTGAGTTTTGTTCAAACCAATTCATCGACTTCTGTGCTAAACACAACATCAAACGTCAACTTACCACACTGTATACCCCTCAGTAGAACGAAGTTGTTGAGCGACGGAACCGTACAATTACATAAATGTTCCCAAGAAGTTTTGGGCTAAGGCAGTGTATACTGCAGTGTACCTTCTTAACCAGTCTCCCACATAGGTCTTCAAGAAGATGACCCCAGAGGAAGCATGGTTTGGGAGGAAACCAAGAATCATTCATCTCAAGGTTTTTGGTTGAACTACGTATGTTTGGATTCCAGATGCAAGAGGACTAAGTTGCACTCCAAGAACCAAAATTTGATGCTAACAGGATACAATGACAATCATAAGGCCTATCGGTTGATTGATGTGGACACTAATCGTTTGACATTCAACAGGGATGTTGTGCTTGATGAAGAAGGTGAGCACGTTTTGCTCTCTTCTCCCATCAAGAGTCCTGCGGATCAATCTCTAAAGACTAAGGCTTTGGATGTTAAGCTTCCATTAGCTCCACCTGAAGGGAGGGATTTTGATGATTTTGACATTGTGGAATCTCTGAGGCATGACCCTATACCAGCAGAGTTCCCTTCGGATAACCTGGATCAACATCCAAATGATATTATTTCAGGCAGCCCAATTCATGATGATGATCATCCTGATTTGGATGAAGATGCATCTCCTCCTCATCCTAAGTGGTGGGCGAAGCTCATTGGTGATGTTCACGATGATGAGCTTGTTGAGGGAAGATCGTCTAGAGGCAAGAACCAGATGAACTTTGCTCTTATGGCCAACATTTAGAGTGTTTGTGAGCCCCAAGATTATTCAAGGCAAAGGGTAAACCTGAATGGGAAAAGGCTATGGATTCTGAGTGTCATAGTCTATTGAAGAACAACACATGGGTTCTGTCAAATCTTCCACCAGGGAAGAACCCATTGGTTGCAAATGGGTCCACAAGGTGAAATACAAAGTTGATGGAACATTGGATAAATACGAGGCTCGGTTGGTGGCTAAGGGGTTCTTGCAGAGAGAAGGTATTGGCTATGAGGAGACCTTTGCTCCAATAGAAAAGATGAGCACCATTCGATTTGTCCTAGCCATGGCAACACAGTTTGGCTGGAAGGTCCACTAGATGGACGTGAAGAGTGACTTCCTCAATGGAGATTTGGAGGAAGAGGTCTACATGACACAACTTCCTCATTTCAAAGTTGCAGGCAAAGAGCACAAGGTATGCAAGTTGCTGAATGCTCTTTATGGCCTAAAGCAGGTACTAGAAGATTGACAATTACTTGGTCACACAAGAATTTCAGAGGAGTCCCTCAGAGGCAAATCTGTATGTCAAGAACACTGGTAGTGATATCATCCTTCTTGTCATCTATGTGGATGATATCATCATTACTGTCAGTGGGTTACATTTGCTTGAACAAAACAAGTCGAATTTGTGTCAGGCATTTGAGATGACAGACTTGGGTCTCCTATGATGAGTACACAAATATACTGAGAGGGGGGGGGGAGGAGGGCGGAGGGGGGAGTGTGAATCAGTATATTACAATTTTTACCTTCTCAAATTTTATCAAATTTAAATTCTTAACACAATAACAGCTATGCAAGAATATAACAATACGAACAAGTTGACACCAGGATTTTACGTGGAAACCCTTACGAGAGAAAACCACGGTACAAAATTATGTACTTTATAATAAAATAGGTTTACAATGGTAGTAGGCACCAACCTACTAGAGGCAGCAACTTCTTAATCAGTTATGTAGGCACCAACCTGTAAGGAGCACCGACTCCCTAACTTGATTTAGTAGGCACCAACCCACAAGGAGCACCAACTCCTTCTTACAAGGCACCAACCTTGACTTTCTTGACTGAAAATTTCAAATGTAGAAGAAGATATTTCAATAGATCTGCTTGTTGCTTCAATTCTATCCCTTTTTTGTGATGCATGCTCTTCCTTTTAAGCTCACACAAGAAATGTATCTCTGCACTTCTACAATCAAACTCTACACTCACACCTTTTTTTGAAACTGAATTGAACTATGTATATATATATTGATCTCTTTGTATCAAGAGATACAACCTTTGAAAATAATGTGCCTTTTGATAATCTATTTTGCACCACTTCAGATCTGCCTTAATGTATTAGTTTGTTTGTATTTATCAAAGGAACCTTCAATTGCACCACTTCAGATTTTTAATAAACATAAATTGAACCATTTGAAGAAAACAATTTTTTATTGTTTTTGCTTAACCAAAGGTAATTGCACCTCTTCACCTATTATGAATTAATCAATTTTTGTTTTGACAATGCTGAAGTTTTTAATAAATCACATCCTTTCACAGCTTTAAAGAAATCACACCTTTTACTAGTATCGTTCCACTTTAATGAACAAGACGTGTCATTCTTTTAAGTTGCATCCTTTAAAAAGAATCGTGCTTCTTTGGATTTTTGAATTTTTCTTCCTACGTCAGATGTTTGAAGTTTGTCTTTTTCTGCAGTTCATGCACAGCAGCTTAGTCACAAGGTTGTTTTGTCTTTATTTGACCTCTTAAAAAGAAGCCCGATATCTTTTGAAAAAAAATTGTCTTTTCAGAATTTATCGCCGCACTTTTCTTGTGAATAAGACAAATTTGTCTTATTTGATAGTTTGTTCTATTTTTAAGTTTGTTGGATTTTACTTTAGATAAGACATTTGTCTTATTCATTTTTGTATTTATCAATTTCTGTTTCATTGTAACTTTGTCTTGATTGACCTTCCTTCCATAAACTAGCAATCTGTTATATCTTCAAAGATATCGATTTCTTCAGAATTACGTTGCTTTTAAAAACTGTTCATGCTGATCTTCATACATTGTTCCCTCCTTAGATCAATTTGTTATTGATATGTTATCTGATCTGTTCATAACTCTGCTTTATACCTGTTCTCCTATTTGTCTTATGCCTGATATAACTCTGCTGTATTCTCCATTTTTACTTTTGCTTAAATCTTTGACATCAATGACAATCCAACATCCTACACTATTGTTTTGGTGTAGAAGTTTGGCAGACAAGTGGTAGTATCGTCATTTCTCAGTTGAAGTATGCTAGGAGTTTGCTGGAGAAATTACGGATGGAAGATTGTAAAATCTCATCCATTCCCATGGAGAAGGGGCTGAAACTTTCAGCCAAATCAGACTCACCAATGGTGAACAAGTCAGCATTTAGGCAACTAGTGGGCAGCCTCATCTATCTTAATTCCACTAGACCCGATCTCAGTTTTGTTGTGAGCTACATTTCTCGTTTTATGATTGCCCCTAAGGCAAAACATTGGGTTGTAGCGAAGCGAGTGTTGAGATATGTGAAAGGAACACTTGACTTTGGAATTCTGTATTGCAGATGCAAAGATCCTAGGCTGGTTGGTTTTATAGACTCAGATTGGACAAGTTTAGTTGATGACAGGAAGTCCACTTTCCGGGTATGGTTCAATCTTGGTACGGGTGCAGTCACATGGACAAGCAAGAAGCAACAGGCAATAGCTCTTTCCTCAACAAAAGCAGAGTATTGGGGAATAGTTAAGGTGACATGTAAGGCAGTATGGCTTCAGAGGATGCTTGGTGACATGCATATGTCTCAAGTAGGCCCTTCACCCTTGTTTTGTGACAACCAAGGGGTGCTAAAGCTTGCCAAGAATCCAGTCTTCCAAGAGTGAACCAAGCATGTTGAGCTTCATTGTCACTTCATTAGACAACTTGTTGAAGATGGATCTGTGATGTTGCAATATGTTCCAACTAAGGATCAGACTGCAAACATTCTCACCAAGTCCCTCAGTCTAGATAAATTTGTAAAATTTCGGGGTAAACTTGGTGTAGCTAGTAGAATGACCATTAAGGGAGGGTATTAAAGTATTATTGTAATATTTAATGGTCATCTTAGCTTTTAGTTAGTCGGTAGTTTACTTTCAGTTATTTGGTTTAGTTCTCTTTAGTGAACAATTGTTTCCTTTTAGAAACATCGTCTTGTACTTTATTAGAAGAGTATTCCTCTCCTTATCAAATACATCAATTAATTATCATTTCAATTAGGTTTAAGGCCCCTTTGATACATGTGCTTTAATGGGTGTCAACTTTGTTTTTCCATTTGACAATCAATACATATGTCTTAGTTATCTTGAACGAAGGGTACTCCATCGACTATGTTAGTCTTACTAAGTATAGACAAATAATGATAATGGAGGTTCCCATACGTCTCATGCTGAAGTACACTATTATTCTCCATTGCTTCTAGTTCGTGAGTGTTACCTCATTTGTGATCAACAAGTTTATACAATCCCTTCTCACCAACTTCCCTGCAATCATCTTGTTATTATGGAGAGTTGTGATCACACATTTGTTGCTTTGAAATTTTACTAAAAGAGTATTGTTATGTTTTGTTCATGTCAGAAACAGATCAAACATTCTTGAAAGTATAAACTTATAGTATTGTTCAAAGTGATGTGAGCATCATCACGTCCTTCAACATAGCAAGTCCAATCATCACCTAATGAAACATATTCACTTCTGTTCTTATCTTCAGCAAAAGTTATGTACTATTCTTTGTGACATTCTTAGTTTCTATATGAACAAAGTCAAAATATTAGGTTGTTGACTTAATTGATTTGTCCTAGGACACAACAAATACAAGTTCTCCTATCACCATTTGGTCATCACTCTCAATAGCACTTGCATGCTTTGATCCCGTTTGGCAAGCCATACCATTCATTCTTTTCTGGTAATTTCTCTTAAGATGTCCAAGCTCATGACATTAAAATTGTTTCCATTTTGATCTCTTGTATATGCATTAGTGCTTTTGAAGGCGCCATTGGGTAAACTATTGAGCATGAATTCACCTTTATTCCTTACACCAAGTATTGATTCTTTTTTTTTTTTACAAATGATGATAACTTCTCAAAGTGAAGCATTTGGGTTCATGCAATCAGATGCAAGGATTCAACAAATGAAACATAGGATGATGGTAAGCTCTATAAGATCAAAGCTACCATATCATCATCATCCACTCAATTTTGAATAGCTGACAACTAATCATTAGGATCTTAGAACTGCAATAGTGATTTTGAAACCGATCCTCCATCCCACAACTTATGGTTTTTTCTGTTTAATTTTTGAGATTTGTGTAAAAGCAGTGTTTGTATAATTAATAATAGCCATTGTTGGCCATTAATAATCGATACAAATCTTGACAAAATACATAGTTTATAGTCAATAATATTTAGAAATATCAAAACAATTATCTCTGCCTCCAACTTTCTTACAGATATGTACTATAAATTCCTAATAAAATTTATTCCAATGTTTTTGACATTCTTCTACCATGACTTTAATCAAACTTACAAGCTCCTTCTTACTTCCATAAAAAAGAAGAAGCTTGTTAGGCCTTACTTTAGAAGAAAATAAAAAGTAAAAAGGTTTATGATACCAAGAAATGAGAAACTTGGTTGGGCTGCAGCTTCTGGTTTGTATTGTTCCCAAAATTGGTACAAACATTCAGGATGTTGCCTTTGCCTTATATTACCCGTGTGCATCATGTGCTTTTCTCTAAGTTGCCGAATCGGGTACGGGTACGTGGGTATGGTACGTCGGTACGACAATTTTTTTTTTTGAGATGTGGGTACGTTTGGATACGTCCGTACAAAAAACATATAAAAATCAGAGATATATACATATACAATATAATAATCTATTAATATAATTTTTTATAACATAATTAATAAATTAATAATATTACAAATATGTTTATATTAAATTATTAATATTATTTCATAATAATATTATAGTATTATATAATATTATGTTATTAAATAAATTTATAATAATATTATAATACTGAATAGTGAATATCTATATTATAAATTAAAATTATAATTTATAAATTATAAAATTATAATAGATAATGAATTTATAAACATTAAGAAACTATAAATTTATACTTAAAATTATAATATAATTATAAATTTATAATGTGATAATGAATTTGTAAACATATAACTATAATTTATAAACATTAAGAAACTAAATTAGAAAAGAAAAAACAATTGAAAAAAACTTGCAGAAATCACGCGGGCTGGAGATATGGTGAAGTCGATAACAAATGACTGCAACCACCTGCCTGCAACCGCACCTGCAACCACTTGCCTGCAACCGCGCCTGCAACCACAAGCATTTCAAACGCGAAAATCATGAAACCTGTCTGATTCCACGGGGATTCCGGGATGTATCCGATTCCAAACGTCCCGTACCTGGAATCGGCAGGTAAAATGGCCGATTCCGGTAACTTAGGCTTTTCTATTTCTGCCTCCTCACACTACACAAACTGCTACGCTTGGTAACAGAAGGCAGCAAAATTCACAGTGGAAGGTTGCCTGTTTAGCTTCATGAAGGTTTTAAATCTGAATGACCACCACTCCCAGCAATTGTCACAGCTTCAACCTTAAAGTCTGCTTGCTGCACACACGTCACAACTCACTCATTCACTCTGTCCAATGTACTGCCTTAAATTTTGAATGCAGGCACCATATAGATTGCTTGCCGTGCCTTCATGTCATCATGATTATCTGTGTACCTGAAATTGTCTGTCCCCCAAAGTGGATTTGATTATTTATTGGATGCTCCCTCACATCCTTCCCAGGTCTTCCATGCTTACAGAAACACCACTGTTCAATGAGTATCTTTCGTCCTAACTGCAGAAGAGTGCAAAAAGCTTATCCATATGAGGCATCCAGAAGAAGACTAGCCCTGATACCATCTTAAATTGAAAGCACAGTCTGTATTTTTTTTATTACATTATGTTGCTCTAAATAAGCTGGAAATATAATACAATTACAATACACGTGTAACAATCTACACAAAATGAGAATAACAACATGAACTCAGTTTCAACACCACCTAATTTAGCATTTAATCAAACAATGAATAGTTAACGTTATATAACATTAGAAGAAATACATATTGGTTGAATACTTAATTGTAGGATATGACAATTTCTTGATTATGTACTAAATGCATATTTGTTGAATTTTGCTGTTATTTGACAAACAACCATAGAAGAACACAATTATGTTTGAGACTGCAAAAATTCAAATCAAATAAATCATAAATGGCATCCTTGATACAGGCACGCTATTTAGTTCCCAGTTGTTGGTAAGAATTCAGTATGAGTGGATCAAGTGTTCTCCTTGCACAATTTATTTGGTAGTAAGTAGACCTTGTAAAGATATAAGATGTGTGTGTGTGTGTGTGCATATGCATGTATGCCGCATGTGTCTGTGTCTGTCTGTCTACACATGCGCTTGCACGTATGCGCCTATGTTTGTGGGTGCATGCCTAAGTGCATGCGTGCATGTGATTTTTACATAAATCTTTATGTTGATTATATGATTCTGATTATTCATTTCAATTTTTAGGAACAATTTTTTCATTGAATTATAGGAATATTGTTTTTTCGGAGGTTTTTGAATAGGAGAGATTCCTGTTTCTTTAAAATGGTAATAAAGGTTTTTACTTATCACAAACAGGATAATATTGGAGTCTTTGTAGACCAAAATGGTAAACTACTTCAAGAAGGAAGGATATGCTGGTCTGAGGCACCTGTCTCTGTTGCTATCCATTTGCCATATGCTATTGCTCAACTACCACGACATATTGAGGCTAGCTTATTTTTCTACTTGAAGCCTTGAAATTTGTTTGATGGGTCTTTCTTTTATTTGTAGTTGAAAATTCACCATCTTTACTGCTATGATATCTCGTCTGACTAGAAGTGATTGTTTAACCTATAATTGTTGCAGATCAGATCACTAAGGGCTCCTTATCCATTGGTTCAGACATATCCCCTCCGGGATGTTCATCTTCTTCTATCAAGCAGTAACTGTGTTGTTGCCGCATTAGAAAATTCTGCTTATGGTCTTCTCCCAGTTCCAATTGGTGCGCAGGTATGACTTGATTTAATTTGCTAATTTTTCTAGTTGAAACATTGCCGATCAGATCTTGCAGATTATGGATTTTGATTTTACATATTGGTTTCTTATGGGCAATAATGCATAATTATTAACCATCTGCTTACTTTCTTGAGTGATTCCTACCTATGAAGATGTGGGGTTGAGAAGAACATTGTATTATGTGTGAAATGTAGCAAGATGATGTTGGTACAGTTAAGGATCATTGAAAAACAGAGTCAATTACTCATCCAAACAGTGTGTGCTGTGCTAAACCTTAAGCACAAGAACACAAGGTCCAAACACTTAATTGGAAGCTAGAGGAAGAAGGCATCATCATAGTACTTTAAATTGACAGAATTTCTGAGTAGCTAAGGTTCTTCCAGGACAAACTTATTATAAATATTAGAAAGGTAGTGCCCTAAAAAGTATTATAAAAATGATGTATTCTCATACACTCCGGGAGCCCCAGCCTTTAATAACTTTTCATTTTCAGAAGCTCTCCCACTAAGAATTCTATTCTTGTAGCCATACAATCTCTTCATAGAAATATTCTTTGGGTGTAGAGTGGTTGAGAAATGATAAAATAAAATTATGTATCAAGGGTGTTTATACTCTTCTTTACGGCTGACATGTCTGTCTGATTTTGCTCACTGAATTTTTTCCTTCCTGGCTTTGTGTGCATTAAACACTCTTCTAGTTGCATACAACACATATTGAGGGGCTTTATAGGATGCATCGAGGTGTTTACATGTTACCCTGTAAACTCCCATCCAAGAGTCATGCCCCCGCCTCTCCCCCTCTCCCCCCAAAATAGAATGTAGCTTTCAATGAAGGTCAATCAATATTTCCTATGTCCTGCAAAAGAAGGTCAAGGCAATGAGCTGCACAAAGGGTCCAAAAAAGTGTTGGATACCTCTCTTGAAGCAATCTTCCAACTGCCACATTTACTGCTGCATTGTCAGTAACCACATGGACAACATTTTCTATGCTCACCTCTAAAACAACCTCCTCCAACATGAAGCTCAATTTTTTTGCATTCTTTATTTTGTGGGAGGCAAAAATTGATTTAAAAAAACCAACTCACCATTTGAAGCACAAAAAAGCTGAGGAGGGTGCGGTTCCTTTCGTCAGTCCACCCATCTAAAATAATTATGTATCTAAACTTTCGCTATTGCTTCTTCTGATCTTCCACAATTTGTTCTACATCTCCAATAGCATCTTAAAGCAATTTGCCACTTAAATCTTTTGAAGAGGGCACGTTGTACCTTTCTCCTGCAACTCTCAATGCTGTCACCAAACACTCCCAATATGGACTCTTGCCACATTGAAGGGAAGGTTGTAATACCAAATTTTTTCACAAGCTTCATCTGCTTCTT
This sequence comes from Sequoiadendron giganteum, assembly GCA_007115665.2. NCBI lineage: Eukaryota > Viridiplantae > Streptophyta > Pinopsida > Cupressales > Cupressaceae > Sequoiadendron > Sequoiadendron giganteum. The sequence goes on along the minus strand of CM021102.1, from coordinate 13,267,103 downwards.
TTTGCACCTCCTTGTTCCACCCTATAGCTTCTAATAAAGGTTGTGTTCCTGGTACAATTTCAGGCACAAAAAGTCCTTGTGATTGAACTTTGCTCAAGCTGGATGAGGAGGATGGGCCACATATACATGCATTGTGACTAGAGCCCACAATGCCTTGCATATCCAAGTCAAATTCTCTTGAGTAATTAGGAGCAGTGGCTTCCTGTATGGTTGCTTGTGTCTTCGCCCTCTACAATTTCTTTTCATCTAGTGTTGCAAGAATGGCCTTGCATAGCCACATTAAATTCTCTTGAGAAATTAGAAGCAATGGCTTCTTGTATGGTTGCTTGTGCCTTCACCCTCTCCAATTTCTCTTCATCTAGTGCTGCAAGAAGGGTCATCATCTCTCGTTTCACCTCTTTTGGGGTTGCTTCACACGGCTTAGCATTATGACAAGGAATGCTTGCAAGATGGTATTTGAGGTGATTGATGCCTCCACAAAGCTTCTTCTTGCACCAAGTACAAATCATGGACCCTTGTACTTGTCCAATTATGCCATATTTCTAAGTGGGGTCATGACTTGCATGGGGTCTCCTTCCAACAGGTTGACTTCCACTTGTTGAGTTCGAACTAGATGTAGAGTCAAATGCCATTGCGATTATATATTAACCTACAATATTGATAAGTACTTAAATCGTGATTAAAAAAATATAGCAATTTGAAGTTGAACATGAATTTTTAAAAATCATCTAAAATTCAAATGCATTTAAAAAATCTAATTATAATTTTTTATATGGTAATTTAATTAACAAATTTGATAAAAATATGATAATAAAATCTCTTAACCCTAAAATATAAACTCTATATTGAAAAAAGTAAAAGAAAAGAAAACAATTAGAAAAAATTGATTCAAATCTGCGTAAATCATTTAAATTTAATCAATCCAATCAATTCAATTTAATCATTTAACATGCTAAAAAAATTAGAAATCATTTACAAATTTAAATGCTTAGGAAAAGAATAAAATTGGAACTAGTCTATTGCAAATATGAAAATTTTTGGAAATGTTTTCTTCAAATTTAAAAAATCTTCCCGATGTGCTCTTAAATTCATGCTTGCTGTTGTGCGTGTAATGGAGGGGTGAATGCAGGGTTTATAGACTAAAAACTGTGTGAAAGGCACATTTTTCTTTGGTTTTTCTGCGTTTTATCTATATCATACACGTTTTACTTGCAGTGGCAAGTTTTGTCATTAGACTTGCGAAGTTTTGGCAAGTACTAGCCAAAAAACTTGGAAAAACTTGGCAATTTTTCATTGAAAACCCAGTTCCTTGACTTGGTGAGTTAACATTAAAAAAACTTGCATTGAAAAGAAATTTGTGAGTACTCGGAAACTCATTGAGTACTTGTCAGGTATGTAAACTATGCTACAAACCATGTCCTCTTTATCTTATACCACAAAGTGCTCTGAATGTGACATCTAGATCTCCTCTTCCAAATCTTCATGTAAGAAAGTTGTCTTGACATCCATTTGCTCATCCTCTAGGTCAAATGCAACAATAACTGACATAAAAAGTCTAATGGATGTAAGCTTTGCAACAAGAGAAACGATCTCAACAAATCAATTCCCTCAACTTGGGAATTGTAGAGTAGGGGGATTCGTCACCCCCAAGGCTCCAAGTCACGGGAGAGCCTCAAGGAATGAACTGCCCTAAACTACCTCGGGTTGACTAATGAATTAAGAAAGGAAAGACAAGCTAATAAGGAAGGGAAAATAGGACCCTACTTCCCTTTTGCTAATGACAGGTGTTTCGGAAATTGGGTGAGTAGACTACAAGGTCTTGGACTGCGACTTAGACAACTCTTTGTCTAAGGATGGAAGTGCGGGAATCGGATTTCAGCGCGCCATGTTGGAGTCTCAGGGACGCGTTGGCATCTTGTATGGACAGCGAGTTGAATGACAAACAAAGACACTCAAGGTCTACTTACAACCCAAATAACAGAGTTTTACAGTTTGACAGTTAAATATGAAAATGCGAAAATAAACAGTACATCAAGAAGAATATTGGAAAGAATTATTCTAGTGATGAAAATGGTAAGGAAAGAGTAGGAAAAGATACCTTTCATGTGCAGTCCAGTTATTCAACTATAACTCCAAGTGGACGAACCTGCGCCTACACACACGGAAACAAGAAAAGTGTTGAGTGGTGTTTTGAGGCCTGCCTCAGTTAGACCCTTGTTTTGGTGTTCCCACCTCCACTGACAGCCAAATATACAACGATATAGAGAAAAAGCGATAAAGGAGAGAAAATGGAAATCACATAACAAGGTCAAGAGCAATAACAACCTAAATGCTACTCTACAAGACGATAAATGCAAGCAAATGAAGAGACACAATGTTACCTTCCCTGCTATAAGCACTCAAGGCCGATAGAGGAAGGGAGGGAACAACACCACCACACCGAGGAGACAAAGCTTCGTAAACTTGCAACGACGATGGTGTTGAAGCAAGAATACTCCATAGAGATCAAGTAGAAGGCTAGTAGCAACAAGATAGAGCTATGGAGAAGCAAGAATGATCAAGAAGTGAGAGATTGAGCTTGAGAGTGAGAGATTGAGCTTGAGAGTGAGAGAATTAGCATGGAGTAATAGAATGAGTTTGAATGGGTAAAATGGAGACAAGGAGTCGTTTTTCATCGGTCAAGACCCAATAGAGAACGTTACATTAGCGACCAATTAGGATGACATGGCGACGTGCGGACGTCCGTGTGGCGTGCATGCTTCCCCGACAAATATTCCTACACCGATGCAAAAAGACAAGGACACGCAGGAAGATTAGGAAGACGATGGCGGGTTTGTGTATCATTGTACTTGTAATTCTAAAGGGTAAATAAATGGGAAATTTGCCTAGGGTGCAAATTTGTGCCATCACATTTTGGCCCCACTTTAGCGAGCATACATGTTAGTGTGTATGTTAGCTAAAGTAGAAAGAGGTTGAAGAGAATATACCAATATCGTCGAGGAAGCAAATCTTCGATCTGACATACCTAGACGTGAAAGAGGAAGCACCATAGGTTCTCGGTTCTGCAAAGCTAGTTGCAATCTGACCACAAACATGTTAGGCTGTAGACAAACATGTTAGGCGAAAAAACCAATCATAAGACACACATTCATAAGACACAAGACACAAGCTGGCATGACAAGACACAGTCTCATCAGATACATTGATTAGATAGATAAGCTTGTGGCTGCTGCAAATTGCGTTGCAGGACAGCCATAGAAAAGACGGGTCTTGTCAAGCTTCCCTCAAGCTAGATGCCAAGATATAAGATGTCTAATACCAAGACACAACAACATCAAATATCAAATAAAAGACACACATTGCAAACTACGAAATAATTCATTATAGGAGAAAGCTTTCAAAGGGGGTTCCTTCGGTAGGGAACCCTTCAAGACACCAAAGGGCCCATTCAAGGGAATGCTCCAATTGAAAGACACCACATTTTTCGTAAGTTATTCTGTTATCAAGGGATCCTTTTGAAAGATCTTTTGTCAAGGAATCTGTTTGGAAAGAATCCTGAGAGAATATAACATTTTGAAAAAATGAGAGATTTCAACGAGGGATTCTTTCATCAAGGAATTCATTGTAAAAAAAATTGACACCAAGAAATCCTTTTGAAAGAATTCGCCTTCTTGAAAATTAGAACATCATAATCTTATGCACTCTTATGTTCTCACCTTGGCTATATAACCAAGGGGTTTCTACTACATTTGTACAAGCATATCATATCATTGACATTGAACACAATTTATTCTTGTCACATCATTTTCTCTCTTCTTTGTGCTTTCCATTTGGTCCATAGATCTTGGCATCCATAGCCAATTCTAACATGGTATCAGAGCATGTTTGATTCTAACATGCCTGAATCTGCCCCTTCCACACCTTTAACAAGATCCAATCAGTACATGACTTTCAAATTTGGAGTTTTTAGCCCATTTGCATCAATGTCTCCATCAGGAGGGACTTGTGTATTACTAGTGTTACCTTCCTGCCCTAAGTTGTTATCAGAAACAAGCTCAAAGAGTATTGCATCTTTCCATCTTCTTTTCAGTAAAGTATTCACCTGTCTTAGCATAGTATCCATAACTAATGCAATACATAACTCATGTAGGATAGAGTACATAGTTGCAAGGGGATTTTCTGCTGCAGCCATTCTGTGTTCCAAATCATCACCAGTATTCAACCGCTGTATTTCAGCAATCTTTAGAGGTCCGCTTCTCTTTCATACAAGCAACTCTAAATGCAATATCCTCCATAAAGATAAATTTATGGGATACCCAAGTGTAAGTTGAACTTTGAATTCCCCATCAACACAAAGTATCACTCTACCATCAGACACCAAGACACTTGAAATTTCACCTGGAAGAGATGCTTCAAGCAAACGTGATCGTAATAGAGTGTCCAGTTTTGGCAAGGCTAACTCCGTCTCTTTTCCAGCAAACTTCAGGCTTGACTTCTTATCTTTCATAAAGAAATCAAACTCAGATCACCATCCCTTCATATATTATTCATAGGATATGCAGATTACAGTCTGCTGTAGCACAACGACCTGCAACTAATAGTATGCAATGCAACTAAGAATGCAGAAATTACAAACTGCAATTTAGAACCTGGATCGAAGTCTATGAAAGAACTGAACCAGCAAACAAAGATCAATTGATCCCTTCTCCAAAACGTCTTTATGATGCTAAGAGGCAACGCTAATACTCCCTGGTGGTATGCGACCTCTCTCCAAGCAGTTTCGATGCACAATTTGACTTATTCCCTAAAAATCGAATTCATTTGATGCTTACACAACTGTGCCGGGGTTGCTAGAATATCAAACTGCTTATCATCCAGAAGGTGCGCCCAGATTTCATATCAGGCATATCAACTTCTACGAATTTTAGAAGATCATTCTCTTCTAGGGTAATGAGTACCCTAAACTTCGAATAGTTGAAGTTTGAAGCCCCATCAAGCATATCTTCTACCTTGACACCAGTCACCATCTTCTTTTCCGAGTAACTGCCCTAAACAAAGAATTGTCTTCCACACAATCCAGAATTATGCTTAGTCAAATCTGATCAGTTTTCTCTCGAACGTTGGCTTTGATACCATGTTAATTTTGGATTAGAAATGAACAGTAAGCAGAAAAATAAACACAGAACAGTGAACACAAGATTTTTATCTTGGGAAAGCCCTTCTACTCAAGGGAGAAAAACCCAGCAATACTTTACTAATGATAGTTCAGATACAATAGTGCAAAATAGCACTTGAGAATCAAGCCAAAATAGCTAGAGTACAATGATACAATCCAGCACTGTCATAAAATAATTCATGCTCTTCCTTAAGACTTCTGTGGTAGCGAACTTCCTTCTTGATCACAAAAATAGTGAACTAAATAATGAAAAATGAATCATTGAATGAGGAGAGTCTCTCTCTATTTATACAAATCCAGGCGTCATTCTTTACTTGAGCCGACCCAACAAATTTAATAACTGTTTATGATTAGGCTGAGTGGCTTGTATGTGAATCTTTTTTGGGTGATACCTCCCGAAGCCACTCTAAAACATCAACACAAGGAACTCAAGAGGTCATTTTAGCTGGACTTTTTAAGCACTGGTACTCAGATTTCCATTGAATTGAAACAAATAAAGAGTTAGCATATTTTGTGAAAAGCTATAAAAGGTGAACTAAAATACTACAAGTGTATGCATTCACATGTAAATCACAACTTACAAGCCCTTAAGATCATACCGAAGAGTGCAGAGCAGAAAAGCAGACAAAAAGCAAATTTTTAAACTTAAGATGCAGAGTGATGATCAAGTATGAATTACTGTTGAGGATGAAGATGCTGTGATTCATACATGCAGTAGCAAGGGTGAAAAGCCAACAACTCTCCAAGGCACAGTGCCTCTCAATCTGCACTCTTATTCAAGAGGTCTGCACATCTCACCCTCTCCTCCAGTTGAGCTTTGCTAATGTAATTGAGGTCCATGCATGGAAATTTTACAGGCCAATGTTTTCCAGCAATCCCATTCTTGTTGCTGATATAGTCAGCACTCTTCCCTTTGCGACTGTTTAGGCTTCAATCACACAAAGCCTTAGCAAAATGTTTCCCTTTAGTCCCTCACCTATTTCTGCTTCTGTAGGTAGTCCAAACCATATTTATGAGAGAAGCCTACAATATGTTTCCACATTGAACGCCTCTTTAATCATATATCTGGTAATTATGAATCAAACTCTTCAAGGATTGGTTCAGAAAACAGATGAGAAGGGGGCAGAAATGACGCATTTAACAGCGCACATCACTGTTCCTCACTCATAAACAATTAACAAAAGGAGATTCAAGTGACTCTTTAAAATAGCATGAAATGTTGCATTGAATGTTTAAATCTGCTGTGCTGTAATTGTCAGTATCTTTACAATAGAATCAAAGTTAATGAGGAACATCTATATGATGAAAGAAACAAAAAGTTTCATGCAGAGGTGACGTGTCAGAAATCCTAGTATGGTGCTTTCAATGCACAACTGAATACACCATTCCCACACGAGCATACCTGAATGCAATCAAATGATGAATGGGCTCAGAATCTGCACAAGGGCATACTAACTGGAATCTACCATGGTAAGTCTGCTCTGCCAACCTATTGAGGAAAAAAGAGGCAATATAGCAGCTTTCAACATTCCAGGCCATCATCATCTCTGATGTTCTTTGTGTCTATTTCTGATTTCTGTATTCAAACCGATACATCTATGTCTTTCTGGATTACATCTTTACTGATATTTTCTAAAAGGACTCTTTGAGATCATTTACTTGCCATAGTTCTACTCTTTATTTAACTCTGATAATTACGCTCATTCAGGGTCCCTGCCCTGTTAGTTTTTGTATATTCTTTAACTGGAGGTTCTGTAACATGTATCACATTTTGATATACAAATGAATGTTTCAAAAACTTTCACACCGAATAATCTTCTTTTAGGCAACTCATGCATGGGGTTGAATCTGTCATCTGATCTCATTTCTTGGTTTGCTTTGTGGTTGTTGAGTTTGTGTGTTTGTTTTGATGGCCATATTGGATATTTTTATCTTAAGAAGTTAAATTTAATTTCTATTAATGCAATTGTGGAATAATAATGAGTCACAGGTAGTACAACTAGCAGCATCTGGGAATTTTGATGAGGCATTGGCATTATGTAAATTACTTCCACCGGAAGACTCAACACTTAGAGCATCTAAAGAAGATTCCATCCACATCAGGTATTTCTTAGCTTTCAGTTATTTATTCTTTCAAGTTATAGTTATTTTTGATGAAATTTAGATTTGGTTACGCATTTGAGTCATAAGATTTCGTTTCAAGTCTTTGTTTCTTGATTGGTGATAAGCATGCATTCTTCCTTCCTAGTTTACACCTTCTATAGAAAAAACCTAAGTTGCCGGTTCCGGTACGGGAACGAGCACATGTACGGAATACAGGTATGCCGGTACAATGATTTTTTTCCTTGGGTAAGGTATGTTTGGGTACGGCTGTCTTTATATATATATATATATGCAAAATAATTAAAAATGTACAGAATTGTAAATACATTTGATAGTATGATACTTTATCAATTATCAATCATCATTAAATCATTGATCAATGCTAGTGATAAAGATAAATGCCAATTGATAGTTCAAAATTTCAATACATATGTCATACTTATATATCATATATGTCTAGAGCCATGATTCAAATGAAGATCATTACAATTACAAAATTGAAATAAGTACAATCAAAAATTTGTATAATTGTTTAAGACCCTAAGTCTTCAATCTTCATCAATCATCAAAAGGATCTGTTGTGACCTTTTCACACATCGCCCCATTGCAAATGGGGACCCTAGTAGTTTTCCCTTTGAGTTTTGCCTTTGTGTTTTGGTCTTTCGGTGGGATACTTAGAATGTAGGTCTTTGAAGGGTCATTCGAGTCAAGAAATGATTTTGAGCCATAATCAATGCACGAACATCATCAAAGTGTTTAGAAGGCCTTGTGGACGAAGATCGATTGTCATTTCAGTCAATTCTGACACTTCCTAAATTTTAGGGTTTCCACCTCGGGCCCCTATTTTTTAGGGACTTTTTTTGGCATTTTTAGCCCATTTTGGACTTCCTATTTTTTAAGGGGCTATTTTTAGAAAGTTTCTATTTTTGGCAGTGTGTAGGTCAAGGCTTCGTCAACATCAACTGCAGAAGGTCCCAAAATGGAAAATTTGAAAAAATCTAAAATTTGCTTAAGGCATGGACAAGCATGTGCTAAATTTGCCCAAGCATGGAGAAATAAAAAATGGCACGGACATTGGACAAGTCCGCCAAAGGTCAAGTGGCTTAGACATGAGACAAGTCCGCCATGAAGAAGTGGCCTGGGCATGAGGCAAGTCTGCCCAACAATATGGAAAAATATCTTGGACATAGGCCAAGTCCGCCCTTGGATGAATGGCATGGAGGCTAGTGAAGTCCGCTCCAAGATGTAGGGAGTGGCTCAAACCACAAGCAAGTCCGCTCCAAGGTGTTTGGAGATGGCATGGAAGGCAAGCAAGTCCGCCATATGTCAAGTGGCATGAAGATAGGTAAAGTCCGCCCAGCCTAAACCAAGACGGCATAAAGATAGGCCAAGTCCGCCCAACAATATGAAGATTGGCTCAACCCTTAGCCAAGTCTACCCAAGAAAAGATGGCTTGAGACATGGTAAAGTCCGCCCTTGGATGAATGGCATGGAGGCTAGTGAAGTCCGCTCCAAGATGTAGGGAGTGGCTCAAACCACAAGCAAGTCTGCTCCAAGGTGTTTGGAGATGGCATGGAAGGCAAGCAAGTCCGCCATATGTCAAGTGGCATGAAGATAGGTAAAGTCCGCCCAACCTAAACCAAAATGACACAAGGATAGGCTAAGTCCGCCTAGCAATATGAAGATTGGCTCAACCCTTAGCCAAGTCCGCCGAAGAAAAGATGGCTTGAGACATGGTAAAGTCCGCCCCAGGAAGGTTGGAGATGGCATGGAAGGTAAGGAAGTCTGCTCCAAGGTGTTTGGAAGTGGTAAATCACAAGAGAAAATTCGCCATATGTTAACTTAAATGGCAAAAGCTAGTGGAAGTCTGCCCTAGGCTTGAGTAAAATGGAAAAATCACAAGGCAAGTTCGCCTAGGCCTTGAATGGCATGGAAAATACTTGGAAAAATAAAGATTGAAGATTTTTGCCTTGGAAAATAAAAGATTTTAAATTTTTTGCCTAAGTCTAGACATTAAAAAATCAAATGGCATGTCTGGACAATGAGGAAATTCGCTAGAAGTAAAAGATCATGGCAAGATTGACAAAGATAAAAATTTGCCTCAGGCAGAGGCACGAAACAATTTGAAAAGATAAAATTCAAATTTGCCTTTGGATAAAATAATAATTAAATACCATGATTTAATTATTGTTACGAACGGGTTGGAAACAACACAAAATATTATTGTAATATTTTATTTTCCAAAACCCATTTAATGAGAAAATTCGAATTTTCTCTAGGCAAATTTTGAGAAAAAGAAAAAAAAGAAAAATCTTCACTAATTTGGCGTCAAAATTAGAAACTTTCTTTATCGATTGGTGCTTAAGATGGAAATTACTATTCGAAAGACAAGTGCAAGCCAAGTTCAGACTGGATTAATTGGAAACAATTAAAATTTGCTAAATGGGTCGATTCTTTCAATATTAAATTAATTTTGCACTTCATTTCTCAATCATTCTTTTGAAAACGAAGTTGAAAAGAGAAGTTTGTCTAAGGCAAGAGAAGTTTTGGTGAAGAGAAGTTTTATCTTTTTTCTTTCGAAGTAAAGGCTGAAAAGGGCAAATTTTATTCATCAGCAACATAGTTTTTATTGCCAGGCAGAATTTATTTTCTTTATTCCGGCGAAGAATTCTCTTTTCGAAATGATTTAATTCTTTCATTTCCAGCAATAGTTATTTTCAAGAATTAACTTATCGAGTTGGCTGGAATATATTTGTTTCGAAGTAATGGCAGAATAAAATTCTAAATTTTAATATTTTCTTTTGCAGATTTATGCTGGACAAAGGAGAATCGTCAAAGAAAATGAAATTCGCCAACAAAGGTTTGCAGCCGGAGTCTAAAATCGTTTCCAAGTGGAAGAATGTTGTGGACACCAATCTTGGCCATGTTAACTTTGACGAATTCAGGAAAAGAATGTATGGAAGTGACGAACTCTTGCCTATGCCAATTGCACGGAAAATGATGCGGAACGACATAGTTCAAGCTGCAGGATTTCCGCCGGCAATCGAATGTCCAAAATAAATTGTGGAGTGTGCCTTACATGACAATGTTGAAGAGAGACAAATTGAAGCGCCTGATGGCAGAGTGTTGGCATATCTGGGCGAACTAGCAGTACAGGAGGCATTTGGAATTCCGGCTTATTATCGAACATATTACAAGTCAAAGGAAGATGCGCATAAATTGTATGAAGACCAACAAATCTTTTGTGCGACAAACATGAACAAAAATTGGTTGGTAAAGCCAAGACCATCAGCAAAAAGATGCCTAAGAAGTTGCTCAGGTTGGATTTCAAAGAAGATTATGGAGATATGGTCTTGTTGCTGAACAAAATGGTGGGTAATCCTCAGGGTGCGCCTTTTGAGACTTGGATGTATTACTTCATTGACGAAGTAACTTCCGGAACAAAAATGGTTAACTGGTCAAGGATGATTAGTGAGAGTATTCACGAGCAATTGGTCAACTTGGAGAAGACCAAAGTCTTTCATATGAGTTCCTACATTATATACTTACTTGCTCAAACTTACCAATATGCTGGACTAATCTGCAAGGGTGTAGTCGGCAACGGCGAAAGGGAGTTCAGGGTTTATAACTGCTATCCTCAATTGCAGTTGAGCGAGAAGTCACACTTCCGCTGGGTACATGATGCTTTTCTCATTTATATTACCCGGATACTTCAAGGTGGAACACATCAAAGGCTCACTCGTGAAGCAAAGAGTTTAATCAACAAATATGGATCCTGGTTTATCCAGTTTCCTAGATTTACCTACATCCGAATACATGGATTCATGGATTCTCCTTACAAGTTGCCAATCTATCCTACCAATAGGATGATTTTGTTGGAAGTGCTAAGGTAGTTGGAAACATTCCAAAGCATCCAAAGACCAAAACAAAAAGCAACCATCACGTTTCCTCTCTTTATTGGAAACATGGTCGAATCTTGTCCATCAGCATAGGCAGCAGAAAGTGCCCGAGTGGAGATACAGTGGTATCGATTCACTTCGTACAAATCCATAAGTGACTTTGATCCACTCAATCATATTGGAGCTGTGGACGGAAGGAAATATAGGCACAAAATCAACCTTGAGGACTTTTGGGCGAATGCTGTTGATGAATTTGAAGTAAGGAAAAGATTTTGGTCAAGACTACCTTTGGACATAATCAAGACAACGGAACTCTTCCGTGTGCCTGACCAGCTGGATGATGATGAAGTGTATATACAACCAGGCTATGATGAGGGACTGCCACTTCTTCCTGTTAAATGGTCTGAGTCGGAGCTTGGTGACCTGAAAATTCTTATGAGGCCAGTGGTTAAGTACTCGCAATGGTGGGTAGACCAACGGGTACAAACTTTGAGGAAACAGGGTATATCATTCACCGATGACTTGATGGGCGAAGCTGAGTCCTGTTCTTCCAATGCCGATGCTTCTCAGGGAGAGGAGCTAGTTGAGCCCGCCAACCAGAAAAAGAGAAAGGGTAAGGAAAAGGTGATAGGTGAAGAACTAATCCAGAAAAAGTCTAAGCCCCTTCACTTAGCCACATCCAGGAATGAGGAGCAATTGTTGATTATAGACGAAGAATCATGGGGACACGTCAAAGTTCCTTCGCCAGTTCTTGGAAAGGACATGGAACCCATGTAGCTTGAAGATGACTTTTATCACTCTCCAACTAGCACAAAAATTTATGAGTCGGATGAGGATTTGGATGTCATAGGAGGCGACTTCCAAGAGGGAATGATTTCAGCCCTCAAAGGCATTTAGGAGGACCCGTCAGTGCAGGAGATCCAAGACATCCAAAATATTCCAGAATATGAGGATGATGGAGTCGAGCAACCGACAATCCCAGATTGGCTGAAGGAAAGGCTTAAAGTCAAGGTACCGGTCGAGATGCCAGAAGAGGATGATATTACGGATTTCTTGGCGAGATTGGAACAAGCTAATACGAGGAAACCAGCCAAGAAATTCTCCACCATTCAAAGAGATGAGACTGGTAATCGTAGTGTGCAGATTGCAGTACCGATGATTGAGAAGCCACATGATGAGATAACTCCAGCTGAGTATGCCATTACGATCATTGACATTGGTCCATCAACGAAAGAACAGGAAGTAGAAGACCTGGATAACTTTATTTCTACCATCAATTCTAGGTTAGAAAAGGAGACTTTAAAGAAAAAAGAGTATAAGATGGAGGTTGAGCACCTAAAGGGATATATCCGGCATTTGACACGGCCACTCAACCAAGGTGACCAATCAGCCCCTCTACTCCCAAATGCATCACAGGAGCTGGCAAAAAATCTTGAGAAGGAACTAACTACTGCCAGAGAAACAAAGGAATGGATGGCAAGGAAAGAGGGAGAAGTAATGGCATTTGTGGAGAAGTTGGCACATGCTCACGGGCAGACTTCTTCCTTACTCACGAGAGTTACAAACTTGGCTGAAGCATGGGACGGACTCCAGGACCTTCGGGATATAATCATTTCGTGTCTTCGAGACATAAGGAGAATCCCTAAGCAAAGGCTGGTCGACGAGGGGATTATTGCAGCTGGAGCGGCATACGACTTCAACAATTGGTATTGTGCATTAGTCTCACGTGGAGAAGTGTTGGAGAAGGCTAGGGCGGAAAGTGCCAGAATTGATGAGCAAGTGAAGGGTGTTCATAATAATATTTTCCATATGGCGGCAGATGTGTTGGACAAAGATATCGTCCGGGAAAATGACTTGCGGCCGGGCAATATGTAGAAGGAAGTCCAAAAAGTTTTCTTCATCATGCCAATCTTGGGAGAAAATCTGACTAAGGCATTTGACCTCTTGACTGTCCAGAATACTTTCTTGCAACATGAATCAAAGTAGACAGTTGTCTTTGCCGATTGTGTAGACAATTTAGACCTACAAGAGTATAAAGTTAATGCCTTGCCAGACATTACCATTGAGGTTGGCGCCATTGTGTCCAGATTCATTGGACAAAACATTGCTGAAGCGGATAAGGACGCAACTCTCAGTGGATGACTCATCTACTTGTCAACTGGTTGATGTTTTGGCAACCCTATTTAGGGTTTTCTTGTTTAAATCTCGATCGTTAATCTTGTTTTAATCTTGGCCATTCAATGTATTTGGGAACTCTATAAGCCCCTCCACTTTCATTTGAAAGGGATCAAAATTAGAGGAATTATTATCAGAGGATTAGAGATTAGAATTTTGGAGTTAGAAGAATTAGTTTAGAGATTTTAAATTTTAGAAATAAGAGGAGAGTTTTATGAAATTGTTGGGAAAACTATTATGATGATGAAATTCATAAATGCATGAGATGCTTTGAAATCTTTATTGTCAAATGGGTGCATGGTTACATAGTTTCTCTTTCTCATAGAATTGTTCTAGATTAGAAATTTATTTATTAGTGGAAAGAAAGATTGATAGTGAAGATTGAGGTAACTTAGCTCATACTTTCTTCAAATGGATGCTTTTCATTTGATGCGTAAAGTTAGACTGAGCTTTTAATGTGGATGCTTTTAACGTTTACTTCAAATGATGTTGTTCAATTGATGGTATTATTTGTAGTAGAAAATCTTAAGCACAGATCCCAGAAGATTGCACTTGCTTTTGTGTAGTTGTTGTTTTGCGTGACAAGACAAAGCATGGTTTTGTTTAAGTTCTATTCGATCTTTACAGTCTCCTAGTTTCGTAGGTTTAGTATAGGACTTCTTAACCCTCACTCCTTTTTTCATTTTTTATCCAACATCGGAAAAGCCCCAAAAAATTACAACACTGCATTCAATCCCTTGCTTTCAAGTGACTTACTGAAGTAAATTCCCTTGGGTTACCAGCAAATCACAACGGCCATAGAGCTTGTCCACACCCTAATTTTGAAACATTGGAATTACCGTGTGACCTGTCTTGCAATCTTAGCACAAGAGGTAGTTTTTCAAGAGAGGATAGAGCGTCTATGGATACTTTATTCTAGAGTGTTTGGTGTGTCACAAAACACACATCAACAGGATCTAGATCAAATTCATCATTTGGTTCAACATCATTTGAACCACAAGTAAATGTGTTGCCACTCATAGCAGGTGCATCAGGTGCAAGAGTCTCACCATCACCATCACCATCACCACCACCACGACCACCACCACCACCACCACCATCACCACCACCACCACCACCACCATCATCATCATCATCATCATCTATAGTGACTCTAGCAAGCTTTGCAATATATGCATCCAAGTTGGCACACTTAGGGGCTATGTCCCAATTCTTCATTGAACTATCCACTCATCTTGCTTATGTGATAGAAGACGCAAGTTGGAATGGACATAAACCAAGTCTTTTTCTTTTTTTGCAGCCAACTGGTTATGCTTCACTGAGTGGATATAGGAGTATGTACTCCAATTCTGTTCAGTCGAAGATAAACTTGCAACTTGTTGAAATTGGAGAGAAAACCAAAACAACTTAAAAATAAAAAATGCAAAATAAATTAAAGAATGGTAAGTACTAAACTTAAAGTCTACAATACAAATGTTAAATAATAAAAAATAAAAATTACTTATCTTGATTGCAAGAGGTTGGAGGAACACAAATCTTGCCCATGGAGGTACCACCATGTACGAGCATCTACATTGTATTGGTCTTGAAGAGCACAAAGACTATGATTCCGTCCTGAGATGAACAAATCAAACGCTTTTCTAACATTTTCCACCACTTCTGGATCTAAGAAGAGTCTTTTGAATGCTCTAAGAAGAGTCTTTTGAATGCTCGCTTGTACCCATTAGCAACTCCACTATCTCTATATGGTGGAATTCTCCTTGGCAAAGCAAGTATTTGTGCACTATAGTATTTGGGAGACAATGCATATGCAAGGAGATGCAATGGTGTGTTCATCTTGTCCCAATAGTGATGAATGATTTTTTCAACACTATGAAAAAATGTTTCTTGGGGGTCATTCTCTTTTTCTGCTATTATCACCTTTATTTTTTCTATCATGGAGTCAATGCCATCCTAGATTTCCCCCAAACATGGTTGATTTGTATCAGAAAACCTAATCATACTCATGATAGGCTCGGTGAAACTCAAGACATAGGCCACATGAACCCACCAATCGTCATGTAGGATCAATGAATTGACCTTCTGGGACCTCTTTGAACTTGATGACCTCCAAATACTCCATTGGTTGCTAATAACCATGGCACCCAATGCCTCTCGCACCTTCACAAGTTGTCTCAAAATGATTGTGTGATGCAAATCGGGTCTCAACAACCTAGAATCATGTAAAACATAAGTTAATAAGTTAATAACACCTTAAAATATAGAAATATATTCGACAAGTATACATTGAATAATTCATAAATGATAAATAAAATTAAAAAATAAATTACATAATTAAATTAAGTTTACCTTCAACAATTCCAATCTCAAGAAAGTCTTGAAGATGCTTTGTGACATATGGTGGTTTGTCACAAACATTTGGATCTCCTCAGCCTCTTGGTATATATCTTTTACCCAATCTATTTCAATGCCAATTGCTTGCATCACCAAGTTAAGGGAATGTATAGTGCATGGTGTCCAAAAAATGTATTCATATCTTTGCTCAACCAAAATATCTGCAGCCCTGCAAATTTTTGCATTGTTTGTAATGAGGATTTTTGAAATGAATTCTACATCCTTGATTTGCCTCTCCCAATCAACTGCCTTAAAAATCATAGCCTCTTTGGGAGACATTGCAATAACATTTATCAAAGGTCGATTTTTGCAATCTTTTTGTCCATTGGAAACAACAAACATTCCTATTTCAATCCAAGAATCCCTAATTGGTTTGAGTGATGTCTCTACATGATTTTTTTCTTTTCCGAATGTTGTACCCAAAATAATTTTTTTGCTTCAATAAGGCATTTTGATTAAAATAGTCTAAATCTTGTAAAATTGTTGTCAAATGTCAGTTTTAGGTCAAATGAAGCATGGGATTTTTGTGGGTTTATTGTCCAGAGGATACTGGCAAATTTTGAAAATTATGGTTTCAGACCTCTGTTTTTAGGAAAACCCCTAAAAAATAGGATCTTTCCAGAATTGATTGAAAATCATTTTGATTGGCTTATTTCACTTCACGATCACATTGGTCAAGTCAAAATCAAGAAAAAATCAGTTTAGCTCTGGTGGGTCTATTTCACTTTTTCAGGAGAAAAGTTAGGACCTCCGGGGTCGTCAATGGCAGTTGGCCAATACCAGGTGTCAAAATCTAAGCCTCAAACACATCATAGAAGATTCTATGGTGAAAGATGCTCGAAAGATGCTTTGCGATGGAGGGGATTTTCAAAAGGTGAAAAATGTAAACTAATATTCCAAGTCTAGAAACATTACGCCTTACTCCAAGGGAGGTGCCTTTGCAGCCAACACCCAAGTCAACTTTGCAGTGTCCTTACATGTAAAAATTGTGAATGCAGTCAGGTACTCATGTCAGGAGCAACAATGCTTCAACACAGTCAACTCAGCCTAGCAACACGGTGATTGTGAAGTGCAAAGAGGTGAAAAATCATAAAAAAACGATCAAGTTTGGAGCCAATTGCACCCTTGCAGGCCAGGGGCGCCCTTGAATTTGAGAGACCAAATGCAGTTGTCAACACTTGCAAAGCCAGTCATCTCCAAAATTCTGCTAGCTTTCCAATGAATCCATCTGATTTGTCAAACATTGACAAACAACGTCAGAGGTAGAAGATGCTGAAGGTCAATAAACATCTAAAATGGCAGTCTTTTACGAAAATTGCACCCCTGTAGCTCGGGGGCGCCCAAGAATAAGAGTCATCGGTTGTCAGTTCTTGGATTTGTTATCTTCAGGTGATCTCTTCAGATTTAGCCCAGCCTCGCGATGAATCCAACAACCAATTCAAAAGATATATCAAGCAACAAAAGCAGTTGATTCAGCGAACACGTAAAACAAAGGATGAAATGAAAGTCAAAAGGTCAAATGTACCCATGCAGGCCGAGGGCGCCTAGACTTTTGGTCAACAAGATGAGGTTTTCGACAGCTGTCTTCTTCAAGAGATCTACTTAGAATCCTTCTAGCTATGCGATGAATCTAGCAACCAACTCTCAGGACTTGTGAAATGCCCGTAAATGAAGATCAAGCGTAAAACATTGGAGGCGAAGGCAAGTTGAAAAACGTGGAAATTTGACTTAAGGAGAAAAATGCACCCTCCTTGGAAAAGGCACCCAACTTTTTGGGGCCTCAGATGCAGTCTTCTGGCTTTGTAACTCCTAGGATCATCTCTTCAGAGTCGTTCAATCTTTATGATGAGATCATCAACACGAACATCAGAGCCATCTAGCTCCCGACAGCGAGAGTCAAATTGGAGCGTTTCGTCAAAAGTTACAAATTGCAAAATGCATCTCAAGAAACCAATTGCGCCTCTACAGGCCACGGGTGCCCTTGATTTTGAGCATCATAAACCAACTTTCAGACGTTGCAATACCAGTCATTCTTTCCGGAATTGAACTGGTTCTCCGTTCCATATCTCGGCGTGTTCGCAGGAGTTGTTAGTCACCTGCAGCTACAGATTGAAGCAAGGAGGGTCAAATTGAAGAGGTTGAAAACAAAACATCAAAAAAATGGCTAAGTTTGGTGGAAAAAGCACCCTTTTAGCAAAAGGCGCCCAAAATTTCAAGCTATCAAAACTAATTTTTGAGGTTTGCAGCGCCCAACAACATCTCTTCAGATTTGATCCATCTTCGTGATGAATCTGTTAGCTAAGCTTTAGGATCAACTAGGCACCCAAAATTCAAGGTCAAACAGAGGCAGTTTGTCACAACGGAAGTTGAAAATCTTTAAAATTTTTCTAACTCCTTCAAGCTTGGGTGCCAAAAGTCAAAGTGGGCCCAATTGACGTTTAATTGTGATGTTTGCATGCTTCCTCTTGCATATGGCGTCGTAAATTTAGAGGAGAACTTTCAGTTATCAACACATGCACTAGAATTAATTCCTTGATTAGGGTTGGTGCACCTAACTGACATTTCTATCTCCAAAATGGATATTTATGCATGCTTAGGCATCATTTCTCCATTATTCTTGTAGGTTGAAGCTAAAATCAGCTATTTTCTTTCCAATGCATTTAGAAGGGTCAAATGGAGGCCATTTTCAATGTTCTTTGCAGTTCTAGGTTCAAATTGCACAGAGGAATAATTTTTCATGCTTCATCTTTCCAGTACGTTCTTGCCAAAAATTCATCAGATTGGGTGTATACAGAGGCGTTTTTCTCAAGGATTCAAAGAGGCAGTTGATAATTTCTATCTTCTCCCCCTCACATTTCTTCTATCCCTGTTAGGCTTTTTCTCGCATGCCCAAGTAAACGGCAGTTTTTTACAAATTTGGCCATTTGGGTTTGTTTAGCTGTCAAGCGCCAACAAAACCCATGTGCCAAAATTTTTCGAAGGAGAAAAGCTTTTGCAGCCCCTTCTGCCCCCTGTAGTTTCTATCTCGAGAGGTCATTGCATGTCATAGAAAAAATCACAAAAAATCACTTTTTCGAATTTCTGACATTGTGGGTTTGTTAAGAAAGATATTCTTTACAAACCCCATGTGCCAAAATTTTTCGAGAAAATTGCCTCGTTGCCCCTATTTTTAGGGTTTTTGAAAAAAAGTTATCATTTCAAAAAACGGGGAATCTGTGTTTGATCATCTCGCATGCACTAATAAAACCCATATGTTAGAGTTTTTCAGGAAAAATAGCCCTAAGAGATATCAAGTTTCCACAATGCATAATCATGAGTCAATTTTGCTTCTGGTTTTTGATTGTGTTTGTGTTTTTGTCATCAACGTTTCAGATCACACTTCATGGGAGGGAACTTTGTTTCAAAGCTAAACAGCTAGAGGTGCTAAGGAGTGAACTCTCAAAGAAAGTTGTAGATCATTTTCTCTTCCTTATGCTCTCTTTCGTCCTGATGATGGATAATGGTGTGTGATTCGAAACGTTGATGACAAGAACACAAACACAATCAAAACCAAAAGCAAAATTGACTCAAAAATAGCCCTTGCAGCTTCTATTTCTAAAAAGTTGTGTGCCTGAGGAAATTTATTTTTTCGAATTTTTGAGAATTTGGGTCAGCTTAGAAATACATTCTTAACAAAACCCACATCTCAGATTTTTTCGGAAAAATTTCCCCTTTGGTAGGCTATTTTTAGCCTCACCGGAAAAGTTGTCAGAACATATCTGAGTTTACAATCAACAGTCTAGTTTTTCAGTATGGAATTCACTTAGGCTAAATTCAAGACCAAATCGGTCTTGATTCACAATTTCATAAGAAAAGCTGACATCAATTTGCATCAAGCGCATTCGGAGGGTTAATTTGGACAATTTGACAAGGGTAGACACTCAAAGTCCACATGGTTTCATACCTCATATAGCTGATAGCCTTTCAAGGCCAATTTAGAGGGTTGAAGATTGCTGGAATTCTGCGTGCGCAATGAGTTCGTGTACATTTCTCACAACTAGAGTGTTCGCAGTTTCATCATGCAACACTCTTCCATTGAGAAGAATTAAGGAAAGCGTCAGAAGTGTAAAGTTGTAGAAGAAACAAAGGCCATCACTCTAGTTACAAAGCCGCTAGAGTTACCAGTCAGTGAACTACCAGTTTAGCGTGCAGATATTTCTAGGATTGCTCAAGTTGTTGACAAGCAGTTAACTGACAGTCAATGCATGTGATGTGCTCCAGATGATGAGAGAGTTAACAACTTCTTGGAGGAGTTGATTGCTCGTAAGTACAACCAGTGAACTACTGAGTCAGGACGTCCCACCTTTTCAAGATAGACATTCGACACAACAACTAACTTGATGCTTCTTTCCAAGTTAAATCACTGTCCCACCTTTTGTGTATGTCCATTTTGGAGTCATCTATGTACATATGGAGGTGGAACTTTCAGTTAGGTTTCAGTTAACTGATGTTGGTTATCAGTTGACTCTCATATCAATAAGACTTGTATGTTGGCAAGTTCAATTAGTTTAGTTTAGAATCAGTTAACTGAAGTAGTTTTTCCAGTTAACTGTTAAGTTGCATACATTTAGACATAAGAATAAATCTTGCATGTTGGCAAGACTGAATGTTAACTCTAGGAGATTTTAGGGTTCCCTACTCCTTTGAGATTCTATAAATAAGAGCACCCTGCTCATTGTATTTTAACTTTTACTTGTAATAACAAATTGTTGTGCCCACCTTGCCTGCAATATTGCTATTCTGTATTGGTTCACTTTGTTTAATATAAAGCTGGTTTGATCGTCTATTGTGTGTGTGTTTTATTATGCAGTATGCTGTCCCAGATTTACTATTGCTGTTTTAATTATCGTTCTTTCAATCTACACCTCAGATAGAGTATTTTACCTCCTTGGGAATTTAGAGATAGAGATTATTGTTTAATGTTTGTTTCCAGTAATCTTCTTTTCAGCCTACAACTCAGATAGAGTATTTTACCTCCTTGGGAATCTTGAGATCTAGCTTATCGTTTTATGTTGTTTCTAGTAATCTTCTTTTCAGCCTACACCTCGGATAGAGTATTTTACCTCCTTGGGAATCTTGAGAACTAGCTTGCTGTTTCATGTTTGTTTCCAATAACCTTTATTTCAGCCTACACCTCAGATAGAGTATTTTACCTCCTTGGGAATCCTGAGATAAAGTTTATTGTCAAGCATTCCCAAATTGCTCCTCATTCCTCTTGCTCTGTTTTTCTAGAGGAGATAGGATAGTTTTAGCGTTAGCCTAGTTGTAGTTAAGATCTGCAAAACTAGAGAAAACCTTAGCTGCAATGTATATGGTTTTATAACCTTGTGCCTCTACTAGCTGAGTCAAAAAGATAGGAATTTAGAATACTTTACTTTTTACGCATATCAGCAAAAGAGGGAGCTTCCCCTCCTAATTTGAAGAGCAGTTAATATGGTGCATAGCTGTCTATTTCCAATACGCACTCCAGAGGTGCGAATTGAAACGCCAACACCTAATAAGGTGGTGTGCACCTTTCCATATCCAAAACCATTGAAACCAGAAGGTGCACTATTGATTGCCTCCACTATATCACACTAATATGGTGATCTCACCAAGTTGTAAGGAAGACCATAGGCATAAATGCAACGTGCAATTTTTACCTCTGCAATGTATTTTGCTTCATTTTGAAATGCCTTATCCAATGGGACTCTTTTGTGAGGAGTGGGGTCTTCTACTTGGATAGAAGGTGTCTCCAAGAAAGGATGTTGAGAGGCCATTACTAAATTTATAGGCAAAGTCATTGTTGTCCTCTTTGCTAAAGGATGACTTTTTAATTTTGCTCTTTCACACATAGCATTTGCTTCTTCTTGTTCTCTAATGTATGCCATAATTTTTTCCTTTGGCAATACCTTCTTATTTGGCCCTGCACATATTCTAATCCCTTTCCCACTTTGTGCAAATAAGTGAGCTTTCACTTGACTATATGAGCTCTTAAATTGGACTCCACACTCACCACAATCCCAAACAAATGCCCCACCTCTTGGAAGTTGTTCAAACATTGTAACATGATTCCATAAAGGAGATGCTTAATCAATTTTTTTTTTTTTGTTTCTATCAACACCCACTGAACTTGAACTTCTAGCCATTTGAAGTAGTTTGCAATTTGATTTTGCTGTTATAGAAAATATTGAAACAAATTACAAAATGAACACCAAAACACAAATTATAAACTTATTTCTTCTTTTCTATAAAAAAATCTTCAAAAACTTCAAAAAAAAAAAAACTTGAAAGAATCCATCAAAAACTTGAAAGAATGAGTTAAAATGCATACTTTAGGTGATTAGATCTGCTTTGTGCAAGCTATCCTCGATTCCTTTCGAACTTGATCGATCTCCTTCGAAAAACTAGCAACCTTCAAAATGAAAAAATAGAGGGAAAATGTGTTTGATTAGAGCAATGAAATGTCAAGAAGAGTGATAAATGAGGGATAAGGAGGCGTTTTAGGGTTTAATTGCACTTTAAATTGCATTATAAATGTTTTTTTTTTTTGCTTTTTAAGTGGCCCAGCTCTGTGGGAGTGTTTGGGAGCGCCCGAGAGTGGCCAAGAGCGCCCAAGGAGTGGCTGAGCACCCTCGGGTTCCCTATGGGTCTAGCGGATCGACAGGGAACCCGAGGGTGCCCAAGCACTCCCTAGGTGCTCCTGGCCGCTCCCCAGCCCGCTCCCACTACCAAATGCTCCCAGAGCGGGTTCTTTGGGCCATTTTGAAGAACCTGGTAACATAGGCAAAAACAATATCTTGGACCAAGTGTTCAATTCTTTGAAGATTTGTATGTTAGATTTAACTTCCATTTTTGAAAGACAAATTGCTTGCTGATCTTATAGTTTTTGCATTAATTGAATTTTTGGAAAATGGAGAAAAAATGGATATTTAGTTTGAGAAAATTGAAGATAATTAAGGAGAAAGGGTGAGACAGACAAGGAATGAATGCCTAAGACACTGAATACAGCAACCTACTTTTATCATTTGTTTAGAATTGTTGATGGTTATTTTGTGGTCTCTCTTATTTGTCTATCAGATTTATACTCAGATTTGTAAAATTTCTAGTTGGCCATGGATGAATTGGGACAGAAAATTTAGATGCACATTTCCTTCTATTATTATTTTCCTATGTTATCCCAAGTTTCCGGGATAGGGACTGTAAAGGACAGGGGGATACATTTTGGGGATGGGGATGGGGATGGGGATGGGTGGGAGACCAGTTTTTAGAGGAAGGTAGGGTTGGGTTATTGAAAAAAAAGGGAAAATTTAAAAAATATAGAAAATTTCAATATTCATATGATAGCATTGATAAGGCAATCATTATATACATCATAGAACCTTACATAATATTAGAGTTCAATTTAGATTTCATTTCATAGAAAATGACAAACAAATTAAGTTTTAACCAAATTTAATTGCATTCATTGGCAATGTGCATATATATTATATAAAAATTACGACAAAATGACCAAAAGTTGCATGTTTCAACTACAAAATGACAAAAATATAGAAATATGCAGCTTTCCCTAATCAACATCTTTTAACTATGAGAGGCTGTCTCATACTGATCCAATGGAACCCCAAGCAATACATCATGCCCCTCCTCATCATCAACCTATGTAGTATCTTTGGGATCAACATTCCAACATGCAGTTGGAGTCTAACGATACTCAAGAGTTTGTCAATCTTGAAGCCACAAGGTGTTGATGTCATGACAGCTTCGGTCTGCACTTCCCACGGAAAGATAAATTAAATGGATAGCCTCTCGGCTATTTAATTTATATCAAACAATATATTTGCTACAGGGCCGACCCTTTATGGTTCGCCTATCCTTGTCTTAATTTGAGCCGACCTAAAGTTATATTTCTGTTTTCAAGAAAGGCCGACCTAAATGAAGAGGCGCCTATGATGTATAAGTACAAAGTCATTATCATTGTAAAAGGTAATTCGATTTCATCAAGCAAGTTCACATTTACCATTAAGAGCAGAAGTTCGCATATATCATTGAAGAGCAGAATTCTCATTTGCTACAGCAGTCCGATTTCAAGGAAGAACAGATTCATTTGTATCTTGTGCATTAAGGAGAAGTGCGAATTCATTGTGACTCTCTATTGGCCATTGTTGGGCCTGTGTTGTAAGCAGATTTCTGTCTTTTGTTATACATTATAGAAGAGACTAATTTGCTGGGTTTTTCTCCCTCAAGAGGAGGGTTTTCCCAGGGTATCTTTGTGTGTTCATTGTCTTATGTGTTGCAATTATTTAATTACTTGTATTGTTCAATTTGATCTAAAAAACACTAACACAAGGCACCATGCACAACCACTAGTTTCTCCGATTGTCTAGAGGTAAGCCTATTCCTCTTTTCTGATTGGATGAAGCTATATGTAGATTAATTCCTCTTTGTAGCAAAGGAACTAGCAACTTGTGAAAGGAGACGAGTGGTAAGCATCCTCAACTCTGATGCATCCTTGCCATGCCATGTCCACCATCCATTGGGGTTGGTTTGAGTTAATGTAGCTCTATCCATCCTTGCCTGTGGTCTACTGAATGTTGGGTCACGAAGATCACAAAGGCTAGCCACTGTGCTCTAAGTTTTCTAGACTCCTCAGTATACATTTTTTTGAGGGCCTTCATGAAGCTTGCTTTCACCTCTTTATCATTAGATGGAGGCACTCTCCTAGGTCTTGCTGCATACACAGGCCAAATCAGTAACTACTTGTACAACATTAGAGGGTCCAACTTCTTCTATGCATCCTTCAAAATCTGAAATTGGAAGTTGGCATCCTTCATCTTCTCCGAACAATCAATTGCTCTAAGAAAATAAGACCCTATTGAACATGCGACAATAACATTGATAAGTAGCCAATGTCTAATTTCGGTCCACCAATCCACAATGATAGAACAACCATCACTTATTCAAACTTGTCTCAAGTCCTCCATCATTATACTCACCTTGGAATACTCCTTATCAAGGAGGGAGGTGTGTAGCTTATGATCTCCACAGGTAACATATGTAGGGCCAACAACAAGTGCATCTTTGAATATTTGTTTAAAATATAGAGAGCGTGCCACATGAAATGTTATAGTATTAGCATAGAAAAAATTGACAACAAACTATTGGCTACATCTCATGATTGCATGTTAAACATTCTTGACACTAGTGGACCTTTTCTTTCATCTTTGACTCTCAAACTCAACACTTCTAGATTCAGTAGCAGTAGCACTAGACAATGACCCATTAGGCTGCAAAGACTCCATTGGCATTCCTTCTTTTTGGCTTCATCCTCCATGTACAATCTAGTCACCTCAACCTTCTCAGCCAATGTTATGCTTTTACATGCTTTTACCCCTTGACTAGGTATGCCTAAAAGATGGGAGTAAACTCTTCTGTAGTTGCCCCCTGAATTGTTTTTCTTAGTGTCTGTGGCTGTTGCAGATTGTAAAAGAGGATTTTTGGGTTAAATGGGCCCTTTGCATAATTTTTCAAGAGGTTAAAAGGTCATTGAAATGGTTTTTCTGAACCAGGTGTCCCTAAAACACTCACACTCCTTGAAGAACTTCCATGGCATGCTTGCTCAATTTCAATTTCTTGACCCTCACTAACCTCACTGCTGCTAGCGCTCATTGATATTTTTTTGGTTGAATATGTAAATGACAGCTGCAAGTGCAAACCAAGTGTTAGCTTTAGGATCGAAAATGAAAGCAATCAGAAAATGCAACACATGAGACAATGAACACCACAAGATACCCTGGGAAAACCCTCCTAACTCGAGGGGAAAAACCCAGCAAATATATCTCTCATATACTTAGGAATAAGAGTAGAAATCTGCTTACAACTCAGGCCCAACACAAGGCCAAATTTGATACAATAAATAATAAGCACCTCTCTTAGATGTAGTTGCAAGTGAATTTGTTTCTCCTTGAAATAGATCTGCTGCTACAGAACGATGATCTGCTGCTCAAGAATGATGATCTGCTGCTACAGATCTGAACTTCTCCTCTAAATGCGAATTATGATGAATGAACTTGATGATCAAACGAGAGATCATCACCTTGTCTTTATACAAAACAAAGTGTCTCTTCATGTAGGTCGACCTCATAAGGAATAGACAAATAATAAATATTATTTCTTTAGGTCGGCCCCATTTAATTATTCTCAATAGTTAAATGATATAGTATATTACCAAGTGAAGTGCCCTTTCACTTAATTATCATAATGAAATAAATAGCCAAAGGCTATATGCAATTTCATGTCTTCGATTAGGCTGGAAGAATGAACCTGAAGCTGCAATAACATCAACACTCCCTCTCAGCTAGGGAGGAATACTTCCAGCAGTACAAGACACATCACCTCATCGTGATGTCAACCACTATGTCAACTCCCATATGTGGAAAAGTATCATATCACTTCATCGTGATATTAACCATCATGGCTCTCCCATGTATGGCAAAGGAACATATCACCTCATCATGATATTAATCATCATGGCTCTCCCATGTATGGCAAATGTACATAAGTGCCCATCACTCAATCGTGATATCATCACCTCATCGTGACATTGACCATGGCTACTCCCAGAGGGTGAAAAGCACAAGTACAAGAAAATCATCACAGACTCTCTCATGTGATGTTGTCATGGCGTCACACACATGACATCCACCATAGCTCTCCCAAAGGGTGGAAACAAGGGCTTTCACCTTGAAATTCTCTCATAAAGAGAAATGCATTAACAAGGGCTTGCACCTCAAATCTCTCTAACAGAGAGAAATGCATTAAAGTGAATCTGAAGTTCATTGATGCTGAGACTCCTTCTCAGTTAGGGCTTCATTCTCCACAATACCAAGCTTGTCTCGAAAGTACACAAATTCTACTTTGGCAAGAGGCTTGGTGAGAATGTTTGTCGTTTGCTCATTAGTGCTGATATACTTCAACTAGATTGCTTTCTTCAATACCATATCTTTGATATAGTGGTATTTGATCTCAACATGTTTGGTTCTGTCATGAAACATTGGATTGATAGAAAGCTTCACATAACTTTGATTATCACAATGAATGATAGTCGGCTCCATCGATTGTCCAAACAATCCTACAAGGAGCTTTCGAAGCCACACTGCTTCTCTAGCTTCCACACAAGTTGCAATATACTTGGCCTCTGCGGTGCTCAGTGCCATTGAAGACTACTTCCTGCTACACTAGGAGATCATTGCAGACCCCAAACTTAAACAACATCCAGAGGTACTCTTCTGATCAGTGACACACCCTCCCCAATCAGAATCAGTATTTCCATGCAACTTCAAGTCTACACTAGAAGAATATCTCAAGCCATAGCCAACTATGTCACACAAGTATCTTAGGATATGCTTTGCTGCAACTAGATGTATTTGCCTTGGTTCACACATGAACTGACTAAGTGCACCCACTACATAACAAATATCTAGTCTAGTATTGACTAGATACATCAAAGATCCAATCAACTGCCTGTACATAGTAGGATCCACCAGATCTGAACTAGCTGCAGCCTCCTTAAGCTTCTGAAAATTGGTTTCCGTAGGTGTAGACATGGATTTGCAATCCATCATACCAAATCTCTTCAAGATGTCAATAGTATACTTCCCTTGACTCAGAATAATTCCATCCAGCTTCTGCCAAGCTTCTTGAAGTACAGGTTTGAATCAACATCATTCTTGGAGAGAAGCCCAAGCCCATCAAGTATCGATCAATTCTCTCATACCAAGCACATGGAGCCTACTTAAGACCATATAAAGCCTTCTTCAGTCTGCAAACATGAGACTCCTTCCCATGAACCTCAAAACCCTCAAGTTGTTCAATGTATACCTCTTCCTCAATCACACCATTCAGAAATGTTGTCTTCGCGTCCATCTGGTGTATCTTCTATCCTCTAGATGCTGCAATAGCAATGATGGTCCTGATGAATGTATAACGAGCAACTAGAGCAAAGATTTCCTCATAGTCTACTCCCTCTTTCTAAGAGAATCCTCTAGCCACAAATCTAGCTTGTACTTCTCGATGCTCCCATCAACCGCATTCTTGATCTTGAAGAGCCACATAGAAGATACAACTGATTTGCCTTCAGGTCTAGGTACGATGTCCCAAAAATCATTCTTGAGGATGGATTGATACTCCTCAACCATAGCATCTTTCCATACTTGCAAACTAGAAGGTTTTGACTCGATGATTTGACTCATCAAAACAACATAGCTTGAAAACTTATGACTCCTGCATTGTTTGCCTAGCCCAAAGAGGTCTCTTACGACCAATAACAAAGTCGATAGGCCCATTAGTAGGTTCCAAAGGCTCAACTAAATCACCATCCTCTTTTGGTTTAGTAGACTCCCTCTGAATCTCCAAGTACTTACATCAACCTCCTGACCTCCTCGTCCAAGGTTGCTTCAGACTCCCTTTGACGGTTAACTCCTCCTCTTCGAAGAAACTGAACACAAAGACAACCTGAATAGGTTCTTCGTCTTTGAGAGATGTCTTTAGCTACCAACTCAGTTGCATGGCTGCAAGCTATGATTCCATGCTTGACCATTTCTCCAATCGGCATAACTTCCTTACAAGATGCCTCAAACTCTTCCTCTCTATGTGATCTCTCATCATCTTCTTGCTTCTCGATTCCTCCTGGAAGCATTATAGAGAGAAATTACTAAAATTTCATAGAACTCAACTATCTCGAAGAGAAAAATATGAAAGCTAGAAGCATACAAAATTTACTATCTCAATGTTATAGCATGAATTAATAACTACAAAGGAAAATTCATGAACAATATTCAACATGAAATACTTATCTCATCAGAATCTCCTTAAGTTTGCACTTATCTTCCCTGGGATCTGCTCATTATCTCTCAATAATTTTTCAGATCTTCTACACATGATTCTTCACAGAAGTAAACTCAGAAACAACATTTCAACTTATGCAAAAACATCTCTCACAGCACCTCCATATACAACATGACACCAAACTTGGAAAACATAAGGTATCATGATAACTTGACTTAACACTGCTTCTACAAATGATTAGACTGAGATTTAAAAACAACTTACACTGTCAACACTTACGACTCAAGCAACTCCCACACTCTAAGGTATACAGTAACTCAGCCCATGACCAATGCCTTCAAAGTCTGATTACAATGCTTATCATAAGACTGAAATTAAATGCATCAATGTTCATGAAGTGCTCTAATAATTGCGCCTATATTTCATACTAACAATAATGCATAGGACTCAACATGCCATGAAAGAAACCTGGAATTATATGCTGTAGCAGTCATAAGAATATTCAAATCTTATTTGTATGGCTGTGTCTGATCTCCAAATGCTGCGCCTAGCCCTTATACTGCTGTGTGATACAAATAAATATCTATTAATAATACATCTAATTGTTCTCAATGAAATCACACTTGTAGCAAGTGCGTCCAGCCTTATATGAACCTCCAACATGTCTTCTAAACACCAACAAGTTCGACTCAGACAATGATGAAGAAAGACGTTTTCCAATGCACAACATTGTCCTTTGCAAGGACTGAGATCATACCACCAGAATTGCCAAAAACGATTCTCCTAAAATCTGTGGTCTTAGTCAAATCTGATTATTTCTTCTCTTAGACCCGCTCTGATACCATGTTAGCTTTAGGATCGGAAATGAAAGCAATCAGAAAATGCAACACATGAGACAATGAACACAACAAGATACCCTGGGAAAACCCTCCTAACTCGAGGGGAAAAACCCAGCACATATATCTATCATATACTTAGGAATAAGAACAGAAATCTGCTTACAACTCAGGCCCAACACAAGGTTGAATTTGATACAATAAATAATAAGCACCTCTCTTAGATGCAGATACAAGTGAATTTGTTTCTCCTTGAAATAGATCTGCTGCTACAGAATGACGATCTGCTGTTACAGAATGATGATCTGCTGCTACAGATCCGAACTTCTCCTCTAAATGCGAATTATGATGAATGAACTTGATGATCAAATGAGAGATCATCACCTTGTATTTATTCAAAACAAAGTGTCTCTTCATGTAGGTCAGCCTCATAAGGAATAGACAAATAATAAATAATAAATATTATTTCTTTAGGTCGGCCCCATTTAATTATTCTCAATAGTTAAATGATATATTATATTACCAAGTGAAGTGCCCCTTCACTTAATTATCATAATGAAATAAATAGCCTAAGGCTATATGCAATTTCATGTCTTCAATTAGGCTGGAAGAATGAACCCGAAGCTGCAATAACTTGAACATCTAGAACACAAACAAACAAAAAAACTCTCAGTATTTGAAATTTTGACAAAAAACAAAAAAAACAATTTTTTTTTTGTAAAAATAAACAAAATATGATGGAGACCTAGTCTTCTTTTTCCCTTTTCTCACTTCTCTTCCCTTCTTTCATTTGATTTCTCACAACTGTGCTCTTCTTTTTTCTTCTCTTCACAATTTGCAAAATGACACAAATGAGTTCTTTTTTTGTTTTGTTTTGAATATTATAATATTTTTTTTAGGTTTAGGTTTTATGCAAAGGGGTTTGGGGGCCCTTGTTTTTTATTACTTTTGTTTTTTTTTGAAAAAAAAATCAAATGAAAAATTGTTGAGCCATAGGGATGTTTAGTTGTCCCTAGGATGGTTGGGGGACAGCTAGCCATCCCTTGGCATTTCCAAATTTTTTGTAGATGTCCACGAGACGTTTCCAATTTTTTGACAATTTGGGGATGGTGCGGGGACATTTCTGACTAGTCCTTGCATTCTTGAAATGTTTCTTGATGTGGACGATCAAAGGGTCTGCCCACAACTTAGTATAGTGATAAAATGATTGGGAGAAGAACATAAAAATGAAAAGAAAACAACTATGGACAAAAGCCCTACCAAAGACAAATGGAGAAAGTAAGCTAGAAAGAAAGGTGGGTAGAGTAGCAAGTCCTCATAGTAGTTGAGTGCTTGCCATACTTGATCTAAGACAAAAGAAATTTGGACTTGAGCAAATAATGAAAATCTCACTTAAACACCTCAAAAACCAAAGAAGCAAACCGAAATGAAAGGAATATAACACCAATATTCCATTTCCATTTTGTGCCAAATTGGTTAAAATTAAGGGTAACTTCCAGTGGTAGTGGCAACTTCCTATCCCATTAGAGATTGAGTGGCAATGGTCAACAACATTAGCTACAATTGAGAACATTAGAAACATTGCCTTGCTAAGTTTGAAATGAGAACATAGATATCATTGATATTGTAAACAGTTGTATAAAAGCAGTTGGCTACAAAGATCTTTTGATTGCTAGAATTCTTGGAAGTGTGGCCGGTTGGGGATAAGTTCACAAGAAGTGAAAGCATGATAAGTTCTCATATGTAGGTGATCATGCTCGACAAGATCCAATTAGCAGTTTGTAGACCTAAAAGTATGCATGGGCATACAATTTTGTTTCAAGTTCATGTAATGTACTTTCTCGCCATGTTCTTGCTAAGGGGGGGAGGTTAGGAATTCATGTTAGTGTTCACATGGGTTAATATAATGTGTTTGCTAGGTTTGTTAGGATGTTTGTTGTATGCGTGATTGTAGGGATATGTGTATAATTAGGGAGTGGTTCCTATAATTTAGGAGATAAGCTTCCTATAAGTGTGTAATGTGTATAATTAGGGAGTGGTTCCTATAATTTAGGAGATAAGCTTCCTATAAGTGTGTAATGTGTATTGAGCAAAATAATTGAATGGTAATATAATTATATTATTATTGTGTGCACTCTCAAATTCAACATTCTTTGCATTCAAAGTCTAAGATTTTAGAGTCTACAGAATAATTCCTCTACAATGTCTATAAATTGTTAGAATAGTTTTTTGTTACTTCATTATTATAATATATAACTACTTACATAGTTATAATGTAGTTGATCGGGTATGCCTGATCAAGATGGTAAATAACCAACCTTTCTTTGTATTTATTGATGCCTACCCTCATAATCATTTGCTCGTTTAGTCTCAATTGTTTATCATGGTATCAAAGCGCTTCATTTATGAGCCTGTGCATTAAAGACGGGAGGTTAAAAACTTTTGGAGAAGAGCTTGTGGTGTTTGTTGTAGAATTCTTCACGTTCTGTCATTTTTGAAGAAGGATTGCTGTTTGACGAGAAAGCCACACTCCGACATTTTTGAAGAATGATTGTTGTTTGACGAGAAAGCATTTGAAAGTTTTTCATATGATGCGATTGTTGTATGGTGATTGTGAAAGAGGCGTCAAGGGAAAACCAAGTCATGTGTGGCAGAAGAGTCGTCTAGATCGCTTGGACAGAGTCGAGACTCAATCAAAACAACAGACTGGACGCATTTGCTAAAGCCTTGAAAAGGAGGAAACATGGAAAATTAAAAGGTGCAAATATCTTCGAATCTTCTAAAGTTTTTTTAAAGCAGTAGAAGTATTATTATCTTTGCACTTAAATTCGAAATTCAGAGCATTTGTTGTTTTTATTGTTTGAAAGACAAAAATAGAGTTCTGAGTTTGATCGGAGTTATAAGGATAATCCAGATAAAAACGAAATGGCTCCTAGTGCACCTAAATTCCTCCTACCCGACTCACAACTCCTGAAGGGTGAAAACTATGTCGCTTGGAAAACCAAAGTACAAATGCAATTAGAATTTGAAGACCTTTAGGAAATTATTTCGGGAAATACAGCTAGACCTACAACAATTGATGATGATCAAAATAAGTTTGACAAGGCCAACCAAAAATCCAAATTAATCATCCTGTTTAGTGTGTCAAATGAGGTTCAACCTCACATTTGCACTACAACCTCTACAAAAGATGCCTGGGACTGCCTCAAAATTGTGTATGAGGCTAAAAACCAGAATCAAATCCTTCATCTACAACATCATTTACATTGTCTCCAACTGCAAAATGGTGAGAAGGTAGAAGCTTTCTTTAGAAGAGTTTCCGAATTGAGAATTGCACTCCAAACATTAGGGGAAGACGTCACAGATGAGTCACTTTTAGCAATAATCCTGGGAGCACTACCCCCTTCGTTTAGAGTGTTTGTCACATGTTTAAACGTGGCACATAAACACCCTCATTTAAGGAATTGGTCAACTTGCTTCAACAGGAAGAAGCAATGTTTGGTGAGACCGACACTTAAGACAATCAGGCCCTAGCAGCAAAGCAAAAGGGAAAACAACCTGACTTTCAAAGTGGTCCATCATGATAGTCAAACCAAAGTCAAGACAACTCTTCCAACAAGAAAAAGAAATGCCTCATTTGTGGTAAAACGGGTCATGAACTCAAAGAGTGTTGGTATAATTCCTATGCCAATAGTGAATCCAGTAGTAAAAAGCCACAAAAATCTTTGCAGGGGGATAAGAAAAAGAATCCCCAATGGCAGAAAAAGCCCAACTAACAACAAGGCAATGTTGCATCAACATGTAACTCAGATGAAGAAGATTTTTTGTATGCTGCAGAAACAAAGGCTTTCACATCTAACAATTTAGTCTAGTATGTTGATTTTGGTGCATCTAGACATATGATAGGGGAACAAGAACGGTTTTGTGATCTAACTCCATCCACCTCCTATGGGCATGTTTCATTGGGTGATGGTACCTCATATAAAGTTCAGGGAATTGGTGATATCTCCTTTCCATTGAGAACTCATACATGTCGACTTACAAATGTTTTGTATGTACCTGGGCTCACTAAAAACCTACTTTCCATAAGTCAATTACTTGAGCACAACCTTCAAGTTGGATTAGATCAAATCAATGGTGAGAAACTGTCTTATCAAAGACAAAACTTGCAATGGAGCAGTTGTAGCTCGTGCTTCAGGGGCAAGCAAGATGTTTCAGTTGGTTGATGTTTCAAATAAAGATGAAGCCCTTGTAGTAAAAACCAACACATCCACAACTCTCTGGCATAGAAGATTTAGCCACCTCAACTTTGGTTATCTTTTTGCATTGAGTAAGAGAAATATGGTAAGAAGACTTCCCCCCATTCAAAAATCAGAAGTTATCTGCTCACATTATCTTGCCAGGAAACAACATAGGGCTCCTTTTCCTGTTGTAGAAAGCCGAGCCTCCAGTCCCTTAGAATTGGTTCACACCGATCTTTGCGGACCTTTGCCTTGCAGTCATCAGAGTGCCTGGTATTTCCTTTTATTTGTGGATGATTATACCAAGAAAATGTGGGTCTACTATTTGGCTCACAAGAATGAGTCATTTGAGAAATTCAAGGAGTTTAGAGCTCTTGCAGAACAGTCATCTGGTCAGACTCTCAGAGCCCTTCGCTCAGATCAAGGGGGGGAATTCACAAGTAAGGAATTTGAAGCTTACTTACAGAAACATGGAATACAAAAATAGTTGACCACTGCACATACGCTGTAATTAAATGGTGTTGTAGAGAGGCGTAATCGTACTATTGTTGAAATGATGCGATGCATGTTGAAGGATGTGGATCTTGCTCCTGCATTTTGGGCTGAAGCAATTCACATATTAGTGTATTTGTTGAATCGGGCACCCACCAAAGTGCTTGATAATATCACCCCAGAAGAAGCTTTGACTGGAAAAAAGCCCTCCATTTCGCATTTCAGATTGTTTGGGTGTACTGCCTTCATGCATGTCCCCAAGTTTCAATGAACAAAATTGGATGATAAGTCTGTAAAGTGCATCTTTCTTGGATACAGTTTAGAATCAAAGGGATATTGGCTTATGGATACAGTAAAAAAGGTGTACATTAGCAGGGATGTAATATTTGATGAGGTATTTCGCAGCAACATCTCTTCCTCTCCATCACCTATATGTTCCCAAGCACAATAGTTACTTGAAACTACTGATGAGGAAGTTGTTGAAGAGAAGGAAGTTGATGAAGGAACTCCAGATGACATTTTGTTTCCATTGGACAATTTTCCCCCTCTCTCACCACTTCCATCCTCATCTTCTGTATACAAGAAGATTCCTAAGTGGTATCATGCCATAATAAAGGATGCTAAAGATGATGCTATTGTTGATACTTATTTTCGTGGGCCTAAGAATCACAAGTAGTCTTGTGAAGAAGTGAATATGGCCCTTATGTGTACAGTTATGCAGAGTTCTGAACCGGAAACAATGTAGCAAGCTCTCGAGTCACCACCTTGGAAAGATGCTATGGATGCTGAATATCATGCACTTCTAAGGAACAATACATGGGAACTTGTTGATCTTCCATTAGGGAAGAAGGCTATTGGCTGCAAATGGGTTTTCTGGATCAAATACAAGGCAGACGGTAGCATTGACAAGTATAAGGCCCGACTTGTGGCTAAGGGCTATGCACAAAAGGAAGGCATTGATTATGATGAGACTTTTGCCCCTACAACAAAGATCAAGACTATTTGTATGGTATTGGCTATGGTAGTGCAGTTTGGGTGGAAAGTTCACCAGATGGATATTAAGAGTATCTTCCTTAATGGAGATCTCATGGAGGAAGTCTATATGACTCAACCAGAGGGATACACTACACTTGGGCAACAACATAAAGTATGCAGACTCATCAAATCCCTCCTTCGGTCTTAAATAGGCTCCTCGAGCCTGGTTTATCAAGATCGATGAGCATCTCCTTAACCATGGATTGGAATTCGTATGATCCCATTCTTTACCTCAAAGAGCAAGGGGGGAGATTGTCATTTTGATTGTTTATGTTGGTGATTTGGTCATCATAGGGAGTTCTCCATAGATGATTGATGCAACGAAGAATGATCTCAAATGATTGTTTGACGTGACAGATCTCGGGCTCCTGCATTATTGTCTTGGACTCGAAGTGTGGCAAAAGAAGAATCAAATATATGTTTCTTAGATGAAGTATGCTAAGACACTGCTTGAGAGATTCAACATGGAAGATTGCAAACCTATGTCAACCCCCATGGAGACAAGTTTGCAACTTTCCCGTCATGATCCATCTGCTCAGATGAACTACACTTTATCAATAGTTGATTGGGAGTCTCATCTACCTGACCCATACCAAGCTGAAGATCAGTTTTGCTATCAGTTACCTTTCTAGGTTTATGTAGGAACCTAAGGCTATACATTGGAAGGCAGCAAAGAGGGTTTTGAGGTATATCCGTGGTACAGTGGCATATGGCTTGGAATAAAAGCAAAATGTAGATTTTTCATTGTATGGATACACGGATGCGAACTATGCAGGTTCAGTGGATGATAGGAAGTCTACTTCAGGCTTCATTTTCTTTCTGGGATCTGGTCCGATTTCTTGAGGGAGCAAAAAGCAAACCCCTGTTGCTCACTCTTCCATAGAAGTAGAATATCGTGCCGCAGGGGGGGTTGTCTGTGAGGCGATATGGTTAGGCCACATTTTAACAGGTACGAGTGTTTCTGATATAGGTCCTGCCACTTTGTTCTGCGACAATCAGAGTGTGCTAAAACTTGTTCGCAATCTGGTCTTTCATGAGCGTACCAAGCATATTGAGGTTCAGTGCCATTATATCCGTGAGCATGTACAATAACAGAGTATACAACTCCAGTTTTGTTCGACTCAAGAGTAGCGTGTTGACATTTTTACCAAATCACTTGCAGCTGTGAAGTTCGAAGCTTTCCGAACTTTCATGCTTTGCCACTTGGGCATATGATGTAATAAGGGGGGGTGTTAGAATAGTTTTTCTATTACATCATTATTATAATATATAACTACTTACGTAATTATACTGTAGTTGATTGGGTATGCTCGATTAGGTTGGTAAATAACCAGACTTTCTTTGTATTGATGCCTACCCTCATAATCAATTCGCTTGTTTGCTCTCAATTGTTTATCATAAATTATTTCCCAATGAAAAGAAAAAGAAAGAATAGGGATAACTCTAGAAAAAATATCAAATGAGAAGCTTGAAGGAGGAGGAGGATTTGTTATTAATAACATGATCTCTTTTAGATAACCTTTCATTTGTAACTCCTTTTTGTAGCTTCGTCTTGAAAGGCAAAAATTCAAAATAAATTTATTTATTTATTTTCTTTACTTTTATGATAAAATGAAAGTTTATTTTTGAGTCTTTACAAAATAACTCATGCATAGTCACCTTTTATAATAAAAGATTAAGTGTTATTGAACATCTTTATCCTTTTTTGACCTTGGTGGCTGACTGCATTTTTTCATTGACAACTTTGATTGTAAGGAAGCTATTTTGGCTTTGTAATTCTTGAAATTTCTTATTGGTGGTGCAACTGCTTTGCCATTTGTTATAGAGGTACTATTGAGGTGTATTTTCCATGCCAATAAAGCCTCATTGATTTCTTCAGCCCTTTTATGTATATTAGAAACATCTTTAT
Organism: Sequoiadendron giganteum; assembly: GCA_007115665.2. Taxonomy (NCBI): domain Eukaryota; kingdom Viridiplantae; phylum Streptophyta; class Pinopsida; order Cupressales; family Cupressaceae; genus Sequoiadendron; species Sequoiadendron giganteum. Next base: position 13,229,979 of record CM021102.1, on the reverse strand, counting down.
GGAAAGTTATCAAAGAGATAAAACATATTACTTAACTTTAGGGTAAGTGCAAGATAATGGTTTTTGACCAAAAAGTGGAAGTCTTTTTCCAAAAAATCAAATTTTATTACTGTTGGAGTAAAAATTTGAAGCACTTACACAAAATATTAAAATTGTGTAAAAATGTGAAATGTAGGATTTTGTTTCTAGTATTCAAATTTGTAATTTATTTTAATATGTACAGGATGAAATTTGGTTTTGTATAGGATGTATAAAAGTGAACTTTTTAAAATCGCATGTTTTGGGCCAAAACATGTACATGTACTCAGAAAATAATTTGACCTAAATGAAAATATTTTTCTAATTCCTTTTGTGGAAAGATACATGCAATGGTGAAGTTTGGTCATAATATATTTTTAAATTTTTAATAAATATATATTTTAAAATTTTTCTTTTTTCACTGGCCCTAATTTGTGTTTTTTACTTTTTAAAAACCCTTTGTTTACAACCAACATGATTTGAACTAAACTAATTGTAAAATGTTTTTTTCTTTCATAATGTAGAGAATGATGTCTAGATTGGCTAGACAATTTTTTTTTCCAATATTAGAAGATAAAAGAATAATTAGTATGTCATTTCAAGTTTGAGTCTTTTTTGTTTAAAAATTAATTAATAAATAAAAAAATGCGTCTGATAGTAAAAAAGTTACATATTTGAGAACTAGACATTGTCATTTGTAATGAGTTTTTAATTTGGTCCAAAAATTCTAAAGAAAAGTTGTTAGCCATATTGCTTAAGTCAATTTTTTGCTTGTCGTTAACATAGCATTGTACTTGCAAGTTCAAAGCCGAGGGTTGGGTTTCCAAGTCTAAAACAAAAGCAAAACTGTGGGTTTCAAATTTGAAATTTTATGGAACACGTACCTATTCTAAAAAGGAATCTGTATATGGTCTAAATAGAAATGGGTGCCCATTTTAAAAACCAAAATGGGAACCCATCCCATACAATTAGGAGTTTTGGCTTGGGCACCCATTCCTAAACGTGTACCCGTTGTTGTTGGGAATTTCCCCCCTTGCAAGACTTTCACTGAAAGTGGATTCAAATTCTCGCACCCAACCTTTTCCATGTTATTACCATCAATAATATCCTTTCTGAATAGCTCCTCTAGAATCATATGCCTAAAATTCTTAACGGTAGAAACACCAACCAAATTAGATTCATTTTCTTTGAGAATATCAACGTCAAAAGACAAAACGTTAGTTCAAATATTAATCAATATTGAATCATATAGTTTGGTTAATCTTTTGAACTCTACCATGGACTGCTTCAAGACCATTAATTTCCATTCTATACCTTTATACCACATGATTGAATCATTTTCTTCAGGCTTATTAAAGACTTGCTGAGAAACCAAAATATTTACATTAGTCTTTATTGTTTCTTGTTGATTTTCAACTATTAATTGCAACACTATATCATCTTTGCTCACAACTTATAATTTAGTTTCAACTTTCTTTTTCTTATTCAAAATCTGATCATATAACTTCATAGCTTCTTCAATATAAATAAGACAATAGAGATTAATATTCTCTATCCAAGCTTCAACCGCGTTACCATTAGCTTGATATTTTCTAAATTTCTCCATGATTTTAGTACTTATTCCTCTTGGTGGTGTACTAGAAGATGCTAATGGAAAAACTTCAAGGGGCTTCGTAGAGGTGTCCATAATCGACATAATGTAGGAAGTCAATGTTCTTACCTACTCTTTAAGCTGCTCCCTTGTTTCCTTTTCTTTCTCAAAATTTTCTACCAATTTGGCAATAGACATTTGGAAGTTATGAATATCACCTTCACAAGTTGATGGGCCAAGGTCTACTCGATGATATTATAATGTTCTTTTGTTATTTCTTCTTCATTCTTGTCTATTGTGGGTTTCATTATTTCCACATATTGATCACCAGAAGAGGCATCTACCTTCAAACTTGAAGTAGTGTGAGCTTTCTTTGATTGAAGTGTCATTTATAGTATCATCGCCATTGCATCAAAACTAGGGTCAATCATTTGAGTGTGCTTCCTCTTCTTAGCAACCTCCTTAAGTTGTGATTATGGGGATGGTATTGCTTGAGATTTGGGTTTTGAGGAAGAAGAATGTGTGATGGGAGGTAGGGTGTGTTGAATTGTTGTCATTGATGTGAAGGGTATATAGAAGTTTGAATTTTGTCATTAATGTCAAAAGTATTTTGAACAAGGTTATGAACGAGATTAATTATTGTCATGTCATATCATCATATTGGAGTGATTCATTACAGCAATTGGAGTGACATAGTCAAGGTAACTTGGATCAGTTTTATAAGGCAATTTGAAGCAGATTCATAAAGATATTTTTGAGCAGGGATATAAGGAGTAATGGGATCATATTTGTAGTTTAAATTAAAGACTTAAAATTAGATATTTATTTGGGCCAATTCATTATTTGGCACCAATACACGAAGACAAAAATCTAAATGTAAAACGATATGGACCTCCCTCATGTTGATGCCTTCATCATCTATGCTGACTGACTACACTTGGAATATTGTTTGAGGAATCATCGATTATTTAGTGAGTAACAATGCCCAAGTAAAAGAAAAAATACAATGCAGTGATCTTAAATGTGTTGAGGGCAGCGATTAAATTTTAGTGAAAGGAAGGCAGTGATGAAGATAAATAAATAGCAGTGATTAAAGGCAGTGACTTAGTTATAAAGAAGCAATAGTTAAGAAAGCGCTTACAAGCAAGGAGGAATTATTAAAGAACAAATATTCATATTCTAAAGCAGTGAGTAAGAAGAGTTTAGAAAAGACAAAGTCATATAAAGACAAAATTAAAGAAAAAGACAAAAGTCATAAAAGACAAAAGAGGGCAGCAATCTAATTTTAATTAATACTAGGCAGTGATTCACAATTACCTTTGAACAACAATGAATATCTGTGTTGTAGGGTTCGTACCCACAAACCTCGAACCCGGTTCGGGTTCGCCTGTGGGTATGTTCTGGGTGCGCACAGGGTGCGCGCCCAACATTGTGGGTTCGCTCAGGTGCGCACACCCACGCACCCGGACGAACCCACAGTGCAGGGCTTGTGCGCACCCAACGCGAGCCGAACATTGCGGTATGCAGACTCGGGCGTACCAGACGCGAACCCGGGCGAACCCAAGAGAACCCACGACCCAACACTTAAAAAGTGGGCCCAAAAACACATAAAATACATTTTTTTAATTAATTTTTTTCTCCTAACCCTAAAACAACCCAATATGAGGCCTTTGAACACAAACATTTCATTTTTACCTCTCATTTTGCTCTCACCATATATTCTCTCCATCTTGGCATTTTGAAGGGAGATGATTGTATTCGAAGGAGATCGATTGTGGAGTGTCAAATAGCTTCCACAAAGGAGATTTAAGTTTTTAAGGTATGCATTTAAACCCTATTCTTTAGTCTTTTGATGAATTTTTTCAAGTTTTTGATGGATTTTTTCAAGTTGTGAAGAAATTTTTCAAGTATGTTTTTTTTTTTCATTTTTTTACAGATTACAACAATGGCCAGTAGTCAAAGTTCAGTGGGTGGGGAGGGAAGTCAGAAATTTAAAATTGATGAAGCATCTCCTTTATGGAGACATACCACAAGAATTTCACAAATTCTTGGAGGTGGGGGGTTTGTTTGGAAATGTAATTTTTGCAATGCACAATATAATAGCTCCTATTACCGAGTGAAACTTCATTTTATGGGCCTTGGTGGTAAAGGGATTAATATGTGTGAGGGCCCAAATAAGAAGGGGTTGTCTGCTGTACAAATAGCTGGATTTATAAAAGAACATGAAGATGCTTACAAATTGGTTGCAAGAGGAAAACAAAGTGGTTATTCTTCCAGAAAGAAAAAAATAGTAACACCAACATTACCCTCTCAAATAGTTAGGGCCTCCAGACATTCCTTCTTGTCTATGCCCTCTATGGAAGATCAAGAGGAAGATGAAGATGAACAACAAATCACCACCCGCTAGAGAGGTCCATTGGAGAGGGCATTTAAAATGGAGGCAAGAGATATTGCTGAAGAAAAAATTGCACGTTGCCTCTATGCCAATGGTCTTCCATTCAACTTGGTGAGATCACCATATTGGCGGGACATGGTGTCAACAATAAATAGCGCATCTCCTGGTTTCACAAGTCTTGGGTATGAAAAGGTGCGTACCACCTTTTTGCAAAAAGAGAAGAAATCTTTAGAGGCCCAACTAAAGCCAATTAGAGATTCTTGGATTGAAACAACTGTATCTATTGTTTCCGATGGATGGAAAGATTGCAAAAACTGTCCATTGATCAATGTTATTGTAGTGTCCCCCAAGGGGGCAATGTTTTTGAGGGTGGTTGATTGTGAAGGGGAAGTGAAAGATGCAAAGTTCATTTCTAGGATTCTCATTGACTCCATAGAGATGGTGGGTAATGAAAATGTTGTCCAAGTAATTACGGACAATGCAAAATTTTGCAGGGCTGCAAGTGCTTTGGTAGAGGCTAGATATGAGCACAAAGTTTTGGACACCTTGCACCGTACACTCCCTCAATTTGGTGATGCAAGCAATTGGAAACCAAATAGAGTGGGTGAAAGAAATATACCAGGAGGTCGAGCAGATCCAGATGTTTGTGACAAACCACCATATGTCACAAGCAATTTTCAGAAATTTTTCAAGATTGGAATTGTTGAAGGTAAATTTAATTTATTTAGTTTCATTTATGTCATGTTTTACATAATTGAATAAAATAAAAAAATTTACTTATTTAGTAATTTACATATTTTAAATGTGTTATTAACTTACTATTAACATGTTCTTAGGTTGTTGAGACCCGATTTGCATCTCACACAATTGTTCTGAGACGACTTGTGAAGGTGAAAGAGGCATTGAGTCAAATGGTTATTAGCAACCAATGGGGTATATGGAAGCAATCAAATTCAGAGAGGGCCCAAAAGGTCAAGGCATTGATCTTGGATGACAATTGGTGGGATCGTGTGAATTATGTATTGGAGATCACCGAACCTATCATGTCTATGCTTCGGTTTGCTGATACAGATGAACCATGCTTGGGGGATGTCTATGATAGCATGGACACAATGTTGGAGAAAATAAAAATTGAAATACAAAAGAGAGAGAATGATCCTGAAGACACCCTTTACAAAAGGGTGGAAGCAATCATTCTTCATCGTTGGAACAAGATGACAACACCATTGCACCTCCTTGCATATGCCCTATCTCCAAGGTACTATACCAGAGAAGTACTTTCTATCCCAGGGAGAATACCGCCATATAGAGATCTTGAAGTTGCTAGAGGGTATAAGAGGGCATTTAATAGACTCTTCACTGATCCAGAAGTGGAGACAAGTGTTCTGAAAGAATTTGGAATGTTTATCATAGGAAAAAATCTTAGCCCTTCTGTTGTCAAAGACCAATACAAAATGGATGCTATTACATGGTGGTACCTCCATGGTCAAGTTTATATGTACCTCCAACCTCTTGCAATCAAGATTCTCTCACAAGTAAGTTTTTTTTTTTTTGCCACTTGTATTGTAGAATTTAACACTTAACATTCTTGAATTTATCTTGCATTTTTAATTTTTAATTTTGTTGGTTTTCTCTCTATGTTGCAAGCTCTTTTGTCGCTGAACGAAATTGGAGTACATACTCCTTTATCCACTCAGTGAAGTGTAACTGGTTGGCTGCAAAAACAGCTGAAGACTTGGTGTATATTCATTCCAATTTGTGTCTTCTGTCACGTAAGGAACCTCAATACAAGCAGGGGGCAGCAAAGCTTTGGGATGTAGCACCCGAGTCTGCTAACTTGGATGCAACCATTCAGGATCTTGCTAGATCCACTATGGATGATGTGGATGATAATGATGATCATGACATACCACATGGTGCTGGAAGTGGAACCGCTTTGGGTTCAAATGATGATGATCTTGAAGTTGAAGCCGCTGAAAATCCAAGTCACGATGGTTTTTTTGATAATCCTTTTTATGATTGATGAACATTGAAATTGAATCATGTTTCAACTTTCATGAACTACATTTTCTAATTCAGTAATTGTGATGATTTCCATAACTGATATCATTGATATGGCGTATTTGAATATTTTTCAACTATCAATTGGCATTTAATATTTATCTTTGGCATTTGGCATTGATCAATGATCGAGTATCATACTACGAAATGATTTAGTTTTACAATTCTGTATATTTCTCTTATTTTTTTGTGTATATATATATATATACACACGTACCCAAACCCCTAAATTTTTTTTTCACATACCCATACACCGGGTTCTCTTACCCGAACCCGTCCCCGAACCCGGACCAGTAACTTAGATGAATATACATGGAGTAGTTACTTTTTAGAAAGTATTGATTTCATTTTAAAGGCAATGAATATAATTTAAGTGATAATAAGCAACGGTTAAAGAAAACAAAAGGCAACAATTAAAGTGAATAAAAAGCTGCGATCATTGTTTTGTTTATAAAAAGACAAAGTTATATAATTCAAATTTGTCTTAAATGAAGAAAAGGTGCGATTCATTAGTTTTTGTTTTGAGCAAACAGATTTATTATGAAGAGATGCGATTTGTCTTTGCAATGAAGTGGTGATCTTTTAAGGTAAAAGGAGATGCCTTCTAAGGAATTGCCTCTCATGGCAAGATATAAAGGGAGTTTTTTAATAAATGTTTGGTGAGTGTGTAAAAAAAGGGAGATATCTTATAAACACAGTCAGGCCTTAAGAATAGATCTGAAAAAGGTTTTGCTGTAGATTCAAGGGGAGTTTATGATCAAATTGTTGGAGTAAATTGTAGCAGACTTGTGAAAGAAGAGAACAAATAGAAGACAAAATTATGAAGACTTTATAAGCAGATTTATGAAGACTCTATGAGCATAATTATGGACACTTTATGAGGTAGATTTGAGTAGACTTATAAGGCATGTTTTGAATAGAATTATAGCAGATTTATGAAGAAAGTTGAAGCAGATTTGTGAAAGAATTTAAGAGCAGATTTATGACAAAATCTGAAGCAAAGTTGTGAAGAAGTCTATGTAGATTTAAGACAGTCAATACATGAAAAAATGATTGAATTAAAATTGTAAAGAGCATAATATCTACAAGAAGATCTTTATGAAGGCATAGAAATAGTTTTTATGAGAGGTATGCATGTGGAAAGAATATGCAAGCATATGTAATCATACAAGTATATTTATGTTATGAGAAAGAGGGGAATCATGGAGTGAAAGAATAAAGATTGTAATGTCCATCATCCATTGAAGAAGCAACTTAGAGGGTGGTACTTTGTTTTGGAAGTTGGCGCTTCCTAAAGGAGATATTGATGCCTCTAGTAGGTTGGTGCCTACGAATTCAGTTATGAGGGGTTGGTGCCTCTAGTGGGTTGGTGCTCACAAATTGAATGAGGGCTTGGTGCCTCTAGTGGGTTGGTGCTCACAAATTGAATGAGGGCTTGGTGCCTCTAGTAGTTTGGTGCCTACAAAGTTTGGCAAAAGAAGATTATTAAAAGCAATATTTTTGCTGTGGTTTTCTCCCAAAAGCGTTTCCACGTAAATATCATGTGTTATTGTGTTCTTCTCATGTGCATGATTATTGATGTTGAGTAAATGATGTTATTGTGATTTTTAAATCGGTAAAAGTCAATCCAATGGAAATTAAAATGACCTTAATCCAATGGATGCAAGTGCAACCCCTCATATGGGTCGGCCAAGATAGCATTTTATTTACTTTTAATATTTATTTCCTTTCACCAAGGTGGGCACTCATCTCCATGAGGTCGGCCAAAGTAAAATATTTTTATTCTAATTTCAAATGCATTTTAACTCCCATGAATGGGTCGGCTCCAAGAGGGGGGTCGGCCATAATAATAAAAAATATTTTGCAATTTTAAAACACTTTGGGAAGGGTGCCAAGAGTCTTAAGGTTCGGCCTTTAGCAGCAAATTTATTTATTTAATTTTACTTCTGATTTTCTTGCACCTTAGGAGAGCAAACATATGATGGCAACCAATTTATGCATTTAATAAACTCCTCTCCATAGCTGGCCTTTGACATCAATCACATTTTCAACATATCAGTCATCTCCTTACTAGCCAAACTGATGGACCCGTGGCTGCATTTGTATAATAGAAATATAAACTTTGTCCAACATATTAGAGCCATCATCCTCTATCATCTACATTCCATTATAGCTTGATGGCTTTGATTTACTCCATTGTTAGCCTCATCCAGTCTCGCTTTTTGATTTCAATGTCATCCTTACAATCTTCCTGTAATCTTCTAAATGTGGAATGTGAACACATGATGGGCCAAGATGCAGGTGATCTCTAACACAATTCTTGCTATCAAAAGAGAGTCTTGTCAGATAGAAATGTAGGCTGATTTTTGCCAAAGATTTCTCAATGTTTTTGGTGTCAAAAGAAGACTAACAAGTATAATGACTTAGATTCAAAGGAAAGGGGTACCCTGCCTTCTTCCTTTCCTTACACTTCTTATTAACCAAGCCTATCTGCCTGCATATCTTGATGAGAATGAGATTATCACTTACATAGTGAGGTAGCTTCTATAGTCGGCCGTGAGTCGATGTAGTCAGCCGAGAGTGTACTTGGTCAGCAGTGAGTCATAAGTAAGTAAGACATTAGTTAATAGTAATAATCCATGTACTTATCATGTTGGCTAGTTGCCTTGGGAATTAAGATCCCGACGAAGCAATTAGTTATAGTGAAGGGACGCGACGGTTGGTACCTCAACCACTGCTAGCGTACTATATGTACATGAGTCATGTAGTCGGGAAACAGGATGGTTCTACTATGCTATGCTATGTTTTGTCTGGAGACATTATGATGTAATTGCCGAATACTGAATAAAGCAATATATCTATGTTCTGTGCAATTGCCATGTGATTATTATTTGCTGTCAATGTTATTTTATATTTCCATTTACTCAGTACGTCATTGTACCCGTAGCGAGTAAACATTTGGCGCGGTTGCCTAAGCAAATCCGGTAACCACCCAGACAGGAAAATAGTGTTGTGATGGGGCAACCGACCGAAGGGCCGGTACAAGCAAACGAGGATCGTGAAGACTTTCTGACGAAAAAAGACCTTTGCAGTCTGTGGAAAATCTTGTTAAAAGTCCACGTACGGAGGGAGGCTCTCAGGCGAGAGATCCCTCAGGCAGTCATTTAGGATAGATTGCGCATCAACGAAGAGGTCAACCATCTTCTTACCAGACTGCCAAGACTGATAACACGCCACTACATTATCTTACAAGATCTTCGGGCGAAAGAGGATCAAGAATGCCGAAGGAAGCAAATCTTGCAGCAGTACGAAGAACGAACCAAACGGGAAGAGGAGGAACGAGACACTAGCCAAAGACGTACCCCTGGCAAACAACAATGATCGCGTGAAAGACCTGTAATGCCCGTACGACTGAACAAGGACAAGAACCAAATACCATTCAGGCACAAAGCGGAGGAGGAAAGAATTCAACGATCATTGAGAGTACAGGAGCAAGAAAACCGACAACAAAGATTAAGTAGGGCACATCAGAGTTTTGTGGTAGGGAGGGAAAAGGAACCCTTCATCACCTCGTACATAGAAAAATATAAAAACTGAGAAAACGAAGATGAATTGAACGAAGAACTTGAGAATAGCATCCAACGCATTTGGGAGTTGTCCATATCGGACGACGACGAAGGGTTGAGGACAAGGAGATCTTAGCCCAAGACCCCTTGGCAGAGGGAGCACCAGAGTGGGACCCAGGAAACTCAAGGTGTAGAGGACGTTGACGAAGGACGAGAAAGTGACTCGTACGAGGCCAAGAGTGCAAGTGACGCACTGGAACGTAATGGGGAAACCGGTCCAGTCGGGTTCAATATACAAAGAGGACAATGGGGAAGGATGGTGATTCTAGAACGACAAAAGCTGCTGAAGTTTACAGGGAATGGGTCAGAGGATCCACTTCGATATTGCAAAACATGCGAGACAATCTGGATAGCAAGTGGAGAAGATGACCCAGATCATTGGTTGAAAGCCTTTCTGACGACACTCAAAGATAGTGCCATCCACTAGTACTCAGAGTTGGACCAAGCACAGAAAGCTACATGGAGATTACTCAAGAAGGCCTTTCAGGACGAATTCAAACTCTTGAGGGATGACAGTGAGATTGTAGTAGAAATCTACAGTACGAAGTAGGGAAAACATGAGAATGTGTGCACATACAATTGACGATTGAAAGACTTGTTGGGAAAATTGGAGGTTCAACCGGCCGATGGGCTAAAGAAGCGATGGATCATTGAAGGCTTGCTTCCATCGCTAAGGAAGAAGATGAAAGTCATGCCTCCGTTGTCGTACACTGAAGCATACAATCAGGCGATGGATATAGAAAGTGAAAACAAAACATCCTCCTGAGGGAAAAAGAAGACAGATGACAGCGACGGTGAATCCTCGACGAAGCAAGTTGGCTAGTTGCCTCGGGAATTAAGTTCCCGACGAAGCAATTAGTTATAGTGTAGGGACGCGACTGTTGGTACCTCAACCATTGCTAGCGTACTATATGTACTTGAGTCATGTAGTCAGGAAACATGATGGTTCTACTATACTATCCTATGTTCTGTCTGGAGACAATATGATGTAATTGTTGAATACTGAATAAAGCAATATATCTATGTTCTGTGCAATTGCCATGTGATTATTATATGCTGTCAATGTTATTTTATATTTCTGTTTACTTTGTACGTCATTGTACCCATAGCGAGTAAACAACTTGTAATGTTATCATCAAAATCTCTTATCTTGATGTATTTGGATCTTGGATCTTGGATATAATAACTGCCAAGATGAGTTATTAGACTTGCAGCGTCAAGAGAGATCTTGAGTTCAAGATTTTGATCAAGTTTCTCATAGTCAACATGGTGAAAGCATCATTAACCTGTTTGAAATCTTTGTTAATAATTTCCAGTTGGAGTTGTGGGTAGAAATTGTAAATTTGCATTGTATTATCACAGGTCCCTTGTGTGTGCAGACCAGGCCATGCCTTCATACTTGCAATTGGATAAAAGAGATAAGAAGAAATGTAAAAATACGGACTCTTTTGGAAATTTATCAATTGATTGTGATAATTATCACTTACTAGTTTTTCCTAATCAACAAATCGTGAAGCATAAGCAATGACTAATAAATTGGCACATCCAATTTTCAAAAGTTTTGGTTTCTTTATTCCCTGTTACTTTGTTCAGTAAGGTGATTATATCAGAAATATCTTCTTTGAAATGTGACCTGCAAATTCTTTGGAGTCTGGGATATGCCCTTCTTTGGCACCTTAAACCATTGTTTGGCAATATTATATAAATAGGATCTTTCTTGTCCTAAAAGAAGAAGTCCCTCGTCCCCAAGATCATCCAAACCATTTCCAAGTTGATACAAAAGCAGGAGCAGAAATCAAGAACATCAAAGTAGGACATGGTTTTTCAAGTCTGTTTGTTTGCCCAAGACATTCTCAAATGGAGGGCAGGATGGATCCACTTGGGGAAGAAGATAAAGTGGGGGAGCATTAATACATCTGTTCAAAGTCTTACTGGAAGAGCCTCTGAACTACCATCTTTTGCATGAGCTAGTTACTAAAAGAGGAACACCTTTAGTTCCTTAGGACGTAAACAAGATGGAAATAGATTAACAGAGCTCTTAATATTAATGCTGATTGAAAAGTTACAATCAGACATTTGATCTTTTTAACCAACCATAAGTGATGCTTTCTCTTTTGAAGACTTTATTTACAATGCCCTAACATTGATTTACAGGTTTGTCTAATGTTAAAACAATTTTTAGATTCCTTTCTGATAACATTGTTAATAGTTTAGTTTGATCCTAGAGCTCATAAACTATTAGAGAAGGCAATGAATTTTCATTCTTGATGTATCTGCAAATTACTCTGTTGTTTTGTTGAATATGCTCTGTATTTTTTAGTATGCCATGTGGCAATTATAGTTAGTTTTCTGAATCTTAGTGTTTTTGTCATTCTGCAAACATTTATAGGAGGCTTTTAGGATTCCTACCAACTGGTTTTCCATGTGCTTTTCTTTATGCATTAAGAAGCTGTTGCATATATACTGTCACACTTATTAGCCAACTCATTTGTATCAACATTCCTCAGTAAACAACTTAAATCAAAACTTTACGATATCAATTCTAGAAAGTGTAATTATTGTGCAAAGTGTCTTCTTATGTAACTCTCAGTGGTCGATTTATAGAGACTCAGAACATCTTAGAAAATTAATCCTCTATGTCCATTCTGCTTAGGCTTTGAAACTTGTTTTCATGCCTTCCTGCTTGTATTGGTTATCAGATTAATGACAACATATTAAAATGTAATACTTGTCTTTATAAATTATTGCCTGATAAGACATTTGAAACAGATATGGCCAATATCTTTTTGATAATGCGAGCTATGAGGAGGCGATGCAACAATTTTTGGCATCTACACTGGATATTAGTGCAATATTGTGTTTATATCCTTCATTAAAACTTCCGAAGAATTCCAATGATTCTTCATCCAAGCACACGTCTGAATCTTCTGATATGTTGTACGAAGAACATCTTACTAAGACTTTTTCTAATGCATCGGATGAGGCTGAAAGTGGATCCCTATTACAGGATGAAGAAAAATGTAAGTCTGCAAGTGGAAAGCTAAATCATAATTCTCTTAGTGCTCTTATCAAATTTCTGTCAAAAAGGAGAAAACATATTATTGGAAAAGCAGCAGCAGAAGACACAGATGAGGTTGTTGCAGCAGTAGTCGAAGATGCAAGTTCATCTGTGAGTTCCTGGAGGTCAACCAATTCAATCAAGGTGTGTTCTTAGCCAGAAACATTGCTGAATTTTTTTTGTGCTGTAAGCTTTGCATTTTTTTATAAGTTGACATTTTATATTTGTTGATTTGCTACAATGAACTTCATTTGAATCCAAACACGAATAGCTGCATGCAGTTTTGAGGTCAGTTGATTGGGGTTGTGCAATATTCAAGTGGCTAACATCACTGACATGCATGGGACATTGAAGGCCTCTGTACCTTTTGTGTTGATAAGGACATCAATCTCCCTTTGTAATTTTCTCATTATTTGCTGTCTTCGGATACATACTATTACATCTTCTAGTGTTTCTGCATGTATTAGTAGCTTTTGATAAATTGGTTTTGAGATGTATTTCTGCTTGTTCTAAAAGCTAGCAATAAATCTTAATGCTGTTTGGGATGTGCTGGATTGCTAGCGATGGAGTTCTCAACTGCTATAATACATGCCTAAACTCTGACAAATATTAGATTATACAAAGTGGACCTGATACACAGTTGGTAATGATAAAAGAACAAAACGGGACTAATGCCCCTGTGCCATGACAATGGCTTGTGGTTCATTCTTCATGTCATATCTATGCTGCCTGCTCTGAAGTCTGAACTAACGTGTCTTTTTCTAGAACTAAAAGCTTTAAGTTGATTTCCATTCATTGTTCACAATTTTAGGACCTAGAACATTTTCTTGATTCTGAAGCCAGTATTTGTTCTCTTTTAAAATTTTTTATGGTTATTCATGGCGTCATGCTACTCATTTTGACTTTATTGTCTTAATCTAAGTCTCCTAGTTATAGTAATATTTTTAGTGTTGGTGTACTTGACATAAGAGTTTAATCTTTTCTAAGAAATTTTTAATTTTTAGTTAGAATTATTGCTTGATAAGAACATGACAATGTGCATCATAGTAGGAAAACTTGGACCTGGCAGCCCAAAATTTTGACTTGGACTTGGGACTTGGCAAAAACTCACCCAAAAGAAAATTGAAAAAAAAAAAAAACAGAAATTACTGCATGAGAAGCACATAAAATAAATTTAAAGAAACATGCTAAATCTATTTTGGTTATCAATTAGTCATGAAGAAAATTGGTTTTGAAATCCCTGCCACTGTTTTCCTTCAGCAGCTGAGGCAACTTGCAAGTTACCTGGCATGGCTTGATCCGCAAGTCCTTGGCTAGTAACTCCTAGCCAAAGAAACTCACAAGTTCTCGGGAATCTGGCGAGAATTAGCAGAGTTTCTAACTATGGTGTGCACCTGCAGATAAAGCATATCATCACACTGGACTAAATGCATTAGATTATATTCTGAACCATAGCTTCTCTGTGTCAATCTAGAGTTCTGATTCCTTGATATAACTGTAGAAGGTTTGGTGTTTGATAATACACTTCTTAGGTTCCGAGTATAAATGGCCTTTTAGATTTAATATGTTTCTCTAAATATGTTAACTTTAGAAATATTTTGTTTATTTTAAGAGAGTCAAAGTAACTTCATTATACACTTAAAAAATTCAGAGTCAGGGCTCAAAGATGCCATCCGTTGAGCAATCACCATATTAATGAACTTTGTGAGAAACATTTTTGGTGTCTCCAAATTCTTCAGTGTCATATCCACATCTATGGCGTAAATGGGTTAGGTGGATGTCTTGCCAGGATTCCTTCTAGTTAATTCTTCAATTACATATATTGGTCTCTGAATCTTCTGGGAGATCTTGTCCATAGATGCCTTGCTGGAACCATCAGACATATAACATGGCATTAACCACATATAAAAGAACAATAGCATAACAGCTGGGAACATCCACAATCATCAATTAATATGAGCAATCCTAATCCTAGTTTGAATTTGGAGAAATGTGATTATCAAGTTGTGTAGCGTCTCCAGTGTTTGAGCTCACACTTTGCTTTTATTCAGCATCCATTTTAATCTTTTCCACTGTTATTTGGGAATTGATTGTTGGAGTTGGTAGTATGCTTTCACTCTCTTCCATCTCGCTGAATTTTGACTGCAGATATAAATTACTAATTGTTTACTGCAAAGAGTCAGATGAACTTACATTTGATGAACAACACATGACAATTTCCACCATAAGTGATGTACATTTGTAAGATACTCTATGTATTACAGAGTAATTTGATGTGAGGTCACTCTTTATAAACAAGAGAACTACTTAATACACAGGCAACATTAGTGTTGCATAAAAACTATCTAAAACCAAAGGCCTCATCCATCATGGTTCTATAGAAGCTTCAATGCATTACCATTTGAGCATCATGCATCACTAATTATGAGCATTATTCTTTAAACCATCTTCAAATAACAATGGCTTGTATACATTGCTTTGATGAGCTCAAATAAATTGTTATCTGGATTTTGACATTTCAGCATAGTAGTAATACCAAGGGAGGCAGAGGTGCTAGAGAAAAGGCAACTATATTGGATACTGCTCTTGTTCAGTGCTTACTGCTCACGGGACAGTCTTCTGGAGCACTAGAACTTCTTGCAGGTCCAAATTATTGTGATGTCAAGATTTGTGAAGAGTTCATGCTGCAAAGAGGTCATTACTTGGAATTGATAGAACTGTATAAGTATAACGAAAGGCACAGGGAAGCTCTTAAGCTTCTTAATCATCTAGTTGCAGGTTCGGATTCTCTTCCTGTACCTCTTGCAGACACACAGAAACTTGGGCCTGAATCAATTATAGAATACTTGAAGGTACAGCTCAACTATATGTTTTTATAATAATCACTAGTTAGTATTTTCTGAAAAAGAAAGTTTTTATGCATACAACATTCTTCTGAAGATACCAAAATATCTTCTCTTTCATTGCTAGGGAGATCTAATCAGTAATCTTGTATAATTAGGTGTTATAGTACATTTCTTATTGTGATTTATTATCATTTTAAATGGTGCCTGTAATGCTAATTGAGCGCATTGTTGATATTTTTTTTGTGTTGTAGCCACTTGGGGGTCTTGATCCTGCTCTTGTTCTAGACTGTTCAACTTGGATTCTTGAAGCTTGTCCCCAGCAGACAATTGAATTATTCTCATCTACGGACCCACCTCTCCCTCCAAACTTAGTTAGTTCATACCTTAAGCAACATGCACCACACATGCAAGTTACATATTTAGAGCATATGCTTGCACTGCATGGAAGTGCACTTTCTTCTAGCCTTCAGAATGAGTTGGTATGCAATTTTCCCTTGCTTATATTTGTTATTTTTAATAATTGTAAGGTTCAAATGTTTATTAAATTATTTTTAATATTTTTTCCATAGTAAGAGTGCTGATTTTGGCATCCATTGAAGTTTCTGGTCCTTTCATCAGGATTCTAACTTTGTTATTTTGTATAATTGATTAATTTTCATTCCAAGATCAATTAGCATATTTGTTGATTTTCAGGTGCAAATTTATCTTGCAAAAGTTCTTGATGAATATGCAGAACTGAAAGGTCAAGAAAAATGGGATGAAAGACAAAATTCCATTGCTAGGCAGAAACTCTTATCTGCTCTGGAGAAAACTTCTGGTTATAATGCTGAGCTCTTATTGAAACGTCTTCCACCTGATGCTCTTTATGAAGAGCGTGCCTTTTTGTTAGGGAAAATGGAACGACATCAACTTGCCTTAACACTGTATGCACATAAGGTACAATTCCTGTTTCTTTCTTTTTTCATGCCAAAGGATTTATGGAATATCTGGTAAAATGCCTTTATCTTATGAAAAGGTATGGAATATCTTTGTTTCTATGGATAATTCAGTTGTGATGATTGTATTTTCAATGAATAGCTTCGTGAACCTGAGCTTGCATTGGGTTATTGTGACCTTATCTACAATACTGCTACCTCGGTCATGACTGGTAAGAACACAAGTAATCTAGCAACTAGTCAACTACATCACTCAGGCCAGAGAGCAGCCCTCAACATCTATCTTACACTCTTGCAAGTCTATCTCAATCCTCAAGCATCAAAAAAGGAATTTGATCAAACAATTGCTGTTCTTAATTCATCAAAGGAACCAGCAACGTATAAAATTGGTTCTGCACAAAAAGCAAAGGGACACAAGTCAAAAAAAGTTGTTGAAATAATAGAAAGAATTGAAGATAATAGACAAAGCCTCAGTGGTACCAGCACTGACAGTGCTCCAGAAAGTGGACGAAGTGATGGAGAAGAATCATTTGAAGCCTCAACAAATGTTGAGGGAATGATGCTAGATGAGGCATTGAATCTCCTCAGCAGAAGATGGGACCGTATCAATGGTGCCGAGGCCCTCCGCTTGCTACCTTCAGACATTAAGTTACAGGTTGATACTACAAATCACATTTTTTTATGTTCTTACTTTGTACATATTATGCTTCCAGGGTTAACTTCTCACCTTTCAACAGCTGTTACTTCCATTTCTGGAGCCACTACTGAAAAAGTCAAGTGAAGCTCGACGCAATTTGTCAGTCATAAAAAGCCTCCGCCATAGTGAAAATTTGCAGGTATGAGCAAATATGCAAACACAATTTTCTAGGATTCCCCTGATTGTTGTATAAATTTAATAGTCACTGGACATCGTTGGGAAGAAACCCTTACATGTTGATTTTTGTAACTTTTCTGTTCTTTGGACTCTTGGAGTAATATAAAATGCATATTTCCAACGAATTTTATAAATGACAGTCATTTTAATTTCCCCAACAGGTTAAAGATGAACTCTATAAGAGTAGAAAACGATTTGTGAAGATCAATGGTGAAAGTATCTGTTCTTTGTGTAATAAGCGGATAGCAAGCAGTGTATTTGCTGTTTATCCAAATGGTACAACTGTGGTGCACTTTGTTTGTTTCCGAGATTCTCAGACTGTCAAGGTTGTCACCACTGCACCAAGCATGAGAGCATCCTAATTCCTATTCTTCTGTCCGTGCAATCAATGCTACAACTGGAATATTTCCCGAGTTACACACAATTTTATGTATATTACAAGCCACATCTTCCCCATTTTGTATTGATCAATATTATAAATTCAAATATAGATTAGGACATTTCTTGTTGAGTAGGTTTGAGCAACAAGTAAACTAAGCAATTGAACAATGCAACAACATTTCTTGAACAAACTTGCATGGCCTAGAAAGTAATCAAAGATTCAAAACCATGTACATATGCTAGGCCCTTTGGTATCAATATTCTTCAAAACATTATTTGCAACTTGAAGAGCTCCATGAAATTATAATGGTTATTATATTAGAGTATGTAGTTTCTGGATTTAACTGTGTAATAGTTCCCCTCTCTCTCCCGTTATTGCCAACCTTTACATGGAGTACTTTGAGGAAGTTGCTCTCCTCTCCTTCCCCCTCAAACCAAAGTGGTGGAAGTGGTACGTTGATGATACAAATGTGTGTTGGCCCCATGGTTTGGAATCTCTTGAAAAGTTCCATTCTCACCTTAATAGCTTGCACCCTTGTATCTCTTTCACCAAGGAAATTGAATCTGATAACCAACTCCCCTTTCTTGACATTTTGCTTACCAAAAAGCCAGATGGCTCCTTAGCTCGTAGTGTCTTTCGTAAGTCGTCTCATACTGATCTCTATCTTCACTCTTCCTCTCATCACCACCCTGCCCAGAAGACTTGCATCCTTAAAACCCTTACCTTGAGAGCCTTCCGTATTTGTGACAAAGTCAATTTAGACCTTGAGTTGTCTTATCTTCGTCATGTCTTCCTCCTGAATGGATATAGAAGCAAGCTAATATCTCGAATCTTCAACCAAACCAAATCTCAATTCTTCTCCAAACCCTCATCCTCCCAACGCTCTGCTCCTCCCTCAACCTCTCTTCCTTACATCGAAGGCTTATCTCAAAAAAATGCCAAAATCCTTCTCAAAAAGGGCATTCGGTGTGCTTTCAGACCTATCTCCACCCTTAGAAACCTCATCCCTTCCCCCAAAGATCTTAAGGACATCTACCTTGATTCGGGGGTCTACAAGGTGTCTTGTTCTTGTGGGATGTCTTACATAGGTGAAACGGGGCGCTCTTTTAAAACTAGAATCAAAGAGCATTGTGCTGATGTTAAGCATGAACGGGTCCTCAAGTCAGCCCTAGCCGACCATTCTTCCTCTTCTAAACATCATATTTGTCTTGAAAACACCCAAATCTTATCCATTGAAAGCAATTTTTTCAAAAGGAAGCTCAAACAAGCTATCGAGATATACAACCACCCCATTAATCTTAATCGTGATGATGGTTGGACCTTGAGCTCCTCTTGGAAACCTTTGTTAAGTAGCCTCAATTCACGAGCCCCCCTCCCCCTTCTCCCCTAGTTTCCTTGGTCTCCTATCGTTGGGTCTCTTCTCTTGTCGTTTTCTTTTGGGTTTCCTTTCCCTTCCATCACCCTTCTCTTTGTGTTTCTTCCCTCATGCTCTTTGCCTTCTCCCCCTCCCCTCTTTTGGCCTTCCTTCCTCTGCCTCTCTTATCTTGTTTTCCTAGCTTCCGGTGTCTCCCTTCCGTGGTGTCTCTTCTCCTGTGCCTCCCCTTGGTTCCCTCTCTTGGTTTTAGTTTTGGTTCCTTTTTCGTTGCTTCCTTTCTTTGTTTAGGGTTGTAACTCTTTTTCTTCTCTTGTTTTTCTTGTTCGTTTTCATCTTGTCCATTTTTATTTATTTTATTTTTATTTTTATTTATTTTTCTCTCTTCTTATTTCTCTTTTCAATTTACTTTTATTTATTTATTTATTCTTTTTTTTGTCTTGCCTTTTATCTTTTTCTTGATGTTTGGTTTTTATATATATATTTTTTATGTTGTAAAATATATTGTAATTAGAATTTTATAGTAAATTATATTGTAAAATATATAATAGTAATTATATTATTAACTTTTTTCTTATCTTTCTTTTCATTTCTTTTTCAATTTATTTCACTATTATATATTCTTTTCCTTATATCTTTGTTAACAATTCGTTTAATTAATTATATTATTCCTTTATTTTTTTCCTTTCCTTTTTTTCTTTCCTGCCTATCTTTTTCTTTCTTCTATTTTACCTTTTTCTTGTTGTTTTGTTGCTTTGATTCAATCTTTTATATAGTTAATTATATTAGTGGCTTGTATTGTTTTTTTTGTTATTGCTTTTTGTGCGTTATTTTATTTGTTAATTTTTTACTATTAGCTTTACATCTTGTTTATAATTTCTTAGTTTATTTAACTTTATATCATTTTCATTTTATTTTGTCAATTTTTTTTTTCATTTTTCTTTTTTCATTTATTTGGTTAGTTTTTTATTTTTTACTTTACTTAATTTCTCCCTCTTATACATTTTTAATAATATAATTTTACTTTATATATTATTAACAATATATATCATTGTTAATAATATATAGAGTAAATTATATCATTATCCTTTTATGTTTTTCTTTTCTTAATTTTTGTCTCATTTTTTTAAAAATTATTTTATAATTTACTATTATATTTTACTAATTATTCTTTCTTAATAATATTTGAGTATATTATATCATTCTTTGGTTTTTTCTTTCGTTTTCTT
The DNA here is from genome assembly GCA_007115665.2 of Sequoiadendron giganteum. NCBI lineage: Eukaryota > Viridiplantae > Streptophyta > Pinopsida > Cupressales > Cupressaceae > Sequoiadendron > Sequoiadendron giganteum. The sequence continues at coordinate 13,209,592 of CM021102.1, read as the reverse complement.
GTTTGTTTTGGTGTTATTTCCTTTTTCCTCCTTTTGTTTTGTTTCATTTGCTATCTTTAGGCTTTTCTCTTTTAATCTGGTTCTTTGGTTCTTCTTAGTGCTTGGGTCTCTCGTTGATTGGGGGATTTTCTTTTAATCTGGTTTATCTTTTGTATTGTTTTATTAATTTATTTTTATTTTTGTTTTCTCTCTCTCTCTCTCTCTCCTTGATTCTTGTGCAAACTTCCCCTTCCTCCTCCTTTATAATGGCTTGGATCTGCATTTTCTACTCCATCTTTTTTTGCATCTTGATGATGGATCACGGAGTGTGATCCGAAACGTTGATCCAAAAACTATTACAGTTAAATCCAGAAACTACATACTCTAATGACATGGACTGTGGAAATCTAATGTCTTTGATGGATATTATATTATAATCTAATCTAATCTAAATCATTGATCATTGTTTTTTCCTGCAGCTTTGTCTTCTGATTTGAAATTAATTCTCAATGACAACAAATGGTGGGTTTGGATGTTAAAAAAATAAATTGAGATCAGATTGCTTTATAATCTATACAAAGGCTTTTAGTTGGGTGTATTTACTTGTTTAGAATACTGTTTGTTTAAACCATGTGTGCTGTCAGTAAATGGTTTCGAGTTAGGCTTGATTTTGGTACAATTCGTACACGTCCATTGTTTGAATATAATTTTCTTTCCTTTTTGTTGATGTTTATGTATGACGTCAAAATATCTAGAAAAAGATGATAGGGTTAATGTTTATTTGCAGCTACAGTTCTGTGTAATCAAGTAGTGCATATAACATATAATTTAATTGATAAGAGCAGTTGATTCTGGCTGATCCTAGTAAAGTTAAAGGCCCAACTCTGGCTGAGTCTAGTATTTTAAGGGTTTAACTCTGTGCTCAGCTTTTTTAATTGAGGTCATTATTTTTTTTATGGACATTGGTCGTAACTTATTCTATTCTCATATTTTATGCTCCCTTACTGTATGTCATTAATTTTCTGTGCTATATAATGTAATATTATGTACACAATCCTGCATAACTAAGGAAATAGGAAAGAAATTGCTCCTGAAAAGCTGCAGATATGTTGAAGCCCTTATTTGCGCCCCCTTGTTCCGTGCCCAAATTCAGCAATGGCGATGGCTGCTTCCGCATGGTGGACAAGGAAGACAACACGATTTGGACTACCAAAACACTTATGCCCGACAGAACCAAACTCTCGTCTTCCTCCCATTTCTCTTCAACACTTGTTTCTGATATACTTCATTTTGCATCCCATTCCTTTACGGACACCCATATGATCTGAATCTCTCAGTCAAATCTTGGAGGTGATGAAAGTTGTAGGGTTGTGGGGGAAATCGAACAACGGTTTCATCCTTTTTTGGATGCCTTATAGGTGTGACCCATTGGTGGATTGCACTTTGGCCCTATAAGCCCGTGCTCTATTGTTGTTTTGATTGGATTTCAACAGGAGGAGGTGCATAAAACAAGGGGAAAATCTTCCCCTTTGGTTCCAAGTAAGAACACAACCACTATAGATCTTGGTGTTGTTGCTTTGGAGGAGGAAGAGCTACACAATAAACATTCATTGATTTGTCATGTACAAGTTCTGGCAAAATTTGACAGAGTTGAATGAATGGATACTAAAACATTGGCAGCCTCTTCTGGATGGTGAATTCTATATGACTGGCAAACTACCTGAAGAAAGAGCTATGCTATTATAGAGAGGCCTGTAGTTTTGGGACAAATCCTACATGGTCACGTAATTATTGTATCAAACTTTTGACCCTTTCACATAAGCATTTTCTGTTATTTTGGTTTGGGTGCGACTTCCAAATTTGTTGTTGCACTTTTGGGGCTCCTTGTCTCCACTTGATTAGAATCTCCATTGGGAAATTTATTTTTGGATTGACATCTTCTGAAGCTCAATTCACCTTCGCTCTTCATTCTTCATTCACTTTTATATGGATTTTGGTGGAAATGATCTCCCAAAACCTCTACTTGTTGAAATAAAAGTAAAGGCTGGCTCCAAAACTTGGAACCAAACGGTGATCTACAAAGGCACCACATTTAGGTGCAGGCGTTGTTATGCTATAGGTCATAAAGTGGAGGATTATTAATTTTTTTCTCTTCCTACAAACAAAGCTAATTACTAGAAGCAGATGGCTTAGCGGTGGAAAGGGGCTAAATTCAACCTACAACATATTTCTCTTGTTACAAAGGATGGTTTTAGGACATCTCAGCAAAATCTGATTTGCCGACTTCTCTAATCTCTAGTGGTGTGTTGGTTGAAGAGGTAGATATTACAAAATAGCCTCGGAGTCATCTTTTGAGGAAGGGTACTCACAAAGCCATAAATCCGAAATCTAGGATCCTCTTATGGAAAACACAAATGATCAAACTTTTGTCAAGCGAAAAAAGAAGCTATCAAGCAAAATGGAAAACAAGTTTCCGATGACTCTATGCACCCATGATAAGATGGGAAGGCAGAAGCCAGATGCAAAATAGTTCTACAAGTCCTTAGTTTAATTAGGGTTCTCATTGTCATGGTGGTTTGAATTTTATTCTTCTTCATAAGCATGCCTAATTATTATTGATCTGATGCATAATATTTTTTTGTATTCAATTTCCTAATTTACTAAAAAGGTAGGGCTGATGCAATTTTTTTTTAGTATACCCAAAAGGGTGTGGCTCTCAAAGTCACAATTAATTACAAAATAAAATAAAATAATGCATATAATCCTAGGTTATTAATAATTGTTTATATTATTCTTATTACAAATATTTGTTTTTTCCTAGAATCTAAATGGTCGTCTTGAAGATGGATTGAACAAACATCTTGGAGATGAATTGAATTGTTATACATTGTTGATAAATATGTACTTAACATATCATTTTGATGAATACAATTTTAGGTTTGCATTAATGCAAACTTTCAATTTGATTTTTGTAGTATAGATTTTTGGTTTGATATTGGAATCAAAGCACAAATTATTTTTCTCATCCTGCATTTTTTTTGGTAAACCATTCATCTGGGGTTTTCAATAAAATATTTCCCTAGCACTCATTTTTATAGATTGACCTCCATTTTTGTTATACCTCCATCCACTCACGCTCCCTATTCAACCCCTAGTTCACTACTATTAGATAAATGATTTTGTCAAAATTTAATGTATGCAAAACATTGAGTAGAGTAGTAGATGAAAGTGATAGAAGCAATGTTGGCAACACCACCTTTGAATATCAAGTCGTGGTTTTAACATTATACCATTTTTGTAGACCCTATTTGTGGCTACTTGACCTTGTTCCATATGGCTCTATCATGCCTCTTATTCAACGGTTGTAGGTCCTTGTTGGCAGCCTCCTATTCAATTCTCCTTTGTTGTAATTTTCGGTTGGCCAAATTGTTTTCTTTTACAAGATGAAGTATGTAGAGCATGTAGGTGCAAGTGACTTCATTGATTTGATTGTTATTTTAGAGTTACATTGCCACCAAGGCTCTTAAGCTGGTTGGAAAATCTTGTTCCAACTAGTCTATCTCAACAAAGCCAGTAATGGATTCCCACACAAATTGATCTTACCATAATAAGACTTGAGTTTCCTTCTTACTTGATGGAAGAATTTTGAGTATGTGCTGCACTCTTTTTGGAAAAATAGAGATCCCCTTTTATGAAATAACATGGCCCAATAGCTTTCCTTCAAGAATACAATTAGATCATCCATATATGTGATTATACATTTGCCCACTAGACTCTTGGAAGCAATGTCCATTGCCCTCTAAATTGTTAGAATTATTGTCATTGATGTCAAAGGGAATGTTCAATAAGATTTGATTGTTGCCACAAGGATTGCTGAAGCAAATCAAGGGCAAAAGGCCACAAATTGTTATCCAAGAACCAAGAAAGACCTCAATCATGGCCGACTACCTTAGCAAGTTATCTAATTGTTTTAATGATTATGGGCTGAGCCATTTTGGCGCTCATGTTGGGTTTAAATTGAGTCTTAAATAATTAAATTAAATTATTTTATTGATTAACCCCTCTTCAATAGTGGCGACCACATTTTAGAAATTTAAATTTAAATAAATGTATTTTTATTTATAGGGGTTGACCCCCTAATGGAGTGCAAAATTTTGGGTATGAAAAGGTGCATATAATTTGGGAAGTTGCCTCTCTTTGCAAAAGGATGTATCCATTCATGTAGTCGCCTTATTTGGTGCAAATATATATAGAGGTTGAAGAATTTGGAGAAGTGTGTGGTAAATAAGTGGATAAATCAAATATACACCAACATATTCATGAAGAGAGAATAATTGAAGATCATTCTATAGCAGATTTCTAAGAAGAATTATCAAGGAGGACAAATGCTTCATATTGGAGAAGTTGGTGCCTCATATTGGAGAGGTTGGCGCCTCCTATTGAATGAGATTGGTGTCTCATATTTAGTTGGTGCTCGAGTGTTGGGGATTGGTGTCTCCAATAGGTTGGTGCCTACAAAATTTGTAAGAGATTTTTATTATAAAAAATATTTTTCTGTGGTTTTCTTCCATAAGAGTTTCCACATAAATCTTGTGTTTCTCTTGTGTTCTTATTTATATTGTGCTTATTAAAGTGATCGTGGTTGTCAATTTGTAAAAGAAAAAAGATATTCTTATACAAACTAATCGCCCCACCTTGATTATGCCAAAGGGCATCCTCATATAGGCAAAGGTGCTTCAATTTGTCATTAAAGTAAATTTTAATTTATCCTCATAGTTCACCACCACTTGATTGTATCCATAATATTCATGAAAAAAAAAGACATCATATGGGACCATTCACAATTTCCAATACTTGATCTAAAGAAGGTAGTGTAGAGTTTTTTTTTTTTTTTTTTTTGAGGTTTTATTATGATTTCTAAAATCAACACAACCTAATATTTCTTTTTCTTCTTGATTGACACAAGATTGCCTACCCAAGTAGGATGTCCAATAGGAAAAACACGTCTAGTAGGGAGCAACTTATGCACTTCTTGAAAAAGAGAGGTTCCAACAAAACATTTACTAGTCTTTGCTTTTGTCTAAATAGTTTGACATTGGACTTAAGAGTGATAGTATGAGTGATTATGGAGGTATCATATGTTTTTAAGTCTTCATAACTCCATTCTATCACATTAAAATAATCCTTCAAAGGCCTAGATGATACCAATGTTTTCTTCTATAGTACAAACCTTTCCAAAGAAGATGTTCTTTACATTCTTTGTATCCCCCATATTGTATTGAAGGTACTCTCCTCCTTTGGTGTTGATATTGTTCATTTTCTTAATGAGATGATCTTCATCAAGTAGACATTCTAACTATACCATCCCTTTTGGAATTATGTTTGTCTTTAGATTCACTATCCTTATGCCATCAATTTCTACATCTTTTCTTTCAGACTCAACAATGTTTTGGGCTTCAAAAACACCATACTTAATAAGAAATTCTAAAATATGCAGATCATCATTGCAAATGAGTCACATTATTGGGTACGAAACAAATTGGAGTTAACTAAGAACCTTTTTTAGGCTTGACAAGGTTAAGGGCTCTAATGTGGTGGTTGTTGAAGCCAAAACATCAACTATATGATTATTTCTTCTAGGAATAAGTTGAATATTAAAAACATGAAACCCTTTAATTAAGTCTCATAGTCTATTCTTATAACTAGATAACTTTTTATCATTAAACACACTATTTAAAAAAAAAAAATTACTACTAACTTAGAATATTTAAAGACTTAATAATATCTTCACTTCCTTTTTTGAGCCAAAATAATTCCATTGATAAATGCTTTATACTCAACTATATTTTTTGTGTAATATAACTGATAGGGTTGTTGTAGTTGTCTACTTTTCCTATCATTTAATTTTATTCATTCGAGGTGGTGTCTAAAGTTGTCTATGATAAGGCTTTGGGCGGTTTCAAGGTGGTGGTTCTATTTCTAAGTTCTGATGATGGGAAAGTAAATTGATCTAAGACACTACTTCCCATTGTTTTTCTTGTAATATAAAAACTCACTAAAAACAATTATCTATGCTACTATTCATTATGTTGGTGATCTAACTTGTAGATCCCAAATCTTTAAGGTTCTATAAGCTCCCAAGTTGCCAGGGGTGTCAAACTTGGGAAGATCACCATAAACCTATATTCAAGTTGCACAACTTAGGATCATTTGTTGAGGTGGTTAAGACCTTTGCTTCTAGCTTTGCAAGACCAAGGGGGGTTTCCCTGAGGTGCTGGATTGGTTAATGAAATGATCATTGAGCACTTCCTTACAATAAACTATACCCATTGCACAATTTTTCCAATACCGATGTCACAATATATCTATGCGCTACCTTATAAGTGCGAGAATATATTTTATGATAACTCCTTGTGTTTTCATATACATTCAAACATGGCAGTTGGAACAAATACACAAATAAAATTGAAAAGACGTGTAAATTGATGTATTTTGAGTATGTTGAGGATGATGAGTAGAGAAAGCCAATCACATAATAGTGCCTTTATCCATTGGGTAATAAAGTTTGAATTTAATCAAACTTGTACCAACTAAAACCAAGGTAATGCCTTAATCAAGACACCACAAAACATTATGCCTTTTAGAATGCATAAGCAAGCTAGGCTCTACATATACATTTAGAAAAGAAATTGATAGTTACAAATGATTGAGTCTACTTAGTTATCCATGAACATAACCATACATTTCATTTACTATGCTGAAAATATACCTTACAAAGGCTTTGCAAGGATTGAAAAACAAAATAACATATATTCAAAAATGTATACCATACACAAGGAAAAACTCAACTAAGGTTAGTCTTTAATCATTTGGTCTTCAAGGTTTACATGATGTTATTACAAATTTGGGATGAACTTGGGTCATTACTATACATCACAACACCTAGAACTGGAACTTGAAACCTTAAGGCTTCTTACGACTATCTTTTTTGTAGCTAGTTCTTTAACTCTCTTTGTCTCTGCTTGTCTGTCTATCTGTTTGTCTTTTAGATTGTTATATTTTGACATGCTCTCAATCTCCTTTTCCAAAATAGTGATCAAGGTTCATATTCCCACAATAAGGTGTGTGGGCTATCAAAAATTTGAGCAACATCAGGAAACCCTAATATTTAGCTCAACAAACCCTAAGACTATAGGTGTCCTCTATAAATTGATTCGAGGCACATACAAAACATTATTTTGATGTCCACCATATCTACACATTGATGATTCATGGGTTTGAGTGCGAGATTGAGTTAAAACACTCATAAAATCCAACAAAATCACATCCATGAGGTGTTGCTTTGATAAAAGAGGGTTTGCAAATCATAAATGAAGCATGGGCATCGTTATTTCTTTTAGATCCTTGCCAAAATGCATTGAAGAAATTTATGGAGTTTTCTTGGATTGAGAACTAGGTGGTTGCAGGAGTGGTTGTGTATTAATGGTGTTATAGAGAAAACCATTCTTTCATTCTAACCATTTACAAAAGGTCGATGCAAATGTGAACCTTGCAGGAATCAAACATCTATGTGAATGTGTAGGAAACATACCTCCATGTGGATATGTTCATATCAAGCATTTTTTCCTTGTCACATAAGTCTTTGTTTATTTTCCTTAGTTGTTGGGTGTTAGAAAGTCAAAGGGTAGAACAAAACATACCGACAACAGATTGACAGAGCACTGCGGTACTGATAGTGGCAACAAACACAAAGGAGACACATCCCTTGAAGAGGAATGAATGTATATACTTTATATGTAATAGATCAGAAATAGAGGAAGCATATGATAGAAAAGAGAGAAGTATATGATAGCAGATATATATGTAATAGAATATAACCAAAATACTAGAGCAAAGACTAGACTTGCCTATTTTGTACCTATTATAATATATAGATATATATATATACACCAAATGGAGTTTAAGGAAACATGTACATTATGGATGTCTAAATAAATTTCTTTTGTTATGTATGTTATTATCTGTTATGAACCCCTTATGAATTTCTACTGCATGTTTATTTCTCTTACTGCATCCTTTGGGGTATAAACCGACTACTCAGAAAACACCGGGTTATAAATCCTTCTGGATTGTACTACCCCATTTCTCTTGCGAACATTGTTTTTGTTACCGGGACCTTGGAGAGAACAATGAAGAAAATGGAGGCATAAAAGAAGTAGGAAGTTGGCAAAAAATTAAAACTCGCCAAACCCTAAGGGCCACCTGTATGAGAGGGGGATAGGCCATTAGGGGATGACAAATGGAAAGCGGGGGGGGGGGGATCCCAGAGATCCTTGAAAAGATGTGATCGTTTGTAAGAAACCTTCCAGAAAAATGATATGAGGAAAAAAGAAAATTGGGCTAAGAAGACATATAGGAAAAGGGAAAACTAAAGGGAAAAAGAGATAATAGAGATTATTAAAGCAGGAATGGAGATGAATGCGAAGGAGAAGTAAATAAAACAAACCCAAGAAATAGAAGAAAGGTACCACAAGAGGTAGACAAAGAGAAAAGAGAAAGAACAAGTGAGAAGAATGCCAAAAGAAATATTAAAGACATAGATGGAGAACACCAAGAAGGGTGTTGTTGAGTGTACTGATGTGGTTGTAACTGAAGAAAAGATGTAGAAAAGGAAGAGAACTAGAAGCCAAGGTTCCTTAACTAAACATAAGATAATTTCAATCACTAATGAAAAGATAGTCACAAATAGAAATGTATGAAGAACATACATCACCCTTGAATTAGGAGTCACCTCGTGAGCTAGATATAGCATATATAAGAACAACCAAAGAAAGGAAGGAAGGTAAGAAACTAGAATTGTGGATAAAATATATAGTAAGTTGGGATATTGTAGAAGAGAACAACCAATCCGTTGAGTGGAGCACAATGGAGGAACAAGACCATTCCAAAAGAGCAGTGAGCGACACCAAAACTAGTTCCATATTTAGTAGTCTAGAAAGTAGTATTGCAAGTCAAGAAGGAAGATCATTAGAATAAGACATGGCCACAATGAAGAAAATTCCAGTCTTTGAGAGGGATACTAGTAATGTTGTAGAGCACATCTTCTTGTTAGAAACCATATGGAAGAGACAAAACTAACAAAGGGATAGTATAAAGCTAGTCGTCTTCATTAACTATTTGAGAGAAGAACCACTAAAATGGTATCGAAAGTCATACCCTTGGAACAATAAATCCTAGGATGAAGTAAAGAGAGATTTCCTAAAAAAATTGACAGTCTGGAACCCCCAACAAAGGGAGTAAGCAAGCTAAGAGAATTGTCCCGGAGGGATGATGAGTCTATTTTAGAATTTGATAAAAGACTTAAAAAAGAGGTCAGGCGACTTGATGAATCATTAAATGAAAAGCAAAAATGGGAATGGTTTCTTTCAACCATAACTCTAGAACTTAGAATGGCATTGGATGGTAGAAATTTTAGTTCATACTCATAACTAGTAGCATAGCATGTTGAATAGAAGGACAGTCTTGGGGGAGAATAAAAAAGAAGGAAAATTAGAAAATGGAAAGACTGTAGCTAGAAATTGATCAATTATGACTAAGGCAAGAACCTATGACACAAGAGATTGGTCCACAAAGACCCAATACAAGGTGTTCATATTGCGGTAGAGAAGGCCACATCCGGAACAAATGCTCAATGAAAATAGGAGAAAAGAAGGTGAACGTGTTAAGGGTGGATCTCCATATTGTTAGAAAACCCAACTTAGTTTATTGTGAGGTATGCAGAGAATAGAACAACCATGAAACATCCAAATGGGCCCATCACATAAATTTTGGGTAAAGGAAGAACCAAACTACGACTGATAGATGGCATATGTCAAAAGACTACCAGAAGGACCCTTGTACATGCAAGACCATGGATATAGGGTCCCACCATGGAAAAACAAGAGAACCACCAACACCATCTAATGACTAGGAACCTATGGTGATAACGGTCCATATCTTAGAGGAAGAGGTTGCGGTCAAGGGAGAGGTAGAAGAGTAGATGATACTTGGTTCAATTGTGGAAAACCTGGACACTTCATCGTTGAATGTTGGGGAGAAAGGAAAAAGCAATGCAGATTTTGTGGAGAAGAAGACCATGACACATTTCACTATGAGAAAGCCCACCAACATTATGTGCAAAATTACAAGCAATAGGATTCAAGTAATACAAAAGAGGCCAGACTTCTCCACAAGACACCCAAGGACACAGAGGAAGCAACTAAGCAATATCGGAAGACAAGCAGAGAGGAGAATGTAATAAATGAAGAGAGAGCATTGAGAATGAATATCGAGACAAAACAAGATCTAGGAAAGAGGGAAAGACTGCAGTGGTAACTAGGAGATCAACAAATACTGAAAGATTGTATGCAAAAACTTTAGAAGAAGAGGAAAGCTTTGAGGAAGAGTTAGAATCTTTCCCCACAATAGAACAACATAACCAAATAGTAAAAAAACCAAGCGAATTCTAGAACAAGAACAAAATAGAGAAATAATGGAAAATTGATATTTTATAGAACTGAAAGAGAAGGTTCCTCAAATAGTTTGCAAGATTAGTTGGACAATAGGATCTGCTCACCAAATTGAGACAACTTGGTAAATATTGGAATAAGAAAATATACCACAAATTAGAAGCATAGCCAAACATTGGAGGATGAGACGAATCATGATTGAACTCCATATCTACCAACAAAGGATCTCTAAAGTAATGGTCGACCTAGGATCAAATGTCAACCTAATTCCTAAAATAATATGGGAATACTTGGGAAAATTGGAATCGGAACCTACAACTTACAATATCAACTTGGTAGATGGTACCAAAATGAAAACAATGAGTACTTGGAAGAATTTAGAAGTTAATGTAAAAGGGGTAAAAAAATCTATAGATTTTGAGGTGGTTACTATGAATCACCATATAAAGGCGACATCCCACCAGAGAGGCATCTAGAGATATGCAGGTATTATTGGGAAAGAAACTATGAATACGATGATCGACTATACATTCAAATGTTATACTGGATGTTATGCCTAGTAGAAAGAATGTGGTATATTGACCAAGAAAGAAGGAAAAAAACCAAATCTTGGATAGAATTAACCAGTGATTTCATCTAGACCTTTTCATTTTGTAGTCAAAACCCTCAGATACAAACCATACTTGAAAAATAAAAAGGATTAGCGTAAACCCACTCGAAGATGACATACAAACATCAAAATCCCAGGGACCAGAATCCCATTCCACACCATCATTCTAGATATATAAAAGTAAGGATTGGATAGAATGAGAGATGTTTAAATTAGGAAAACACTACTGAGCAATACAAGGCAATGAAGAAAAACAACTACCAGATATAGAAATCTATCAGGGGGAGAGGGAGATAGAAGAAAATACCGGTCCAAAGAAGAAATAATACAATGGACCAATCATAATAAAAGAAACAAACATCACGACAGAAGGAAACCCAATATTGGCACGTATAGGAGACTATTGGGACAAACATGTAGTGGCACAAACCATTGAAATATTAACCAAATTCCAAGACATGTTTACCTAGAACTTCATTGAAATGTGTGTTGCCAAAAAGTGTAGCCTTTGACACTTTTTCACTTGTTTGGGCCTTTTCCATTGGATGTTGGCCTGTTTTTCCTTGATTCAATCTTGAAAGCTTGCAAATCAACAATAATCTAATGGTGTTTTACTAAGGTGTTGTGAAGTGTTGTAACAAATCTTCCCACTTTTCTAAGACCCTTTCAACATATATAATTCACCTAAACAACCCTTCATGACCCCTTTCCAAGCCTTGTGGCAAAGTGTTGTAAGGCATTTTCACACTTTTCTAGGCTTATCATCAACCAATCAACCCTTTTATTATGTTAACTTGTCCCCTTTATGTAATTTTAGGCCCGAATTTAGTGTGTTTTAGGAGGCAAGCCTAATAAACATCATTAATCACTATTTTATCCTTGACCAACACTTGAATTTTCCCAAGTGGACTAGGTCGCCACCTTGGGCAACCTAGTCCCTTTTGGCTTAAAATTCAAAATTAAAACATAAATATAATGGGAATTTTCCTCCAAAACCCTAGTGTCAGCCTATCAAGTGACATTTTTGGGAAATTAGGACATATCTTGTATAAATAAGGGTTTTCACCTTCATTCCCCCCCCTCCCCCCCTAAGCTCATTTTCATCTTCACAAGCACTCTTGCACTCAAGCTTCCCAAGCAAGTAATCAAGCACAAGGAATCTCAAGCAACCTCCGTTGGAGTTGGTTCTTGCATGCTCTAGACTTCAACAACTAAAGGTTGGGTAAGTGTTTGTATTGAGTTCATCATTCAATCTTCCTTTCCTTCCATTGTTTCACATTTGGGTTTAGCTACCATCAAAGGGGACTTAGGTAAACCCCTAATCTCCAACCCTAACATTTTCTTTGTCTTTGCATGTGTCTTGTAGGTTGTATGCAGATTTGGCAAGGTAAAAAGTGTTGAAAAGGGTACAATCATTCCATTCAAGTTAACTCAAGACACCAAATCCTAGGAAGAGCAAAAGGACAAATTACAGGTCATTTTCTGGAGATTCAGACATGAACTTCTGGAGATTCAGACATGAACTTCTGTAGAAAAGGAAAGTACAAGTGGTGACCCACAAAATCAGACCCCGAATCTTCTGAAAGTACCAAGAGGACTAGGTCACCACTATTGGCAACCTTGTCCCTGTACTAGGCCTAAAAAAGGGTTTTGACATTTCTACATACCCTTTTTCCCAAAACCCAGTCTGGCAAAGTTTCCCAATAGAAGGGCTAGGTCACCCATTTTCGTGTAAGTGCCCCTTTGCACATTTCAAGTAGTTTCCATAACATTCTAGAGCTTCCCATCTGCAACTTTCCATTCCCAGGTGCACAATCTCTATACTTTCCTATTTCTTTCCAGTTTTGCATACATTTAGGGCATATAGCTTAGTTGCATTTAATTTCTTTTAAATTTCACAGTTAGATTAGTTTCATTTCATTTCCAATACTTAGCCACACTTCAACACACACAACACAACCCCATCTAATCCCTTGCTTTGAATGCAATCACCAAAAATTATAATATCACCAAAGAGGAAAGAGTGTCATGTCTACACTGAGTGCTCCTAGGTAAAAAACCCTAGGGGCCTAGTAAGGGGAATCCTCTTTCCCTTCTTAGTATATCATCTTTTTGTTGGTTCATTTTGGTGAACCCGACCGTAGACCATTTGTTAACCTTCTGATTTTGTATTTCATCTTAGGAAATAGCTTGTATTGCATTAAAAATTTGCATTGTTTGCATCTTAAGGTTTGTAAAAAATAAGACATTAGTGAAATTTCATGCTAGATTGCACTTTGCATTGCATTTCTCATTGAAAAAGTATATAAAATTTTGCATTTTCATTATGTCCCTACATTGGAAAATCATACAAAGCATAAAAACTAGTTAAAACTTCATAAAATTATCAAAAATAGTACTACTGGGACTAAGTCGCCACACTGGGCGACCTAGTCCTCTTGCACCAATCACTCTGTAATTTCTGGCATTGCTAAAGCATTTTTTGCACTTTAGTTCTCTGACTTTGCATTTCTATTTTTTGTTCCAAAATTTTAGTTACAAGCAATTTATTCTCTTTTGTTTACATTGCATTACCATGCACCCCACCCTTAGGAAACTGTGTATGAGCGTTTGGTGTTCTCTTGATGATACCATAGTGAGACGAAGCTCTAGACTCATGGCATCTAATGACAACACTAGTGTTGTAGATCTTGGGATCTCTCAAACTTCTACTCCTAGTATTGACAATAGTACACTAGGCTTAAAGACCATCCTTAGCAACTCTTTGCACCTAGGAGACACACATGGTGACAACAAAACTGATGACCTCCCAAATGATAAGGTATTTCACATCCATGTTGATTTAGTTGATCTTCAACATGACCTAACCCTAGAGAACATATATTCCACCACCATCCTTGCCATAGAGAACCTTCGCCGCTTGCTTGACCGCGATGATGGCCTAGGTGTTATGAAGAGGATAGTGGAAATATACCAAAAACAGGCCTCTTCCACACCTAGGGTATCTCACTCACCCACCCATTTTGTTGGCCAAGGAGGACCTTCCACTCCTCCCCCCTCAACCGTAGCTTCCATCCCCACTTATGCATCTCCTAGTGTGACAACAACCCTGCAACAAATTAGTAATGTGGTACCTTCCCTTGACATTCCTACTAGTGTTCCTACTTCCCTTGTGGCATCAGATCCCTTAACCTCTTCTGCCATAGCTTCCATTAGCATCCCTCTCACTTTCCCTTCCTCTACATTCACCCTATCACCAATTTCCCTTCCACCTCATAGTACTTATACCAATCCCCTTATCACACAAATTTTTCACACTGTCACCTCCATGCAACAACAAATCTCCATTACCAACCAAAGCCAACATGGTTCACCTACCCACTACATTCATAGAAATGCATTATCCCTAGATATCCTACACACCCCTTGCCATAGGGAGTAGAAATTCCTAGGTTCGAGAAGTATGGAGGGAGGGGTGACCCTTCTAATCATGTTAACACTTATATTGCCTTATGTAGTGACTTTGCTCTTGATGACAAGTTGCTAGCTAAACTGTTTCCTAGGACCCTCAAAGATGCTGCCTTAGAATGGTTCTCATCCTTACCAAACAATTTTATTAGTTCATTCAGTGAACTTGTGGATGCATTAATTAACCACTTCTAGGTCCACATGACCCCTAAGAAAACCTTGGTCGATCTCCTGAGATGCAAGCAAGACACTAACGCGAATATAACCAACTTTATCTCTTGTTATCAGATACTTGATTCCTTAATTGATGTTAAGATACCTGACACACATCTGCTAAAGATGTTCACTAAAAACCTATTAAAACCTCTCCAAGACAAGCTCACCCTCATGAAATTCCCTTCTTTCATGCACTTGTGCCAAGCGCTCTGTCATTATCATAACTCTGCTAGTAGTCGTGATACACACTCCATTTCTATTAGAGTTGAGAAGTCTGACGCTTCCACCCAATCCAACTCCTAGCCATTTTGTAAACCAAATAAAGGGTTTTAACAATTTAACCCTCCTTCACAAACCCCTCCACTTGCCAATAACCAAGTGGCAGATGTTAGATCTATTGTTCCCTTCAATTATCGAGATCCTAAGCAAACCTTCACGTCCTTACTTGACACCCTCCATAATACCATGACCCAATTTTTCCAACAAAAAATGATATCCTTACCTCCCGTCCATACACTCGATCATAATAAACCATTACCTCCATCCTATAATTCAACTGCTTATTGTTATTTTCATAAAAAAAAAATACATGACACCGAACAATGCAAGTGTCTCAAGCACCTTGTGCAAGACCTAATTGATTTGGGTCATCTATCCATTGCCGGCGTCAATGATAAAGGCAATAAGTCCATGGCACCCCCCAACCAAATTTACAAATATTCACCAATCCTATGCCCAAACACGATGTTTCATTTGTCAGAGTGAGCAAAAATTCACCACTTGATGTCATGAATGTTGACTCACAAGGGGCACATTCCGATTCTCTTCCCATGGTAACCCATGTCACACTTATAAATGAAATGGTAGGCACAATTGACGTCATTCATCCTAAGGGCCAAACCAAACCACCTCTTGAGATTACATTTTCACCTCAAGATATACTAAGAAATATACCTGATGGTTCTCTCTACATAACCGACACAATTTATGATAAGCCCACTAATGGGATACTCATAGATCCTGCCTGTGGCGAGAACGTGATCACATAAGAATTTCTGGTATTACATAATATCGCTCAAGATGTATATAATAGACCTACTGCATGGATTAAAACGCATAATGGTTTCACATGCCCTAGGATTGGATCGATTGCTCTTCCATCACAGATAGGTCCTAAGATATTAGATGTTAAATTTTCCATCATACCACAATCAGACCAAAATCGTTTGCGACTAGGCCACCTGTGGCTTTCTTCAATGAAGGCGGTCCTCTCTATTATCCACAAATGTGTGAATTTTCTCGTTGAAAATAAAATATTCATCGTCTATCATAGTGGCTTTAATCCTTTATCCTCCAAATGCAACTTTTATTTGGAAGTCTTTTGGCCTGAGCCCATGGAACCCATCACTCCTAGACGAGATTTATTTTTCATTGCCTATCAGAAGTTTAAAGACAAGAAAATATTTGAATTCTCTCTTTGCAAAATGTCTCCTTCTACCTCGAAAAAACCTATCCTTGACGAAGCTATGTTGCAACCCGAATCCGATATGCCTAACCAAACCACAGCCGAAACCTCTACTATATCATCCAAGAGGCCTAGGGATCATGATATAAATTCCATTCTATCTCCCCACACCAAATAAGTGTATAAAGCTAAGGAGAAATTGGAAGAGCCACCCATGGTTCCTCCCGCTCCTTCTCAAATACACTTTGATAGAAAAGAAAAAAGGAATAAAGAAGCTAGGGAGCGTAGGCGTCATCGTCGTGCTCTTTCTCTCCAATCTTGTTATGAAGAAAACATTGAAAACCATAACCCTCCTATGCTAGAAGCAGTGCCTGATGACCCTCCTCCTCCACCCCCACAACCTGATCCTATACCTCCATCACCGCTAAACGTGCATGCTACCACTGATATTGTCATCGGTCCTCCCATTGTCATCAATCTAGATGATGACGAGGAGGAGAATGCTAGAATAGATGAAGAGGTACACAATACCTTGAATTCACTATTCTCCTCTTCCATGAGCATACATGAAAATTATCCTTGGACAGGTATTGATCTCGACGCTAGTTCGGCGATTGTTGATGTCCCTCTCGCTAGTCATCCTCTCGAATTTTATACTGAGCAAGATTGGGAGGCAGATGAATTGCTTGATGATTGACATGCACTTTCCTAACTAGTGTCTTTCCTTTTGTTTTCCTTTTGTTTGTTTTCATGTTGTGTGTCCCCCATCTTGTTTGATGTTTTCTCACTCTTCGTGACATTCTTCTATTTGTCTCTTGCTTCTTCTATATGTCATGTATACATTTCTCTTTTCTTTTTCCTTTTCCTTCATTTGGGGATGATGCAAGGCATTGAGACTACAATGTCTGCTTCATGTTGACCCAAATGAACTCTTTTTCTTTCCTTTTCCCCTTTGCATTCATTTGGGGATGATACAATGCATTGAGACCACAATGTCTCCTTCATGTTGACCCAAATGAACCCTTTGCCTTTTCTTTTTTCCTTCTATTCGAGGATGATGCAAGGCATTGAGACCACAATGTCTCCTTCATGTTGACTCAAAAAGACCCTTTTTTTCGTTTTTTCATTTTCGTTTTCCTTTTATTGTCCTTTCGGGGATGATGCAAAGTGTCGAGGCATCCTATGTATCTTCCATGTTGACCCAAAATGAATCTTTATTTTCATTTGTTTTCGCTCTCTTTATGTCCTTCCAGTTCTATGTATTTGGTGAGATGATGACAATTTCGAGCTCTCTACACAAAATATTGCAGCAACGAACATACTAACCCCGAATCCGTAGATCCCTTATGTGTTTGTGGGGGCAATCCATTTTTTTGTTTCCTTTTCTTTACATGACACAACCTCTCTTGAAAATCTATCACTTGGCATAGGGCTTTCTAAGATGACTCTCATGTCCCTTTCCTTCTTTTCTCATTTTTCCTTTCTCTACTTCAAAGTAGTTGCTCATAGAACGATGTGTAGCAATTCCTTTCAAGTGGGGGCATACATTGGCATTGTTTATTTTTGCACTTGCATTTTCTTTTTCTTTTTCTTTGTCCTCAATTCCTAGTGCAACCTTATCACTTCATATGACGTGTTTCTCACTTTGTGGATGACATTGGGTGTAATGTCCTTCATAATTGTGACTTATCTAAGCATATTACATTCATCTTAGTGGCCTGATGTGACACACTGCATCCCCTAAGTTGCAAATTTTCTATCCTTTGATTGGTCCTCTTTTGGAAACATTAGACACAATGTTCCCTAAGTCAAAGACCTCACGTGAACTAAATAAGACTCCTTGGAACAATTCTTTTTACATTTTTGTATTTTTACATATTGCATTACTACATCTTGCATACATGGCCACCTTGTATAACACAACTTGCATGCCTGTGGTGCCATTTTCCCCTTGTTCATGAGTTATAAGCATCTAAGTTATCATGATGTATAAATTTTGTATGGTTGAGCGGGAAGCCCAACTAGCGACACAAATTTCTCCATAGCCACCTTTGTGTGGGTGTGAGTGCATACCAACCGAGTGTATGTATTTCATCCTTTTTCGGCATTTTCACTTGACGAACAACCAAAAGTCTCATCAGCCTAGAGTGAGTACACCTTTCCTTTCAAACAAACAATCTAGATTTGATCCACAACTAGTTGGACAAATGGTCGAAGCTTGATTTGACCTTTCTTCTCTCTTCACTTCCTCACATCACTTCTTGTGTGATGTTTTGTGCTTATTTTTGGTTTGCCATTCGATCTTGATCCTATGGGCTTGATCAACCCTCTCGATTGATGTCATCTCACCTCACTAGCATGAATACATTAGATCCCACTCGACATGCATGATTCAAGTACTTTAGTGTGAGTTTAAAGCAAGTTCATCCTCTCACTAAAGTGGGGGCTAAATGTGTCACCAAAAAGTGTAGCCTTTGACACTTTTTCACTTGTTTGGGCCTTTTCCATTGGATGTTGGACTATTTTGCCTTGATTCAGTCTTGAAAGTTTGCAAACCAACAATAGTCTTGATTCAGAAGGCAAGCCTAATAAACATCATTAATCACTATTTTATCCCCGACCACCACTTGAATTTGCCCAAGTGGACTAGGTTGCCACCTTGGGCGACCTATTCCCTTTTGGCTTAAAATTCAAATTTAAAACATAAATCTAATGGGAATTTTCCTCCAAAACCCTAGTATTGGCCTATCAAGTGACATTTTTGGGAAATTAGGGCATATCTTGTATAAATAAGGGTTTTCACCTTCATTTCCCCCCCCTAAGCTCATTTTCATCTTCACGAGAACTCTTGCACTCAAGCTTCGCAAGCAAGAAATAAAGCACAAGGCATCTCAAGCAACCTCCATTGGAGTTGGTTCTTGCATGCTATAGGCTTCAACAACTAAAATTTTGGTAAGTGTTTGTATTGAGGTCATCATTCAATCTTCCTTTCCTTCCATTGTTTCTCATTTGGGTTTAGCTACCATCAAAGGGGTTTGACTTAGGAAAATCCCTAATCTTTAACCCTAACATTTTATTTGTCTTTGCATGTGTCTTGCAAGCTATATGTAGATTTGGAAAGGTACAAAGTGTTGAAAAGGGTACAATCATTCCATTCAAGTCAACTCAAGACACCAAACCCTAGGAGGGGCAAAAGGACAAGTTATAGGTCATTTTATGGAGATTCAGACATGAGCTTCTCTAGAAAAGAAAAGTACAAGTGGGGACCCACATTATCAAACCCTGAATCTTTCGAAAGTACTAAGAGGTCTTGGTCACCACTATTGGTGACCTTGTCCCTATACCAGGTCTGAAAAAGGGTTTTGACATTTCTAGATACCCTTTTTCTCGAAACCCAGTCTGGAAAAGTTTCCTGATAGAAGGACTAGGTTGCCCATTCTGGTGTAAGTGTCCAATTGCACATTTTAGGGAGTTTCCAGAATATTTTAGAGCTTCCCATCTACAACTTTCCATTCCCAGGTGCACAATCTCTGTACTTTCCCATTTCTTTCCAGTTTTGTATACATTTAGGGCATATAGCTTAGTTGCATTTAGTTTACATTTAATTTCATTTTCATTTCTAGTTCTTAGCCACACTTCAACACACACAACACAACCCCATCCAATTCCTTGCTTTGAATGCAATCACCAAAAAGTATAATATCACCAAAGAGGAAAGAGTGTCATTCGTACACCAAGTGCTCCTAGGTGAAAAACCCTAGGGGCCTAGTAAGGGGAATCCTCTTTCCCTTCTTAGTATATCATCTTTTTGGTGGTTCAAAATGAAAGGGATTGAAGGAGAAGTGGGTGTTATGAAAATTCAACTTAAATATTGGGCCAAACCGGTCTGGAAGAGACCATATCGGTTGAATCGCAATATGAAGAAGAAAGTGAAAATTGAAATTGACAAGATGTTGGTAGCTAGAATAATTAATCTGGTAGAAGATGCATAATGGATAAGCCCAATGGTGGTTCAAAACAAGAAGAACAAAGAGATAAGAGTGTGCGTTGAATTCCAAGAACTAAACAAAGGCATGCATACACAATCCATTCCCCACACCATTCACAAAAGAAATATTAGAATCAATTACCAAGAGGGAGATCTAATCGTTTATAGATGGATTATCCGGATACCACAAGGTAAAAATCAAGGAAGAGGATCAACCCAAAATTGATTTTTCTATTGGGTGGGATCATACATGTACACAGTCATGCCATTTGGACTAAAGAACTCTCTAGCAATGTTCAACTGGATAATGATCAACACCTTCAAATATTTTATTCATGATTTTCTTGAAATCTATTTAGATGATTAGATAGTCTATGGGATAGTGAAGGACCATGTCCAGGTTCCCCAGATGATGCTCAATTGGTGTAGAAGCATTCAAATATCATTAAACCTAAAGAATTGCACATTTGTTGTACCATATGGGATACTTCTCGGCCACATCAAATGTGAAGAGGGACTTATGGTAAATGTGATGAAGGTGGCTTTGATCTTGAATCTACCACCACTGAGAAATGATTCAAAATTCAAAACATTTCTATGATATATAGGATACCACTGGAAGTTCATTAAAGGATACACATGAATCACAACACCATTATAATAATTCTCAAGGAAGAAAATAAGGCGGATTATTGAATGGAATGAAGAAGCTTCGAAGGCGTTTGATTCGTTGAAGCAAAAAATAGTGGAGGCACCTATCCTAATTTTTTGGATTGGAATAATCCTTTCCATGTCCACATAGATGCCTCCAGAATAACAATTGGATTCATGCTTACTCAACCTGAAGGGAATAAGGATCATCCGATAACATTTTCTAGTAGGAAACTATCTATGACTGAAAAGAATTACACCACCATGAAAAGGGAAGTGCTAGCAATGGTATATGCTTTACAAAATAATTGACACTATCTACTATCCACTACATTCACTTTCCTCATAGATCATGTATCCCTGAAGTACCTCTTAAAAAAACCAGTAACTCATGGCTGAATATCTAGATGGCTAATATTGTTTCAAGAATTTTCCTTCAAAATAATGGTGAAACTTGGGAAAAGCAACTAGTGTAGGGGCACCATGGTTATGTTAGAATTATTGATGAATTTAGGTGTTTATTTTAGTAAGTTGAGTGTTTTTTCATCAAATGAATGTAATAAGGTCGACATAGGACCTTTCTTGCATGTTTAGTATCATATAGGGTCAGTTTTAGGTGTTGGTTAATAAGTTGGTGAAAGATGTAAAAGTTGCTTTTGCAACTTGGCAATTTTGCATGTTTGAAGAAGTTGAATGGTCACTTGAGTTTTCTTGATTTGTAACTGATTTTTAGGAGTTTCATGTTATTTTTTGAGCCTCACGGACTTTGAGGCATGATTTTTGTATCTTTTGGAAGACAAACAGTAGTGAAGAAGCTCTATTTTTTTGGTTTTTAGTGCATTTTTTTGTGTTTGTTTCATTTTGTACGGACCCGTACTATTGTTTCATGAGCTAAGACTAGTGGGAAAAGTTTCTATAGAGTCTTATATTTTATTTGGACTTGGTGTGGTGCATTTTCATTCAAAATCAAGCTTGTTTGAAGCACTTCTTGACATACCACTTGGAAACCCTCCATTTCAAGGGTTTTGAGAGAAAAATGTAAGTTTTAAGCCATTCCATCGTTGTAATTTAGCCAAAATCGGTGGAATGATAGTTTTAGGAGTGTTCATAGGGTTTGATTTATTTTTGGAGGAGGGGATGGGGCTTTGTGGTCTTTTTGACAAATCCCTAGCCTAACATCCTCATGTGTTAGGCTAGGTAGGATAGTGAAAGAGTGGGACAACAAACTGGAAGAGTGTTTTGTTGCTAAAACTTGGTTATTGTGACACTATGTGACTATTTTATGATGTTGATGAAGTTTTTAGGTGTTTGGAAGGTGTCCTCTTAGTACTTTCTTTGTAAAAGTGGCCTAATTGGCCTTGTTTAAGGTGTAGCAGACTAGTTTTGAGTGTTTTGTTCCAAAACAACCTATGTCCCTAGGAAAATATGTTGAGTACTAGCCTAATGGGTATCTGAAAAGGTTTGGATTTCAAGGTGATATGGCCTTCTATAAAAGATATTACAAAAACACCATTTTGGAGACCTAGTTGGAAAGATTAACATGTTATTAAAAATCACCATTGTAGAGGTCTAGAGTCTTAAGTTGTGATTGAATTGTGTTGAGTTGTGTCTAGTAAAGATAATCCACCCCT
The DNA here is from genome assembly GCA_007115665.2 of Sequoiadendron giganteum. Taxonomy (NCBI): domain Eukaryota; kingdom Viridiplantae; phylum Streptophyta; class Pinopsida; order Cupressales; family Cupressaceae; genus Sequoiadendron; species Sequoiadendron giganteum. The sequence continues at coordinate 13,187,076 of CM021102.1, read as the reverse complement.
TCTCTACATCAGGTGGCATCAAAGCAAAGGTTCTGATTAGAAGTGGGAAGTGAGTGAGAGTGAGCATAAGGAAAATGCCTCCAAAGGGTAATCCAATGGCCAAAGAGGTAAAATAACTAAAGGAGTAGTTAATTCAAAAGGAAAGGCTCTACAAGGAGTCACAAGGAGCAACCCTAGCAAGAATAGCAGCCCTAGAAAAGAATCAGAGGAGAGGAATGGTTAGTGGTGACCAAACTGATAAAGAAGAAGAGGGTGAGAGTGAGAACCCTCCAACAGGAGTGCAAGAAGAGGATGAAGAATTGGACCCTGAAGAAAAGAGGATGGTTAGGATGCTAAAGGCAATCAAGGGTTACAACATTCCAAAAGTGAAAGTGGAAGTGCCAATGTATGGTGGCAAATTGGATAGTGAAGAAGTCTTGGCTTGGATAGATGCTTTGGACAACTTATTTGAGTTTAAGGAGACAGAGGACAACAAGAAGGTAAAATTTGCAAAGACTAAGCTAAATGTCCCTACCCTAACTTGGTGGAACTAAATTCAAGATGAAAGAGTTAAGAAAGGCAAGTTAAAGATAAGCTCATGGGACTAGATGGTAGTCAAGGTGAAGACACAATTCTTGCCTGTAGACTATGCAATATAAACCTTTAGGAAGCTGCAAAATTTGAAGAAAAAGGAGTTAAATGTAATGGAATATACTGAGGAATTTCATAAACTAAGTATAAGAGTAGGAAATATTGAAGATGAGGTTGAGAAAGTGGCAAGGTACTTGAATGGCCTTAGATATAACATACAAGATGAGATTGGTCTTACAACTCCCAGGACAATTGAGGAGTTTTTCTAATTGGCAAATAAAGCTAAGGAAAGGATTAAAAGAAAGAAAGAGAAACAAGGAAGAGGAAGAGGGAAATTTTTTAGAGGTAGAGGCAACTTTGGTGCAAGAGGGCAGTCACAAAAGCCACAAGGTGAATCAAGCAAACAACAAGAACAAAGTGGAGAGTCAAATGGAAAAGGTAATTTCAGAGGAAGGAGATTTGGTGGTAAAGGAAGGTACAATGGACAAGGGAGAGAATCCAACACCTTTTTAGGTAGATGTTATAGCTGCAATCAATTTAGACACCCAGCTTGGAAATGCCTGGACAAACAAGCATCTAGTTCTCATGGTGGTGAAAGGACCCAAATAGTGCATGAAGAGGATAATGAAAGTGTGAATTCACATTCTCTACATGCTGCCCCAAAGGTAGGTGAATATTTTATGTTAAGGAGGACACTAATCAAGGTTCCAACTAGTAAGGAGCCCCCACAAAGAAAAGCATTATTTAGGACAACTTGCAAGTCACAAGGAACGGTATGTAAGGTAGTGGTAGATTATGGTTCTACTAATAATCTTGTGTCTTTGGAGATGGTAGAGAAACTTAAAATGATAAAGAATCGCCATCCAACACCCTACAAAGTTTCGTGGCTCAATAAGGGTCAACAAGTTTTAGTGAATGAGTAGGCTTGGGTTGAACTCAACATTGGTCCCTACAAGGATAAGATACTTTGTGACATCATCCCTATGGATGTATGTCATGTACTCATAGGAAGGCCATGACAGTTCGATAGGAAGGCCAAACATGGCAGGGAGAAGAATATATACGTGATAGAGAAAGATGGGAAGTCATAAACCCTTTCGCCCATTCAAGAAGAAGATAGTGCAGTTCAGGAAGGACCAAGTGTGTTGGTGGTCAAGGAGAAAGAGTTATTGAAGGATCTAGAGGAGGAAGACATTGGTTATGCCATTGTTTGTAAGTCCATACCATATGTAGCAAAAATAGATGGAAAAGAGATACCAAAGGAGGTACAAGTCCTATTGGACAAGTATGAAGATATAGTGGTGAAAGAACTACCAAATTATTTCCCACCCACCCATTAGGGATGTGAGTCATCACATTCACCTCATACTAAGTGCAAGTTTTCCAAACAAACTAGCATACAAGATGACACCTAATCAGAATGAAGAGATCAAAAATTAGGTTCAAAACTTGTTGGACAAAGGGCTATTAAGGGAAAGCTTGAGCCCTTGTGTTGTACCTACTGTTTTGGCACCTAAAAAGGATGGAGATTAGAGGGTTTGTACTGACTCAGGGAAATAAATAAGATTACAATAAGATATAGGTTTCCTATACCCTAGATGGAAGACTTGATGGATAGTTTGTCAGGTGCATGCTACTTTTCAAAAAATGACTTAAAAAGTGGATACCATCAGATTAAAATAAGGTAAGGAGATGAGTGGAAAACCACCTTCAAGACCAATGAGGGTTTGTATGAATGGCTAGTGATGCCATTTGGGTTATCTAATGCCCCACGTACATTCATGAGGCTAATGAATGAGGTCCTAAAACACTTCATAGGAAAATTTGTGGTGGTATGCTTGGATGATATCCTTGTATATAGCAAGACAAAGGAGGAGCACTTGCAACACTTGGATATGGTGTTGAGGAAATTGAATGAGGAGAAGCTAATGATCAACCTCAAGAAATGTGAGTTTATGAAACAAGAACTTGTCTACCTTGGTTTTGTGGTCTCTAAAGGTGCCTTGAAGATGGATCCCACAAAGGTAGAAGCCATAATCAGCTGGCCAAATCCTATGACAACAACAAAGGTAAGGAGCTTTCATGGATTAGCTAGTTTTTATAGGAATTTCATTTAGAACTTTAGTCACATTTGTTCACCTATCATTGATACCATCAAGGGAGAGAAGAGGAGTAAGTTTCAATGGACTAATGAGGCAGATAGAAGTTTTGAGTACTTGACGACTAGGGTGGCTCAAAAACCTATTCTTACACTCCCTGACTTTAACAAGTTGTTCACAATTGAATGTGATGCAAGCGAGTATGCCACAGGTGCAGTTTTGAGTCAAGAAGAGAGACTGGTGGCATTTTCAGTGAGAAACTCAATGAGGCCAAGAGGAAGTATTCCTCATATGACCTAGAGCTCTATGCAATGGTACAATCCCTCAAGAAATGGAGACACTACCTCTTACTAAAGGAATTCATAATATTCATAGATAATCATGCTCTAAGCTTTCTGAACAACCAAGATAAATTGAGCTAAAGGCACATGAAATGGATGGAGTATTTGTAGGCCTATACGTTCACCATCAAGCATAAGAAAGGGAAAGAAAACAAGGTTTTCGATGCTCTAAGTAGGAGAGCCATGTTGGTTCAAGAGATTCAACTACAAAGTGTAGGAGTGGATGCATCAAGAGGTATGTATCAAGATGATGATGACTTTAAGGATGTTTTTACTGTTTGCAATCAGTCACAAGGTGCTTTCCATATTGAGTATTTTGATTTTGTACTGCAAGATGGTTTATTGTTCAAGGGTGCTCAGTTGTGTGTGCGAAAGTTCTCTATGAGGGCAAATCCGATCAAAGAATTTAAAAGCATTTTGGTAGTTTGGGTGGACACTTTGGGTATGATAAGACCTTGGAGCAGGTCAAAAGGTTCTATCATTGGCCAAGAATGCATGTGGATGTAAAACGATTTGTAGAGAGTTGTGAGGTGTGCCAAAGTGCTAAAGGATCAAGTTCTAATGTAGGTCTTTACTAGCCTTTGCCAATTCCTAACCGTCCATGGGAGTCAATCAACATGGACTTTGTTTTGGGACTACCTAAGACACAAAGAGGGTATGACAGTATTTATGTTGTTGATAGATTTAGTAAGATGGCTCACTTAATTTCTTGTAGGAGCACAAATGATGCATCTCATATAGCTAGTTTTTTCTTCGAAGAGATTGTAAGGATTCATGGAATACCTCTAACCATTGTGTCTAATAGAGATACTAAGTTCATAGGTCACTTTTGGAGGACCTTGTGGAGGAAATTGGGCACAAACTTGACATTTAGTTCTTCCTACCATCCACAAACGGATGGGAAAACTGAGGTTGTCAATAGGTCACTAGGAAACTTGTTGAGGTGCCTTACCAAAGAGCATAATCAATCATTGGATCTTATACTTACTCAAGCAAAGTATGCTTATAATGACTTAGTCAACCGAAGCATAGGGAGAAGCCCTTTTGAGGTTGTATATGGAATGAGCACAAGAGGTGTATGTGAGTTGAGATATCTAAGGGAAATGGAGAAAAGGAGTGCAGAAGGATAGGAGTTTTCTATAGCTATGAAGGACATACATGAGCACGTCAAGGAGAATCTGAAAAAGAGTGTGGAGAAGTAGAAGGAGAAGGCAGATTTAAAGAAGAAGGATGTTCAATTCAAAGTAGGGGACATGGTGCTTGCACATCTGAGGAAAAAGAGGTTTCCCAAGGGTAAATACACCAAGTTATTGATGAAAAATATTGGACCTTGTAGGGTGGTCGATAAGTTTGGACATAATGCCTATGAGATAGAACTCCCTCCTAGAGTGGCTATCTCACCCATATTTAATGTTGCTGACATGTATCCTTTTAAGAGTACTATGATTGCAGGTGAAGAAGAAGATGCTACATGAGTTAAATATGATGAGTGGGTTAAAGACCTACCACCCAACCAACCAATGAAGCTTGAAGCCATATTGGACACAAGGGAGGCCAAGAGGACTAGACACAAAGTGTACAACAAATACTTGGTTAAGTGGAATGGCCTACCAAATGAAGATGCTATTTGGATGTCAGAGGAGGGTATTAATAATCATGGAGTCTCTCTTCATGAGATCATTTCATCTGGAGAATGAAATCATTTTCACTCTGGCTGTATGATGCAAGGGCACCATGGTTATGTTAGACTTAGTGATGCATTTAGGTGTTTAGTTTAGTAAGTTGAGTGTTTTTTCATAAAATGAATGTAATAAGGTCAACATAGGACCTTTCTTGCATGTTTAGTGTCATATAGGGTCAGTTTTAGGCATTGGTTAAAAAGTTGTTGAAAGATGTAAAAGTTGCTTTTGCAACTTGGCAATTTTGTATGTTTGAAGAAGTTGAATGGTCACTTGAGTTTTCCTGATTTGTAACTGATGTTTAGGAGTTTCATGCCATTTTTTTAGCCTCACAAAATTTAAGGCATGAGTTTTGTATCTTTTGGAAGATAAAAAGTAGTGAAGAAGCTCTGTTTTTCTAGTTTTCAATGCATTTTTCTGTGTTTGTTTCATTTTATACAGATCCGTACTCTTGTGTCATGAGCTGAGACCAGTGGGAAAAATTTCTATAGAGTCTTAGATTTCATTTGGATTTAGTGTGGTGCATTTTCATTCAAAATCAAGCTTGTTTGAAGCACTTCTTGACAAACCGCTTGGAAACCCTCCATTTCAAGGGTTTTGAGAGCAAAATGTAAGTTTTAGGCCATTCCACCATTGTAATTTAGCCAAAACTCGATGGAATGTTAGTTTTAGGAGTGTTCATAGGGTTTTATTTATTTTTGGAGTAGGGGATGGAGCTTTGTGGTCTTTTTGACAAAGCCCTAGCCTAACATCCTCATGTGTTAGGCTAGGTAGGATAGTGAAAGAGTGGGACAACAAATTGGAAATGTGTTTTGTTGCTAAAACATAGTTATTATGACCCTATGTGACTGGTTTGTGATGTTGACGAAGTGTTTAGGTATTTGGAAGGTGTCCTCTTAGTACTTGCTTTGTAAAAGTGGCCTAATTGGCCTTGTTTCAGGCATAGCAAACCAGTTTTGAGTGTTTTGTTCCGAAACAACCTATGCTCCTAGGAAAATATGTTGAGTACCAACCTAATGGGTATATGAAAAAGTCTAGGCTTCAAGGTGAGATGACCTTCTCTAAAAGATATGCTAGAAAACACCATTTTGGAGACCTAGTTGGAAAGATTTGCATGTTATTGAAAATCACCATTGTACAGGTCTAGAGTCTTAAGTTGTGATTGAATTGTGTTGAGTTGTGTCTGGTAAAGCTAATCCACCCCTACTCTGCATCAACAACCAAGGGCCAAAATACCTATCCCAGATTGAAACCGATGAAGAATTAGATGTATATGGGGAGGAATATCTTGACACACATTTGTTCAAAATCACAACAATACCAAAAGAACTAAAGGATATCACATCCTTCTATCAACCAAAGAATTTCCCAAAGACTTAATACCACAGGATAAATAGTCAATGGTATGAAGAGTAGAACCTTATACATTAGTAGATGGATAATTAAACCATAAGGGGAAAGATGAAATTATTTGGAGAGTAGTCTACAAACATGAAAGGAAATCCATTCTATAGGAAGCACATAACAAGATTTTTGGAGGTCAAAATTATAGAGAATCAAATGTGAGGGTAAAAATAACACATCTATGGTGGTTGACATTACATAAATATGCCACAAACTACGTGAGAGGATGTGAAATATATTAGAGAGTGGGAAGGCCTACCACCAAAGATGAGATTCCCCTCAAATTGATACTAGCCCAAAACCCATTTGAGAAATGGCCAATTGATTTCATAGAGCCAATTGACCCACCGACAAGACACTCAGAGGCTCAATTTATCATTAGTGACATGGAGTACCTAACAAAATGGGTAGAGGTAGAGCTGATTAGAGATCACACCACCAAAACTGCCACTAAGTTTCTATGCAACAATATCATTACCCGATACAAATGCCCATTAAGCATAGTTAGCGACCAAGGAAAACATCTTATAAACAACATGATAAGGGGACTACTACAAAATTTTATGATAACACATAATAAAAGCTTACTCTACCACATGTAAGACAATGAAGCTAGTGAGGCCCTAAATAAGATAATTGGTAAAACATTGATAAAACTATGTGAGAGAAACCAAACGTATTGGGACATTAAGATACCAACAGTATTATGGGTGTACGATACCTCTTATAAATGAAAACACAAATCTACACCATTCCAATTGGTTTACGACCTTGACACAATAGTATCCATGAATTTTATCATTTTGAATATACAGATAGCCCTAACATTGCAGCTCAGAGAGGATGAATTCCTAAAGACAGGTAAGAGTTATAAAAATTAGATGAATACCAACAAGTTTCCATGTACAACTAGAAGTTAGAATGATAAAGAGAAAAATCATGGCATGATTGGAACTTGCACCTAAAGATATTAGAAATAAGGGATCTAGTGTTGTTGTACGATAAAAAAATTCAAGAAACATGGGAAGTTAAAGGTTAGATGGTTGGGCCCGTACTACATTCACCACATCAATGAATTTGGAGCCATTAAACTTCACCAACTCGACGCCACAATCGTAGCATGGCACATTAATGGCAACGTCTACCCAGCCCCAGGAATGCATCGGGGCATGGATGTCAAGCAATGCCTCCACATACATGCTGCCAGTGTCGTGCCTGCCTGCCTACGGATACCTACAGTTCCGTGCCTCTCCACTGCTGTCACATCATCATCAAACTTTGATTTTTTCCAGCTATGGATTTAATGCAGTAATTTTGAGAATGTGGACTTAATAATCTTTTCTTTTTTATATCTTTCTTAAATAAGAGAATGTGGAATTTTTTATTTTTTTTAATATATATATATATATACATTTAATATAATTTATTTATTTTAATTATTTTAAAAGTGATAATTTATGTATATGATTTTTTTTAAAAAATTTGTTAAATAATAGTTTAATTATTAATTTTAAAAATAATTTAAAATATTTAAAAATATCCAGTCTCGGTTTTTTAAATTATTTTTATATTTAATAATTTTTAAAAAATGATTTATTTTTTTAATTGAATTGTATTTGTATTTACAGTTAATATTATTTTAAAAAATATTAATATTATCTTATTATAAAATTATAGTCTTCTTTAAATAATTTTTATATTTAATAATCTTGTAAAAGAGATTTAAAAATATTTTTTATGACTATCAATTTAAATTGTATTTAATGTTTATCTTTTTATATAATTTATTTATATGTTTATTCAAATATTACATTTCTATAATATATTTAATAATTTTTCAAGAATAATTTAAATTTAATCCTCATAATTTTGATTAATTTAATGTTTAGTGACTTTTCTCTTATTTAAATTGTTTATATGATTACCATAAAAAAATTCTACTCTTAATAAATTTTAAAACTGATATAAACATTTTAATTTACTTTTAAGTGTTTGACACTTTTCTTTCAATTAATATTTTTTTTGTAATTTTATTAAGAGCTTGTGTTTTTATTTAAATTATTTGTATGTTTAATAATTTTTTAAATATTGATGTAAACTTAGTCCTTACAACCATTGTTTAAATTTATATTACTTTAGCTTAAAGTAGTAATTGTTGAGAGTGATAACCTTAACCCCATAGAATTTCAATAGAACATTTTATATAAATTGAATGCTCTTTTCAATTTAACTTATCTTATAAGAAAATTTAATGTTATAGACTCAACACTTCACATTAAAATCAAATTCATCTTTTGATAATTTAACAACTTCCCTTAGTTTGTGGAGAAGAAGAATTGTGGGCTTAGAGTTTTCATGATTTGTAATTGTCAATTATGTCTCATTCTTTGAACCTTGTTGTTATGCCTATCCCATCTTGCATCCACTGGTATAAAAAATATTAAAACTCTTATTTCATAATTCAAACTAAGAAGACATTTAATTAAAAAAAATATATATTTTCAAAATAAAAGTAATTAATAAGAAACAAAATATAGTAATTGATATTTCAAATATTCAAATATTTAAATATATTTTAGTTTATTAAAGTGAATATAAACATATCCCTTTAAGTTATTTCACTTCATAATTTACAAATAATTACAATATATTATATATCATACACATATTTATGTATTTTTTTATAATAATTTAGATTTTGATATTTAAATGTGCTAATATTTTAATGATTAAATTTTTAATTCATAATCAGTTAAGTTGTTATTTTAGGTAGGGATTGATCTATTTGAATATAGATTGGTGGAAATTATTGTTAGAGAAGTCCATATTTGAATGCAACATATAAGTCTTTCACTAATGAAATAAAATAAGCACAATAAGATGTCTACAATATAAAAAAGAAGTTCATAACTCTTTATTATTTTTATTTTTATTTTAAAAATTGAAAAACATTTTCAAAATTTAAACAATGATTGCAAGGACTAAGTTTACATCAATATTATATTTTATTTACTTAAAATTTATTTTATTTTATTTACTTAATAATATTATATAATTAGTTTACTTAAATTTTTAAAATTTTACTTTAGGAAAATTTAAGAATCACTTTAATTTGATTTAAATAAGATTTATTTTATAATTATAATTTTAATAAAAATATATGTTTGTTAGTTTTAGTTTTTCTTAAAATTTTCATGTCATTATGTGGTATTAAGTTTTCTATTGCAAGTGTAATTTAGTGGTATTTTAGGCTTTTGAATTCAACATATTATTATTATTATCTATAGGCATCTTTCATTTTTGTTATTATATTGATAATGCAAGTTAATTATTGAACATTTTCATTAACTAAATTTATCTTTGTCAAAGAACATTCATTCTCTAATTATAAAATTTAATATCCCTATCCATTCTATTTACTCATATCAAAATACAATAATTAAAAAAATAAACATAACTTTAAATTACTAATTTATATTGAATTAATTATAAATATATCATTTTATTAATTCTAAACTAAATTAAAAAAAATAAAAAAACCTTTTATACATATATTATTTATGTTTATAAAAATATAAATTTTTAATAATTTAATTTTATACATGCATTTAAAAATATTATTAAATACAAAATTGATTTAAAAACTTATTTATTTTGTAAAATGTTAAAAAAAAAAAACTAAACAAAACATTATTTATTTTATTTAATAATGTATAAATTAAAAAAAAAACATAAATTATTTTTTAATCCCACTAAAAGTTTTCCATTACTTTTTTTTTTCCCAACATGCAATTAAAATTTTAGACAAGAATTTAAATTAGGTAAATGTATTTGGTTTGATACATCATTTTTCGTGCTCTCACAAACATGGTACAGGACAGCAGTGGAGAGGCACGAAACTGCAGGTCTGTAGACAGGCATGACACTGGCAGCATGTATGTGGAGTCATGGCATGGCATCCATGCCCGGTGCATTCCTGAAACTGGGTAGCCAGTGCCCACATTAATGGCACACACTTGAAACATTATCAACTGCCGCCAAAGTAAAACACAAGCATGATTAACTTTCCTTAATACCACTGAAACCCATCAAATCAACCAAAACGGCCCACGAAAGCCACAAATAGGTAGAGTATTTAAAGTTTAGCTACCACTCATTACAACTCACACAACACTAACCACCATATTATAAAACCCCAAATTCCTTCCCAATTTTCACATACTTCGAGTAGGAGAAGAGATAATTCAATAAGCAAATCTAGAAAAATCTACATAAGAGAAGTGTGAGGAAAAATGGCATTTGCACAAGAGGTAATTCTTGGAATGGGCATTCCCACAGTTATCCATATTTTGGAGAATTGCAGACTAGTGTTCAAAAGATTCCGATTCAAAGAAAGTATCACAAAAAAAGATGGAGTGTTCTCGTCGATTCTATACAATATAGTCCATTTGGAAGATACAAGGAAGAATATTCATGAACCAATTACCAAAATTAATCATACCAAGATGGAATAGCTTCACCAACAATTGTTGACAGAGGACAAGAAGGCATATAAACATGAATATATGAAGATTGCGAAGAAAATCTTGGATTTATGGAAGGATTTCCCAGAATTCTGCTTAGAAGAGGAATGGGTTTGGATTGTTTTGATCCGGATGCATGATGACTTTATGTACCTTGATAAGCCATACAAGATTACAAAGGAATCTATCTATGTGGTGACCGGGCTACAAAATGTTAGAGGGATCCTAGCCAAAAAGGCCATAAAAAATAGCAAAGTGGAAAGGTTGATGAGAGCCACATTTGACGATCAAAGCCTCATCTTAAATTTAATCACAAACCCAACAGTAAAATATGCAACGATGGGGATCACTTATAAAGTATACTATGCCAAATGAGAGGATTCTACCACCGCCATCGCTGTCCACACCACCTACTCGATGGTGGTTGAAGGAAAATATTTTGAACTATGCGAGGTCATGCGTGAGAAATTGATGGAGAACCAGCATAGGATCAAGACCTCCAAGTATTATTTTTGGTATGACACTCTAATAATCTGTTTAATGTTCTATTTTTTGAATGAGTTGTCGAGGTTAAAAGGAAAAATTTGATAATTAGATCAAATTGTAGCAACCCAAATCAGGGATCACAACCACCAATTTGTAAAATTTGAAGCCAAACAAATCGCTTACTGGGGGTTTTTCAAACAATTCCAACAACAAATACAATTTAGGGACCATGTCCCCTATCTCATAGCTCAAAAATATGAAAACACAAAAACATTTTGTGGATAAGGATTCCATGCACATGAAAATTGTTGAACCCTGCACAGTGTGGATTTTGGCACTTCTGTACGAGATCACGACACATGAAATTGATGCATTGGCAATAGCCTTGCTCTAGAACCCAAGGGATTGCACTGCTCCCAAATTTGGGACATATAAAGAGGTAATGGCTAGAAAAGTGAAAGAGGAAGCCTATGAGGACGAGGAAAAGAATAAGAAAGATTAGAAATAGGAGAGAACAAAGCACACTGTCTCTAATCTGTTTTGTGCCAAATCCTCTAATAGAAGAACCATAAGGTCCCAAGCCATCGCTATGGGACTATTGATATCACCTTTGGCATTATCACCTTTGACATCAACACCTTCGACATTAGCATCGTTAGCTTCCCCCCCAAATCAATCCTCATAGAAACCAAAAAGAAACTGAAGCGTAAAGCAAAAGGCTACCAAGCCAAAACTACATTTCAATGAACCAGAGGTTAAACTAGATTTCAATGAACCAGAGGTTGAAGACATCTTAGAGGATGAGGAAGAAGTAGAGAAAAATCTGAAAGGAGGAAGAAAACCAGGAGGACCTCTAAGAATTCTCCAATCAAACCAGATTCCCATAAGGAAGCAAAGCAAAAGAAAATAGGTGAGCAACAACCTTCGATAGTTTCAACGGATCCAATAAATGCCTCAAAGACATTCAATGTCATTTTTGACCATGGGATGCTACCTTAGATCCTAAAAATGTATGAAGAATATGATTAATCCAACTAAGATAGAATAATTTAGAGTTTCACAAGGTATTTCAATTATCTAAATAAAATACTGGAGGAAGCCATGGAGGGGTTCCCTAATGCAACCACTACAAAAATAAGGGAAAAAAGGGCTAAATCCTTGGCTCAATATGAAGAAATCAAAGAGAAGGCCATCTCAATCGACACTAATATAACCGGTGAACATAAACAAGCTTTGCAGTGAGCACAAGCACAAGAGTTCCAAACAAAGCAACAAGTTAACAAATTATTGCAAGATGATCTAGATAATGCATAGGCTCTCCAAAAGGAAATAGAAGAAGCTACGTGAAGACTATATGAGACATTGAAAAATAAACTAGAACAAGGGCCAACGCAAGAAGAAGATGTTGTTTAGGAATCCAAGAATGAAAAGACTAACTCCCAAATAGTCGAAGAGGAAAATGTTTTCCAAGAAACCAAAGGATAAGAGAATTTCCCTCCCAACCCAAGAGAAGAGGAAAAGATAAAAGAACTAGAAGGAAATAAAGAGGAGGCCAGGAGAGAATCGAACAAGGATAAGGAGGAATTTAGAGAGACATCCAAACCTTCAGGTACCATCTCTGTCATTAAGAACTTCTTGGCCTAGCAACAAAAAATTCAATCGATACATTCTCCCTAACTACTACAAGTTCCACTAGTCAGTTCACAAGTGAATCTCTCCGAGATGTCAACTAGCCAAAAAATATAACCGAGAGATATTTTTCATGTGACAACAAGAGAAGAGATCTTATAGGAACACATCCAACAATTGAACAACTTTGGGATGCCATAGACACATTGGGTAAGTGCAAAAAGTGGCCAATTTACTTTTTCATCCCAAAATAGTGAAAATGCGAGTGTGTTGTAGTAAAATGCACTCGCGTTATGGTTTAAATTTCAAAAAATTCACATATTTTGAATTAAAAAAATGTGTATTTTTTGAAATAAAAAAAAAATCCAAAACGCGAGCATGTTTTAACACGCTCACGTTTTGGTCTACATTGAAATTTTTTTCTCTTTTTCTTGTCTCTTTCTTCTTGTTATCTTTTAGGGAAACTATATACATGAAAGAAACATTTAAGTATAAGTTGAAATTTACATATGGACATTTAATTTCTTATAATCTAAGCTCTATTTCATGTATATAGTTTTAGGATGTTTGAGAGTGGTTTTGGATCTCTAGGAGTTATAATGCAAATTCTAGTTTTTGGAAGATCTCACAAATTTTAGACTTAGTCAAATTTCAGTAATCAGCATGTCAAATTTCAGTAATCAGGAGGTAAAGTTTGAGTAATCAACAAGTTGTATCATCTTTCCCTCTATCTCACTTATTTGTTATCCCTTATGATCTAGACCTCTCTCTCACGCTCTCTCCTTCCCTCTATACTTCTATCTATCTAACCTATCTCTTTCCCTGCATCCCTCCCCTCTTTAATTTTCTCTCTCCCCCCTCTCTCTCTTCCTTCCTCCCACCCACCTTCCCTCTCTACTTCACTCTATCTAACCTATCCCTCTCTACCTCTCTCTCCCTCCCTCCTCTATCTCTTCCTTAATCCCAACCACCTTCCCTCTCTACTTCTCTCAATCTAACCTATCCCTCTCTGCCTATCTCTCACCCTCCCTCCTCTCTCTCTCAATCTCTCCACCTTCCTCCATCCCTCCTCTCTCTCATTCTCTTTATCACACTTCTCTCTCCCTCTATCCCTCCCTCCCCCTATCTACTTCTCTCTATCTCTCTCCTCCCCTCCTCCCCCTCTCTATCTCTCCTTCCCTATATACTTCTCTCTACCTCTCTCCATATCTACCTCTCCCCCCCTCATTCCCTATCTCTCTCCCTCCCTCTCTCTCAATCTCCAAACATTCCTCATTCCCTTTGTGTTTCTCTCTCACACTCTCTCTCTGGTTTAGGATTTATGCTTTAGGTTTTAGGATTTAGGGTTTAGGATTTATGGTTTATGGCTTAGGATTTAGGTCCCACCCCCTCTCTCTCCCCCTCTCTCTCAAGTCTATCCCTCCTTATATCTCTCCCACCCCCCTCTCTCTCTTAGGTATATCTATCACTCTCTCTATCTCTCTCAAGTATATCTCTCACTCCATTTATATCTCTCTGAGGTCTCTCCCTCCCACCCTAATGAGAGAACACACACACACACACACACTCTCTCTCTCTCTTAGGTATCTCCCTCTCACCCCCTTCCCCTCTTCTCAAGTCTCCCCCTCCCATCCTAACTAGAGAACACATTCTCTCTCTCTCTAAGGTTTATCCCTCACACCCCCTCTCTCTCTCTCAGGTTTCCCTCTCCCACCCCTCTCCCTCTCTTAAGTCTCTCTCTCTCCCCCTCTCTCCCTTTCTCTCAAGTCTCTCTCTCCCAACCCCTCCCCTCTCTCAAGTTTCTCCTTCCTACCCTCTCTCTCTCAGGTCTCTCCCTCCTACCCCCTCCCCCTCTCTCAAGTCTCTCCCTCCCACCCTAACTAGAGAACACACACACTCTCTCTATCTCTCTATCTATATCTCTCTCTTTATCTCTCCCAATCCTCTGTCCCTCTCCCTCTCACTCCCTCTCACCCCCTCTCCATGTCTTAGGTGTCTCCATCCCACCCTAACTAGAGAACCCTCTCTCTCTCTATTTCTCTCTTTCTCTCTCCTCCTATCTCTCAAGTCTCTCTCTCTCCCACACCCTCTCCCTCTCCCAAGTCTCTCCCTCCCACCATAACTAGAGAAATATATCTCTCTCTCAGGTTTCCCTCTCCCACTCCCTCTCCCTCTCTTAAGTCTCACTCCCACCCTTTCTCTCTCCATCTCTCCCTCTCTCTCATCTCTATCCATCCCACACCCTCCCCCTCTCTCAAGTCTCTCCCTCCCTCCCTAACTAGATAAATCTCTTTCTCTCTCTCTCTCTCTCTCTCAGATCTCTCCCTCCCACTCTCCCACCCTAACTAGATAGATCTCTCTCTCTCCCACTCCCTCTCTCTCCCATTCCATCTCTCTCCCTCTCTCCATGATATCTTCCTCCCACGCCCTCTCCCTCTCTCAGATCTCTCCATCCCACCCTAACTAGAGAACTCTCTCTCTCTCTCCCCTATCTCTCAAGTCTCTCTCTCTCCCACTCTCTATCTCTCTCTACCTCCCTCTCTCTCCCTCTCTCCCAGGTCTCTCCCTCCCACCTATTAGATAAATATCTCTCTCTTCCTCTCACCCCCTATATCTTAGGCCACTCTCTGCCACCCCTCTCCCTCTCCCTCTCCCAGTCCCTCTCCCTCTCTTAGTATCTCCCTCCCACCCTAACTAGAGAAATCTCTCTCTCTCTCTTAGGTCTCTCTCTCCCTCTCTTAAGTCTCTCCCTCCCACCCTAGCTAGAGAACTCTCTCTCTCTCTCTATCCCTCATATCTCCCTCTCCACATCTCCATCTCTCTCCCTCTCCCCCTCTCTCGGGTCTATCCCTTCCACCCCCTCCCTCTCTCTCAAGTCTATCCCTCCCAACCCCTCCCCCTCTCTCAAGTATCTCTTTCCTACCCCCCTCTCTCTCTCAAGTCTCTCCCTTCCTCCCTCTCACCCCCTCCTCCTCTCTCAAGTCTCTCCCTCCCACAATAACTAGAGAGAACACTCACAAACACTCTCTCTGGTCTCTCCCTCACACTCCTCCTCTCTCTCTATTTCTATCTCTCTCTCACACTCCCTCTCTGTCCTTGTCCCTCTCTCTCTGCCCACCACCCCCTCTCCATGTCTCAAGTTTCTCCCTCCCAACCTATCTAGATAAATCTCTCTCTATCTCCCCTATCTCTCAGGTCTCTCTCCCACTTCCTATCCCTCTCCAAAGTCTCTCCCTCCCACCCTAACTAGATAAGTCCCTCTCTCTCAGGTCTCTCCCTCAAACCTCTTTCTCCCTCCCTCTCTCTCTCAAGTCTCCCTCTCCCACCCCCTCTCCCTCTCTTAAGTCTCTCACTCCCACCCCCCCTCTCTCTCTCCCCTTGGTCTCCCTCTCCCAGCCCACTCCCTCTATTAAGTATATCACTCCCACCCTTACTAGAGAAATCTATCTCTCTCCCTCTCTCCCCCTCTCTTTCAACTCTATCCCTCGCACCCCCTCCCCCCCCCCTCTCTCTCAAGTTTCTCCCTCCCACCCCTACCCCTCTTCTCAAGTCTCTCCCTCCCACACTAACTAGAGAACACACACACACACACACTCTCCCACTCCCTCTCTCTCAGGTCTCTCCCTCCCACCCTAACTAGAGAAATTTCTCTATCTCTCTCTATGTCTTTGTCTCTCAAGTCTCTCCCTCACACCCCACCACACACACTCTTTCTCTCTCCCCCTCTATCTCTCCATCACTCCCTCTCCTCTCCCTCTCTCCCTGGTCCCTCCCTCACACCCCCTCTCCCTCTCTCAAGTCTATCCCTCCCACCCTAACTAGATAAATCTCTCTCTAACCCTTTCACCCCTTATATCTTAGGTCTCTCTCTGCCACCCCCTCTCCCTCTCCTATCCCCTCTTCCTCTCTCAAGTCTCTTCCCCCACCATAACTAGAGAACTCTCTCTCTCCCAAGTCTCTCCCTCAGATTTAACTATAGAACTCTCTCTCTCTCTCTCTCTCTCTCTCTTAGGTCCCTCTCTCCCACCCTAACTAGAGAAATCTCTCTCTCTCTCTCTCCACCTCTCCCTCTCTCCCTCTCTCTCAAGTCTATCCCTCCCAACCCCTCCCATCCCCTCCCCCTCTCTTAAGTCTCTCCCTCCTACCCCTCTCTCTCTCTCTCCTCCCACCTCCCCTCTCAAGTCTCTCCCTCCCACCCTAACTAGAGAACACACACACACACTCCCTCTTTGGTATCTCCCTCACACCTCTCACTCTCTCTCCATCTCTATCTCTCTCCCTCCCACCCTAACTAAAGAAATCTCTTTCTCTCTTTCTCTCTCCCTATCTCTTAGGTCTCTCTCCCACCACCTCTCCTTCTCCTAAGTCTCTCCCTCCCACCCTAAATAGAGAAATCTCTCTTGTAGGCCTCCCTCTCCCACCCTCTCTCCCTCTCTTAAGTCTCACTCCCACCCTAACTAGATAAATCTCTCTCTCTCTCCCTCTTCCCCAATCTCTCTGTATCTGCCTCTCTCTCAGCTCTATCCCTCCCACCCCTTCCCCCTCACCCTCTCTCAAGTCTCTCCATCCCACCCTAACTAGATAACTCTCTCTCTCTCTCTCTCCCCCTCTCTATCTATCTCTGCCTCTCTCTTAGCTCTATCTCTCACACCTCCTCTCTTAAGTCTCTCCTCCCACCCTAACTAGTTAACTCTCTCTCTCTATCTCTCTCTCTCTCCCTAGGTCTCTCCCTCCCACCCTCTCTCTCTCCATCTCTCTCTCTCAAGTCTCTCCCTCCTACCCCCTCTCCCTCTCTCAAGTCTCTCTCTCAATCACTCACTCCTATCTCTATCCCCTCTACCCTCTACCCGTAACCCTCTAACCTCTATCTTTGTCTCTCTCTCAAGTCTCTCTCCTAACCCCTCTCCCTCTCTCAAATCTCTCTCTCTCTCCCTCACTCCTTATATATCTCTCTCCTCTACCCTTAACCCTTAAACCCTTAACCCTCTATCCTCTACCCTTTATCTCTCTCCCACTCCCTCCATCTCTCTCTCTCTCTCTCAAGCCTCTCCCTCCTACCCCCTCTCCCTCTCTCAAGTATCTCTTTCTCACTCACTCACTCCTCTATCTCTCTCCCCTCTACCCTTAACCCTCTACCCTCTACCCTTAGCTGTTAAACCCTCTACCCTCTATCTCTCTCTCGAACTCCCTCTCTCTTTCTCTCTCTCAGGTATCACCCTCCTACCCCCTCTCCCTCTCTCAAGTCTCTCTCTCTCACTCAATCCTTCTATCTCTTTCCCCTCTACCCTTAACCCTTAAACCCTTAAACCCTCTACCCTAGCTTGCCAATTTGGTGAAATTGGGAATGTAGTGGATTGTTTGAAAAAATGGGTCCAAGAAATGGGGTCTTCTGGTGATGTAAATCATTGGAAGACCCCATTTCTTGGACCTATCTTTTCAAACAGGCCAAGTTAGGTTGCCAATTTCACTGAATTGACAAGCTAGTGGGCCCTCTACCCTCTATCTATCTCCCACTCAATCCCCTCCTCTCTCTCTCTCAAGTCTCTCCCTCCCACCTCCTCTCCCTCTCTCAGGTCTCTCTCTCTCTCTCACTCACTCCCTCTATATCTCTCCCCTCTACCCTTCACCCTAAAACCTAAACTCTTCACCCTTAAACCCTAAACCCTTAAACCCTCTACCTTCTATCTCTCTCCCACTCTCTCCCTCTCTCTCTCTCTCAAGTCTCTCCCTCCCACTTGCTCTCCCTCTCTCAAGTCTCTATGTCTCACTCACTCCCTCTATCTCTCTCTCTCCCACGCCCTCTCCGTCTCTTAGGTATCTCCCTCCCACCCTAACTAGATATATATATATATATCTCTCTCCCTATCTCTCAAGTCTCTCTCTCCCACCCTAACTAGTGTAATCTCTCTCTCTCCCTCTCTCTTAGGTCTATCCCTCTCACCCCCTCCCCCTCTCTCAAGTCTCTACCTCCCACCCTAACTAGAGAATTCTCTCTCTCTCAAGATTCTCCCTCCCATCCCCTCCCCCTCTCTCAAGTCTTTCCCTTCCACCCTCAATAGAGAATAATATATCTCTCACGTCTCTTCCTCACACCCCTCACCCTCTCTCAGATCTCTATCTCTATCTCTATCTCTATCTCTATCTCTATCTCTATCTCTATCTCTATCTCTATCTCTATCTCTATCTCTATCACTACCTCTTTCTCTACCTCTACCTCTATCTCTATCTCTATCTCTATCTCTATCTCGATCTCGATCTCGATCTCTATCTCGATCTCGACCTTTGTCTCTATCTCTGTCTCTGTCTCTGTCTTTGTCTTTGTCTTTGTCTCTGTATCTCTGTCTCTATCTTTGTCTCGGTCTCAGTCTCAGTCTCTGTTAGTCTCAGTCTCAATCTCTATCTTTGTCTCTGTCTTTGTCTCTGTCTCTATCTCTCTCTGTCTCTCTCTCTCCTAAACCCTAATACCTATACCCTATACACTTTAACTTTATACCCTCAACCATCAACCCTAAAACTTATACTAAACCCTCAATTCTACATTCAACTTTATAACCTAAACCCTCAACCCTATACCAAATATCCTAAAGCGTAATCCCTATACCCTATACACTTAACCCTATACCCTCAACACTAAAAATTATCCCTCAAACCTCAACCCTATACCTTAGACCCTCAACCCTCAACCCTCATCCCTCATCCCTATAACATATACCCTCAACCTTATACCCTAAACCTTAAACATTATCCCTCAACTCTATACTCAAACCCTAAACCCACATTCAACCTTGTACCCTACACCCTAATCTCTAAATAATTTACCCTAAAACCTATAACCAATATCCTAAACCCTAATCCCTATACCTTATGCACTTAACCTTATACCCTTGAAACCTCGAACAATATCCCTCAACCCTCAATCCTATACCTTAAACCCTAAAACCTACACCCTCAACCCTCATCCTTATACCCTATACCTAAAGCTTATACCTTAAACCATAAACATTATCCCTCAACCCTAAACCCTATAATTAAACCCTAAACCGTACATTGAACCTTGTACCCTAAACCTTTAACCCTAAACCCTAAACCCAATTCACTCAACCCTATACCCAATATCCTAAACCTAATCCCTATACCGTATATACTTAACCCTATACCCTCAACCCTGAACACTATACCTCAACCCTCAACCCTCAACCCTATACCTTAAACCATAAACCCTACACGTTCAACCCTAATCCCTATAGCCTATACCCTCAACCTTATAACCTAAACCTTGAACATCATCCCTCAACCCTATACTTAAACCCTAAACCCTATATTCAACCTTGTACGCTAAACCCTAAACCCTCAATCCTAAACCCAATACCCTCAATCCTATACCCAATATTCTAAACCCTAATCCCTATACCCTATATACTTAGCCCTACACCCTCAACCTTGAACACTATCCCTCAACCCTATACCTTAAACCCTAAACCTTACACCCTTAACCCTCATCCCTATACCCTATACCCTCAACCTTATACCCTAAACCCTAAACATTATCCCTCAACCCTATAGTTAAACAAAAAGCCCTACACTCTCAGGCCTTAACCCTATACCTTATACCATAAAACCTACACACTAAACCCTATACATAATATCCTAAAACCTAATCCCTATACCCTATATAATTAACCTTATACCCTCAACCTTGAACATTATACCTCAACCCTCAACCCTCAAACTTATACATAAATTATAAACCCTAAACCCTCAACCCTAAACCCAATATCCTCAACCCAATACCCTCAACCATATACCTAATATCCTAAACCCTAATCCATATACCCTATAAACTTAACCTTATACCCTCAAACCTAAACACCATCCCTCAACCCTTAACCCTATACCTTAAAACCTAAACCCTAAACCCTCATCCCTCATCCCTATACCCTATACCCTCAACTTTATACCTAATATCCTAGAACCTAATCCCTATACCCTATAAAATTAACCTTGTAACCTCAACCCTATACCTTAAACACTAAACCTTAAACCCTCAACCATCATAGTGGTAGAGAGAAAGAGGGAGAGAGAGGGATTGGGGAGATAGGGATAAAGGTTGGGAGGGAAAGGGGAGATAAAGATAAGTAGAGATGGAAGGATAGGTAGAGAGACATGAGAGATAAAGAGTAGATAAGGAAGGGAAGATGGAGGGAGAGGTATGGAGGGCGAGAGAGGGAGGTGAGAGAGAAATAGAGAGAGTGTGGTAGGGAGTGATGGAGGGATAGGTTAGATAGAGATAAGTAGAGAGAGATAGAGATGGATGGAAGGATGGAGGGTGGGTGAGAGAGGGGAGGAAGGGAGAGGTAAAGAGGGATATATGAGATAAAGATAAGTAGAGGGAGAATGGTGATATATAGAGGAGAGAGTTACATAGAAGGAAATAGAGAATGGTGAGATGGAGAGGAGAGAGTGAGAGAGAAAGAGGGTGAGGGAGGAGGGAGTGAGAGCGAGAGAGAGGTAGAGGGAGGGAGAGGGAGGGAGAGGAGATATATAGAGTAGATAGGGGAAAAGTTAGGGAGGGAGACATATAGTGAGAGAGAAAGAGATGTAGGGAGAGGTAGATAAAGAGAGGGTGAGGAGAGATAAAGATAATTAGAGAGGGAAGGAGAGGTAGAGAGTAGAGAAAGAATGAGGGAGGGATCAAGAGATGTGAGATAGAGAGGTGTAGAGAGAGTGGTATGGAGTGATGTATGGAGAGGTAGGTAGAGAGGGATTAGGGAGATAAAGAGTAGATAGGGAAGGAGAGGGAGAGGTGTAAATGGAGAGAGTGGGAGGTGAGATAGAGAGTAATAGAGAGAGAGTGGTAGGATGTGATGGATGGAGAGGTAGGTAGAGAGGGAGAGGAGAGACGATGAGTCCAAATAATGACTCATTTTTGTTTGGATTTATCATAAGCTTGTTAGTGTTACTATGGGGTTTTAGCACCTAGTTACCAATACTTTCTATGTTATTTCCCTAAACTTGTGAACTCTGGACATGAACTTATTCCTATAACTTTTAATGATATTAACCTATTATGTGATATATCTATATTAATTTTGCATGTGATTTAATGAATGTTATCATAAGGTGATTATGGATATACATTTGTCTTGTGCATGCTAAAGTAATAATGCAAGTCCAGATTAAGGTACATATATAAATGGAGCTTACAATGTGGAAGAAGTTCATGCCAGCTGCTCGGTTGCTGAAAAAGTCAAGTAGAGATGGACATTGAAGAATTCAGCAGTTGAAAACTTCCAACTCATGAGGAAGTTAACCTTACTGTCCATGTCTATTATTTGAGTAGATTTAGGAGGTGTTGGTATGCTGGATTTTTGTTGAAACAAGTCTGGTTTGACCGAATCCTTTGCATGCATAACCTCCTTCCTCTTTTTCATGTTTTCAATAAACGACGTCCTCCTAATCTGTTGGAGTCAAATGCCTTATTAGTTAAGTTAGTTAGAATCTTTCCTTCTATAAATAATGATCAAATGCTCCACTTTAGAAGGTTGAATGTAATGATAATTGTACTTGCATTTTCAGTTTCAAGAAATATAGTTATGTTGTTGCTACGTTGTAATCATGTTTTCAATGAATAAAATGATATTTTAGTTTGTTGCATCTGAGTTAGTTTTGGGAAAAATCATTCAAGGGGGGGCACTTGGTGAGAATTCCATCCATTCAGTTTAGTAGTTACTTTCTTGTTCAACAATTAGTTACAGTCTTAGCAGTTTCCTATTTCTGTAGCCATTGAAACTTCGTTATGTGTTTTTTCCTGTAGCCACGATAGACATAGTAACTTCCTATCTGTTTATTGAGACTTCTATTTATGTAATTCATTTTAGTTCAATTTAGTTGTTGGTTTATGTTCAATACTTATGCTATTTCCTTTCAAGCATTTTACTTTCAGTACTATTTCCTTTATAGTTATAGGATAAGGATGGCTACAATTGAATCCTAGTGCACATACAACAATGACCCATTTCAAGTTCATGTCCCTGGGTTGATAATGAAATGAACCTTCATTATGAGCAAGATAGCTACTTGGTGCAAATATTTAATCTCTAGGCTATAGCTTTGAGAGCTTAGTTATTGAACCATTAGAGGAGGCCAACAAGAGATATAGATAAGTATAGAGGGAGGGAGAGAGAGAGGGAGATGTAGTGAGGGAGAGAGATGAGATAGAGAGAAATAGGGAGAGGTAGGTAGAGAGAGGGATAGAGGAGATAAAGATACATAGAGAGGGAAGGATAGGTAGAGAGAGGAGAGATAGAGAGAAGTAGATAGGGAATGAGGGATGGAGAGTTAGGGAGGGAGAAAAAGGTGAGATAGAGAGGTGTAGAGAGAGAGTGGTAGAGTGTGATGGATGTAGAGGAAGGTAGAGAGAGTGATTGGGAGATAGAGAGTATGAAGGGAGAGAGAGGTGCAGTAGAGAGAAATATAGAGAGTGGTAGAGAGTCATGGAGGGAGAGGTAGGTAGAGAGAGAGAGGGGAGATAGCGAGAGAGAGAGAGAGAGGGGGGACGATGAAGGGAGGGAGGGAGATAGAGATAAGTAGAGAGGGAGAGAGAGAGATAAACGGATGGAGATAGTGAGAGGTCAATCTAGAGTGTAAGGGATAAAAAATGAGTGAGATATAGAGATAAATAATACAACTTAATGATTACTGAAATTTGACCTCCTGATTATTGAAATTTGACATGCTGATTACTGAAATTTGACTAAGTCTGAAATTTGTGAGATCTTCCAAAAATTAGAATTTGTATTATAAATCCTAGAGATCCAAAACCACTCTCAAACATCCTAAAACTATATACATGAAATTTAACTTAAGTATAAGAAAGTAAATGTCCATATGTAAATGTCAACTTATACTTAAATGTTTATTTCATGTATATAGTTTCCTTGAAATATAACAAGAAGAAAGCAAAAAAAAGAGAAGAAAAGTAAATTCAATGTAGACCAAAACACGAGCATGTTATAACGTGCTCACGTTTTGTCAATGCATTCACAAAATGTGAGTGCATTATAACACACACATTTTGTCAATGCATTCAAATAATGCGAGCGCATTATAACACGCTCATATTATATATTGTTTTGGGAATTCCCAAGCCTTGGGCTTGGTATTTGCCTTGGAATACCATTCCAAATGCTTGGAGGGCCTTCCAAATGACCAAAGACGTGTTTTTGCAAATTCTACAATATTTCACATAATCAAATTCGTGCTCACTATCAGGATTGCACGTGTTTCAATGTCAAACAAATCAAACACTTGGGTAATGTTAGGATCTCTCTTAGCTATCCAACGATGTAATTTTTTTCACTTTTTGACAATGTTAAGCCTTTGCTCTATAATTTCTTTTGTTTGTCTTTTTTGGAAAAAAATAGTGTTTGGTGTTTTTTTTTTATATAAATTAGCCATTCATCAAAATTTCAAGTAAATTACATTTTAAAAAAAAGACTCTATTCTACAAATTTAAAATTAAAAAAAGATTGAATTAGTTTCCAAAATTTGTAGGGGTAGCACGACCAAAATTCTATTTTTTAGGAAGTGTCCACTTAGAAAATTAGTAAAAAAACAAATATTCATTAAAAATTTATCAGAAAAATAGTGCATCAACTACATACTATTAGCTAATTTCTCACATAAGCGATTTTAAAAATACTAAAAAAAAGTTTACCGTACTAGGGATGCATAAAATTTGCTATGTTATGTTTTTCTGACAAAAAAAACACCAATTTCTATATGTCCCTCTTTTGAACCCCTCAATATCAACCATTTTCACAATAAATTACTAGTTTAGAAAGTAGACTTAGAGAAATATGATCCTTGTTTTTGTTGCATCTCAAAATTTTGAGTCTAACTATCCTCAATTTCACGTCCAAAGTCAGTATTTCCTGATTTTAGAAAAAAAGTGGCCACTTAAGCCCCCTTTCTGGGACCCATTTTTTTCACTTATCCCATTACAAAAGGATATACCACATGTTTCCAAGGACCGATCACTCCCTTTTCCATAACAATTACAAAAATTGGTTTCTAGGGTATAAACTAACTTGGTGTCACAGAAGGAAACCATAAGAAAATGAGATGAGGATGAGCTCATTCAAAAAAACACCCAAAAATTTATCAAAAGATGCACTTCTGCATAGACTCAACTAGAAATTTAACCTCAAAAAATGAAGAAGAGAATTAAGGTTGTTGGGGTCATTTAATATTTCTACCTACAGTGGCCTAACACCACAAAGAACCTTTGGGACCAAATCATATAAATAGAGGAGAAAAAATCAAAGGTGAACTATGAACCCTTGTAGGATCCTACCATCACAACAAGAGATTCCATTGAGTACTTGCATATACAATTCCAACAACTCCACACATAGAGGGAATTGCTCAAGGAACAACTACAACAGTTGAGGGAGATAGTGAATAATGAAATGCGATTTCTTCAGTTGATTGTGAATGAAGAAAAATGAATAATCAATAGCATCATAATTCTCACCACTCTACCAAAAGTTGAAAGGACTCTAGCCCAAGTCCAAGCACAAATTGACATGCTTCTTCAGGCCCAAGCACATTGGACAACCATATTGGCCCAACTTCAAGTAGAATATCAAAACATCCTTCTCTAGGAAAAAACATCTTGAGGACAAGACATCCTTTTGAAAGGGGGGATGATGCTAGTAGGTCAAATTTCAGAACAAAAAACATCGATAGTAGACCCACAGAGCATCATGATACCAATAGAGGCAATAGTCACAAAGAAGGAGACATATCCCTTGAAGAGGAATGAATGCATATATGATATATGTAATAGATAAGAAATAGAGTAAGCATAGGATAGAACAAAGATAAACATATGATATCATATATATGCAATAGAATCTAAACATAATACCGAAGCAAAGACTGGACCTTTCCATTTTGTACCTGTTATAATATATAGATATATATACTAGATGGAGTTATAAGGAAACATATGCATTATGTATGTCTGAATTAATTTATTTTGTTATTTTGTTATTATTTGTTATGAACCCCTTATAAATTCCTACCACATGCTTATTTCTCTTACTATATCCTTCAGGGTATAAAATGATTACTCAAGAAATATCGGGTTACAAATTCGGACTGTATGCCCCATTTCTCTTGCCAACATGGGGCTTAGAGGATTAGTAGGAAATTGTCAAAAATTTCAACAGTTCCAAGAACAATCAGAGTTTTTGACTCACTATCTTTACCTTTATTGCCTTTACCTTTGCCTTTGCCATTATTTATCTTTTTTGTCTAGAATTAAAATTGCATTGAGAACCTCTCTAAGGTTCCCATGGTTTCATGAACCATGGGAAGCTATAATGCTTCACTTTTCCCTTTCATGAAAAATTAAACCTCATGTGTACATATGTGAGGAAAAAACACCACATTCTTGCATAACCTGTTTGCTTGAATATACCTACCAATCTTTCACCTTTGCAGATATCTCAAGTGCAAGTGAACATTGTTAAAATTTAAAAAAAAACATGATGCAAGATATAAAACAATGAACAAAACACCTTCCACATAAGGGAGTTGCAATCAATAACCTGCTATATCATCAACTAGAAAAACTCACACAATGAACCTCAAGATTCTTCAAGAGAGGTAATGCAATGAGAGAGTGCTTTATAAGAGAAACCATAAATGATAAAGGGATTAGATCATGACAAATTTCATCATCCTATGTGATGAGACAAAATGACCTAATAATAGCTCACTCTAGTTATAGAAAAAACACTCCTAAGTTTAGCTTAAGAGTATGAAATGAATTAGCCTAATAATCAATTAAATATTAATTAATTATTAGCTAATCCATAATTTCTTTAATACCTCCCCTTAAGTGAAAACTTAGGGAGTAGCTAAAAAACTTAAAAAGTGAATGCATAAAAAGAAACGAATGCATGACGGGTATTGAAAAAAAGGCCTAATGAGGTACACATTTATAAATAATCTAATCTCTCATAACTGAAGAAAAAATGAGAAAACCTCATGGGAAAAATCCTCTCTAAAAGAGAGAAAGGCGAATGAAGGATTAAAAAACCTCCAGAATAGTGTCCCCAAAAGAATAGGAACATGAAGAACATTAATGAAGCTTGAATAAATTATAGACACTATCAAATGGCAATTGATATAGTGCTGAAATGAAAAACCTCCTCTAAAACAAATGATGATCAAGATCAAGAAGACAAGAATTCATATGAGTGTTCCCAACAACACTACTTGAATCAGATGGAAAACAAAGGAAAACATTTGGAAGTCAAAGATACAAATGGAATAGGTACCAATAGTTTGAAGAGCATTGATCAAGTGAAAATATAATGCTTCCTTTAGAATTAGGAATCCAAAAGTGTCCATATGGTAAATGTTCCATCTCAACAAAATGCATGGCTAACTAACTGTTGCATCCACCTAATACACAAGAATAAGAAATAGATATATAGATCACTCCAAAATGAACCAAGAATTAACACTAACAATAGAACCCCCTCATAATGCATGAAAGGGAGAATCAAGACAGGTCCACTGAAATGGTTTGTCACTAAGAAGTGCATGTATGAGAATAAAGAACATTAGGACGTGTGCATGAAAGTACCTAAAAATAAAAAAGGGCATTCAAACTAAGGCACACACGCATGAGGCAAGAATAAGTGGGATTCAATGTTATCATGGAAGAAACATTCACTTGAAAAAGGTGTGATTGCAAAAAAAAGGGCCTACAAAAACCTCCGATGGAACTTTATATCATAGTGAGAGTACACTAGGTACAACAAGATGTGAAAAAATCCCCAAAAAACTTATACTAGAATGACACTTTATCTCAGTGCATTTACAAAAATAAATTGCATGAAAAAGAAGCTCAAAATTCCCAAATAGGACAAAAAGCTAAAAATACATGCAAAATAGCCTAAAACAAGTCATCCCACACAAACAAAAAGTTTGCAGGAGTTAAAAAATCCAAGTAATTCACCAAAATATGAAAACACAAAAAACCAAATAAAATGTACTTGGAGAAAAATCTAGAAAAAGTGCATGGATGACTATGAAGAGCTTTGGAAGACCATCCTAACACCATTGAAATCACAAAAATGGAGAAACAGGTCAAAATGTATGAGCTTGAGTATGAAAATAACACATACAACTTTGGAAGTCTATAGAATGCACCAAAAACAAAAAATGGTGATAAGACCCATACCATTGGAAAGTATGTGGAATGAGCTTTTTGACAATATCTCGTTTGTCTAATTTCAATATCGTATGCCTAAGCTATGGCCAAAAGAAAAAAAATACTCTTTTATGGCCAAAGGGGGCTTGGAGGGGTGTAGGGTACAATCCCTACCATTTACGTTAGCATGACGTCAATAAAATATTATGAGGGAATATTCCCTCTGCTTGGAAAAAGAATCCAGTCCCTTGTCGATCAAAAATTTGATGGAATATGACTTGATAGAAAAAAATATTTTGGGTTGTTGATTTTTTTTTGCACATGCTAGAAAAGGAATTAATTGACTGACACAAATTTTGGGCGATGTTGGACCTATTTCTAATCACTATCGACTAGTAACATTGTTGTCGGGTGGTTGTAGGGTTTTCGTCGACCCTAAATGGGTTTGTTGATGGGTCCACCTAGCATAGGTTACAAAAATCTATGCTTGCATAGGCTATCCTTGCACAGGGTTTTAAAAACCTACATTTTATTTTCTTATTTAAAAAAAATAAAGAAACATTTTTTATATTTTCTTTTGAAAAAAATTGTTCATAGACCGTACAATCGTAAAGGCCCTTGTACAAAAAATAACCTCAGAAGCTCCTAACGATGAAATAAGGAAAATTTATATTCAAAATTAATTGATTTGGCTAGCTAAGCACAATGGTGAGGTCCTTTGTATTCGAAAATGCACCAAAAAATTGCCCTCCAAAAATTGCAAAAAAATAATGAAGATTCCAGATTTTCCCTTGTAACCCTAGTTGAGAAAAAACCCCAAAATTAAGGGGTTTATTGAATCCACCCTTTGATACCATGTTAGAATTTTTAAAAACACAAGATGCTAGATCAAACATTGAACAAAAAAACCTTCCATGCAAGAGAGTTGCAAACAATAATCTGCTATATCATCAAATAGAAAAACTTACAGAATGAACCTCAAGAGTCTTCAAGAGAGACAATACAATGAAGGAGAGCAGTGATAACATTAAGAAATCCCCTCAAAAAAAGATATAAAATCCAGGCGAATCTTTCATTTTTTTAGGAATTTTTTTTTTTAATTTGTATAAGCAAATCTTTTCTTTATTTGAAAAAATATTAATTTTATTGGCAATTGTTTTTACATCACTTAAATTTTGTAGAAAATTTGGGTGAATCTTGTCCATCCAATCTAAAAATAATTTTCATGGAAAAGTAGGGGCCTGAGGGTGGAAATTATTGATGGTTTTAAGGGGTCGACTATAATATTTACTTTTCACCATTATTTAAAATATAATATAATGGCCCTCATTGTATTCTACAAGGTAAAATGTACCCATGATTTAAAATTCTCATGGGGCTCAAAATTTCTTTTAGATCATTGATCTAATGAACCTTGTTGTACCCTATGAGGTAAAATGCACCCACAATCTATAATTCTCATGAGACCCAAAATTGTGGGCCTCATGAGCATTATAGATCTTGGGTACATTTTACCTCATGGAATACAACAAGGGCCATTAGATTATATATTTTTGAGTTAATTTTTTTAATAAAATAAATACTTTGGTAGTTTAAATAAGACTATAATATTTTTTTGTAAAAATGTGGCAATTCAAGTCACGTTATAGGTTGAACTATTAGCCAATTGGTGAATATTAGCCACTAAAAAGATCACTAAAGGAGAGTGCTTTATAAGAGCAACCCTAAATTATAAAGGGATTAGATCATGAAAAGTGTCATCATCCTACGTGATGAGATATAATGATCTAATAATAGTTCTCTAGTTAATAAACAAAATTCTTTAGTTTAGCTTAAGTGCATGAAATGAATTAGCCTAATAATCAATTAAATATTTAATTATTAACTAATGCATGATTAATCTAACAAACATCACTAAGTGACATCATTTAGAATGATAAGTTTACTTACCCTTTGTGTGTAGTGAAACTTGTGCTTAAAGTGAATGATTTATCTACTAAAAATCAATCAAAATACAAAAATCAAGCAACAATCAAATTAGGACATAAAAGAGCTCAAACCTTAAAGGATTTTGATGAAAAAAATATGATAAAGATTTTGATGTGTAGATTTCTCCTATTTGATCGATTCATATGTGTTCTCAACAAAATTTCGATAGCATAACATTACTAAATTGCTCAAAAGTTGTAAGATTTTGAAAACTGGCTAAGTTTTAGCATATGAAGTTAAGAGAGATGGATGAAGGGTTAGGATTGAGGGAGAATATCAAGGGCTAGGGATGCATGCAACCTCTCATGCCATAAGATTGTGTCAAGTAACACAATGTGAAGGTTTGAGAGGAGGATTGGTACTTGGAAGGTACCTTGGAAGATGGGGGATATCTTATTCATAAGGCTCTTCCTTGTCCAACATTCCAAAGATATGGAATGGAAAGGAATAAAGGAATTTTAAATTTCTTAATTGTACCTCTATGATAAGGATCCATGCGGGGTCCCTTTCCTAAAGGGGAAAGCCTTTGAGGCTTAGAGGACAAGGTGTATGGGTAGTAAATGGAAAGGGGATTAGCCCCTTTCAAGTTATTAGGTCGGGATTAGGTGAAGATTAGGATTAAAGGTGAGTGATTAGTGGAGCAAGTGAGAAAAGTTAGAGGATTTGACAAGAGGTGAGAGAAAATAGGAGAATTGAATAAATATTATTTAACTCATGTGAGGGGATGTGGGAATATTTATGTAATGTGGAGGATGAAAGGGTAAGGTAAATAATTGAATTAATTACTTACTTTATGAACTTAGAAGAATTATTGATAAATTGATAATATTAATTAAATAATTAAAATATTTTTTAATTAACATTGATGAAGAGGAATTAAATTAAATATCAGATGAAATTGACCAGATTTAACTAGTTAATTTTGGGTATCTATATTTTTCTCCTCTTCAAAATAACTTAGAAATAATTTGATGATTTGGAGAAAATAACTATAGTCGACTCAATGAATGGACTAGATGAGAAGGTGCCCTAACATGGAGGAAATAGAGGAAATAGAAGAAAAGTGATGTGAAGGGAGTGATGCTCCCTCGAGAGGATGGATGGGAAAAAGGTTCTTAGGCGACCTCTTAAAATATGGGAAAGGAGAATAGAAAAATATTTGCAACAAAAAATGAGGAATAATGGTGAAGGAACGAAAGAAAAAGGAGCTATGGGGAAGAAATGGGAGAAAAAATGGTAATTAGGGTTTTCTATAAATATTAGTTAAGGGATACTTACTATTCATTTGAAACTTAATTACCTAAGTGATCAAGTGAAGTAGAACAAACAAAATGGCATGTGGGTGAGTGATTGTACACTAAGCAGATAGAGTTCAAGCACAAGCACAAGAACGACGAGGAGGACAACGTGGTCAAGTATGCCATCTCACTTGACCTTGTACTTTGATATTTTTAACATTTATTGCATGTTGAAGTCGTACAAGGGGGCGAATCCTACCAAACTGTTAGGATGGATCTACCTAAGAGAGGACATGCAAATGGACCTTAGCTCAGGTAGATGCACCAGAATTGAGGAAGATGCGTCAAAGGGTGGATGCACCTTAGAAATGTGGATCTGCTAGGGGAGGGGCAGATACGCCCTAAATAGGTAGATTTTCCAAAGGATAAGCATATCTGACCAAAGGGCGGATCCATAGAGGATGGGTTGATGCACCCTGAACGTGCAAATTTTCTAGAGGATGGGAAAAATTTCCCAAAGGGTGGATTTGTAGAGAAGATGCAGATGTAAAAAATGGGAGATTTTCCAAATAAGAGTATATGTACAAGAAGGGAAGATATGCTCCAAACAAGCGGATGTGCCAAAAGATAGGTCGATGCACCAAAAGGGTAGATTTACTAGAGGAGGGGTGGATGCAACAAGGATAGGTAGATGCACCCAAAGGGAAGATATACCAAAAATGCTAGAAGAAAAAAAGACAAGATAGGAAAGATGAAAAACTAACATTTGAACTGGATGGGTGTAGGTTATAGTGAGCCTATAAACTAGCAAGTGATGCTTGAAAATGTTACACTTGACAATAGTTTTTTGAGGAGGATTGGGCATGCCCCAAGCGCATGTGGCACATATGCCCACCATTCAAGCACATAGAACACTACTAAAAAAGTTGGTGGAGAGATGGAGTTTCAAGACCAACACCTTCCATCTCCCCATAGGGGAGATGATAGTCACCTTGGAGGATGTGTAGAGGATCTTGCGACTACCGATCTGAGGACCATAGGTAGTGGCATTGAGTGTGCAGACAATTCTCACATTGCTAGATTAATTATTTGATAGGACCGATGTTCCCATGAGGGTGAGGTAATTGGATATCGGTAGGTGCATAGATCTAGTGCCAAGCGTGAAATTATATCTTTGCAGGTTGATTAGTGGAGTGCTCTTGCCCGATAGGAGCAAACACTTCTTCAACCTCATGTTGGGGGAGTGGTGGTAGAGATGGTAGGGTACCAACACATATATTCTTGGAGGATGTTCCTACTAGCACAAATGTACAAATACTTGCACATCATGTGCTATAGGGGAGGACAAAGCTCGAACCAC
This sequence comes from Sequoiadendron giganteum, assembly GCA_007115665.2. NCBI lineage: Eukaryota > Viridiplantae > Streptophyta > Pinopsida > Cupressales > Cupressaceae > Sequoiadendron > Sequoiadendron giganteum. Next base: position 13,154,526 of record CM021102.1, on the reverse strand, counting down.
ATTACATTGCTACATATATGGACATAGGAGCATATCAACATGACACAACCCATTAGGGAGAAATTGGAGAGAGACCCAAAGGATCCAATAGTGTTTAGCTAGATGGGTGGACTACACTTGCAAGATCCACATTTCATGATCCTATTGGTTGTATGTGTCTTTGATGTTCTTGTCCAATGTTCATGTGCTTCTATGTTTGGACATTATACATGAGTTTTATGGGTGATGATTGTTCCTATGCATTAATGATGTTCATATACTTTTTTATTGGATATGGTTAATTGACTATTTTTTTTCTAACTAATGGTTGTTGTGATTTCTCTGTGATAACCAGATGAGTTCCTTTCATTGATTATGTAAATATGTATTGATTGAGATGTTCATTTATGTTGGGTTATTGGTTATATCTTTATTTTTTTGTTAGTGGTAGCATTATCAAAGGGATTAGATTATGTTGATAGAGATTGTTGAGATGATAAATTTTATTATTATTAAATGATTACATAATATGGATGTGTGAGTAGGTTTTATAATGGAGATGTGATTTGATATGTTAATTTTTACATATGATGGTTATTGATTTAAATCATTTCTATGTGATTTCCTAGATGATTATTTTAGATAATAAATTTTGGGGAATAATATTTGTTTTCAAAATGTTAATTTAATAGTTTCTTTGGCTATTATTATTTATAAGATATAATAATACCTTTTATTGAGTGAATAGGTGAATTTTTCCAATGGTGGTTGGGGTCACATAGCTACTTTTGTGTTATTCCCAGTATAATATCCGACCTTGTCTCATATGGAGTACTAAGGTCTTGTGGTTTGTGTTGTAAATTTTTTGTTATAGTTATGCAAATTTTGTATAAATGTGAGAGTGCATTTATTTGTCTTTTAATTTTATTGAGTGTGTTTTAGTCTTTTGTGATTTTTAAGTACTTTTATATGGTTTAGATTTAACTATTCTCGTTTAAAAAAAGGTTCCTAGGTGTAGGACCTATAGGTTAGGGGCTATATTTTATTATAAAACACCTTAAATAGAGTTTTGAATCCACTCTACTTACCCAATTTTGAAAAGTGGTGAAAATTAGTGTTGGTTGGGTAGTTTAGGTGGTTAAGGAAAGGTAGTTTTTCCCCCTTCTATTTATTCTTTCTCCTTGAATGAAGAAGGGGATTTTCCTTTGGAATTATTCTCGTGTTCCTTAGTTTTTTATTTAGAGGGAGGAAATGATAGTTGGAGGAAGGAAGAGAAGAAGGGAAGAGGGAGGAAAGATGGAAGAGATGATTTAGAGACTCTTCTACAAATTCCTATGGTAGGACCTAAACCCTTTTGCTAGATCTTTGATTTGATTTGTAAAAGAATTTTTGAAATGTTTTGATATGTGTAAAATTTATGTGAAAATATATGGCTAGTCCTTTTGTATTTTGTTATGAATTACGTGCACGTTTATTCTTGGATATGAGTACCCAGTTTGTCCAAATTTGAACATAAATAACCATATATGTGTTTTAGGTGAAGGAATAATAGGATGTAAATGTAACTATTGTAATGTACAAAAGACATTAATGTGAATCTTATATGATGGTGATTTATTGAAGGATATTTTTGATAAGTGTTGGCTTAGAATCTTTGAAATATGTATGTGAGTTCTTGTGATAGCTATGTGACCCCTAGTTCGGGGGTGGGTTTATTATCAACCCCATGGTTGGGTTGAGAGCCCATTGGCCAAGATTGTTGTTTGTTTGTTGATCTTTCTCTTTCAGGTACATGTGTTAAACAAGGAATATAATCTTGGGACTTTCAACCTATGGATTTCAATTGAAAAACATGTTGGTCTTGTGGGGGTTTACAAAGTATTAACAACCTAGGGATGCTTTGTAATTTAGGGTTTAGTTGTGGTTGAAGCTGTTATACTTATTGAAATAGAATAATAAGAATACAAGTTAGTTGTTGTTATCTTGGGGGATTCTATAATTCAAAGGATAATATTAATTTAAAAATAACTTATTGTTAATAAAATATTGTGTATAGGATGTTGTGTAAATGTTTAATACGTATATTTTTCAACAATGTTTAATTTTAGTAAAATAATTTTTTTAATGTATATTCTAGAGAATTTATGTTATATAAATAATAAATAATATGTTTAAAAAATAGTATCAAAGAATAAACTTAACCCACTTGATTAATAAATTGTTGAGGTTACAACATTGCTACCCCTATGTCAAACAATAAATTGTTATAAAGTAGTTTCAAATATTTTATCATAAAAACTGATAAAAATGATATTGAAATATAGATTTTATTATTATTATTATTATTAATCTTAGGAAAACATATTAAAAAATTGTACTAACCTAGATCACAAATTGTGATTTATTAAGAAAACATTGACATATTTTTTCATAATAATAATCTACAATAAAACAGTTTTACATATTTGATCACAAAGAATGATATACAAATAATTGGAATATAAAATTTAAAGTCTCTTTAAAACACATATTTTTATGACATATCTATAAATCGGATCAACCTAGTAAACTAGTTAAAATTTACGATTAAAACATTACTATCCTCTACTTTAAAACTAATTTTTTTTGACAAACAAATTTGGAAGTAGAATCAAGTAAGAATTCTGTGAAATCATATTAAGCCAAGAGATTTGAAATATGTTTCTTTCATATTCTTCCTCTCTCTAACCTGGAAAAAGTATTTATGAACACACATATCAATATAGTATTAATTACAAATAATCAATCAATTGAAAAGAAAACAAATGAAAGAACTAATTTTGAAAGAAGAATGTAAATGGAAATCCAAGAAGAAATCAGATTATATAGAGCTTCAATTTATTGAGAATTAGTTTCTAGCTGAAAATTTAAATGCTTAGTTAATTTGTGCTTAATTATTGTTTTATTGTTGGTAGGAATTAAAAGACTAACTTTTCCTTTTAAGAAATCAACTTAAAAAAATTTAAATAAAATCTTTAATTCTCTTATTACATTTAAGATTTAATATTCAGCCTCAATTACTTTCAATAATTCAAGCCTCAAATTTAGACTTGAGATCTTTTCAAGTGCATTAATTTTGAATAATGATTAAAAGAAATAGTTATATTTGAATTGTGCATAAATGTAAGGAAAATAATTTGGTCAAAACAAATCTTCAAATTAATACAAACTTTAAATTTAACAATTGGTTTTATAGTTAAAAAATTATGTAAATTAGAATTATATTATTATGTTTGTCCCAAGTTATAAGTCTAAATATTAGTATGCAACTCAATCAAACAATTAAACAAATTTAGATTCATTTAATGCTCTATTGTTTTAATATAATTTTGGAATATTGATTAATTTTATTAAGTCCTTAGTTTTTCTATTAGAATGAGTTCAACATAGATTGTTATCAATTTCCTTGTTACCTTTAGTTTTAGTGATAAATCTCTAGTTAAGAATATGGAAAGTATTCATGAATATGCATCCTCTTCTTGAGGTCCTTTCTTTTAGATTAATTAGATGTCTTCAAGGTTCGAAGTTATAGGAAGGGTTGTTATTAGATTAGATTGTACCTATCACTTCCTCATTCTACGTGTGGTGCGTACAAGATGACATCATAAACTTCATGTCATCGAATGTGCTTTGTATGTTTTCCATAATTATATATTGCTTGAATTCCAATTTAAAAAAAATAGGGTTTAGGTTGTGATTAAGAAGGAGAAAATTTTAGACATGAAAACAATACTAAGAGGTTCATAGTATGGTGTATTGGAGGCATATGCTAGACGAGGTGGAGGAGGGGAGATCATCTAGCATATGTGTCGACAAGACAAGGGTTGGGAGGATGATGATGAGTTCAATTGATAAATGTTTAGTGCTTGTTACATCATAGGGAGATATCCCTACTCATAGAGAGGTATATACCAGATAGGGTCACATGATAGTTTGGGGTGGGCTAGGACATCTCGAAGGGTCTAGAAAAGTTTACATGATTGTTATGGGAGACGAGAGAGTGGGGGCCAGAGATAGACCTAAGGGTAGCAACACACTTGTGATGGCTGGTGGAGGAGGTGATCTGGGATATACATGGGGGTGTTGATGATCCTAGCACAACATTGAGATATGTGGCGTGGTGGGAGAGGCATCGACCATGATTGATGGTGCCAACATGAGGGTCAAAAAAGTTTGGGAGGATGGAGGTAGTGGTGGTGGGTAGGAGTCATAGGAGGTTGAGGATCAACCAAAGTGAGCAACAAGAGGGGGACGACATTATCGTTGAGGAGGTGAAAACCTCTAGTAGTGGTAGAGAGAGCGGAGAGGGAGAGGAGGAGAAGAAGAGGGAGTATATGGAGGTACATGGTGAGGGAGAGGATGAGAAGAGGGAGTATATGGAGGTAGATGGTGAGGAGAGGAGGTACCAAACATGCCCATTTGGAGGATGTGACACCACCCAAAGAGAGTGGTGGAGAGGAGGGAGAGCAGGAGGATTTGAACATTAGATTGGCCATCACAGAGAGTAGAGTATTTGCCTTATAGAGAGAGTTGTAGCAAGCCCAAGGGGACTTGGCCATAATGATGATAGAGTAAGATAGCCTCCAATAGGAGAGAGATGGTTTATAGGATCGAGTGGATGCATTATAAGCAGAGGTGAAAACCTTGACTGTAGAGAGGGACAACCTCCTTTTAGCTCGCGACACTTGGGATTTGAAGAGGGCTCGACTACAAGTAGACATGAATAGGTACATGCAAGAGCGGGACACTACTAGGGCATAGGGGGAGAAGAAGGATTAGTAGATTTTTCTTAGAATCTAGTATGGGCAAATAGGGAGGCCCAATATTATAGAATTATATGTCACTACATTCTTGGAGGCTGAGAGGAGGCTGAGAGGAGACTGAGCTTCTTAGATGCCAATAGATCACAGAGGAGTGGGTCCTGATCAGTATGGTTAGTATACATGAGGAGCAGGTTGATGGGACCCCTGAGAGGAGGGGGAGGAGGACCAACAACATCGGGTGGATTGCCACAATCTCCTACATACTTAGATATAAGGAGCAGCAGTTAGAGGAAACATAGATCTGGTGGAAGTTTTGGATTTTATATATAGGATTTGGTAATTTTTTGATGAGCCATCATGTATAGGCAACTAAATGATACATTTATTTGATTAGGGACTCAACCCTTGTTGTATATGTAATTTATTAGATATTCATTGTATCATTTTGAGAATTTATTTATTTGATGGACATTGATATTATTGATGGACTTTGATTTATTTGATGATGGATTATGGATGGACATGTATATATGTGATGGACATTGATATGATACATGGACATTGATATGATTGATGAAATTTGATTTATATTTTATGGATGGCTATTTATTGTTTTGATGATTATGGATACATATGGATTATGTTATGTATTATGTGATATGGTTGCATGTATATATGATGAGATAGTGTGTAGGTGATGTATGCAATATTATGGTTTGATATGTTGTATTGACAAATGGTGATGCAGGTTGTAACTATATGCATGTTATGCAGATGGGATGCATACTAATGTGTGTGATGCATGATGGATATTTATGTATGCATGTATGAATCCTAATGATTTATTGATGATTTAATATAATATGAATGACATGAAATGATGATGAATGCATTTTTCTTATGGATTTATATGCCAAATGTGTAATGTAAGTAAATGAGTTAATATGCAATACAACTACATATAATGGATGAATCTAATTATAGAATTATACTACATGATGGATTAAGATGTTTAAGAAATTTAATGCAACCTAAATGATAATGGAAATGATAAAAGATGATTAGAATAAAAATTTCTAAATATCTTAATGCAATCTAAATGATAATGGAAAGATGCTTATAATAAAAAATTCTAAACAAAGTAATGAAATGAAGATGATAATGAAAAATTATAAAATATGCTTAGATAAAAAATTCAAAACAACTTAATGCAATTTAAATGATAATAGAAAGTGATAAAAGATGATTAAATAAAAAATTCTAAACAACTTAATGAAATAAATATGATAATGAAAATTGATAGAAGATGGTTAGATGATAGGTGGAAACCATAGTGTATCAACCAAGAACAAACCAAACCTAACGGGATAAGTGAAAGGGGGACACATTTGCATATTCAAAATCCAATGATTAGAAAAATAATGATGGAAAGGAAGAGGAAATCTAGGTTGATGTGGATGGTAGATGGTAGGACAAGGGAAAAATAGAGAAATTTAGTACTATATATTAGACTTCCATGTAGTGAGTACTTGATATAACATGAGATACTATGCACCAAGGTATGAGGAAATAGGGTGACTTCGTATTGCATGCATATACCGACTCAACAAACAAAACGGTTAGTCCAACATCCTACAAAGTCACAAAGGGCTTTGACAAGGTCAATTTTGGGAAGCGACAAGCATGAAAGGGTGTCCCAACATAACACAAGACTAGGATAGATCTTGGTAGGTACAATACAAGGCATCCAATAAAACACAACAAGAAAAACCAAGATATGCCCCTATTTATATTAGTCAAAGAACACCATGATATGATGGATTGTGGTGACCTAAAGTAGGTAGAGTAGGAAGCTCAAAGAAATATAAAAAATAATTTGAAAACACCCAAAAAATCACAATAAATATCAAATATCATTTTCCATGAGGATAATGGGTGGATTGATGTGGTCTGGTGTAAGGAACGATATATATTACGAACACCAAATATGGGAGGGATATGTCCTAAGACTCCGATGGCAAGGGATAGTTAAGATAACTAAAAATAAAGGGGGATGATTTTTTTTATTGAAGTACCAACTTGATAGGATATTTTGGTAACACAATGAACACAAGGAAAAAAACTAGTGAAAAGTATGTACAAGGATGCACCTAGATGAGGAGACATGACTGACACTATGTACACTATATAATTGATGACAACTAACAAAATCCTAATTGACAAAAGAGATTCGAGTACACTCTATAATAAGAAAATGAAGCTTAGGGATTGGTATAGTAAATATGAATCATTGCTCAAATAATATATATCATGAGATGGATGGGATGATTGGGATGTGTAGTAGATATGATGTAGGTGGATAAGGATAATATGTAGTGGAAGTGAGTGATAAGCAGATGCATGAAAGAACATGGAAAAGGGGAGACGAGGTATATAATGATTATGTCCCATAAAAATGGTGAATGTGACTAGGTTTTCACAAAAAAATAATTGTTCAAGGTGCCGCCAAGAGTTGTTTTCACCATAGGATGATTTATTTCTCTTGACTACTTTCTATATATACATATTTTTAACATTTAAAAAAAAATATTTTGAAAGGTGGTATAACTCAACTGACTTAGGAATAAAACCTTTTGAGATGGATGATATTGATAGGTTCATCCAAATATTTACCTTTAATATTACCCAATTGATATTCTCCTGAACCATAATTTGCAGTGCTAGCATAGAGATCCAACCAATTAGCTTCAAATTTTCCTTTCTTTTCTCAATCTTGTTGGGTCCACTAATTGTCTTTAAAAAAAATATCACAAAGTTGGAATTGGAAAGGTATTATCTTCTTGTTATAGCTCTTTCTTAACCTATTATGATAAGCTTGAATATGGTTATAGGCATTGAGACACCGTTAATCCAAAAGCTCTAATTGACTCGGGCATGCAACCGGATACTCATCATCATTGGTGATATTCTTCAATGAGTTATGTAGAGATGAGATTTTGACTTCTATCAAAAAGATATATTTGACATCATATACTAGTGAGTATGGAATACCATTGGTAGGGGTATAGATACTAGTACAATAAGCCCAAAGGGTGTGATTTAGGTCGAGATGCCAGTCACAACTAGTGTCATTGACAACTTTCTTAAGGATCATGATTAAGGTTTTGTTACTTTCCTTGGCTTGACTATTAACTTGAGGGTAATATGGGATGGACCAATGATGGTGGATGTGGAATTTCTCCAACAATTGTTGCACATGTTTTTTGAAGGGTTTACCATATTGATAATAATAGTAGAGGGAGTACCATATTGACAGATAATATGATATAAGATGAGCTTGGAAATTTGAAGGATAGTAATGAGGCACCTGAGTGGGATGGCTTCCACTAATTTAGTGAAATGCTCAGCGGTGGTGATGATGAAGGTATGTCCAATTGGATGAAGGGGGATTATCTTCCCAACTCAATCAAGACCCCATTATGAGAAGGGCCATGGTGAGGTTATATGTTACAATGCCCAAGATGACACATGTATCAATTCTAAATGTTGCTAACAAGAAATTTTTTTTTAACATATTCAAATGCATCATGTTCCAAGGTAGGCTAATACTATCCTATTCAAAGAAGCTTCTTTTCTAGGACCATACCACTTGCATGAGCCCCAAAAATGCTACTATGTACCTCTTTTAATGCCAAGTTGGATTCCTTAGTGTTTAAACATCACAATAAGGAACCATTGTATCCCTTATAATATAAGGTGTCTCTAAGGATTGTGTAATGAGATGAACGTTGAATGAATGATCAACTTTGGTTTCGAGTGAGGTTAGGTTGTAATATGTTGTCATGAAGGAAGGTGTAGATGTCATGGTACCAAGGGGATGGGGGACCAAAAATTTCAAACACCATTTTTGTATCTAAAAGATCATATATAGGCATCAAAAGCTATTCAAATAAGAATTCACATTCATGGCTATCGTGGAGCATATCTAGAAAAATTACCCAATGGTAGTGATTGCATATACTTCTTTATTTTGAAGACGAGGGGCCTTCTCAAACTCAATTTAGCCAAAATATTTCTTAAAGTCATTGACCATACGTTTGTAGGGAAGCAAATTATCATATTTAGTCTGGAACTCATTACTGAATTGCTTAATTATGAGTAAGAATGGCCATAGACATGTAACCAATTGATGTTCCATTGAACTATTATATTTAGACTAGTGAGGAGAGCCTCATATTTTGCAATATTATTCATGCATGGGAAGAATAACCTGAATGATTTATGGATTAAGTCATCTTGAAGGGTGACAAAGAGGATACCCACACATGAGCCATGTTGAGTGAATGAACCATCAAAGTATAACTTCCATGCATCTTGTTCAGTGGTGGTAAAGGCAAACTCATCTAGAAGTTTGGTGATCAATGGATAAGCATCCTCTAGGGGAGAATCTACTAGGCGGTCCATACTAACTTGAAATTTGATTGATTTTTGATCAACATGCTCAATATCAAACTCACTAATAAGCATGGACCATTTACCCATATCGACCATTAAAGATGTTTGTGATAGTAGATACTTGAGAGGATCAACTTTATCAATGATTTTTATAGAGTGAATAAGCATGTAATTCTTGAGCTTTTGGGAGCTGAATACCACTAACAAGCATGCCTTTTCCATGGGTGTGTAATTAAGTTCATATACAACCAATGTGTGAATGATATAGTACATCTATCTCTCTTTCCCATTCTCAGCGTGTTGTGTAATAAGTGCTCCCAATACCACCAAGGTAGTGGAAATATAAAATAACATGGTTTGCTTGATATAGGATGCATGTGGATGAATGGATTAGCCAAACAATCTTTATTTTTTTTGAAGTCTTGTTGATATGAAGCATCCCATTTAAATGTTGTATCTTTATGAAAAAAATGATTGAAAGGTTAGAATTTATTAGCAAGCTAAGCTAAGAACCTACAGATGGATTGTAGTTTTCCTTACAAGCTTCTTAATTGCTTAAGTATTTTTGAGGAAGGGATGTCTATAATTGATTTAAATTTAGTGGAATCAACCTCAATTAATCTCCTAGACATAACGAAACCCAACAATTTATTTGAGGTTACACCAAAGACATGCATTTCTTCGAGTCAAGTCACAACTGATAGTGATCCAATTGAGAAAAGATGCTTTCAATGACGTCCAAATGTTCTTCTCTAGTCTTGGATTTTTTCAAAAAAATGTCCACATAGTCTTCTATAATAATGTGGATGAGATCATGGAAGATGACTATCATGAAATGTTTATATGTGGCACCAACATTGTTCAAACCAAAGGGCGTGACTTGGTAGCAGAAGGTTCCCCATGGAGTTGTAAAGGCAATTTTATGTTGATCTTCTATTACAATTAAAACTTGGTTATAGACAAAAAAAACCATCCATTAATGATAACATAGCATGAATCATTGTCAAATATTAGGTAGCAGGAAGTAATCTTTCAAACGTGCTTTACTGAGATATCTAAATTTGGTACAAATACAAATACCCCCCAATCAATTTGGCGATAAGAACAATAGTTAAGATCAAATAAAAATATCTATGGGCTGAATGGAACCATATTCCAATATTTTTTCTAGCTCTACTTTGACCAACAATGTGAATTGAGGATGCATCTTGTAGAGTTTTTGCTTGGCTGGTTTGGAATCTAGATGAACGACCAAGTGGTGAGCCACTAATGTAAGATCAAGTCTTGAAATGTCAAAATAGGACCATGCAAAATTAATTGAACCTCTTTGAAGAATGCTAGAACATGTTTGATACTCATCCACTAACAAAGAGGTAGCCACATATGTGAGCCATGGTTTAGTTGCACTATCCAAGTTGATCTCTTTAGTCTCTTCTATCAAGATACAGGATATATTTTTATTATTGTATATCCATGAGGGGAAGCTGATAATCCTCATCCTCTGATGCCTCAGGGGGCCTTTATTAGATGATACACCACTTATTTTTACTTTTGATTGATCTAAAAGTGCCTTAGAGAGGTTTTCACCAAGAGACCTTAAATTATTTTTTCGTATTTTTTACTTTTATAGTTAAGGAGTTCATCTTCCCCAAAATAGGCATGTTAATCAAGTGTGTATACAAAACTTGATCTATGATCTACACAAGGTAGGTCTTTGTGAAAACCCATAAATTCAATAAATGCCTCATCATTTTGGAATACATCAAGGTGTGTGGTGTAGACACACAATATAACTCCAAATTTCACCATATTCAAACACACATCACACAGATAATTTTCTGTCCAAAACCAATGATAGTCGAAATTGATAATTTCATATGTCAATTTATAATGAATTAAAGTTTACACAAGAAATTTGCAAACGACATTAATTCATCTCTCAAACTACTCCAGACATTTCTCTTATCAATAACAAATCTTCTTGCTCTAAAATTCAATTTTAATTTATTTATTGAGTAACCAAATACATTATGATTTAAATCATTTACAATTTTAGCTACAATTTCCTTGTTCCAATGTAGAAATATCCTCCATTTTTTAATCTACATATCTACTGGCTCGACCCCATACTACAACCTGCTGAGTTTCAAATGCTAGTTTTTTCTTTATCAATCTTCTCTTCCTCGCATAAACTATATCATAGGTCATCAAGTTGCTCTATTTGCTTTGACATTGTGTAGAATTACACCAGTTTCCTACGCTAACTCTAAGAGAGAATCTCTATTGTCTACTGAGTTTTTCATGACCTACGCAACATCTCCAAGGCTTGGTTTCTTACTTGTTTGGGTTTCTTTTTCTCCTCCCTCTCTGGCTTCATAAAAGATAAATCCCCTTCAAAGTCACGTTGCCTGCTCCTTTGCCAAACGTGCCTCTCCACTATCATGCACCCCATGTTTTTTCACATTCAAATTCTACCCAAACTTGTCATAGGTCTGCGCCCTTATCTCTTGTCTACGTAGCCTATGTTCCGTTATCCAGCGTGCCTCTTTTCAATTCTCCTGCTCATAAACCCAATCAATTTTTATTAAAAGAAACTTTCATCTTGCCTATGGCCGCGACTCTTCGTCATTTGCAATGTAATTTGTTTTCTGTCTTTCCAAAATTTTCACTTTGACATCATGCACCTATTTTGCATATAACTTTATCTAGAAAGTGTGGACTGGGCATTTATGTACGTATTAAATTTTTATTTTTATTTCAAATAACTGCATATGTACCCAAATCCATATTTAAATAGTTAACCATAGCCTTCGAAATATAGGTTATTGCAGCACGTATTAAAATATAAATGAAGAACAATAATTATCAATCCATCTAACTTTCTCCACACATCAAAAATGGAAAATATAAAAGCAAAGTATTTGTGGGCAATGCAAGATCGCTAATTTTCTCGAGTGATCCTACATTAGACACACCGAGTAAGTGAAATGTTCCATGAGTTGTCAAACTCATGAATATTTGGAGATGCATGGAATGGTAATTCCATGTTTATTTCTGATCCAAATATGCTCCTTGTTCATGGGATCCTTTCCTCAAGTCCATTCTTCTCTTCTTCTTGAACTTCAATACACATGCCACTTTGCTGACTGTCAAATGTTCTTGGGATGTTGTTTCCTTTTCCTTTACTATACATCTGCAACAAATCCATTCTATCTTCTCCTCTTGAAATCTTCCCTTTGAGAATCAATATAATCATTATTTTCCCTTTCCTTTATATGTTGTTTCTCATCACCACAACAAACAATGGAGTTTGATTTCTTTACTTGCTTCTCCTTCCCCTTCATAGAATTCAACACATAATTTTATCCATCTTTCTAGATGGTGTACACATTCCTTCTTTCGTCATAAATGGCTTCCCTGTCAAATTGCCACGGCCTTCCAAACAACACATGACAAGCACTCATAGGCATTACATCATACAACACTTCGCCCTTATAAGACCCAATTTGAAAATTAACCAAACACTGCTCACTCAAAGTCATCTCATAGTCCTTTTTCAACCAAGAAATTTTGTATGGACTAGAGTGCTTACACCTTTTTAAACCTAGCTTTTCTACCATCTCCTTTGAAACTAGGTTATCTGTACTATTGTGTGGTCTCACAACACGCCTCATTTTTCTCCTTGGAAAAATGTTGACCCCCTTTTTTAATTTTTTTTCTTTTCCCCTTTCTTTTTTTTGCTCCTATTTGTTTGGGCGTGCTTCTTTTGGACGAAATGGTAAAATGGAAGTTTGGAGTGTTGCAAGATCTTTTCCCTAGTGTTATTGATTTATCAGATCCTTGGGTCCTGGAGTTGATGTGGTTGTACTAAGGATGTTGTATCTTTGACAAGTTATAGTTTTTCACCCGGTCGGTAAGCCAAGCCCGGTGAGTCATCATCGGGATAAATCATCTTGGTGCGCACATTCCCTTGTCTTTGCTGGTTAGCTCGATGGTGGCATTTTTCTCTTCTTTAATCGGAGACCAGAAATAAAATGTTTTGTTGTGAATATGTTTTTAATAAATTTGGTTATGCCTGAACCCGGTTTGAGGCACTCTCTTTGCACCCTGTTCTCATGAACCCGATGGGTAAAAGTCCTGGTTCCTGACAATATTTCAAAGACTAGAGGATTCAAACCTTGTGATTGTTAGCGGTCAAGTATCCAAAGTGAATTTTCTTATAAATCCTTTGCCTCGTAAGAATTAAAGTGACACAAAAGTGTGCCACTTAAGCCTTCTACACCATCTTTTCCTCTAATAGTGGGCCTTGCACAAAAACCAAGGCATTCATGATTTGAACCCTAACCCGCCATGATTGCAACTTTATTCATGGAAATTAATTCATTGTTATAGGAAATTAATGAAGGTGGTGAACAAAACACATACTTGACATCGCCTTGAGCATGTAGTTGCTTTCATAACACTCTACCTTGCACTTTACTGCTAATTTGAAAGGACATTGAAGAATCAAGATCACGATTGTGGCACACAAAGAAAGGTAAACCTCGAGAAACCAAAGAACACAACTACGAAGGGTTTTGAAGTTGCATTTTGAAAGACAATCGTATCACTAGCAAAACCAGGTATGTTTCAGATAACTAAACTTTTGTTAGTATTTCTACGCATGCATGCCTCAAGATAAATGGTGTTTCCCTTGACAATTAAAATGTTGATTATTTTGAAGTAAATTTAACCGCACTATAGATTGATTTTTTTTATGAATTGTTGAAAATGATTGGTTAAATTTAACCATAAATCGCACACAAGGCACATATATGCTAATAATGCAAGAAATATAAGAAAATATGAGCACTTCCAAAAGGAAGCCAAGCAAGAAATTTGAATATTTCGCTTAGCAAGCCGGACCAGTTGGTGGGATAGTTACTGACACCCATCTAGGGTGGTATTTTGATATTAAATCTATCACACATGTACAAAAAGTGAATTCTTCTCAGTGCTCAAATAATGTTATTGCAAGTGGGCTATATTTCACAAGAGGATTTCTACCAGCAATGGAAGCCCCTGAATTGGTAATGGAATGTCTAAATTGTTATGACCCATACAAGAGGGTCATGGAAAAAGAAGGAAGGGTCTATGCAGACCTCTCTATAAAAGGGATTGTATACACATTTGGCCTCCCTACATTTCCCCAGATGTATCTGTTGGATATGAAAACATTTCCCAAAACCTACATGAGTGTGGAAGAACATAATAGAAGATCTATGAGTGTAAAGTGGTGCCTGGAGGAGATTACTAAACAAATGAAACCAATTATAAAGTATGTGTTTAATCGAGATGTTTAGGACATCATAACCCTATTAAGTAGGATAGCTGGACTTAGAGACACTAATAAATTGGAACCCTGGATGTTCGGACTCATAGAAAAATTAATGGAAGACCTTGTACAAATTCATTAAGCAATTTTTATTAGTGATAGGCTGCACAAGAAGATAGTGGTGTTCCAACAGTCCTTATCATTTTCTATGTACTCTTACGTGATTTACTCCTATGCCCTAAGAGAAAATATTCAAGGATTAAATAGAGTTGTACCCTGGGTAGAGAAGCGAGAAATGAGCATTACCAAAGGGTTAATGATGTGTTTTCCATGAAGTTGGTAAGGATCATGGAAGGTGACAAAGCTAAAATGTTGTCTCTGGAAGCACAAAGTGTTATTCAATAGGATGGGGTCTAGTACATTCAATTTTCCACTTTCACCTACATCAGGGTGGAAGGATTCAAAGGATACCCCTTCATGTTACCTAGGTACCCAATGGACAAGATGTTATTATTAGAATTGGTGAGACAGAAGAAGCCTTCCCATGCCCTTTTCAAGGAAACACACAAGAAATGTCTTGTCAAATTCCCCATCACAATTGGGAATTACAAGTGCTATGCGACTATACATGTTGATATGTGTGAAGAAGAATTGAAGATGTATAATTGGAGTTATTTACACTCCAAAGAAATAATTATGATCCAAAGGGAAATATTTCCAATAAAATAGCCAACAAGTACACTCATGCCCATAATTTAGAAGATTTCTAGCTTAATTGTGACAACGAACACCAAGTAAGGAAGCGATCATATCAAAGGTTGTCATTACAATCAACAAAGATTTTGAGACTATGATATAGTAGTTGGATATAGATGATGGAGAGGTGTTGAATCCAATCTATAATTTAGATAAAATTTATGATGAACCTATCCTAGACCTAGATTATGAAAATAAAGAAATAGTAACTATTGAGGAGATTTCCAAGCAAGTTTTAATGTATACTCAACAATGGATTGATGATTATTGTATTAAAGATTTAAGAAAAGTTGGGATAAATCCCACATACCTACTCAATATATAGAAGAAACAAAAAGAAGAAGGTGAACCTAGGTATGAGGAGCCTGCTAAAAAGAAGAAGAAAGTTGGTAAAGAAGATGCAGCTAGATATGTTGAGGAGTGAAATCCTGATGCCCCAAGCCAAAGAGTTTCATTGACGCAAGCTAGCCAACATAAAGAGACTGAGGCTAGTAGGGCCAAAGTAACAGTGAAGCCTAAGATGGAATTTTCTTCCACAACAAAGCTGAAAGGTCAACCTATGACTTATGAAGAGGCGAGAATGAAGACATATACTCATGCTCAAACAAGGTTTGCATCTCAATGGGTTTAAAAATTATTCACCTCTCCCCCTTCAGCTAATACAAAATAAATGAAGAAAACAATGGGAAAGACACCTATGATTCAAGAAGAAAGTCTGGAGCTAAATGAAGAACATATTAGAGAGAAGTGTGAGAAATGGATTGCCATGATGAAACAAGTACAAGAAAAAATATCTAAGGAGAAACCCATGGTATAGCTAGTGGTGGAAGAAGTGCCATATATAGGGTCAATTCCTATAGATGTTGAAGAAGAAGAATTCATAAGAGGAACACTCGCCCCAGAGGTGAAGAACCCTAAGAAGCTTGATGAAAGAGGAACAAAGGATACCACAAGTTAGAATCCTATGGACAATATTATTGATGAAGATATAATTGATGTTCAACTTCCTCTAGGAAGTAGTAGAAATGATGTTGAACAACCGCAGGTTTTTGTGAAATTAAGAGAAGACCGAATTGAGAGTGAGAATGTAGAGCCTTCAAAAACCTTGGATGGTGGAGTAAGAAATGAAGTGAATCTTGGTGTTTAAAGATAGTAGGAAAGTGACACCCCAAGGAATGGTGTTGAATGTAAATGGATGGACAAGAGAATACAAGTCTCATGAATAAAGAGACGGTGATAGATCAAGGCAATTTGGAAGCCAATCCAGTGAGTACTAAATGTTTTCAAGTTCTAGGAGGTGTGACATGTAATGTTCATGATTTAAGAGGAGAAGTTCTTGAACATGCAGATAATCAAGAATAAATAAATGTTGAAGAGGCTGAACATAATGAAGAAGCACCTAACTGGTTAGTTGGGGAAATGGCTCTACTATTGGAGGTGAAACTGGTGCCTCTAGATCTTAGAAGTTTAATGTAAGAAGTGGAAATCCCTAAACCCAGACAAAGAGCAAAGACAAAGCATGCTATTAAGAAGAATGCATATAGAGTGAGAACACTCTATATAGCTACCTCGATGGTAGATAAAATCAAGCATGAGATGAAACCTAGGGATTACAACATGACAACTATTAATGTCAAACATTCATCTTGGGGATAGGAACTAGAAGAAATGAAAATGAATTTAGAGATAATTGTCGCTAGGGTGCAAAAAAGTAAACAAAATAAAAGAGAGCTAAAAGAATGGGTTGTCTGCCTGGAAGAATTTATTAAATCATTAACCCAATCTGATCAAGCATAGGCTGAATTTCCTCAAAATCCAATACTTATGTCTCAAGAGCAGGTGGATGCTATTGCAGCCATCCACCATAAGCTAAGTGTATTTGAAGAATTGATGGAGTACTTAGTGAGGCAATGAGAATAATTGATTACAGATGCAATTGGGAAATATAAGGAGGCACACTATTGGTGTGAAAAGTCGAAGAGACTAGAAGGAGAATGTAGATTTCGTGAAGAACAAATTGATGCAGAGAAAAACAATTTCGAGAGTTGGTAAATGAAAAGATAACCACAAAACAAGAGGTTCTGATGTTTGAAAAGTGGAGGAAACAAGTGAATTGGGAAAGTGACGCTTTGGTACAATGTGTAGAAGGATTTGAAAAGGTCACTGAAAGATGTAAGAAGTTGATTGATAGAGATTAGGATTTTATTGAAATTCTAGCACAATAGAGTTGTGATCCTCAGACTTTAGGGAAAGGTGATAAAGAGATAAAATATTTCAAGGAGTGGCTTGAAAGAGTGAATAATGACATTGTTCATTCATTAAACTAGGAGGTTATTAATGAGATTATAAAGTGCAGGAATGCCATGGTCAAATATGAGACATAAAATATGCAAAGAAACAAAAATAACATTTAGATATCAAAAGATTATACTAGGCTTAAGTACAACTAGAAGGTGATTTAGGGGGTTCCGAAAGAGCGTATGCATCAAGTATTATTTTCTTTCTGGGAGTATTAGTAGAGGAAAGTTGAAGGAGAGTCTTTGGGCTCAGAGTTCAATGAAGAAGGATAAATAGTCAGATGCCAGATGATGGAGGTTTAGTACACAAATATACTTTTGAGATGTGTTTTGTAGGTTTGTTCTTGGTCTCAATGAAGGTGGCTTGTTCCAAAGTTTGGAGATTACCGACGGTCTTTTTTTAATGTGGAGTATTTGCGAGCTAGAGCTGAAGTTGAAGATTGATGCTGATGAGGAAGTCAGAGTTTTGACTTTGTCTAGGATATTCTGATGACAGTTGTCACCTACCATGTGTTGTAGTTCAACTTGGTTTTTATGATTCTACTTGATGGACCTAATTTTAAAATTTTGGGCCTTGTTCTTATAAAAGGCCATTTACTACTTTATTTTTATTTTAAGTTCAAAATTTGTGAATGTCGGAGAACCATAACTTCTTTAAGATTTTCTCTTTTTCTTATTTTTTGTTCTATTCCAGATTAAAAAATTGCACTTTGATTAGAATCTAATCAATATCAGAGCCAATTTAAAGCTATCTCTTGATATGAAATCTTACGTAGCTGATTGTTTATTCCTATCAGACAAGACTACGTGTTGTGTCATTGAAGGGTGCATACTGACACTATCCGGTGGAAAATGATGCCCCCTCTCTTTAAAATATTGCATCATTATGTGCCGAGCTGTGAAGCAATCTGGTGACATATGGAATGGTTTTCTCTAGTTTGGTTAATTCTTGAGGTATGTGTGGATAATACTTTGGAGAAACATTACTTTTTCAGTACTTTTGATGCTTTATTTTAGAATAGATGTTTAAATATCAAAAAATGTTCCAAAAAAGAGATGAATGCATGGAGTTATTTTATTGCAAATTTGTTGATTTCATGAAGTTGTTAAATGACCAGACCAAGATAATATTTTGGTTATCCTATGATTCCTTTGAAAAAATAAAAAATCATTTACCCCTCATGATTAACAACATTATCACAATGAACCTTGATGTGAACCTAGTATGGTCAAGACCTGACATAAAAAAGACTTGGGAAAGCTGAGTTAGCCTAAGATTTAGGTTGTCCCAGTGCAATCTTTCAAGTAAAGATACGTTCCTGTGGTGTGTCTGTGGGGATTTATCTACACTATTGGTATGCGACTAACATCGTGATTAACATGTACTAACACTATCTACTATAAATTTGCAACACTTACCTCTAGCCTTACATATATAGTTCGAAAGAGACACCTTCTTTGGGATAGTTCCTCCTCAACCACCTTCAAATTTACCAACATTCTCCTCATGATGAGAGATTAACATTCTTCGGGTTCTTCACCTTTCAGAGATGCATCATTTTCCTCATCCTCTCGTGTCAAGTGATTTCTTGCTACACTCCTCTTGTTACCTTCTTGTGTTTTCAAACACTCATAAGCGCGATTACCAACTTCTCCAAATTGGAAACATTTAACGAGGAATTCTCTACTACTGCTACCCCATCCTCTTGCTGGAAACTCTTTTTCTTTTGTACTTTGTCCCACTTCCTTAGCTTATTTGGGATTTGATTCCTCTTCAATCTGCTTGCCTTTACTGTTGTTCACTTGTCCTTTCTTTGCTTCATTTCTTCTACGACTTCTAAAATTATTCATTTGCCTTCTCATTAGCTTTTCCTCAGCCTTCAATGTATATTTGTATGCTTCTTCCACCAAGGTAATCTTCAACATACTCATTACATATTGAATATTAAACTATGAACCATTCACATATCAAGCTTTGTTTTCCTTATCAATTCGATGCCTCCTTGATCGAATGGTCAACTTTTAGAACTCCTCCATGTAATCATTTACACTCATATCTATCTGCTTTAGATTTTGCAACCTTTTGAATAACTGCATTTTGTAATCCACAAGAATAATTTTTTTCGTCAACTTAGTAACCATCTAATTCCACCTTGTTATTATGGGGTCTCCATTCATCACCTGTTCTCTTTGCAATTCTCTCCACCATAACATAACATGCCCTTTTATTTTTTTGAGCTAATTTTACCTTTTGAGGATCTCTAATTTATTCTAGTTCTAAATACTCTTCCAGATCTCTTATCCATTCAATTAATTCTTTCATATTTAATATCCTAGAAAAAAATGCACATCCATTTTATTGCTCTTCACAATTCTTGAAAGAACCCTAAAAATTATTTCCTGTCTAGCATCCTCTTTCTACTCACCCTCTCTTCACTGCTCTTCCAATTCACTTTCTTCTTCACTCATAAGGTCTCTTGTGTTTCCATTATCTATTCTCACCTCATTTATTATATCATTTTTTATATCATCTCTTATCATTTCATGAAATCATTCCAACACCTCCTTTTTTTAGGGCATTCCTCTTTGAGGTGGCATCTTGGAAATTTTATGAATAATAGTCCTCACATTCCACTCTACTCTTTGAAACAATCCTCTCCAATCCTCACCCACAAGTCCTGGTGTAGACTGCCTCACATTTGATGGTCTATCTACACACTCAAGACAACCAAATCTGATACCATTTTGGTGCAGATGTACAATCTAACTCCCAATTTCACCATATTCAAACACATATTACACAAGTAATTCTCTGTCCAAAACCAATGATAGTCTAAATTGACAATTTCATATGTAAATTTCTAACAAATTAAATTTTACACAAGAAATTCGCAAACAACATTAATTCATCTCTCAAACTTACTCCAGACATTTCTCTTATCAACAATAAATCTTCTTGCTCTAAAATTTATTTGCAATTTATTTATTAAGTAACCAAATACATTACTTTTTAAATAATTTATAATTTTAGCTATAGTTTCCTTGTTCCACTATAAAAATATCCTTCATTTTGGAGTTTGAATATACTCTATTGGCTTGATCCCATAATCCATCTTGTTTAGTTTCAAACACCATTTTTTACTTTATCAGTCTTCTCTTCCTCACATCAACTATATCATAGGTAATCAGGCTACTCTGTTTTCTTTGATATTGTGTAGAATTACACCAATTTCCTACATTAATTCTCAAAGAGAATCTCTATTGTCTACTGAGTTTTTCATGACCTATGCCACATCTCCAAGGAATTGTTTCTTACTTTTTTGGGTGTCTTTCGCTCCTCCCTCTCTAGCTTCATAAAATCCAAATCCCCTTCAAAGTCACATTGCTTGCTCCTTTTCCAAATGTTCCTCTCCACTATCATACACCCCCTATTTTTTCACATTCAAAATCTGCCCAAAATTTTCATCGACTTATGCCCTTATCTCTTGTCTATGCATCCTATGTTCCCTTGTCTAGTGTGCCTCTTTTTAATTCTCTTGCTAAGAAACCAAATATATTTTTATTAAAATAAAATTTCATCTTGTCTCTAGCCATGACCCCTCAGCTTTTGCAATGTAATTTTTATTTTGTCTTTCCAAATTATTCCCTTTCATATGGTGCACCAATTATGCATATGACTTTATCTAGAAGGCGTGGACTGAGCATTTATGCACATTACATTTAAATATTTATTTCAAACAACTACCTATATACCCAAATCTGTATTTCAAGTGTTAACCAATTAACTTAATTGACATAACCTCTAAAATATAGCTATTGCAATAGGTATTAAAATAAAAATGAAGCACAATAATTATCAATCTACCTAAATTTCCCCACACACACCAAAAATGGGAAATATGAAAGAAAAGTATTTTTGTGCGATGTAGGATCACCAATTTTCCTAGGTACTCCAATATTAGTGTACGAAGCCACATTGGTCCCAATCAATGAGTTTAGGATGATGAAGTGGAAGGTCAATGATAAGGATGGTAGTGGAGAAAAGGGAGGAGATATTCAAATAACCGTAGGAAATATTAACAACCTCAATTGTAATATCTTCAACAAGAAAAAAATCTGAAATGATATTATTAGAATTACTTGATGATGTAGAGGGCTTCTTTTTCTTAGAATCATATTCAAGTATTTGATGTGATATTAGCTGGTATTTCTATGGGTTGAAATATAACTTGTTCATTTTCCCGATCTCCTTTCCCTTGATAGTTGACCTTCTAAGACATTTGATGATGGATAGGATAAGTCTCTTGAAAATATTCCAAGATTGTATTAGAAGTTTTAGGTTCTGCACGGTATATCCATTGATTGATATCTTCCTCAATTTTCTCTTGTTCCAAATTACTTGGAGACTAGAAAGTGGTAGACCCCAAAATTTTGGTTGTTGATGCTTGTGGTTTCTTTGGTTGAGATGGATTTCCAGAGGCATGTGGATAAAGGGGCATAAAAACCACATTGAAAGCGATACTCATTTCATATTCCTCACAATCCCTATCAATGAGCTTGACCTTGGAAAAGGTGGAATCGAGGTGAGTTGATGGATTAGATGATTTGGAAAGCATGTTGGAATATACATAAGATGATGATGCAACTACATTAGAAGGTGAAAATTCAACCCCAAGACAATGTTGAGAAGTGGCCTCAAGAGCAATTAAGTGGGAACTTGAGACATTGATGATATGTGGATGGAATAGCCTGCATGGAATGGATCCATGGGCAACCAAGGAGATTGTAGGGAGATCAAGATCAATGACATGACATGTGGTATACTGCAATGCTGGACCAATCTAAATGGGGAGGAAAATAGTGTTGGCCCATAGTTACCATTGCACCAAAAGATTGACCTGTTAATGCCTGATACAATTGCCAGAGTTAATGGATCCACGGGAGGCGGTTAGTCCATGTCACAAATCCCAAGGGGAGCATTGACCATCGGCCAAAAAAATCCTCCTCAACGTTACTTGAGGGAATTCAAAACCAATACCTTTGGCTCTGATACCACTTGTTGGCCCACAGTTGCTGTTGCACCAAAAGATTGACCTGTTAACGCCTGATACAACTACTAGAGTTAACGGATCCACGAGAGGTGGTTAGTCCATGTAATGAATCCCGAGGAGAGTGTTGACTATCTACCAAAAAATAGTTCCAATTGAATTTCACTCTACATTGTCATATACCTTAATGGAAGTTATCTGATTATTTAATTTAGCTTGAGTATACCCCACTTATTTTATAAAATTCAATGTATATAAATTAAGGGAAAACCCATTATCTAATAAGACCCTCTTTAATTTAAGCTTGGAAATGAGGTCTTCATTGTATAGGGGATGATTATGTGATGGTTCAATTGGAGGCATATCCTTTTTACTAAAGACCAACTGGTAGGTGGATGAAAGGTGTCCTACGAATGCTTGGAATTGCATGGGATCAATGTCGATAGGAACATGGGAATCTTGTAATTCTTTGGTGAGGATATCTTGGTGAATAGTAGAAGAATTTAGTAGGTCTAAAATTGATATTTGTGTCAGGGTTTTACCAAGGTGATCCAAAATATTATAATGCAGTCTCATTGGAGGCTTTTGGGATGTATTGGATAGTCTTGAGATGGTAATGCAACATCGACAAGTAGTGTTTGCACATTGAGGTTATTTGGATTTCACCCTAATCACGGAAACATGTATATCAACTTGCATGATGCAACTGACCATGTTTTCATAATTAAAGGGGACCTTAGTATAATGAACATTATTGGTCTGATTTCTTTGACTATTATTTTGGGAATTATGTGAATCGACATTAGCATTGGATGTACTAACCCCCTAGGAGTGGTTTGGAAATGAATTATATATATCTGAAGTTGAGAATTAGATGATGTGGAATCATTCCCTTCCAAGGTAATTTTACCTTGATTAATGAAGTACTAGACGTAATTCTATATATTCATGCATTTATTGGTGGAATGTCCCTTAATCCTATGATAATCAAAATAATCGTTTTCCTTGAACCAATTAGGATTTGGTTTTGTGTCATCAAAATATTGGGTGACAAGTGTTGAGAATATGTGTCTCAACCTTGCAATTACAAAAGGTATTGTTCAACTGACAACGATGGGGGGGTGTGGGGTGACCCCCCCAGAGGGGTCCAAGGGGATCATCCCCCCATTGGGGTCTAGAGCAGTGTGCCCTGGCGGGGGCTTAGGGAAAGCGCCCCCAAAAGAAAATTTATATTTATATTTTATTATTATAAATCTGGACCGTTCATCATTTTGTCTCATATTTGATGATCAATATTTTATTATCTTGTTTTTCCCTAGCAAGACAACCCTATTTTATGAGGGCATTGCATTAAGATTGTGTATTGCAATGTATTTTGAGAGTTTGATAGTGGTCGTGTTGTCTTTGGATCTCTGAGTGGTGATACTCCTGTGAGATGCTTGCTCTGCAAGTATATTGTAATCTTTGTGATTGTTAAATAATATATTGGGCGGATTTTGGAGTGTGGGGTTTTTCTCTCGAAAGGGTTTTCCCCACAAAAATCATTGTGTCGTGGTATGCATGATATTTTGTTTACTTGTGTTTAATTTTATGTAAGTGTTAAAGATCTGTAATTTTTTTTCATTATTCTCCCCTCAATATTAGTGTAGGAAGTTGTTCTGCTACCTTAGCTTCCTTACAAGTGGTATCAAAGCTTGATCATCTTTGGTTTTAGTTGTGGGTTGTTAGGATTTTTGAACTAATTCAGATTTGGGTGGGAGCTTGTGCAAAAGACTCTTTGTGATCTTGTTGTAGGATTTTTCAAATGATAAGTTCATCAGGGAGAATATAGGTGGAGAAATGTTTTGGAAATAATTTTGAAATGTGGAAGTTGAATATGGAGGATTTTTTGATAGATCAAGATCTGTGGGATGCTATTGATGAATATGTTTCATGACCTACATATCCTACTCAGGCTGCTCAATATGGTGTTATGGACCATAAATCCAAGGGTCTAATCAAATAATGCTTGGAATATTTTTTTTTAATCAATGTCCATTAAGAAACCTCTACACAAATACTATGGAAGAAGCTTGGTGAGATGTATCAAGACAAATATTTAGTGAACAATATTTTCTTAAGGAAGAAATTGTATTCCTTGAGAATGCAAGAGGGTGGATGAATTATAGACCACATATAAGCATTCAATATGTTGGTGGCTCAGTTGGCATCAGTTGGTGTCAAAATGGACGAGGAAGAGAAATGTCAGATCTTGCTTTGTTCTTTGCCTGATTCATAGGATTCTCTTGTTATGGCTATTGGGAGTACTTTTGTTATATTAAAGATTGAAGATGTGGTGGGTTATTTTCCTTCTAAAGAGATGAGAAGGAAGGTATCCATTAGTGCCAAGGAGTCCCAAAATGTTCATGAAATACCTAAGGAAAGAAGAATGAGAAGTGTGACAAATCCAAGTCCAAGGGGAGATCTAAATCTCCTAGAAAGTCCAAATTTATTTGTTGGAATTGTGGTAAGCTTGGACATGTTCATAAGGATCATAAAGAAGAAAAGAAGAAGCAAAAGAATAAATTTTATTTTGATTTTGAGTTTGAGAAGGAAGATGGTGACACATTCATTGCAGCTTTGGAAACTCGTGTAGGTAATGATGCATGGTTAATTGGCTTAGGTGCATCTTTCCATATGAACTTTAATAGAGATTGGTTTTCTGAATATAAAGATTTTGATGGAGGTAAGGTGTACTTGGGCAATGATTCTCATTTAGAAATTTTTAACTATGGAAAATTTAAAATTAGGTTTCCTAATGGTAGAATAAGAAGGATTAATGGTGTGTTGCATATCCCTAGTTTAGCACAAATTTTTTTATCTATGATGAAACTAATAGATGTAGTTGTGTAGGTAGTATTTTCTAATGCAGGATGCAAGATGGTTAGAGGTACTATGGTGATTGCTAGAGGTGTCAGATATGGACCATTGTATAAGCTCGATGCATGCACTATTGAGTGCAATAGTACTTATGAGAAAAGAAAGTCTATGGAAGAAGTGACAGTTTCACCTTCAATCGATAGTCATGGATTTTGGGTACCCAAGGGTGCTTTTTCTTCTGAAACAAAGTTACTTGCAGACAAAACTATGCTATGGCATCAAAGACTTGGCCACATTGGAGAAAAGGGTCTAAGGACCTTAAAAAATAAAAACCATGTTGAAGGTCTGTCTGATTGTAATCTTGAATTCGATTTCTATGAGCATTGCATTTAAGGAAAACAAACCCACGTTTAGTTTTAATCAAGTTCTCATAAATCTTGTGGTGTATTGGATCTTATTCATTCTGACATGTTTGGTCCTGTAGATGTTCCTTCAATTGGTAAATCCATATATTATGTTTCATTTATTGATGACTATAGTAGAAGGACATGGGTATACTTTCTAAAGAGTAAATTTGAAGTTTTCGATCAATTTAAAGAATTTAAAGCAATGGTTGAGTTGTAGACTAGAAAGAAAATAAAATGTTTAGGGACTGATAATGGTGGTGATTTTTTCTCTAATGACTTTGATAGATTTTGTAAAGATTGTGGTATTCATAGACAAAAGATAACTCCACATTCTCCACAATAGAATGGAGTTGTAGAAAGAATGAACATGACACTAATGGAGAAGGCTAGGAGTATGTTGAGTGGTGTTGGTCTAGAACAAAGGTTTCAGGATATAGTTGTTTTCATTGCTTGTTACTTGATTAACAAGTCTCATACATCATCTCTTGTTGATAAGATGCCTATAGAGGCATGTTCGGGTCACAAGCGTTCATTAAGAAATCTTAGAGTTTTTGGTTGTGAGGAATATGCACATGTGCCAAAGGAGAAGTGATGAAAATTGGAGAACAATGTGCACATGTGCCAAATGTATCTTCATTGGGTACAATTATGGTGTGAAAGGATACAAGCTTTGGGATCGTATTGCACAAAAGGTAATACATAGTAGAAGTGCTATTTTTAGATAAACTAAGCCTTCTTATGTTACATTGCAACTAGAATAAAGTAAACAAGAAGATGTGATTCAATTTACTTCTACACCTAAGAAAGTTGAATCGAGGCCCATGGATAAACAGGAAGTTGAGGAGAGCTCATCTAGCTCCATATCTTCAAAAGAGGAGGAAGAACCTCCAACTCGGCTTGTTCATAGGTCTACAAGGCATAGACAACCACTTGAAAGGTATTCACTTGATGATTGAAGATATATTTTGGGTTTGAATACTAACACAAATGATTAACCCAGATCAATAGAAGAGGCATTAGGTATGAATGATGCAAAATCCTGGAAGATTGCTTTGGATGAAGAAATGACAGCTTTGAAAAATAATGATACATGGGATCTTGTACCATTTCTTGAAGGATGAAAAATTGTTGGTTGCAAATGGGTGTTCAAGAAAAATATTGGTTCAAATGGAAGTATTGAGAAATACAAAGCAAGGTTGGTTTCAAAGGGTTACTCTCAAGTTGAGGGTATTGATTATAGTGAGATATTTTCTCTTGTTGCAAAAATGACATCCATTAGATTTTTTCTTTTTATTGTTGCTGCTTATGATTTAGAGGTTGAGCAAATGTATGTGAAAATTTCTTTCCTTCATGGTGATTTGGAGGAGGATATTTATATGACACAACCAGGGAACTACATGGTAAAGGTAAAAGTAAATTGGTTTGCAAATTGAAGAAATCTATGTATGGTTTAAAATAGATTCCTAGGATGTGGTACCATAAATTTGATACATATGTGTTGAGTTTGGGATTTGAGTGTTCTAAATCAGATCATTATGTTTATTATAAAACTAATGGTGATCGTTTCCTATTTATTGCATTATATGTTGATGATATGTTATTCATTGGTAAAGGGAAAGGTATGCTTTTAGAACTAAAATCTCAACTTGTTGCTAAGTTTGAAATGAAAGATCTTGGTGCAACTAAACACATTATTGGGATGGAAATTAGAAGAGATAGAGTGAACAAAAATCTATGGCTTGGCCAAAGTAAGTATGCAAATTCAATTTTACAAAGGTTTGATATGCATGATTGTAGATCATTATGTGCTCCTATTTCAACTGGAACAAAGTTATCTATTTTAGATTGTCCAACATCCCCATCGGAGATGGAAGACATGAGTAGAGTGTCTTACTAGAGTGCAATTAGAAGTTCTATGTATGCTATGGTTTGTACTAGACCAAACATTACCCAAGAATTGGGAGTTCTTTCCAAATATATGTCTAATCCTGGTAGAGTTCATTGGGATGCAGTTAAAAGAGTCTTCAAATATTTATGCGTTACTTCAAATTATTCCTTATGTTATCACAATAATATGACTGAATATGATATTTCCCTTTATATTCATCAGGTTATGTGGATTCAAACTAGGCAAGTGATGTTGATAGTAGAAGATCCATTAGTGCTTATGTGTTTACTTTATTTGGTGGTGCAATTAGTTGGATGAGTAAGTGATAAGTTGTGGTTGCTTTGTCTACTATTGAAGCAGAGTATATGGAAACTACTCATGCTCATAAAGAAGCTTGTTGTGCTTATTGCACACATGCCCCATTCAAACCAGGAACACCCTCTTTTTGTTTCACCTTTGTCGGGTCGGTTCATATTTGCCTCATTTTGTGTGCCCCTATTTTTGAACCTATGTTGGTCATGAGCCATAAGTTTTTTAAATCATCTTTGCCTAACTCATTCACCTAAATTCTATGAAATTTCAAGAATTTGTAAAATTTCCCTTGCGGGTTTCCATCCTTCGAATGTTGCCTCGACCATCATTGCCCACGGGTTCATCTATGTAGGTCTCCCTTGGCGGACTACTATCCTTTTTTTCCCATTATTTGTGGCATTCCATCCACGTTCGCCCACAATGCAGTTCCCACATCTAGTTTCTCTACGTGACCCTCAACCCAATGTCCTTTGTGGCATGGGTTTCCACATGGTCACCAACCCCACCCATATCATACCTGCTAATTAATGTAGCCATTAACAAAGGATCACCTATATAAAAACTTTGTCCTCCCCATCATTTTCACTCATGAATTTAAAATTTGAGAGGGCGAAGGAGAGAAGGCTCTGCATGTGAAAGGTTTAGAAACTATGATTATAACTGCTCCCACACACGAACAAGGTATGCACTCAAGTGCCCATTATTTGTCACTTTCACATTCTCAAAATTTACTGCAAACTATTAAGTAGGGTTTAGACCATTTATGGTTTCATAAATTGAGGTTCAAATGATGATAATAAACCTTAGGATCTAAACCATCAGAGCATTCTCCATGGAATTTCCAACTAGGAAACCCACTCTAGAAGCGTCGTTTGAATCAGAAAAGTGATGACGATCCTTGTGCATCTTGGCTCCGCCCTCAAATATCAACTGAAAAAGAGGATATTCACTTTAGCTAACGTGTAAATGCTTGTGTGGAACTCTGACCCTCCTACACTATGCTTAGCGGTGAATCCCTTTGGGCTACCTGCAATGATAATCCCGCACTAGCAAACTAAACTTGACCGCAAACGATGAAATACCCAAATTAGAAGGGCTAAGGCAGGTCTTCCCCTATGGTTTGCTTCATGTGGAGGTCCATTCACTCAATGTCATTCCCAATGGAAAATCAATTACAACCCTCCGCATTGTGAATTCCACTCCCATTGTCTCTATGCGAATACAAAGTTGAGTATTCAAGTATTCAAATCCTCGGGTTTTCGAGTCAACACAAGCTTTCCATGGGGGTCTCTGCGTGTGGGCCTCCATGCCCCATTTTCCATTGTATTAATAAATAAATCTCACATCTTTCCAACTTTCATGCCCCGCATGCTTTGTTTCACCAAAGCGAAAATTCAAACCCACCAATGAAAACTTCAAGTAAGACTATCTCTGTGGGTCCGCCTTCGTGGCCTACCATCCCCAAGAGGTTGTTACTCCTTAGCTGTAATTAATGAAAACACCCTGCTAGTGCCCCAATGTGCAGACACTAGACCTATCAACACCAACCAATGCGTAATTGTTAAAATTATGAGTTAAGGTCCCTCCGTGAACTCAACATTGCAGATCCACCTTTACAGGTCACTGTCGTAGGAAAGATGTACTTACAAAGCCCCTACTCTATAGAAAAACCTTGCATCCATCTACAATGTGGGTTCTACACTCCCAATTTTTTTGAACATCACCTTAGGTGAAAACGAAGTAAACCTCAATTCCCTTTTCAGGTCCCATCATGTGGGTCACCCCTCACGAGACGACGCCTATCTATAACCACTGTCTAATGGTAGAGATTCCAAAGCAACCTACCTCATGGCTCATGCACTCCCAAATTTCACTCTCCGTAAAATGACCAGGTGTTCAAGAAAACACAAATCCTCACACATGCCTAAAGAATTTGATTAGTATTAACGAAGTAAAGAAGGATTGTGGGTTCCACAATGTGAAACTCCGCTTGTGGAATGTTGATCACCCAAGGACACTTCCTAGCGGAAAAACTAAGATGTCCTTCCACCTCGAGGCTTCCGCACCTTGCACACCCGCATATGATTTAAAGATTGATCTGACATGATAAAATAGCTTCAAATGCCTCCTTCTCAAATTTTCATGATTCCCAATGATTTCATGCAAAATTTACTCAATGACCAAACCTTGCAGAAAGTTGTAGTCGGGTGGCTGCTTGCAGAAGTCTACCTTCCTAGCACCGTTCCTTAGGGATTTCACCTTGATGGATTTTGTAGAGAGGAAACCCGCACCCCTAGACCTGCATTTCAGAAAACTCCAAAAATGAGCCTCAAATGATGAAATATGATAAATGCAATGATCTTCTAAGAGTATGTGAATACATCTAATGACATTGTCCTATGATTAACTAATGTTCTACAATCTATCAAAACACTTACTAAGCTTTTCATGTGTAGGATTTATGGAACCTACTGAGGGACCAGTGGAGAAGCTAATTGGGAAATTTGATAAAGGAAAAATACCAGCAAGAACCCGCAGGGGAAAGAGGAGAAAAATCAAATGAAGTATGAGTTCCACGGGGTCGATTGTACCTCAAAAATCACCTCCAATTGGGACAAAGTCACAAATACTAACTTAGGGCATGTTAGCATATATGAGTTCAGATAAAGGGTTATGGTTAACCCCGCAATAGAGGAGGCCTTAAGGATCAAGAAAAGTAGATTCGCAAAGGTAACATGCATTCCTCTTGCTTTGGTGGCCCCAAAATTGGTCTTTGCTTGCCGAGAATGTTACCACCCTCAAAATAGAAGGATGGTTGCTAGGGATGGAAGATTACTAGCAGACCTATCTACCCAATATTTTGGGAGGACATTTGGAATCCCAACCTTTGATAAGATGGAAGAAGTTAAAAAGGAGTTCACTCTACAAGTATGGCAACACAATCCTGTTGGATGCAAAATGATAATAAATCAAACATGGTTGGAAGATAAAAAGGGGTAGTGCCAACAAAGTGCCTTAAACGCTATACAAGAGTGATTTTGTGGAGGAGACTAATGACTTGGTGACTCTCTTAAGTAGAGTGATAGGCCTCCCCACTTCCTCATTCTTTGAGGAGTCGATGTTTTAGTTCGTAGAGGAAATCCTTTGAGGAAACACCAAATTCCACTTGGCCAAAATGATTAGTGAGAATTTGCATAATCAACTCATGGTGGTGAAGAAGACTTCACAATTTTACATGACTTCATATCTGGTCTACCTCCTAGTAGTTAAGTTCCCATACAAAGCATTGGATTGTGTTGGGGTATTGTGAATGAAGAAGGGGCAACTCAAGGTATATGATTGCTACCCTCAACTTCAATACAAGAAATTTAAGAAAGACTATAGGAGGGTAAATGACACCTTCATTGGGAATATCATAAAAGGATATCACATAGCACCAAATTAGTCATAAAGGGCTTTGGATATTTGTTCATCCAATTCCCAAAATTTACATACATCAGAGCAGAGGGATTCTTAGGAAGACCCTACCGACTGCCCTGTTACCCAAATGACATAATGATATTGTTAAAACTTACTCAAAAAATTGAGACAACCCATACCTTATTGCACAATAAGCATCACTTGAGTCCCATATCCCCTCACATTCAGGCAAGGGATGTATTCCTACCCTGTTGCCTCATGCGTTGATAGCTTAGAAAAGGAGCTTGCAGAATATAACTTGGAATTGCACACAAAGAGAGGGGGGTCTTGACCCTCTTGGAAAATTGAAGAAACAGGTTGGAGGGTAGCATGACCTCATATAAAATATTTTTGGGAAAATTGTGATGATGATCATGAAGTTTGGAGGTGGAATTATATGAGGATGACTACTCAATTTGTGAAGTCTATCAACTTATACCCTATACCGGATCAGATTGTTGAGAATGACAATATTCTTGATGAAACATACAATGATTTGATTAGCATACCATTGCAAATAATTGAATGGAATGAGCAAGAGGTCATTGATCTGGATATTGTTACTCGCCCTATAGATCAAAGAACCGAATAGTGGATTGATGACCAAATAGCTCAGTTGCACGAGCAAGGTGCAAAACTAACATATGGGGAGCTCGAAGATGAGTTGGAAAGTGAAACAGATAGTAGCGATGTTGTCAAATCATCAAGTGAGGCTCCTAAGTCTCCACCTGCCATAAGATCTAGGAAAAGGAAGGATACATCTAAGTGACGACCCAAGCACAAAGTATATACAAGAAAATCAATATAGGGGAAGCCACCAAATAAGGAAAAAAGAATGGGAACCTTTGTTCTCAAGATGCCAACCATTCAAGAAGAGGGTTTCCCGTATAAACATGAGGAAGAAGTTGAGTGATCTTGGTCACCACTGCCCACTACCTCTGCACTCCCATCAATCGCTTCCACTTTTTCCACTGCACCATCCCCTTCAACTCTTGAACCATTGCCTGTCTCATCCCCACATTTTGTGAACATCTTTATCCACCTCACCTCCACTTCACCAATTGCTCCCATGGTGGTGCTAGATTCTTCCTCTTCCACCACTTCTCCACTGTCATCTTCCTCACTCCCACCTCTACTACCAACACTCTCTACTCTACCACCACCCCTGCCAAAAAACTCCATGGCACCTCTCACTTTTCCACAAGAAAAATAGACTACATGACCAAATAGGGAAAAGATAAAATACTCTATTTTATATTGTAAAATTTTGTACTCATATGGGGTTAGGTGAAAGCCTAAACTAGAATGGATCTGAGCCATTCATTGTAAATGAATCTTGACCATTTATTCTTCTTTTGGAAAAATATAAATAGGGACATCCTCTTATTTTCAAAGAGAGAGATGATTTGTTGTATAAAGACATGCTACTACAAAATATAAGAAAAACATTGAGTTAATGGTTTCTTGTGTCTTTCTCTTTATGTGTGCATGATTATATCTCCAAAAGTGTTTTTGAGCATTACTTATTTCAGTTTAAGCTTATTTTATGTTAGTAGTTCATGTTGGATTTAATGGTGGATGCATGCTATAGTGTTTGATGTACTTTTAGCTCATACTTTTGTCCATTTGTTGATTAAAAATTGTTATTTAAATTTAGTTTGAGCTTTCATTTACAACAATTAACTTCAACTGTGTATGTGTATGCTTTAAGTGTTTATGTTGCAGTTTGAAAATCATAAGTAAGCCTTAGAAGATTGCACTGGTTTTATGATATGTGGGTTGTCTCTGGTTAAATAAAACTTAGTTTGGAAGTCTATCCACTGTAGCATCCTCCATTGTTACTTTTCATCTTAGCTTTAGACTTAGTAAAACTTCTAAACCCTTTCCATTTTGCTATTTATTTTAAAATCCAAGTTAAATATACAATTCCAACATAGCTATAAAGCTAAACCAGATGATAGAAGTGAGTTTCAACTTGCTATTCTGAATTTATAGTCACCGTTCATCATTTCTAGAACTTCAAAACTCAATTTGTAGACCTATAAATTCCATGATTTGTGAACCATAAAGGCCCCTTGTGATTACCAACAAATCACATCAATCAACTGAGTTTTTTTTGCAAAGTCATGACGTGACACCAAGAGACCTTGGGGTGATTTTTTGAAACTAAGTTGTAGGAAATTACCTTTCAAGAGAGATAGGAAATTCATGTTTTTTCTATGTTGAGAAGTGAAAAACACCCATCAATAGAGTAAGTGAAAAAACACCCTTTGAAGATCCACCAGTGCTTATGTGTTTACTTTATTTGGTGGTGCAATTAGTTGGATGAGTAAGCAATAGGTTGTGGTTTCTTTGTCAACTACTGAAGCAGAGTATATGGAAGCTACTCATGCTTGCAAAGAAGCCATTTGGATTAAGATACTGTGTTCAGATATTGGAATAAAACAAGGTATAATGACAATTTATTGCGACAGTTAGAGTGTGATATGTATAGCTAGGAACCCAAAATTTCATGCCAGGACCAAGCACATTGATGTACAATATCATTTTGTTAGAGATATGGTTGAATATTTCAGGGTGAAGTTGGTTAAGGTAGAGACTCTGATGAATGTTGTTGATTCTTTAACTAATCCTATGAGCATTGAGAAGTTTAGATGGTGTTAAGACTATGGGAGTTTCGGCCCCTAGCAATTAAGAGATGATGTTGAATCCCTTCTGTTGTCCTTGCATGGTATTCGACAAGTGGGAGATTTGTTGAGAAAATGTGTCTCAACCTTGCAATTACATAAGGTACTATTCAACTGAAAAATGACAGGGGCGTGTGGGGGGATCCCCCCCCATGAGGGGTCCAGGGGGATCAAATCCTCAGTGGGAGGTCTGAGGGCTGCATGACCCAATGGGGACTCAGGGGCAACACCCCTAAAAGGAAAATTTTATTTATATTTATTATTATAAATCCGGATCGTTCATCATTAGGTCTCAAATCTGACGGTCAATATTTTTTTATCTTGACTTTCCCTAGAAGGAAGCCCTATTTTATGAGGGTGTTTTATTATGGCTAGATGTTGTGATGCATTCTAAGAGTCTGATAATGGTTGTGTTGCCTCCAGATATCTAGTTGGTGACACTCTTGTGAGAAGCTTGCTCTGCAAGTATATTGTAATCTTTGTGATTTTTGAATAATATATTGGGAAATTTTTGGAGAGTGGGGTTTTTCTCCCGAAAGGGATTTCCCCATGTAAATAATTTTTTCATGGTATGCATGATATTTGTTTTTATTTTTTTGCAATTATTAAAGATCTATAAAAGTTTTGCATTATTCTCCTCTCAAGATTAGTGTAGGAAGTTGTTTCACTACCTTAGCTTCCTTACAACTAGATGGATGATTGCATTATCTTGAACTATTTTATGAAACACCACATCAAGGGGTTCTCATAAAGGATTAAAAGATTTTTTAGCATTTCCTTGATTAGAAGGTCAAGGTGTCCCTTTGATGTAACTAAACTAATGAGCAAATGTAAACATCAATATAGATAAAACAAAAATGAAACTCAAGAATTGAAATCATTGTGTTCTTCATTAATCTTCATTAATCTTCATCCATTCTACCTCTACAATTGAAAGATAATGCCTTATATCTAAAAAACTAGAAAAAACTAAAAACCCAAAAGTTACCATTTTTGGCAGTTTTCGACAATTGTCATATTTTATCATTTTTGGCAATTTTTATATATATCCCTTTGAGTCTATATTTTTCCTAGAAACTTCCTAACGCTATAGTGACATGAATTTTCAGTTTAAAATTCAAATTGGAAACATGATTTCCAAGTTATTGAAGAAAACAACTTTCTAAAAACTAGAAAAAAATAATAAAAGCTAATTTTGAGGGCCCAGATGAAAGAATTTAGCTCCAAAAAAGTGTCTAATTGGCCACCTTCCGAGCTAAGATTTATTGTAAATATAAACAAATCCTCATAATGTATCTCCCTATAAAATTTGATTGCAAACGAACATCCGAGTTAAAAGTTATGACCTTCGGAAGTCCCTGCATCACACTTGGGGAATGAATATTGCATTCATAGTAGATGAGGTGGGTGTATTTTGATTGGCATGAGACATGTTCAAAAAAATAGATATGTTTGGTATTGGTCACACCATAATTGACAACATTCTTATTTTTATTTCAAAAGCAAGATTTATCATTAGAGGGTTTACATTATTTTCCTTGTAAATATTGAACTGTGAATCAATTTTTGTTTCTGGCTTTGATTGTGTTTGCATTTTTGTCATTAACATTTCAGATCACACGTCATGATCCATAATTAGATGAGAGAGAGAAAGGAAGAGAAATAATTTGTTGCAGACCCACAACAACTAAAAAGGAGAGAAATTACACACAATTCAAAGAAAAGAAATAATGATACAAAAAGAAAATTCATAAAAAGGAAAACCATAATCAATAAAATAGAGGCAAAAGTATTAAACCCAACCAATAAAATTAAATTAAAGCAAACTAAAATCTGAAGAATTGGAACTTATAGTTCTATGTCTATAGTACCGTATAGTTTAGAAAAATAAATAAATAAATAAAAGAAGAAATTAAAAAAAAACTATAGGAAATTTCAAAATCTTCAAAGAACCAACAAATAATTAGAACAATCAAATATCACACCTTAGGGAATATCACACATGATATTCACCACTAAGAGAGGACAAGTTAAGGAATAAAAAGATCCCACCTTAGGGAATACTATCCATAGTATTACCACATAGGAGAACATCAAATGTTTAGAAAAGTCACACTCTTAGAGGAAATTGAGTCTAATATCACCACCAAAGAGACACTCACATAGATCAAGAAGGCCACACTTTGGTTGAAAAGGTCACACTTCCTAGGAGATGTATGCTATCATCACTAAGAAGAGACCATCTCATATGCAATTTATGAGAGGGGGACTATATACCTCCCTTAAAATGTGAGTGTACTTGCTACACTAATGTTTTAAGGAGAAACAAAGGGATCCCTTCGTAGAAGGAATGGACCTAACACAAGGCTTCCTAACCCCTTGCTCCCCAAGTGTAAGGACAAAGGTGAGCCAAATGGATTATGATTTTCTACTCCTTGCAAAATAAAAGATGATTTCATAAAGCCTAGTTTATACCCTTATGGATGGTAGTCAACATTGTGATACCCCAACTACCACAAGGAAGGGATAAAATAAATTATATGTTAATGTATTATGCTCAATTTGAGCTCCATAAGGATCAAATTCTATTAATTTCCTCTTTAAAGAATGACATTCGTCAGTAAGATGTCCAAGTGTTCTATGATATGCACAATAAGATGTATTTGTATTCTTTCCTTTCTTATCTTCTTGGTCACGGATGGGTGGTTATGTAATGTATCCTAGTTTGAGGGGTAAATGCAAGAAGATGAGTCCACGAAACGTGGAAGTATTTTCCTTAGAAAATAATCCGAAATCGATTTCAACAAAATGAGATCTCAGTTTTTAATAAATGGGATCCCATTAAGATTTGGGACCCTGAGCCAAAAATGGGATCCTGCTTAAAAAAAAAAACCAGGATCTTGTTCTAAAATGGGAAAATGGGATCCCATTAAAAAAAAAACATAAAAATATTTTTTATGATTTTAAGAAACTGGATCTCGTTTTAAAATGGGATCCAGCTTTTTAAAAAGTATCTCGCTTTTAAGATCATAAAAATTACTTTTTAATGAAATGGGATCCCATTTTTAAAATTTTTTTTTTTTGGTCAAATTTTTGTTTTGTTTTTCGGTTCGAGAAAAGGCTTGGGGACTTGAACCTAAGCTTTGGACCTAGTTTGACCTACAAGTTGAAGGTCTTGACAATGTCATAAGAAAATAATGACTCTGGGCATATGTCTGAAGACTTTTTTTTGTAGATTTTTTTGACGAAATTAAAACCCATTATAGATGAGACAATGTAGATTCTAAATATGTAAATTTTTTTACAATCAGATTAATTTTTTCATTTATCAATTAATTTCTAATGAAACTGATCCATAAACTTGAAATATCAGGGTTTTTTACTATTTTAATAACTTTTTATTAAAATATGTTTTTGTAAAACGAAGTGCATGAAAAAGCACTTCAAAAAATTCTTTTCAATTTAAAAAAATCAAAAAATGATAAGATTAGGTCATCTTATGCATGACATACACGACGATTTTTCAAAATGATAAATATGGCTAATAAAACTTTAACAAAAAAAATTCAATAAAAAATTACAAAAAAATATCAAAAACGTGCTTCAGTGAGTTAAAAATCTTTTCCCAAAAGGATTTAGAAAAATATGATAATTTAGGTCAAAATATGGATGACATACACGAACATGGTATGGTAAAAAATTTGACTTTTAAACAGTGGTCTTTAGAAACGCCTATAGAAAATCAATTTGTAGCATCTGGGTATTGAAATAAATTACATATTTGGAAACTAGACTCCGAGTACTACATTTTATGATCAGTGACTTTTTTCAAGATTCCATCTCTAAGTGCTTCAAATTTTAAGGTCAAATATCTCAAATTTTGAAAATCAGGGAAAACACCCACTTTTTGGCCAAAAAGTGGACTCAACTTCTTGCCAACACCCTGAGAAGTGTGTCTAAGGTCCTTTCAATCTTGGTTGTAGGATGCAAAAAATGCAACTTTTTAAGAGAAACATGGACTTTAAATTTTTGTGTTGGAGGAGCAAACACTTGATGCAAAGGTGGAGGATCTTGGCAACCTAGTCCTTTAGTATCTTCAGACAGTGTTTGTTCTAAAAGGGAGTGGATCTCATGTTAATTTTTTTTTATGTCACATCATTGTTTGATTAAGATTATAAAGCCTCATCCATAACTCTATTCCAAGTTTATAGGCATGTTTGTAACTTTATGCTCATAGGATCATGAGAGGTTGGTTGATGTGTTTTTCTTGTGATTGTTGTTGATATGTATCTCCATGCACATTGCTTGAGATGTGCCTTGCGATTCAATTTCTAGATGTAACAAAGTGAATATGTCAAGTGGTGGTATGGTAGGTGGTGTTAGTTGTTGGTATGGGTGATTAGGAAATATCATGGAAGGATAAAAGGTTGCATTATTCTCAAGGTTGTGTATGGAATTATGTATGAAGTCATTCACACTCTCCTCATCTTGTCCCAAGATATCTACCTCATGAGGACATACATTGGGAGGCGAAGGATCATGATTTTCCTCATTTTAATTAGGTTCATTGTAGGGGTTGAGAAAATACAACACCACAAACCCCGAAGATCACCTGCATGCAAATAACTTGTCACAAAAGAAGAGATGGAGACAAACAAGCAATGGTTCTCTGAAAACTGAAAATGTATATATCAAAGAGAATGAGAGAATGAATTGATATGAAATACAATGGGATCAATCCTTATAAAAAGGAGATCATGCAAACCCTAATAAAACCCTAATAGGAAAAACCCTAATAGAAGCCCTAATAGGAAAACATTTAATAATTAATATAATTATTAAATGTCACATTATGCAAACTAACGTGAAATCTTAAGAAGGGAATAAAGGTAAATTAATCAATATAATTAAGTTAAGACCTTTACTCTAACACCCCCCCTTAAGATAAGCAACAGTGCAGCTACAAACGAATGCAAGAAAGAAAAGGTAACTACAATGCAAGAAGGAAACATGGGTCCCGACAACTAGGCCAGATCAGGTACCCAAATACAACCAAATCTCTGTAAAATGGAGAAATAGAGAAAACCTCATGGGAGAAATCTCTACTCCAAAAAGAGATGCAGAAGGCCAAAAAAGAACATCACTGAAGCAAAAGAAGCTGCAAATAACTGTCAAAAGATGACTGCTATGGTGCTGAAGAACCTCCGTTGAAGATGGAAGATCCCTTCCAAGGCGAAACCAAGGAAGAATTAGCACGAAAAATATAATAACCCCCCCATAATGCTGAACGAGGAGAGCCTGACAGATCCACTGAAATGGTGTGAAACACCCTGTAGTGCATGAAGGAGAAGAAACATATGAAAGTGTGCAAGATAGCACCTGCAACTGAAAAAGTGGTGTGCAAAACAAAGCACACATGCATGAGGTTGGAATCATATGGATCCATGGTTGTCGTGGAGGGACACTCACCGAACAAACACCAGACAAAGGTGTGATGACAAACAAAGGCAAACTACACAACCCCCCCATGGTATGAATTCAATGTCGTCATGGAGGGATACTCACCAGACAAAGATGTGATGGAAAAACAAAGAAAAACTACACAACCCCTCATGGCACTTTATAATATCAATGTGAGTACAAAATATGGCACAATATTATGTGCAAAATCCCCAAAAGATGCATGTACAATAGTGTGGCACTTTATCTCAGTGCGTTTACATAAAAGATAGCTTACAAATGATGCTCAAAATATCCAAAAAGGACAAGATGTTGGAAATACATGAAGAACAACCAAAAACAAAGCATCCCATGCGAACAAAAAGTTTCCAAGAGCAAATATGTCCAGGTAATCCACTAGAGTGTGAAAAAACAAATAACTGAATAAAATATACTTGGAGTGAAATTTGGAAAAATTGCATGGATGAAACTGAAGAACTTTGAAATACGGTTCCAACACCACTGAGATTGCGAAAAACGGAGAAATTGATCAAAAGTTATGAGCTTGAGACTGAAAATAGCCCCTTTGTCTTCAACTGGCTGTAGAATGCACCAACGGAAAAAAGAAGTGATGAGACCCACACCACTGGAGAGATGAGAAAACCAGCTTTTCG
Source organism: Sequoiadendron giganteum (assembly GCA_007115665.2). NCBI lineage: Eukaryota > Viridiplantae > Streptophyta > Pinopsida > Cupressales > Cupressaceae > Sequoiadendron > Sequoiadendron giganteum. The sequence continues at coordinate 13,114,150 of CM021102.1, read as the reverse complement.
ACGATATCTCATTTGCCAAAAAACGATATCGTATGCCCAAGCCTCGGCCTCCCCTCAACTTTTTTTAAAAAAAAATTTCAATAAAATTTTTAATCTTTCTTGTTTGTTGAGTCCTATATTGCCGATTTGGAGGATTATTTTGAGGACATTCATCTCCTCTACCTTGACAGTCAGGTTATCACTGTTCGCCCACCATTATCGTGCATTCAAAGGTTGCATTTCAGTATTCTCCACATCAGTTTGGATTTGACATTATTTGTTTCTGTTCAGATAGTGAGACTCTTCAACATCCTATCATGGCACACATCTTGAGACATATTGGTTCATCATTCTTCACAGGGTTTCTTCGACACAGGTCCATGGATCTGTTTCTTCCCAAGGGGAGGAATATCATTTGCCACTTCAGGATCTCCTTTTGGATTCTACATCAGGCATCTACCATTGTGACAGGAGTTTCTTCGTAAAGTTCCTTTTTACCTCTTTTCACTTAAACTAACATTAGGTGCATAATAATTAATTACTTTATTAATTATTATTGTGCAAGCCTAGGGTTTTCCTTTTTAGGGTTTTCATCTATATGTAGTTGAAAACTATCTTTTGTATCATCATTCATTTTACATTTTCAGGTGAATACATTTCTCCACATTCTTGAGCATTTCCTTTGTCGCTTCTATTTGGTTCTCCTTGTAACAGGTTATTTGCTTGCAAAGATCTTTTGGGCTTCTGTGGTGTTGTATCTTCTCAACTCCAACATGGTATCCCTAATAAAACCCTAATAGGAAAAACCCTAATAGAAGCTCTAATAGGAAAACATTTAATAATTAATATAATTATTAAATGTCACATTATGCAAACTAACGTGAAATCTTAAGAAGGGAATAAAGGTAACTTAATCAACATAATTAAGTTAAGACCTTTACTCTAACATTCATCTCCAAACAAACAACTTGAAACATCCACCAAAGAATTCAAAGAGGTCAAAATATTACCAAAACATTGAGCCATCCTGATGATATAATGCTTTACTAAGGTTCAAAATATGATGTAATAGGTGACTAGAAAACAAACAACATATCTAGATAGATAATTTTGAGAAATTTGTGTCACATAAATCTGAGCTAAAAAAGGGGAGGACTATGGCACCTAGGACCCGCCTATGTCTTAGGGAAGCTTTTGCAAAATTAAAAATTTTACTCCCTATTATACTATTTAAGGTTTCTTTGTTTATATGCAAACAGGTCTAACAATTAATACTTTTCCAAAAAAAATTCAATTTATAGAAATGTAATTAAAAATGTATGTAAAAATGCTGAAAAATGCTTGAACAATAAATGACAACTATAAATGCAATTTCTAGATCTAGGATGCAAAAATTAACTAAATCTAATATGCTAAATCTGAAAATGATAATATAAATATGCTTTTTGAAAGAAACTTATGCAAATTTTCACGTTTTAGCAATATGAAAGGTACCTAAATGTATACAAATGACACTTTTTTTTTAGATTTTAAATGGGCAGATTTATTAATACAATTTGAATGTAGATTTGAGCAAAAATGACTGAAATAAACCCTATTGCAACCTATAATGCAATACGATATGCATTTTTTTTTGAAATTTTATGCCTTTTATTATGCAAAAATGTAACCCTAAATGAGAAATGCAAAGAAAAACCTAGATCTAGGGTGAATTTTTAGAAGGTATATAATGTTAACAAGTCGAGTTCAACAAAATGAAATGTAGGGAAAGATAAATCTTTGAGTATTCACCTTAGGGTTTGATACCTTTCCCTAAATGTTTCATTAGATGGGATATAGTTTGTGTGTAGGGATGGATTGGAAATACAAAGATAAAATGGGAGCTTGATGGATTTGGATAAGGTATGTGATTGACTTACAATTTGATAGGTGAGTCAAGCAACCCTTAACCAAATCTAAAAATGTCTTATTAAAGAAATGTAATGATCTAATTGTCCTAATAATGTAAATTAGTATTCTGATACAAATACAAAAATTGAGAAGTCATAGAGGAAATCAAACAAAAGAAACAAAAAGGTGAGGACATTAGACAACAGAAACATAAAGGTGAGGAAATCAAACAACAAAAATAGAAAGGTGAGGACTATCCTACTAGGTAATTTTTAGATCCGTTTTCATAGTCCTCTAATGTCATATCTACACTTATGTTTCCCGTTTGAAAACTTATCAGATATTTTTGAAATTGAGTTTTCATGAGTTATCAAAACCTATGGTTTCAAATGTAACAATCAATAAATTGCCTTAATCTTCAAAATACTTGAAACCTACACATTCAAAAAGAGAGGAAATATTGGGCCATTTTATGGGATTTCCTTGGTCAAATGATGTAGGAGCATCCAAGGTGTAAGGGCAATCCTGTGTCACCAAAAATATTTTTATTTTGCTTTGTTGATTTTAATAAGGGCTTAGGTGATAGAAAATAATATTTTTCATTTGCAACAATGTATTTTCCCATTGAGTGAAAATGTGATGTAAATTATGGTGAGAAAAGATCCCCGGTAACTCGATAAATGTAACTTGTGAAAGAATATGCCTTTGGGCGTCCCCCTTTTGGAGGAGGTCAAAAGAGGTCATATTTGCATGTACATGTGTCATTTTTTGTCATAAAGTGGGATGTCAAGGAATATTGCATGTTTTTTTCATCTCTTTTCATGCAACAACTATTATGATAGGTTGTAAGGAATTTATAAGTGATGTAAGTTGTCATAGCATCTCAAAATTGATTGTTCAAGAGTCTAGACACCCAAGAGAGGTTGACATGCATTGTGCCACATGTCTTATGGTAGTTTTTTAAAATTCCAAGGTCGGGCGTACTTTCCTCAAGGTGGTTTCAGTTGATGGTTTTTGAAAACCAAGTGTTGTTTTCTTCCACTTTCTCTATTAATTCATGCCTGCTCATTTGGAGAAGGGGGCTTGGAGAGGAGCCCATGAGCTTCAATGTTATGTAATCTCTTGCATGTTTGAATAAATAAAATTTGTAGATTTATCTTCCTATTTCTATTCATGTTATGTACTTTCAAACTTTGTATGTTGTGTTTTGTTTGGTCTTGTAATCAGATTTTAAAGGGAGAGTCTCCATTTTCATTAGAAGGGAAGCCCGTGACCTTCATTTTGATGTAAACATTTTCATATTTGAATGTAATAAAAATTTGCAAATTTCTCTTTCATTTTTAGTTCTTCACATGTATTTGTAGCCTTCGTGCATAAAATATTTTGTGTGTTTGTGATCATATTTTAAAGGGAGAGTCTTAATTTTCATTAGTGGTATCAGAGCGGGTAATATTGAGCCTGTAAATAGAGCGTTGAAGAGAGGCAGTTTGCAGCAGGACTTGTGAGTTATGGATGAAGACCAAAATGCCTCCAAGAGTTGCCAACTGTGGTAGAGGAAGAGGTAGAGGTGTTGGAGGAAGAGACCCTCCTAGAGATGACTTTGGAGCTCTTAGAAGGAAATTTGAAGTTTTTCAAGAAGAGATGTGCATAGAGAAAGAGATGATAGTGAAGATGAAGCTGGAGAGGAATTTGAAGAAGATCAAGAACTAATAGATCCTGGAGAAATTAGATTGTTGAGAGAAATATCACAAATTGGAAAGAAACCAAAAATGGAGTTTTCAACCTTTAATGGAAGTTTAAATATTGAAGAGTTGATAGACTGGATTAATGACATGGAGGAATTTTTTGAGTTTGAAGAGATTGAAGACCCTCACAAAGTGAGGTATGCAAAAACAAAGCTAAAAGGCCATGCAAGCATTTGGTGGAAATAAATCTAGCTTGAAAGAGGAATAAAAGGGAAAGAATTTTTTTCTAAATGGGATAGGTGTCAAACTTGTCGTTGCACCAAAAGATTGACCCGTCAATGTCCCATACAAGCTTTGGTTAAGAACCACAAGAGGTGGTTAGACCATGTCATAAATTGAAGTGCTAGTGCTGCAAGGAAGACCAAGGGTCACACCTTGCAACAATCCCCCCTAGCACAAGTGTGGGGTTTGAACCTGTGACCAACTATGATACCAATTGTTGGATTTTCTGTTGCACCAAAAGATCGACCTGTCAATGCTTGATACAAGCTTCGGTTAAGAACCATAGGAGGTGGTTAGACCATGTCACAAACCCAAGTGCTAGTGCTACAAGGAAGACCAAGGGTCACACCTTGCAACAATAGGATGGTAACAAAAATGAAAAGGAAATTTATCCTATTAGATTATGAGTTGGAGCTGCTCAAAAAGATGCAAATCTTGAGACAAGGAACAAGGATGGTGAAAGAATACACAAAAGAATTTCAATTTTTTTTTATAAGAACAAGAAACTCTGAAGCAAATAAGGATAAATCAACCCATTACATTAATGGATTAAATCCAATCATATAAGAGGAATTGGTATTAGTGAGAATATACACCATTGAGGATGCTTATCAATTTTCATTGAAGGTAGAAGAAAGACTAAAAGAAAAATTTGAGAATAAGAAAAAAGGGAAGGTTAGAGACTATGCGTAGAAAAAGGAGGATGAGTAAAAAATTAGAGACACTAAGGGCAACAAGGATGAAAGAGGTGAGAGCTCAAACTAGTTTTGTGAGCATAATTTTAGAGGAAGAGGAAGATCAGGTAGAGGATTTGGAAGAGGAGGATTCTAAGGAACCTACTACCAATGTGGAGAAGAGGGGCATATAACATATGACTTCCCACACAATCAAGAAAGGACCAATAGAAGATCTAAAAACCAATCTAGAGAAAAAAACATCAATGAGGAGGACACACACTCATCACATTTCAAATAAGCATAAGGAGGTGAAGTCCTGATGACAAGAAGAGCATTATTGAATGAAGATAATGAACCAATGCAAAGAAAGACATTTTTTAGAACAAGATGCAAATGTGAAGGTAAAGTATGTAATGTGATTATTGATGGTAGTAGTAATGATAATCTTGTTTCTAAAGAAATGGTGAATAATTTGCAAATAGAAAGGAGAAGGCACCCACATCCATACTGAATTGCTTGGTTGTAGGATGATCGAAAGGTTTTGGTGAATGAATAGTGCTTAGTAAGATTTAAGATTGGTGATTATCATGATTAATTTTTTTGTGATGTTATGTTTATGGATGTTTGTCACTTGTTATTGGGAAGACCATGGCAGTTTGAAAGGAAAGCAATGTATGATAGATATTCCAATACCTATTCCTTGATGAAGGATGGAGTTAAGCACAAGTTGAAACCTTTAAGTAAAGAAGAAGGAAAGGTATGCAATTTTATTAGAAAATTCTTGGTTAAAGGAGTTAGACAATCAATTAAAGAGAATGAGGATGAATATTGTGATTTTCTAATGCAAATTGTAGTAGTATTGATTGCATCCAAAAGGGGTAGAGTGAAAGTTTCGATGGAGAAAGAAGAGGTAAATATGATTTTAATGAAAATATTATTTCATGTGAGCATGATGAGATTTGTGTAGAAGAAGATATTGCAATAATGAGTACACTAGTGAATGAAGGTACTACAGTTGTACGTAAGGAAGAAGGTGAAAAGAAGAATGTTGATTTGTTCAGTGAGCTTCCCTTAGCATCAGTTGATGATTTCTCATGTGATAAAGAGATTTGTAAGGATGATAGTTGTGTCACTAAAAAGTGTAGTATTTGACACTTTTTCACTCATTTGGGCCTTTTCCCTTGGATTTTGGCCTTGTTTTTCCTTGATTCAGTCTTGAATGCTTGCAAATCAAAAACAATCTAACGATGTTTTACAAAGGTGTTGTGAAGTGTTGTAACACACCTTCCCACTTTTCTAAGACCCTTTCAACATAATTCACCTAAACAACCCATTTTTACCCCTTTTCAAGCCTTGTGCCAAAGTGTTGTAAGGAATTTGCATACTTTCCTAGGCTTGTCATCACTAATTTAACCCTTTTCTTATGTTAATTTGTCCTCTTAATGTACCTTTAGGCCCGACTTAAGTGTGTTTGGGAGGCAAGTATGATAAATAACATTCAAAACCTTTTTATTCCTGAAAACCACTTGAATTTTCCCAAGTGGACTAGGTCGCCACCTTGGGTGACCTAGTCCCTTTTGGCTTAAAATTCAAAATTGAAACAAAAAACTAACATGAATTTTCCCCCAAAACCCTAGTGTCGGCCTATCAAGTGTCATTTTTTAGAAATTAGGGCATATCTTGTATAAATAAGGTTTTTCACCTTCATTTGCTCCCTCTTAGCTCATTTTCATCTTCTTAAGCACTCTTGCACTCAAGCTTCCCAAGCACAAGGAATCTCAAACAACCTCCATTGGAGTTGGTTCTTGCATGTTGCAAGTTTCAACAACAAAGGATTTTGTGAGTATTGGTGTTTGCTTTGTCATTCAATCATCCCTTCCTTTCATTATATTTCATTTAGATTTGATTATGATCAATGGGGTTTGACTAAGGCAAACCCCTATTCTCTAACCCTAAAATTTAATTTTCCTTTGCATGTGATTTGTAGGTTCTATGCAGATTTGGTAAGGTACAAAGTGTTGAAAAGGGCACCAACATTCCATTCAAGTCAACCCACATCATCAAACCCTAGGAGGAGCAAAAGGATAGCTTGTAGTGACTTTTCAGGAGATTTGAACACGAGCTTCTAAAGAAAAGGAAAGTACAAGCTAGGACCCAAAAAATCAGATCCTAAATATTTTGAAAGTACCAGGAGGACTAAGTCGCCACTATTGGTGACCTTGTCCTTGTACCAGGCCTGAAAAAGGGTTTTGACTTTTTTGGATACCCTTTTCCCCGAAACCCATTCTCACAAAGTTTCCCGTTAGAAGGACTAGGTCACCCATTCTTGTGTAAGTGTCCTTATGCACATTTCAAATAGTTTCTAGAACATTCCAAGGCTTCTCATCTACAACTGTCCATTTCTAGGTACACAATCTCTTTACTTTCCAGTTTCCTTTCAGTTTTGCATACATTTAGGTCATTAAGTTTATCTTGCATTTAGTTTAAATTCACTTTAATTTACATTCTATAGTTATTTTAGTTTCATTTAATCTTAGTATTTAGCCACACTTCTCACACACAACACAACACAACCCTATTTGATCCCTCCCTTTGAATGAAATTGCCAAAAATAACCATATCAACAAGGTGAAAGAGTGCCATTCCTGAACCAAGAGCTCTTAGGTGAAAAATCCTAGGGGCTTAGTAAAAGGGAATCCTCTTTCCCTTGTTAGCATACACATTTTTGGTGGTTCATTTTGGTGAACCTGACTGTAGATCACTTGTTAATCTTCTAATTTTTGCATTTCCTCTTAGGATTAAGCTTGCATTGCATTAAGAGTTTGTGTTGTTTGTATCCTAGGGTTTTTTAAAAAGTGCATTAGTGAAAAATTCATGTTAGATTGCAACATGCATTGCATTTTAATTGAAAAAATGATAAAAATATCTACATTTTCATTCTATACCTACACTAAAAAAGCATAAAAAATCAGAAAAAGCATTCAAAACTTACAAAAATTGCCCAAAAATCACTGTTAGGACTAAGTCACCACACTGGGCGACCTAGTCCTCTTGCATATTTTTCCAATTATTTTGTGTCATCTTCAACACATTGTTTGCCTTTATGTTTTCTGCAATTTCTGACCTATTTTTGTTTTCAAATTTGCTATTTTTTTCAATTTCTTGTCATTATTCTGCTTTCATCATGGCCCTCTCTTTCAAAAAAATTTGGATGTCCTTCAAATCCCTAATGGATATGTCAATTTGCACCTTTTCCATTGATCCTAATGACCTTGAACTTGCTCCTGCTCAATCAACTCCAAATGAGTGTCCTCCTCAGGAAATTGACATCATTGGTGATGACGATGCTAGCATGAATTGATTCCTCAATGAATGCTTGGACCATCTTGAAGCAAATGCAGCCTTTTACCCATCCATGCAACAACCCCCATTTCCCAACATGTCATCCCTAGATACATTTGCTTACCTCCATCTGGAAACAAATACTGAACCTAAGCTACTTGTACAAGGTGAGCGTAGTTCCTATAATCTTGTCACTACCTCACCCTTTTACCATAACCAGGTCACCCACCCTCCCATTAACCTCCAAAAAACCTATGGAAAAGGGTTTACTATTATAAGAAAACAAGGTGGTGACAAAAAAAATGAACATGAAATTCATTAATTTTATGAACAATTATCACTTGATGAACATACAATAGGAATAGGCTATCAAGACCCCCCTCATGATTGTGTGCCTCCTAGAGAATATCTTAGGCTCTGTGACGATGACACAGTGATCTTCGATTCCCCTCCTGATTTGAATGTTCTCTTCCCTCCAAAATTCCCACCATCTCCTCCTAGCAAACCAAACAGTCCTAAAATCATCTCAGGACCTCCTACCATAGTCTCCTCTTTCGAAGTTGGGGAATCTAGTAAATGCAAGAGGCCCTACAAATTACAGAAACTCAAATTCCCTCTTCGCCCACCTCCTAAATCTGAGAGGAAATTACAAATTCTCCTAAATAAAGGACTCATTACATTACCGCATCACAATCGGTTGGTGATTTATCCTAAAGATGCTAATGCACCACATTGTGCCTACCATTGTGTCCTTGTTCATAGAAGTGATGAATGTCATCATCTACGGTAAATATTGAGTAAGTATCACTTCATTAGTGGCAATTGCTTCCCCCTCACACCATAAGCTATTCCCATAAACCTTTTCATGTAATAGTTGTAGAACTTACCATTCTCACTATTACATGCTCTTTCCCATCATCTACCCCTTCTCACTCTATCCCTGCACTCAGTGGGGGCAAGAGGTTGCTATCCTTGTCCTAGTAATGAATTTTCCCTTGTCCCTTAGCTTTGTTGTCCATCTTCCGCTTATACCAACTGAGATTGGGAGGCAGATGCCTTGCGTAACAGTTGACTTGCAATTGCTTTACTAGTAGTGTGCTTGTTTATGTGCGTGTTGTACTCCTCATCTTTTTCTGCTTGATGTTTCCTCTCTCTTTGTGACCTTCTATTTGTCTCTTGCTTCTTCTATATGTTGCATTCATTTCACCTTTCACTTTTTCTTTCATTTGGGGATGATGCAAGGCATTGAGACCGCAATGTCTCCTTCATGTTGACCCAAATGGACTCTTTTCCTTTTCTTTTGTTCCTTTTTAATTCCATTTGAGGATGATGCAAGGCATTGAGACCACAATGTATCCTTCATGTTGACTCAAAAAGGCTCTTTTTCTTTTGTCTTTGTCTTTTGATTTTGTTGTCCTTTTGGGGAGGATACAAAGCGTTGAGACACCCTATGTCTCTTCCATGTTGACCCAAAAATAACTCTTTCTTTTTATTTGTTTTTTCTCTCTTTGGGTCCTTCTTCCAGTTCTATGTATTTGGCGAGATGATGAAAGTTCTGAGCTCTCTACACACATATTGTAGCAATGAACATACTGAACCCAAATCCATAGATCCCTTATGTATTTGTGGTTTTTCATTTTGGGGGCGACCCCCTTTTTCCTTTTCCTTTTCCTTTCCTTTTACATGACGCAACTGCTCTTGAAACACTATCACTTGGAATAGGGCTTTCTAAGTAGGCTCTCATCTCCTTTCCTTCTTTTTTATTTTTTCCTTTCTCTACTTTAAAGTAATTTCTCATGAAACGGTGTGTAGTAACTCCTTTAAAGTAAGGGCATACATTGGCATTAATTTTTTTTGCATTTGCATTCACTTTTCTTTTCCCTTGGTTCCTAGCACAACCTTATCACTTCATATGATGTGTTTCTCACTTTATGGATGACATTGGGTGTAATTTCCTTCATAAGTGTGACTTATCTTAGAATATTGCATTCCTCTTAGTGGCCTGATGCGACACACTACATCCCCTAAGTTGCGAATTTTCTATCCTTTGATTGGTCCTCTTTTGGAAACATTAGACACAATTTTCCCTAAGTCAAAGACCTCACATGAACTAAATAAGACTCCTTGGAAGAATCGGTTTTACATTTTTGAATTTTACATTATTACATTTTTACATATTGCATTACCACATCTTGCATATATGACCACCTTGCATAACACAACTTGCATGCCTGTGGTGAGATCTTTCCCTTGTTCATGAGTTCTAAGCATCCAAGGCTTTGCTTGTCTCATGAATTGCAAACCCTTTGTGGTGCCTTATCAAAGTTATCAGGAGGTATAACTTTGGTATGGTTGAGCGGGAAGCCCAACTAGCGGCACAAATTTCCCCATAGCAACCTTTGTGTGTGTGTGAATGCATAACAACTGAGTGTATGTATCTCACCCCTTTTCAACATTCTCACCCGATGAACAAGCAAAATTCTTGTCGGCCCAAAGTGAGTACATCTTCCTTTCAAACAAACAACCTAGATCGGATCCGCAACTAGTTGGATAAACGGTCGAAGCTTGATCCGACTTTTCTTCTCTCCCTCACATCACTTCTTGTGTGATATTTTGTGCTTATGTTTGGTTTTCCTTGGGATCTTAATCCTAAGGGCTTGAACATCCCTCTTAATTGATGTCATCTCATCTCACTAGCATGAATACATCATATCCCCCTTGATATGCATGACTCGACTACTTTAGTGTGATTTTGAAGCAATTTCATCCTCTCACTAAAGTGGGGGTTAAATGTGTCACCAAAAAGTGTAGTCTTTGACACTTTTTCACTCATTTGGGCCTTTTCCCTTGGATTTTGGCCTTGTTTTTCCTTGATTCAGTCTTGAATGCTTGCAAATCAACAACAATCTAATGGTGTTTTACAAAGGTGTTGTGAAGTGTTTTAACACACCTTCCCACTTTTCTAAGACCCTTTCAACATAAATCACCTAAACAACCCTTTTTTAACCCTTTTCAAGCCTTGTGCCAAAGTGTTGTAAAGTGTTGTAAGGCATTTTCATACTTTCCTAGGCTTTTCATCACTAATTTAACCCTTTTCTTATGTTAATTTGTCCCCTTAATGTACCTTTAGGCCCAAATTAAGTGTCTTTCGGGAGGCAAGTCTAATAAACAACATTTAACACCTTTATATTCTCGACCACCACTTGAATTTTCCCAAGTGGACTAGGTCGCCACCTTGGGTGACCTAGTACCTTTTGGCTTAAAATTCAAAATTGAAACAAAAACCTAACGAGAATTTGCCCCCAAAACCCTAGTGTCGGCCTATCAAGTGTCATTTTTGAGAAATTAGGGCATATCTTGTGTAAATAAGGATTTTCACCTTCATTCCCTCCCCCTTAGCTCATTTTCATCTTCTCAAGCACTCTTGCACTCAAGCTTCCCAAGAAAGCAATCAAGCACAAGACATCTCAAACAACCTCCATTGGAGCTAGTTCTTGCATGTTGCAGGTTTCAACAACAAAGGATTTGGTGAGTATTTGTGTTTTCTTTGTCATTCAATCATCCCTTCCTTTCATTATATTTCATTTGGATTTGATTATCATCATTGGGGTTTGACTAAGGCACACCCCTATTCTCTAACCCTAACATTTCCTTTTTCTTTGCATGTGATTTGTAGGTTGTATGCAAAATTGGTAAGGTACAAAGTGTTGAAAAGGGCACCAGCATTCCATTCAAGTCAACTCACATCATCAAACCCTAGGAGGAGAAAAAGGAAAACTTGCAGGTCATTTTCGAGAGATTCAGACACGAGCTTCTACAGAAAGGGAATGCACAAGTTGGGACCCATAGAGTCAAACCCTAAATCTTCTGAAAGCACCAAGAAGACTAGGTCGCCACTATTGGTGACCGTGTCCATGTCCCAGGTCTGAAAAAGGGTATTGAATTTTGGGTGATCCCACAATACTAGTTTACAATTTTTGGGCAAACTGGAAACCAAACTATTTTTTTAACTAAATCTTCACTTTTGGGCTCCTATAGTGGCTAAACCATGAGGAATTTGAAGATGATGAAAACTAGTGATGTTTGGCGTTTTGTCTATAGATTATAAATATATTTTTTGTTGGACATTGTGGTTGTGTTTTTGATATGTGGTTGTCATTGATGTCAACACTATTAGCATTGATGATGCTTAAGGTTGTATATGTCGAGGAGATTGAGAAAATTGTATTAAACATATGTGTTGACAACCAGTGAAACCCAGAAGGTCAGAAAGGTGAAATTTCATGTATGTTGATATTCAGGTGTTGCACGCTAATGGGTTTATATGGTTATATTCAAGTTTTGCACGCTAATGGGTTTATTTCTGAACCTATCTAGTATGATGTCCAGAAGTCTCAGTGATACACATCAAGATTTGTGCAAGTAAAGTGTTTTGGTGTTCCTACAGTCATTCTAGCACTGTAACAGTTGTTCTTGGAACATAAATTTGGAATTATGGTAATTCCAATTGTTGTGTATGTTCCTGTGATGTTTGTGGATGATTCTAGATCATGTTCTATCTTTGTTGCATGTCTGTGCTATTTGGCATGATCATGGTGGAATATTTGTCCTTGAGTGTTAAAGTTTTTCATGTTCTTAACCGACATGATGGTGGTAGTGTGTTGTGGATCCTTATGAATTAATTTCTTGTTGTTTGGCATGTTTGAGGATGTTTGTTTGGGTCCTCACTATGTTGTGTCTGACTTGTGTTGGTGTGCATAAAGATTTATTCATGTATTAAGGCCGACAGTTGTAATTTATTCTTTATTTGTGGCCGACAAAGTTGTTGATGTAAATCTGTGTAGCGGATATATATATGAGACTGTTTTCCTTGTTTAGAGAAAGTTCTCAACTGTACAAGTGATGTACATGTGCGAATAAAGGTCAGATCATTCAGAGCAGAGTGTGGAAGAGATTGAGTGGAGGGTGGAAGAGTTTGTGGAAGTTTTTTTTTGTGCCTAACCGAAATTGTAATCAGGCTTTTGTATAAACTAATTTCTCAGTTCAACTTCATTAGATGGATTTAATCTGATTGTTGTATGTAAAGTAATGAGCCTTCCCTTTGAGCAGTGTGCTCTAGGAAGTGTGCCTGAATGCAAGTGCATTCCTTATTCATTCTTTCATTATACTTTTAACAAGGTATAATTGTGGATTAACCTTCACTGTGGTTTTCTCCCTTAATAGGGTTTCCACACAAAAATATTGGTGTTATGTGTTTCTGATGTGTTGTCTAATTCTCTCTTTCATTAGCATTCATTAGATCTTGAATTAAAGGTTAATAGTTTGATTAAATTTGTTAATTCTACTACAAATGATTCACCCCCCCTCTTAGTTGTATCTTCTTTTTTTGCCAACAATTGGCATCAGAGCTAGTTCCTCTGAAGGTGAAGCTTAATAGCTTGAGGTGATCCAAGATGGCATCTTACAAGAAGGATAGTTTGAGATTCGATGGTACAAACTTCACCATGTGGAAATTCAGAATGGAATGTCATTTAAAGTGCATTGGCGAAGCCTTTTGGAAGATTACAAAAGATACATATACTATTCCTCAGAATGGTCCCTCTACTGCTGATGAAATCAAAGAAGCTGAAATTTATACTAGAGCTATTGAAGCATTGGTGAGTGCCTTGACAGATTCTGAAATGTCAAATGTGATGGTTCTAAAGACTACACATGAGATCTGGACAAAGCTAGAGTTATTGTATTAATGAGATCCACTTGTCAAAATTGCTAAGCTACAAAGTCTAAAAGGAAAATGGGAGGACATGAAGATGATCGAAGATGAAAAAATCAACTCTTTGTCTCAGAAGATAAATGAAATGGTAGCAAGCATCAGATGTGTCGGTGGTGTCTTGGATGAAGAACAAATTATTTCTAAGATACTCGGATCTGTGCCTTCTTCCTACAAAGCGAAATCTCATGCTATTGATGAACTCAGGTCAGTGATTAAAATAACAAGAGACATGCTAATTGGAAAACGTGTAGCCTTTGAGTTGAGCGAATTTGGTGAATCTACTCCTAAAGTAGAATCTGCATTCAAAGCCACTGTATCTAGGAAAAAGAAATATGATATAGGAGAAAGCTCCAAGAAGACATCTAGGTATGAAGATGAGATGAAAAGATTGAAGATGCAGTAAAATAGGTCATTTAACATCAAGGTGTCTTGAAAGAATTTCTAAGTACAAGCCTAAAGACACTGGATTTTAAAGAAAGTGTCATTATGCTGAAGAAGGTATAACTAATGATGAATTTGATAAAGACAATGGAAAAGAAGATCACTGGGTATTTCTTTCTATCAAATAAAATGGTCAAGTGTCCACTGAATCTGCTAGTAATATGAATGTTGAAAAAGCTCTTGCAGCCAAAGTTGAAGAAAAGGATGAATGGGTGATTGACAACGGATGCTCATATCATATGACTGGTGACAAGAATAATTTTGTTAATTTGGAGAATTACGATGGTGGCATTGTAAGATTTGGAGACAACACTTCTGGTGTGATTCGTGGCAGAGGCACTATTTCTTTTGGTGGTAAGAATAATACTGATGATTTTCTATATGTAGAAGGCTTAAAGCATAGCTTGTTGAGTGTTGGACAGATGGTAGACGAGGGACACAATCTTCAATTCAAGTATGGTAAGTGCAAGATACTGTGAAATAAAGGCAAAGTAATTGCCTCAAGTACAAAGACAAAAGGTAATATCTTTCAGTTGAGTACTGCTAATGGAAGCTGCTTGATTGCTCAAATTGATGTAAGTTGGTTATGGCATAGGAGATTGTGTCATGTGAACTTTGATAATATTGTAAAGATAAGTTCTTCTCAAGCTTGTGTTGTTGATATGTGGTTGTCATTGATGTCAACACTATTAGCATTGATGATGCTTAAGGCTGTATATGTCGAGGATAAATTGAGAAAATTGTATTAAACATATGTGTTGACAACAAGTGAAGCCCAAAAGGTTAGAAAGGTGAAATGTCATGTATGTTGATATTCAGGTGTTGCATGCTAATGGATTTATTTTTGAACCTATCTAGTATGATGTCCAAAAGTCTCAGTGGTACGCATCAAGATTTGTGCAAGTAAAGTTTTATGATGTTCAAACTACAATCATTCTGGCATTGTAGCAATTGTTCTTGGAAGAGAAAGTTGGAATTATGGTAATTCTAGTTGTTGTGTATGTTCCTATGATGTTCGTGGATGATTCTAGATAATGTTCTATCTTTTTTGCATGTCTGTGCTATTTGGCATGATCGTGGTGGAAGATTTGTCCTTGAGTGTTAAAGTTTTTTATGTTCTTAGCTGACATGATGGTGGTAGCGTGTTGGAGATACTTATGGATTAATTTCTTGTTGTTTGGCATGTTCGAGGATGTTTTTTTGGGTCCTCACTATGTTGTGACCGACTTGTGTTGGTGTGCATAAATATTTATTCATGTATTAAGGCCAACATTTGTAATTTATTCTTTATTTGTGGTCAACAAAGTTGTTGATGTAAATCTGTGTAATGGATATATATATGAGATTGTTTTTCTCATTTAGAGAAAGTGCTCAATTGTACAAGTGATGTACATGTGTGAATAAAGGTCATATCATTCATAGTAGAGTGTGGAAGAGACTGAGCAAAGAGTGGAAGAGTTTTTGGAAGTTTTTTTTGTGCCTAATCGGAACTTTAATCAGGCTTTTGTAGAAGCTAATTTCTCAGTTCAACTTCATCAAATGGATTTAATCTGATTGTTGTATGTAAGGCAGTGAGCCTTCCCTTTGAGCAATGTGCTCTAGGTAGTGTTCTTGAATGCAAGTGCATTCCTTATTCATTCTCTCATTATACTTTTAACAGGGTATAATTATGGATTAACCTCCATTGTGGTTTTCTCCCTTAACAGGATTTCCACGAAAAAATATTGGTGTTATGTATTTTTGATGTGTTGTGTAATTATTGCCTTCATTATCATTCATCAGATATCGAATTAAAGGTTAATAGTTTGATTAAAATTGTTAATTATGCTACAACTGATTCACCCCTCCCACCCCCTCTCAGTTATATCTTCTTGTTTTGCCAACATTTTTTTCAATTTTTTTGGAATCAAATTGAACTTATTTTTCCATCTCCTTCGAAAACTAGTTTTTTAAAATAAACAACATTTTTAAGGAGTGACGCTCACCATATACAATATAATGTTTTTTGTATGAAGGATAAAATTCTTTTCTTTTTGAATTTAGATTTGTGACTACGATATCTAGCACTTTCATTTGGTTTTATAGTGTTTTATTAAATATTTTTTCCTTAGTCAAGTTTAGAAGTCAAACCAATTGCAATTCAGACATAGGTGGACCGTATACGACATAAATTTTTCTGTATGCATCAAAATTCATTTTTTTTACTGGATGAAGGACATCAATACCTAGCCCAAACATATTTTTTAGAATTTTATTTTGATAATCTGCTATTTTTCCACATGTGCAAAATAGAGAGCTTGATTTTTGATGAAAAACCTATGTTTAATCAAACTAAAAAAACAAATACATAATAAAACTAAAACATATTAAAATGATATTTGTTGGATAGCTCATTTCAAGGACTACCACCATCTAGTTGGGTTTGTGAAGTCTCCTCCATTTTCATCCTCAACCCAAGCTTCGAAGGGAAAAATTATGGAGATTTTTGGTGCCAAGAGGAGAGAATGGGAGAAAAGGGGGGTTCTAGTGAACCCCAGGGGATTTGCTCGAACCAGGGTTCATTCAAACCCCCTTTCCACAAGCATTTTTTTTGCTTAATATTTTGGGAAATGTGAGACCCGACATTAAATTGGTTCGATTGAAGGGGGGTTCTATCGAACCCCATTTGAGTTCGCTCGAACAAAAATTTCGTTCGAACCCCCAAAAACCAATTTTTTTGGCATGGGGTCATTTTTTGCATTTTTTCCTTCCTCAATCGAATTGTAAACCACTTTTGTGGGTTCACCCTTTTCTGGATACCCTTTTCCTTGAAACATAGTTCGACAAAGTTTCCCGGCAGAAAGACTATGTCGCCCAGTCTAGTGTAAGTGTTCCTATGCACATTTCAGACTATTTCCAGAACATTATGGGGCTTCTCATCTACAACTCTCCATTTCCAGGTGCACAATCTCTTTACTTTCTAGTTTCCTTTCAGTTTTGCATATATTTAGGTCATTTAGTTTAGCTTGCATTTAGTTTACATTCACTTTCATTTACATTCTATAGTTAGTTTAGTTTCATTTCATCTTAGTATTTAGCCACACTTCTCACACACAACACAACCCTATATGATCCCTCCCTTTGAATGCAATGGCAAAAAATAACCATATCAATAAGGTGAAAGAGTTTCATTCCTAAACCAAGAGCTCCTAGGTGAAAAACCCTAGGGACCTAGTAAAAGGGAATCCTCTTTCCCTTGTTAGCATATACATTTTTGGTGGTTCAATAGTTTATTGCAAGATGAAATGGATGACTATTTTGATTGTGTTACTAACATTGAAATGGATGTAGAGGAGGAAGATGGAAAGGATGAATATATTGATTGTCACTAACATTGATTTTGAAGCTTAGAATTACTTTTCAAGAGATATAGGAAAGGAGGAACACATGGGACAAATAGAGATTAGAAATGAGCTGATTGTTGCAAAAATAATAGGGGAAGAGGTAATGCATGAGTTTCCTGATTTTACTAAAGAAGATAAAATTGATGATTATGATTTTCTATAATTTCATAGTGCAAATTGGTGGGAATTGGGATTTGTGAAAAAGGGAAGGAAGAGGGGAAGAATGAAGCATGGAAGGGACATAAATTGTAGAGACAGGTTCGAAAAGATCTTCAGAAAGATAAGGTAAATAGATGGATCTAGGATAAGCATATGATTTACAAATGTTCATGAGTTCAACTCATGAAACATTTCAAGTTACCACGAGTGTCTGATGCAGGAGCATCCAAGGTGTAAGGGCAATCTTGTGTCACCAAAAATATTTTTATTTTTCTTTGTTGATTTTAATAAGGGCTTAGGTGATAGAAAATAATATTTTTCATTTGCAACAATGTATTTTCCCATTGAGTGAAAATGTGATGTAAATTTTGGTGGGAGAAGACCCCCGATAACTTGATAAATGTAACTTGTGAAAGAATATTCCTTTGGGCGTCCCACTTTTGGAGGAGGTAAAAAGAGGTCATATTTGCATGTACATGTGTCATTTGTTGTCATAAAGTGGGATGCCAAGGAATATTGCATGTTGCTTTCATGTCTTTGAATGTAGCAACCGTTATGATAGGCTGTAAGGAATTTGTAAGAGATGTAAGTTGCCATAGCATCTCAAAATTGATTGGTCAAGAGTCTAGGTGCCCAAGAGAGGTTGACATGTATTGTGCCACATGTCTTATGACATATTTTTAAACTTCCAAGGTCGGTCTTGGGTATGTGTAGGATCATGATGGGCCAAAAAGTGGCTTTATGTAAGTGATATGATGGCCCATGTGGCTGGTGACGTTTTTTTACCCAAAATTGATGAAACGAAAAAAGGGTTTTTAAAGGAGATTCCCATCTTTCCACCAATATAAATTATTCTTTACTTTGAATTTAATAAATAATTATTATTCATTTTCTATTTAAATTATGACTAAAGTCATGATTGATAGGTTGATCGAAAAACATCTTTAACTTTCAAATGGTATCATATTTTTTGAATCTGAAAAATGCATCACATTCTATGCTTTGCATACTATAGGATTAAAAAAAAAAATTGAATTTCATGAAGTTTTGATCAAGTTAAGGTGGTCAGACATACATGTTTTTTATATTTTTTAAAAGTTGTAATAAAAAATTCATAATTAATTATTTACTTGAAAAAAAATTACAAAAGAAAAAAAGCATCACATTGGGACATGAGTCCTCTACTTATATCTCAAATCTTATAATTTTTTTATCATTTTATTGTGGTTAGGGTGGTTAGACAGACACCTACTTCTTATTTTTTCCCTGAAATTTAAGTACTACTACATTGAAATTTCAAATTTTCACCAAATAGATTTATTTTTTAAATAAACCTAGTAGTAAATAGAAACTACATTCAATTTTATACAAATTCTATTCTTACATATTTTTGAAATAATATAGATAACTTATTGAAATTTTTACGTTAAGTTGCATAACTCTGATTTTCTAAATTTTCATTGCCATTGAAGGGCCTATTTTTTCCATGATGATCCTGCACATTCCCGCATACTTTCCTCAAGGTGGTTTCAATTGATGGTTTTTGAAAACCAAGTGTTGTTTTCTTCTTCCACTCTCTCTATTAATTCATGCTTTCTCATTTAGAGAAGGGGGCTTGTAGAAGTGATTTTTAGCATACCGAAATACTGTCAAAATTGTACTAGACTTGTTGAAGACTAATTATTGCAAGTGTTGCATGTAGGATTGTATAGGAGCTCATGAAATTCAATGTTATGTAATCTCTTGCATGTTAGAATAAATAAAATTTATAGATTTATCTTCCAATTTCTATTCATGTTATGTACTTGCAACCTGTGTATGTTGTGTTTTGTGAGGTCTTGTGATCATATTTGAGAGGGAGAGTCTCCTTTTTCATCAAAAGGGAAGCCCATGAGATTCGTTTTGATGTAAACATTTTCATATTTGAATGCAATAAAAATTTGTCGATTTGTCTTTCATTTTTAGTTCTTCACATGTATTTGCAGCCTTCGTGCATAACATATTTTATGTGTTTGTGATCAGATTTGAAAGGGAGAGTCTCCCTTTTCATCATCAAACCTCATGTTAGTGTTTCCACTTCCACAATGGTAATGTCAATGATAAATGGATAAATGATAGGAAATAATGATGAATCCACAAAGTGCTTAAACTCACCACCCTTTAATGGCTTCCTTGAAGGGTTGGACTCATTCACATCTCCTCAAGGGTTTTGGATCTTGCTTTCTTGAATTTACTTGAATGCTTTGGAGGCCTACAACAAGGGTTAGCCTTCACAAAAAAATGATAACAAGAACACACATGAACTCACATACACTTTGACATGATGTTGGATCTTGAATTTTTATAATGAAACTAAAAATTTTGCTCTTGACTTGCTCTTAAATGCTCTTGATCACAATTCTTGCTTTTGATTCTCAATTGATGTTAGATGATTTCACTTCTTGCTTTTTTTAAATGTTCAAATGATGCAATAACTAGGTATTTATATGATATTATTCTAATTTCCTAAAAATTAAATCTTGACATCCAACATTAGATATTTAAATTTAAAATATAATAAATGTCAACACCGACATATTTGAATTTAAAATAATTAAATGTCGAAATTGAAATATTTGAATTTAAAATAATAAAATGTCAACACCGAAATATTTGAATTTGGAGCCAAAATAAGGGGACATAGGTGCTCTAGACGCTAGTGTCCCAACCTTATTTTGGAACTTTAAAGTGTCGGGGACAAAGTATTAAATGAGAGCACTTTTTTATGTGTGCAAATTGTTACAAAATATTTAAAATAAGCGGTCGAGGAGCTTTATTAGGTCCAATATATTAAAGGGGAGCAAAAAATAGTGTGAAATTGTCAAGGGCGACAATTTATGACCCTACAATTATATCAAAAAGTGGAGATGTGAGTACAAGCTTCTACACACAAAGAGTGAATATCAAGATGCAGATACCTTCGACAACTTACTAAATTCTCTCCATCTATGCAAGGGAGAAAAAATTATCATTAAAATCGACATAATAAGAAAAAGTCTCCGTTACATTCCTCTCCAGTCTAGCATGTAGGAGAGTAACAACTTGTTTGGCTGCTTCATTCTGAAGGCAGTGGCAATGTAGATGGAATCCCCTACTAGGCCTTCTCATGGGTACCTTCTCAGAATTACCAAGGCGGCTTCCATGCTAGCTATGTATACTGGCCTCACCAGTCTCTCAACAACTCTAGCACCCCATTCAAAATTATTAGAGGTCCATATGATGTTGTTTATGAAACGCTTTAGGAGTGTAGAGTTATGGATGTGGAATTACATAAGGAAGTTCTCTCCTCTCCTTACTACTCCCTCTTCCAGATCATTCATTATAAGTATTACCTCCCTCAGCTAGTCTACCACCAACCATATCATAAAGCTACATTATACACCTTCAATAACAAGGAAATTTCCTTTGGGAGTTGTGTCACCAGAAGTGCTCGACATTTTGAGTGGAATTGAGATGTGAATAATGAAGGAAATTATTTCAAATTTATAGAGGAGGGAAATTACTATCATATCCACAAGATAATCTATGGGAATATTTTCTTTGTAGAAACTAATGAGCAAGGACACCGACAAATGCCTTGAATTAAATAAACACAACAAGTGATGCACATGAGATTTCTAGATTTCTACTTGAATAGGCTTCAACGTTAGTGTAGAGCCTTTTAATTAAATATTCTCACATGCATATAATCACAAGTGAATATGTAATTAAATGCAAAGGTTGGAAGTTGCAGGTTTTCCACATGTACGAAGAGCCACAAGGATTACATACACACATGTAGCACTGATATATTTACCCACTATACTCAGCTTGATGTGAATGATGTAATGACATTTTAAAAGAGTTATAAATGCTCAAGAATTCACTAGAAATGGTTTTGAATGACAGTTACAAACCATTCCTTTCAAAAGTGACAATTACAAAAATTGAAACATTTTTTAAGAAAGAGAATCTATAAATATGTAATTAAAAGACTCTAGGGGGATCCAAATTTTGGATTTTGATTACATTGTTATGTAATGAAAAATAAAGGATCATTTTAACTCACTCATTCTGAATTTGTTCATTTTCTATGAATATTGTGCTTTTGGATGTAATGTTAATGTTTATGCATAAGTCTTTGGTCTTAAATAAACATGTGGAGTTTCTTTCCTTTGTGAATCAAATGCTTCTTTATGTTCTATTTATTCTCTTTGGAATTGAGTGATGATTTATCTAAGTGACCATTTAATTTTTTTTATATTCTAATCTTTGTGTTGAAGTATAATTAGTAACACTTGTTTCAAGTCTTGTCACATTGGTATCATAGTTATGAACCAATGCTAATTTTCCTTTTTTTCTTTCTAGTTAAAATAATACCCTACAGATTAGCTACATCATTTGAGGGAGTTGTACCTCATTAAAATTTAGAGGAAGATCAACAATGAAATGGTGATCTTTCCAACTATTTGTTGCTCATTTTTCTTTATTTCTAGGTACTATAGAGCCATATTGAGTTAATCTCTAGAAGACAAATTTGTCAACCAACACCACCCACATACTCAACTCATCTCATCACACTTGATCTCAACCGAAAAGATTCATCCATAGTATCTTCAACATATCTCCTAGTATGAACCTTTCTTTGATACCATTTAATGTAATCATGACCAAAGGAATTTATCAAGGAACTCAGTCAAGTAGCCAATATGTACCACAACGAAAGAAAAAAATTCATATAAAAAACTCTATTGATTTCAATCATAAAAATTCATTTTATACCACAATGATATCCACAAACATATCATAATATTAATTTATTTAACTAGGTAGCATTTATAGGAGTACAATTCACACTATCTCCCTTAATCATTTCGGTCAAATATGAAATCTTATTCAAAAGAAATGAAATTATTGTGTTTGCTTGTCTTAAATTGTGTAAATTGCAAAGATAATTTCATAATGGTATTGGAAATGTATTTGACTATACATGATTAACACAAGAAGAATGATTATATTATTTGTTCTTTTAAAAGCACTTGAAAAATAATCTCTTGATAAAGAAAATAAAAAATATATGTTGTGAATTTAAAATATATATATATATATATATATACATGTATGTATATACATGTATGTATATATATATATATATATATATATATATATATATATATATATATATATATATATATACGTATCTATGATGTTGGATTTCAATGATAAGGGTTGGCTTTTATTCATAACTCCAAAAATAGAATGCATAATCGGAGGACAGGGGAGTGGGTGATTTTTGAAAAACAGGAGACAATCTAGCAAAAATCAGAGAGAATATTTGGGAAAAATATAGGCAAAGGAAGAAGGCACGAGCTGGGGGATTTGTTGTTTCCATTTGGAATGAGTCAAAAAGCATCGACCTCATAGACCAAGAGGTAATTCGATGCCTCATTTTGATTTTTCTATCGAAAGTTTGAATGACTCTTCTTGAGAGCTTACTGTGTATCGAGTCTCTTGTTGTTATCTTCTATTTACATATTTGTGGCTTTGGTTTCCTTTTACATTATTTTATTTTTTGATAGCCATGATGGTGGGTGAAAAACCACATGGAATCCTCCACTGTGATATCGACATGCACATGCATGTTCGAACCACAGATTTTAATCGGGCTTTAGCCCATATATTTGACAAATCTGCAATAAGAGAGAACATTGATATGTTCTCTATAAATATAGTACCAATTATGGTGATACCCATCTTGTTTTCTCAGCAGAACGGTATCAACGTTTGAGGCTTCAGTATCAACTTTGTGATGAAAAGCTAAATGATAAGAATCATTCGAGCCCATGACTCGGCTCAGAATGATTCCTTCACCAACACCACTATTATCTAGTAGACAATATATATCGTTCTGTACAAGTTTAGAGAGCCATGCTTACCAGCCTATTTCAATGCATGCAACAAACGAGATAAGTTGTATGAATATAAATGTGTTTGTTGTAATTTACCTTAAGCCGAATGACCAATCACCATTTTGGTAAGGGAAGTGAAACGATACTATCAAACTGGGTTAACTATCTATTGTAAATGTTTCGTAAATGAAATTCTTGTACATTATATTGTTATGTCACAGTAGAATATTGACCATTATAGGCCGAGGGTATATGGAACCCTTGCGGATTATGAATAAATCTTCCTTACTCTTTCAACAACATGTATATATGTATATATATGCACAAATATATGTGTGTGTATACTATGTTGACTATGTGTATGAATCATACAAATTTGAATAGTAGTATACACACTATTTCTTTTCAAATGATGAATCAGTGCCTTGGGTATGAGGCTGACAACTCCATTGGAACATCTAGGGTGAAGGGTATAAGTAAATAGCTCGATTAAAGAAAATTGACCCTTGTATTTTTTCATTTTATAAACATATATGTGTGATTTAAAGATGGAAAGATTCTAGAACATCACAATGTTCTAAATTAAATTATAAATCTAATTAATGATCTGTTAGTCAACCATAGAACCTATTTGTCTGTTTAGAACAAAATGATTACAGGATAATACTATGCCATTTCTAAGCAATTCAAACTGGTGATTGATAGGAATTAATATTGGTTCTCGTAATGTCTCTAAACTTTATTTTTCTATTGAAAGTAAACGACTTGGTATCATTTTAGTTGGAACTCTATTATTTGATAAAATTTTGAACCAATGTTGTATAGATATTCATAGTGTTATTATTGGAATATAGTGGATAAAACTATAAGTTGTGTATCTTTGATTTGGAAATTTGTATGTTGAATGGATTTTATTTTTATTATTCTTGAAGAATGTATACACATATACAACTATGAATAATATACATATATTCACATGCATAAACTCATCATTTATGCATGTACACATACATGTGGTATACCTTCTTATTTCATCTTATTTACTTATTTGAGTATGTTTCTTAACTTCATTTTCAAAGGAAAGAACTATAGAAATGAAACAGTGTTGAAGTGGAAATATGAATCTTAAGGAAAGATAGTTATATGATGAATGATCAAATGGATATACTAGATTTAAATGGACTACTTGCTTGATGAGTGATGTAATAGAATGATACAAAAGTACTAGATATATTGTAGCACACTGGTGTATGATGCTAGTAGATGGTCTAGAAGGGAGGGATACCCCTTTTGTTATGGAAAACTACCTTCTGAAAATGGGTGCCAGAGAGTGTAGATTTTATTTTCCAGATCGAAATTAAGTTTCATTTATGCAACATGAGCTTGGCCAAGCTTTGCAGTCATTATATTCAAAACAAACTATTTATTTATTTATCGTCTCTTTGTCTTCTTTATCTTTTATGGAACTTGCATGTTCTAACAGTAGATAGAAATGCATGTATTTAGGAACACACAAATTCCACCTTGCAAACTGAATCTCTCACTAAGTGTTTTATGCAGGGTCAAGTATTAAATTCGATGGACACAAGAATTTCAAGGAAGCATTGCTTCGTGGTTGGGTAGAAAAACACCTTAACCATGTTCTTTCTCACCAATGGAAGTGAGTTGTCGAAGAGGAAATTACAATGGAATTTATATCTTATTGATGTACTTGTACATATCATTGATGTAATTATTGTATTGACTATGTGGCATTCGATTGCCAATTCAAACTTTGTATATTGGCTATTGACATTTGGAAATGAACATATTCATATTCTATTTTTTATTTATGGACATGAAATTGCTATGTTGGAAAATAACTATGGGATTTATGTCTTAAAATTATATTCGTAATGTCAATTATTAATTTATTTTGGAAATATTAGTTGGATGTTACATCTTTTATTTTTCCACTGGAATTCCTTCCTTTAATCTCTACCAATTTATTAGAAATATTCAATTTCATAGCCTCTTTCTTTATCTTGCAAATACTTCCACCTGGGCAAGTTCAACTATTAAGAAAATAAGTTGAACCACTAGAACTAAACATTCATAAGTTATTATCTCCATCTACCACATGTCAACAAATTATTTGGTGTTCATCTCTATTACTACCTTGTTGAGGTTTCCAACCCTGATGTGAACTTGGAACCTACATCTTTGTCATTGGTTCCTACTTCTTTAGGAACCTTTTATCCTTTGTTGAGGTTTTAGTCAGCACTAGGAAAGTTAGGAGCATTCCTCTTATTAAATATTCCCAACCAATTGGGAACCATTTCATATTAATATTTCTAGAGTGTTTCTTCTAATTTCTTTCATTTCATTGGGGGTTCCTATCCTATTAGGAACCATGATATTTCACCATGAAATGTTTTTCTTCTACTTTCTTTTGTCACAGATTTCCCTTTGGATGAAAATTATGAAACCCATCACCATATTAGAGGTTCATATTCTTTTAGAAAATTATTAAATGAATTTCAACTTTACTTCCTTAATTATTGAGGGTTCACCCTCCTCTAGGAACTATCCAAATTTACCTTTATCTAGGGGTCTGGCCCCATTAGGAACTAAAATAAAATTAAGTGTTAAAGGAATTCATAGGTAATCTAAGAGGGAATTATAACTATCAGGGGTTGTGACACCTTTAGGAACTATTCACCAAGAAACTTATTAGAGGTTCCTACCTCCTTGGGAACTTTAAAAATATTTACCCACTGAAGTCCTTTGTTAGGGATTCCAAGCCCACTAGGAACCTAGAACTAAACACCTCATCAAAGGTTCCTACTCCACTACGAATCATTCAAACCTTTGAATTTTTTTTTGCTTTATCTTATCAAGGGTTCCCACTTAGATGGGAACTAGAAACCTCACAACCCATCAAGGGTTCTCATGGAATTAGGAACTACATGAAGGAACTAATGGATTAATCAAGGCCTTTAGTGAGAACAAGAATCATTGGGAGTTCCTAAAATCTATTGCTCCTTTGACTTGTTCTCGATACAAGTCAAACCTCTAATTCAACATAACTTAACTAGTTTTACTCCATTTTTACCTAATTGGAACCATTGGTACCCATTAATCCCTTTAACAAGATGATGCCTTGAACTTAACCGAATTGAAAATAAATTTTCCTTCTAAAGAAAACCACCAAAAACTAGATAAAAAATAATAAAATTGAATTGAGAATCCTAGAATATTTTTGGATGATGTAGGATGTCCTATGAACCCAAATGCTCCTATATTAGGTTTTCAATGAGATATCAAGAACACAATTGTTAGAAGATTGTGTGATACCACAGGCCCTCAAGTTACATCTTTGGTGGTAAGAACAACCCTATTTAGTGAAGCGACATCCAAAATGTTATAAGAATTTAGAAAAATTGTAAAGGGATCATATGAAGTTGATACAAGAGTATAATAAAATATAATTACTAAGCCTCCTCCCCAAAGAATAAGATTTGAACTTGCAACTACTTAGGTTAGCTCATAAGATATATCCCAACAAGATAGGGATACATTCATGTTAATAATTTCAAATTTGAAGGAGAAACCAAAGAAAAGCAAGGTAGCAGAGCAAGGAAAGAAAAATTTGGTTAATCTAGTCAACAATATTTTGGTCCACAAATTATCCTTTATTTTGTATAATTTAAATGATACATGGGATAACTACAATAATTTGAGAAAATAATATACTAATCATACACAAAATGAAATAAATTTGAAATGCATTATGAGTACATGGATTCCATCTATACCTCTAATAGGAGGTATCTTCAACCATGTAAAATTTATCCAAGTGCCCTTACAAAGCTGTCAATTACACATGAGGTATTAGGGCTGATAAGTGACATATTAACCTTCCAAATCAAGTTGGATATGTACAATTGAAAGAAATTTTGAATTATTTTGAGGCTTTGAAAGAGATTTTGATGCATAAAATGTTGGATGATAATGGTGAAGTAAAATAATTGGATAGTTGGAAGTTAGATCTCGATAATAATTTTCCTACTTTAAGTGCATCAATATTTTCAAGTAATGAGGTGGACTCAATTTATCTAATACTATCTTGGGCAAGTGTTGAAGCTAGAATTAGGTCTTGATAGTTTCATCAAGGAAATCAAAAAAATATTATATGCAAGGTATGTGGTCTACACATATAAAGTTGCAAATCTTTTCAAATATCAATGGCCTACAAAAGAAGTAAACACCTCGTAGTAAGAAAAATATAATGGTTAAAATTGATTTTACCATGTTGTCAAGATTCTCCTAAATGTATTTAGCATAAGGTTGGGTTCACATATTCTCCACTATGGTAACATTAATATTTTTTTTAAATCAAGTTTTTGAAGGGGTTCCCAATTGTTATGAGTTGTTACATCTATTTTATTTCAACAAGGTCAAGGTTGTCAAATGTAAAATATGAAAGTGTTATTTGTTCATAAACTCACATGCTCATTTCACCTTTATAAGGGGAATTGTAATTTATTGTAAGGGGCTTTGAGAAATTATATTTGGGAAAGATGTAAGAGTCATTTGGTCTGTAATACGAAGTAGTTATGTGTCTATACAAATATTTTGAAATAGAATTACTATATTTGATTGAAGTTTTATGAATACATGCTTCAATGAGTCATCATCTTCAATTTATGATGTAACATTTCCTTTGAATATATGTTTAAATATTATTGAGTTCTTCATAAAAATTTCTTGCACCTAAGTTATTTTATTTGATGGTTTTCTATTCAAGGAATATAAATGCTTTCATGAAAATAATGAGGATGTTATATCACAAAGGGATTATTAAGTAGGATCACATTGTAAGCCCTTCATAGGTCACATTATTATAGGTTAATAGTGTTCAATTGACCATAATAATATGTTTGAATGTTGCGATATGAAAATGCATGGCATTGTGACTTGTAACCCTTATTAAGCATTGATATGTCTTTATGCATTCCCTCAACCTTAAAATTACTTTTAAAATGATAAATCCTAAGCCAATATGTAACTTATTTGTAATTATTTGCTAAATTCATATCTATCCTTAAAGATTGCAAGGAATGGATCAATTATGTATGCATTTACACAAATCCTTATTAATTTGTATATAGTCCAATATTTTCTACACACCATTTTATAATTTTATTCTTTGATTGTGTTTGGTGTTATGAAAGAGAATCCACCTAGGTTTTGTAGAGCCTAAAGTACAAAAGAGAACAATTGTTAAATATGTCTCTTGTTTGTTGACCAAAATTTCAATGTATTTGATTATAAGGTATGAAAAATCCTTAGAATTCATTAAAACATAGATTGAGGAACCACCACAATCAACAATACAAATTCTACCAAATATATCCTAATGAGATCCCTCACTTCTCCATCAAATTAGGATAACAAATGAAAATATGTTTAAATATATACTTTACAAACCATAGATGTCTATCTATGAGTATATCCTCCAACTTGAACTTTCAAAGCATAAATTTTATGATTGAGAACAACTCTATCTCTATGCTTGATGTTCTTGTAATGTAGGAGCATCCCAAACGAATAGGCTATCTGCATCAACCAAAATAATTTACCGTTGTTTGTTCCAGTTTTGGGTTGGTTTAATTTATTCTGACCTCTCTCAACTTTAGCAACACTTGGTGTGGTCGGTTTGGCAAGAAGCTAGCTTTCGTCAATTGTCGGTTTCCAACCTCATTGATAGAAAGTCATATTGCAAACATATACTCTAACATAATTGCTTCTTTCAATGATACATTTGTTGAAATCGTGGCATAATGTCAAGAGACACTTTAATGTGGACGTGGTTTGATTTTCATGTAATTGGTAATTCCACTTTTGGAGTCGACTAAGTTTGCATCTTTACGTATAATATAAGCTATGGCGTTACTCAGCAAGAATCATTTGATTATTGGGGTTGTCCATACAGCCACAAGAATGCCATCGATTCATTTTGAAGGATACGAAGTGTTTGGCGCTGGGTAAGAAGTTTAAGCGCTGGGGCAGCAATGTAACATACAAAAATATTGAGGCATGGAAGAATGTGAGGGGACGCCCATTCGAAGGACAATGAACAAATAAGTTTCAGATAAAGTTTTCCAATAGATAAGGGGGGCGTGAGTAGAAGTGGCAGGTAGGGTAGGCTGCGCGTGGAAGAACATGGTGCAAGGGGCTGTGCCATTTGAGACAATAGCTTCTTGAGAAAAAGGAAAAACAAAAGTGCAGGAGATTATACATTTTAAGGAAGAATGCAGTAGTAGTAAGGCGGGGAGAAAATCGCGTCACACAGGAAAAGAATGGCTAGCGCAGAAGGCAGATATTGAAGTGGGGCTGCGTTTGGTATAGACTTTAAATGGAATTATTTAACTGCACAGATTGAAGTGAGGCTGCGCTGTAATGAAGAGAATAGGCAGTTTAGGAAGACAAGGGGCCGGGCCACAATGCCTGAAGGGCAGACGTTGAAGATTTTTGTTTTTTTAAATTTAAAAACATATGAAAGCAGATAGAGAACCCGTAGGGAGGAAAGGAGAGGCTGCCGTGGAAAACAGTGCTGTGCAGAAGGAATTGAGGCTGCCCAGTTGTCATAGGGTGCTGAAAGAGAAAAAAAATCCATCGTTGCCTTGCATATTGAGTGGCTTGTGCAGTAAGGGCCGAGTATACATTCAAACAAAGAATATAATAAAGGAATTCAGAACAGCAAAGGGGCGCATGAGTAAAGGGGTGAGCAGATTAAAAGTTAAAAAAAGACAGATTGATATGGTGCCAAGAAGGAGGATACGCTGCTTTGTAACCACTAAAGTATATGCAATGCACTGGTTGTGTAACTGTGAGAGGTTATGAAGTCTTTTGAAATAAATAATTTGTTGCAGACAATTGTTGTTTGTTGCCAAGATTTGTATTTGATTATATGAGATTGTCATCAGATTTATTTTATTTCAATAAAATCAAACAGAGATTTGTGTTGCAATCTTTGTATTGTTGTGTGAATTTGTGAAGTTCTTGGTACGAGGGAGATTCTCTTGTGTCATCTTGTCATATTTCTTGGTACAAGATATGTAATATATTTTTTACAATAACTTTTAAGAGGAGATATGTGTAAAAATTAAACTCATCATATAGTTATAAGGAAATAAACACAAAAGTAGCATAATAACACATTGATTAATGAACACAAAAGTAACATAATAATACATTGATTAATATGGAAAAAATATTTTTGGGAGAAAGATCTAGACTCCAAAGTAACTCAATATATTATTCAATAATTAAAGGTTACAATAGACTTGCACAGTCTAATTCTTTACAAGAGTATCTCCAACTAGATTTTTGGAGTAATTTTAATAACATAAAAGTACCTACAAAAATCACTATCAAAACCTTCATTTCAAGAACTTAATAAATAAAAGAGGAAATACATGAAAAGATCAAATGGTAATTAGAAAACCATGAGCTAAAACCACTCAAAATGTGGTATCTCGAGATGATTTTGTAAGCTAAAAATATGATGTTCCTTCCACCTATCATTAGAATAAAGGTTGAAACACCTTTCTTAATAATTATGTATAGTGTGAATTAATTTAAATGTTAAATTGATTAAAATATATAGATGTAATTCCAAAAATCAACTTATAAATGATGTAGTGTAATTATATCTATATGTATATCAATGCGAGAAGTAATTATAATATAAATTAATTGAAGCTTATTTCACACACATTGATAATTATTTTATTCAACCCATCCCTATTAAATATATTCAAAAGGAATATATTCATATAGTAAGAATATATATATATATAAGCTTGAATCATAAAAGAATAAACCCAAGAAAATTGGATATATGAAACTACCCCCTCAAACAATATTGAATTATAAATGGTAAGGTGTGTAATGAATGGAAAACTTAAAATCCAACCTCGACATATACTTAAAATAAGGTCCATTATATTTTAAATAAAGTCGTCATCTCATTCATTCATTCATCAAAATACAAGTCGATTACCTACAATGACATAAAAGTTGACAAGATATCTTCATTATAATAAGTCTAAATCTTACAAGTGTCGAAATACACATTTCCAATAATAAAAACAAGGATGATAAAATATCTAGTTTACAAGTTTGAGACTTAGGCATTCAGTTGCCATAAGCTCGTCATTACATACATCATGAATAATAAAGCAGTAAAAGAAGATACAGTTTGTTGATTTTACATCCAAAAGCAAATCTTCAATAAGAAGACAAGAACAAGAATCAGGTGCTTTTTTCGCCCAACCTCGAAGCTTACGCTTCCCCGGAATTTCTTAGTCAATCAAAAAATACTTGACCCTGCACGAATCACTTAGCAAAAAACAATCTATGAGCAAGATGGAATCTGGTGCATGCCTAGTACTACTAGTAAACCACAAGCATTTTCATTTTTCTAATTCATTTAAGAAAGAAGCAAGTTTGGTACTAGAATATGGTAGAGAGTTCAAATAATCCATCTGTTTCAATGGTACAAAAATTACTTGGCCAAGTAAAATGCCATGCATGACAAATAAAAGTAGTTTTGGAAAAGCAAAACTACACTTAACCCATATTCGGCACCCGTCTCGGAAGGTAACTTTCCCAAAAACATCACATGCAGAATTATCTATCATTCATGCATGGTTCAAACAATCAAATATAGTCCTTTGCAATCTTTCCAAAAACATCAAACTGAAAACATCGTTTAAAACACAACAGTATAAAATGAACTTCTTTTCATTGTTCAAATTCACAAAAAGTCATAAAATCAATATTTTAATTGAATAATTTAAATAATCAATAAAGTTTTTAAATGAAGGTGTAACTCCAGTATGTTAAATATTACATATAAAAACAGAAATTAAAAGAGTACACGTTCAATTGTTCATACTCTCATTTAATTTATGTTGTTTTGATATCGTTTTGGTTGTTTTCAAAATAAATCAAATCTTAAGTTAAAACGTTGTATTTCCAGTTTATCCTATTTTCAACATTTAAATAACAATCATTTATCAAGTTAAACTTAACTAATTTAATAGTTTCGGTTTTGACAATTTTTTTTTAAAAAATTAGATTTGCAAGTTTTAATAATTTTGGTTTCTAAAAACTGTGTTAAAATTCGAAGTTAAATTCTACCATTAATTCTCAGTCAACAAGCATTATTTTCTGTCAGCAAAATTAATTCAGCTTATGTTCAAAATCGTTTTAATTTCTAAAAAGATCGTTTCCAAATTTAAAGATATTTTCCCTAAATTCATTTCTCTGTTTTATACATGATTAAAATAAGAATTTCCAAAATTCTCATCAAAATTCACAAAGTTTCTGTTTCAAATGTTTTTGAATCTAAATTTAAAATTTGACATTTGTTTTGAGTTTGTTCCTAAATTTGATCAATATTCATTCCATGATTTTAATTCGAAGACTTTTCTTAAAATCCTTTGTTTCTAAATTTGTCTAAGACTTTGGAAAAATAAACAAAATCTGATTTGTTTACTATGTAAGTAAAATTGCAATAATTGTTTTAAATCTATCTATTTCCTAATTTATTCAATCCATATTTTGTTTATCCCAGAATTTAAGAGCAGAATGAAAGATCTATTTGAAATATTTAAATTAAGAATTCTTACTAGTAATATGTGAATTCTCTGTGTTTTCCCGATATTCTCCTTGCTGCAGAGTAGAGAAAGTGATGGAAGTTCAGCTGCTCTCTCTACTAGTCATGCATCCACGTGTTCTTAGCGTGAGGGATGATAGAAGGGAAGGGAATTAATCCCTTAAGACTCTATATTGCAGCCTTGCTGCCTTGCAGCCTGGAGAAGTGGCTTGGAGGTTGTGTGTGCCTCTCCAAGGCCGCATCTTCTTCCTTGTTTGTTGCGCCCAACACCAAACTACGTGCCTTGCTGCTAATGGCGTGAGGAGTGTAGTGAGTGTGAGGGAAGGTGGAGTGTGGTGCCCACCTCCCTGCAAACTTTACCACCTTGCAATCCTTGGCCGTGCCTCATCCAAGTCCTCCCTGTTCTTGCTGCGTATGGAGGGTGTGCCTTTGTTGTTGCGTACCTTGATGGCTGCATATGTTGATACGTGGAGGGCTCCCTGTTGCGTAGAAGGATGGGGTGTGAGGCCTGGCCGTGTATTCCTTGAGAGCCTTCTTCCCTTGCAGTGTATATTCCTGCCTCTATTTGTAAATCTCTTCTAGTAATTCGTTAATTTTATGTGTATAAATTTTTCGAGTCTCCCATTCCATGTCAAGCAATTTCTCTGTGTATCTCCAATTTCGGATTTCCATATGATATTTTAACTCTTTTCTTGATTCCATGCATTGATCAAAATAAGAATTGAGATCCACAATTTCCTCATTGATCTTCAGTCAACGAATTAAAACTCCAAGTCTTTCAATTTTTGAATGCCATTTGAAGAATTTAGATATTTTATTCCTCAATTTTAACTGAACTTTAAATTTTGAAAGCATAAACAAAGTTCACATGAATTTTTGTTTTCAATTTAATATTTAACTAAGTTTAGATATTAATTCAATTTCATAATATAAAAATCCATTCATTTCACAATTTCATTTTAAAAAGCATTTTAATTTCAAAATCACTTTATTTAATTAAATTTAATCAAATTTCGAAATTAAAATCTATTTCATTTAAATTTCAAAATTTCAAACTTAATATTTCCAAATAATAATAAAATATTCAAACAAGCAATTCATCAATCAAATTAAATTGAATTTTGTCAAATTTGACAAAATCATCATTTAATCACATGCATTTTCATAATTTTTGAGAAATCACATTTTTTCAATTTGCAAGCATGATATACGCATAATATATTAAAATATTCATCTACGTGAGTGTGTGAGATCCCATCTATTCGTAAATGTCAATCGGCTAAACAACTCTACCTAATCGTTGTTTTCACCTTCAATCACGTTCACTTGTTCCTGCGTTCACTTGTACTCGATTTATCATCAGTAATGACAAACCCCGAAATATACCTAAATATAATTCAAATCATTATACTTGCATTTCGATTTCAATTTCATTTCGATTTAACCATCATCTAATAATCATTCAATTTCTATCTAATATCGACATAATAGTTAATGTTTGCATTTAAATAAGTAAATGAAAAATCTATACGTGACAAGGTGAAGTAGAAAAAATATAAATGAATACTAATAAGATATTCAATACTAATTAATGCATTCATGTAGATTAAATGAATTTTACATTACCTTAATCTTCCTCAACACTAATAAATGAATTAGGGTACAAATGGTATGTATAGTCATAATTTTTTAAAATACACTTTTGGAATGGTTAATAATTATTATATATTTTTATTATACATTGTAAATATATATATATATATGTATGTATGTATATGTATATGTATATGTATGCATATTGATATGTACATATGTACACACATATATATACATATATATGTGTACATATATGTGTATATGTATAAGCTTATAGTCGGCAATAGTTGTCATTGTTGTCAACATTGAGGAGTTTGGAAATTGTTGTCTTTGAGGTCAACACTTGATGAAGATTGCTAGTTGTGGTTTTCATTAGTGTCAACATTGATTGTTGGAAGGTTGTTAGTCCTTGGCATTGGTTGTCATTGTTATATTTAGTTTGGACTAATATTGATGATGAAGTTCATGGTTGGATGTCATATCTTATCTAAGAAGAGTTGTTCAAGTTTATAGTTGGATGTCATGCCTTGTTTCATTTCAAAGAAAGTTGTATTGTGCATTATTGTTGTTTGTAGAGTTGATTTCATAATGATATATTCAAATGAGGTTTAGAAGCATCAAGATGAGGATCAAAAGCATTAAGATGAGGATTAGAAGCATGAATGATAGAGAAGAGATTTTATTGATGGTCTAAAACATGTCTTATGCTCTCTCTTGTTGTCCTTGATAATGTGTTGTTGAAAGTGAGTTTTTTGCCTCCACAAAGTGTGAAAAGGTGTTTGGCTCAAGAAGATGCATTGAAGTCTATTTGGGATAATTCTCTGCATTCCTCCATTGTTGGAGATATGGTCTTGTGGTTTGGAATTAAAATTCAGTGTTTTTGGATGTTGCACTCCTATTTTTTTAAGTTACTAGTGTTGTTGAGGAGAATTTAATGAGTTGTAGAAGTTTGGTAGTGTTGTTGGTTGTCTAGACCGGTCTAGGAAATGCTCCATATTTATTTGTATTGATGTCTCTACTCCTTCATTTTGGTGAATGTGTTCTCAACATCTGTGCAGTGTCTCAGTTCCAACTTCATATGTTGAAGTGATCTGCAAGTTGATCTATCAATGCTATATCATTTGATTAAATGTTTTATACTTCTTAAATGAATTATCTTGTTCTTGTTTGATTTACGATGGCTATTGACAGAATGACAGTATGAAATAAATTTTTGAAAGTGGTGTTGTATGTTCTTGAAATATCCCCATGTGATCTTCATGTTGCTAATTGACTGATTGGGTGTTGCATTGTGTCTTGTGTTGGCTTTTTGGGTTATTTTGTAGAAATCTAGCCAACAAGGCTTGTTCCTTTGCTTGTGTCATGTGATTGGGAGTCCATCCCAATAATTGAAGATGTGTTAAGTTAGATTAAGGTCCTCATCTATCTTTGTTAGAACCACCTTGAGTAAATTTAATTGAAAGAATGTTTTTGGGCCAATTAAATTTATGTGCTTCATGTTTCATCTACACATTTCCTTTGATGTTGACTTAGATTAATTGTGCACTAGCATGTGAATTGTTTCGAATCACATTGAAAAAAGCTAAGATTGGTTTTGGTCCTCTTTATCTTCTAGATAGGACCACATTATGTTTTGGTGGCCAACTAGTTGAATTCATTATTTATCTTTTTCTTGGCGAACCTAATTGAAGTTTTGAAGTTTTGTGATGGATATAAATGCAAGATCATTTTGGATGCAACAAGATGGATAAGTGTGTACAAGTGTGAAGAAGTGTGTGTTAATTTTATTGAATATCCAATAGAGATAGTGCTAAAGTGTGTGAAAGGAAAGATCAATTGTGCTTTAATGCCTCAGTCAACATAGTGAATTATTAATAAATATTATAATCTTAGAAAAAAATTGTATCTTACTTTGAGATAGTGAATCTCATCAGGTCCTTTGTATCTTTCTCTTGAAGTTGTCTTGACTTCAGTTCTGTAAGTCCTTTTGTATCTTGCTCTAAGATAGTGGGCCTTCTTGCAAGTCTTTTTGGTAGTGAGCCTTTATATTGTGAGTTATCTCTCACCATTTTTTTTCCCTCATTGGGTTTTCCATGTAAATATGGTGTTCTCCTTATGTATGTGCATGTTCTCAATTTCTTTCTCATTGTTGCTAATATAGTTAGAAGTAGAATTGGTCTTGTAGTTGGGATTAAAATTCAGTGTTATGTGGATGTTGCACTCCTATTTTTTCAGATTACCAATGTTGTTGAGGATATTTTTGTGAATTACAAAATTTTGGTAGTGTTGTTGGTTGTCTAGACTGGTATGAGAAATGCTCCACATTTCCCTACATTGATGTCTTTGCTCTTATGATTTGGTGAATATTCTCTCAATGTTTGTGCAATGTCTTAGTTCTAATTTCATATGTTGAAGTGATTTGAAATTTGATTTGTTGATGCTATATCATTAGGTTATATGTTTTGTGCTTCCTGAATGAAGTACCTTGTTCTTGTTTGATCTACAGTGGTAGTTGATGGCATGCTAATATGAAAGAAGTATTTGAAAGTGTTGTTGGATGTTCATGGAATATCCCCATGTGATCTGCATGTTGATAATTGGTCGCTTGGGTGCTTTGTGTCTTATGTTTTCGTTTTGGGTTATTTGTAGATATCTAGCCAACAAGGCTTGTTCCTTTTCTTATGTCATGTGATTGGGAGTTTTCACTAGCAACTGAGTATGTGTTAAGTTATATTTGGGTCCTAACCTATCTTGGTTAGAACTATCTTGAGTAAATTTAATTGAAATAATGTTTTTGGGTTGACTGATTATGCACTTTATATTTCATCTAAATTTTTTCGTTGGATGTCAACTTAGATTAATGTGCGCTAGCGTGTGAATTATTTTGGATCATTTTGGAAGAAGTGCTAAGTTTGGTTTTCGTCCTCTTTATCTTCTAGATGTGACCACATTATGTTTTGGTGGCCAACTAGTTGACTTCATTATTTATTCTTTTCCTAGCTGGCCTAATTGAAGTTTTGAAGTGTTGTGGTGGATATAAATGCAAGATCATTTTGGATGCAACAAGATGGAGAAGTGTACATGTGCAAAGAAGTGTGTGTGTGAATTGTATTGAATATCCCACAAAGATGGTGCTAAAGTATGTGAAAGGAAAGATCAATTGTGATTTAATGCCCCAATTAGCAGAGTAAATTGTTGAAAAATATTGTAAGATCTTATAAAATTTCTATATCCTACTCTAAGATAGTGAATCTCATCAATTCCTCTATATCTTTCTCCCAAAGTTGTGTTGACTTTAGTTTTGCAAGTCATTTTGTATCTTTCTCTAAGGTAGTGAGCCTTCTTGTAAGTCTTTTTGGTAGTGAGCCTTTATATTGTGAGTTATCTCTCACCAAGGTTTTCCCCTCATTGGGTTTTCCACATAAATCTAGTGTTCTCCTTGTGTATGTGTGTGTTCTCAATTTCTTTCTCACTACTGCCGATATGGTTAGAAGTAGAATTGCTATATCTTTCATTGCGTAAGGATTGCTAAAGTTTCCAAGGATTCAAAATACTATATCCTTCTTTGTTACTGTTATGTTTAAAGGTTTTGATCTAATAAAGAATGTTGTATTGTGTTGAAAGAGTTAAGTTTCGAAAGGGATTAAGTTTTTTATAAGACCGATTCACCACCCCTCTTAGTCTCTAAAAGTGTTCAACACATATATGTATGTGTGTGTATATAATTTTGAAGGATGTATAAAATGAATCATATGATTATATTTAAATTAAACCATGATATAATATATAACTCATGGTTTAAATATAATAAAATATATCATCATAGAATTGATAATGTGTCTATGTTATACGAGTTTAAGGTGAAATATTTTGAGGATAAATGTAGTTATGTAAATAGTATGTACTTAAATATTTATGTTGAATACACTAGCATTACATCAAATAATCACAATTCCAATTTTTATTACAATAGATTTCATAACACAATTATGGTTATAGTACCATAGAAAAATAAAATTATGACAAAAGATGATTTGTGGAGACTATATGAGAATAATGATTGATTGTT
This sequence comes from Sequoiadendron giganteum, assembly GCA_007115665.2. Classification (NCBI taxonomy): domain Eukaryota; kingdom Viridiplantae; phylum Streptophyta; class Pinopsida; order Cupressales; family Cupressaceae; genus Sequoiadendron; species Sequoiadendron giganteum. The sequence goes on along the minus strand of CM021102.1, from coordinate 13,075,277 downwards.
GAAGTGTACTATAACTTAATTTCTAAATATTTATTACTAAAGTGGTTAGATCTTATGATGTGTCAATGCACAACAATTTAAGCATGGATTTTGAATTTAATATTCTAGCTACTACTTATGTGACATTGTATCTCTCTCTCTCTCTATGAAATATAATAGAAATGGCATGGATTTGAATTTAATATTCTAACTACTTATGTGACAACACATCTCTTTCTCTCTTTAGTGGATCCCACATTGATTATATAATTATAACTATTTACCTCATTAATTTTCTTCATGTCTTGATTGAATCAATAATATGAATTATTGAAAGTAGATTTTTATTGGTAAAAATATTATTAGCCAAAATTTAAAAGAGAAAATTAGAATTAAACATTAGGGAATAAAAATAAAATGTACTCTCCATTAGAATCAAATTTTTACGTTGGCGCAAGGGCTTAAATCGATTGGATAAAGCATCTTGTTGGAGGCAAGAGGTCATGAATTCCACTCTCTCCCTCATCCCCGTGGTACCAAAGGGTGTTTCATGCCAACATCACCAGTCACGTGATTTTTTTTACAGACATATTATAGTTTGCAGGGGGGCTACCCAATTCCTGTAATTTAAAAAAAAAGAGTCAAATTTATAAATTACAAAATAAATATTTTGTAAGGCTTACTAAAGGGCGACCTATATACCATAGATACACATTGTAGGCTCTCTTGATTAAAAAAAAAAAAGGAAATTACTAACAACTTCATTTGTCATTTATGAGCATTCAAATCCTTATACAAGAATATGATCACAAACATCTCTACAAGAAAACAATTTATAAGGTACAAAGGTCAATAAGGACTTTACCATAATTCATGAGGTCTTTAAAGCCTATGTAATTTGACTTTGACCACAATTTAATTTTTAATGATATACTCTATCTAAATAATACATATAATTATATATAAGTTAAACTATATAATAATATATAACTTGTGATTTGAATATAATGAATTAAATAAAATATAGCATCATAAATTGATAATACGTTTAAATTACATGAGTACAAAGTGAAATTTTTTTGAGGAAGCATGTAGTTACGTAATTGGCATAGACAAATGTACCGCTAGCAATTCACCGCCAACAATTCACCACAAAAAAAATCACCACCATGACAAGTTCACCACAAGTAAAATTCACCACTAGCAATTCATCATTGCAAAAAATTAATCAAATTAATTTTAATGCCGTTAATTTCCCATGGCAGTGAATTGTTGGTGGTGAATTTTATTTGAGGTGAATTTGTCATGGCGGTGAATATTTTCCTATAGCCTTATGTAACTAGTATGTACTTAGTTATTTGTGTTGAATATACTAGTATTATGTTAAATGTCATAATTCCAATGTCTTTTGTGATGTATCAATGAGAGTTATCGTATTTTATTACCATAGATTAAATAATAACATAGTTATCCTTAAAATATTACAGAAAGATTAAAATTATGACAAAATAAATTGTGGAACCTATATGAGAACAACGATTGATTGTTATGATGTATGATGATTTAATTCCTACATGTTTATTAGTAAAGTGGTTAAATGTTATGATGTGCCAATGTATCATAATGTAAGCATGTATTTTGAATTTAATATTCTAACTACTATTATGTGACAACACATATTTTTACCTCTCCATCTCTCAAACACATCTCTTTATCTTTCCATGTCTCTCTTAATAAGATTATACATGAAAATGACATGAAATTGAATTTAATATTCTAACTACTACTTATGTGACAACACATCTCTCTCTACAGGTACCAACATTGATTATACAATTGCAACTATTTACCTCATTACTTTTCTTAGCACTTCTTTCTCTGGGATCTAACATTGATTATATAATTGTAACTATTTTCCTCATTACTTTTTTTCATTGTTTTGATTGAATCAACGACATGAATAAAAAAATTGAAAATAATATTGTGTTGGTAAAAATATTATAGTCACATTCTCAAAGAATAATGCTCAACATTAAAATTAAATATTAGAAAATAAAAAATTGAAATGTTCTTCTCTATTAGAATCAAATTTGAACACACATATCATACCAATTTGTGTAAGGCTTACCTGTAGGATGAACTATTTACCATGCATAAGCCCTGCAAACTTTTCTGATATAAAAAGGAAATTAGAAACAAAACTCCATTTGCCATTTATGAGCATTAACATCCCTCTGCAAGAGTATGATCACGAACATCTCTCTGCAAGAATATAATTAGAAAGGTACGAAGATCAATGAGGACTGAACCACAATTCATGAGGTCTTTAAAGCCTATGTAATTTGACTTTGACCACTACAATTTTTAATGATAGAATCCATCTAAACAGTTAATGGGTCTATCTTTGTCACTGCTGCAGAAAGGACTTCCACAAAGCCCTTAGTTGTGCCATTGATTTCTAGTCCACCACCCCTGCTGTCCTCTACAAAACCGTAACACACTAACTAAATGATACCCGACAGCATACAAACAAATGCGAAACAATTAGCATTTAATTTCCCCTCTCTTCGGCTCTCATTTTTACCCCAATATTTTTTAAGTGAAAAGCTTGTTCTTTGTAGTCTGGGTGTATGGATTTGATGGCCATGTGACTGTCTTTCGGTTTTCTAACTGTAAAATACAGTGAATACTATTCGGGAGGCCGACCGTCAAAATTTGATCGCTAAAAGGAATTGAGGAGTTCCGCAAAAGCTTTTGCTGGCCTTTTTCGATTTTTTTTACCGTAAAGGGACTCAAATAAGTGGGCAATATAAGGTACAGATTCATTCCAAAGAGGTTGGATTGAATGCAGTGTCCCGTACAGAAGTTATTTAGGGGATAGTTTCGAGGTATCTATAGTGATTACAAAGGTACTAGATCGGTCAAAGGAAAGTCAGGACTGACAGACTGTTTAAAACGTAAGATGACATCTTCTTTATTATTGACACGTTCAAAAAATTAATGCACGCTTTCTTCACTCTAACTTTATTGGACCTTTTAGTCTTCAGTCAAAACGACGTCCGTGATTAAGATAGCTTCTCCTACCCTTCTTTTAATTTTGCATCCACTTGTAATGTTAGTGTGGAAGACGATGGAGCAGACATTCCCCTACAAAATGTACTGGGCAGTGGGCTCCCAATTGTCAATGTTATATATGTCGCATTTAACTTTTGGAGTTAAAAGTTAGCATTTATAGCTGAAAGGCTCGCGGGTTGCGAGTCGCGGCGATCAAGTTGCTGAGAATTTTACTCGGCGGTAAAAGTTAGTTTTGAGAGGGAAAAGTATTGATTTGTGGATAAGAATTTTGTGTGGTAGTGGTTGTGCCTTACACTTGATTGGGCCGACATCATCGTATAAATTTGTCTATAACGGTGAAAAGGAGGTGGTTTTAAGTTCTGAAAGGAACCCTACGTCTAAAAATGGCGGTTCTGTTAGGTTTCTATAACAGGACGCCGACTGACTGTGTATGTCACGGGTATTCCTTGACCGTTACATTCACAAGCCTTGCAATTTCTGAATATTCGTGCTGACTTACAGAGTGAAAGATCCTGTGCGTTTTGGTTTATTCTAAATTGTCTGGTAAACTGATGCCTGCGCCAAGGGTACGAGCAACTCACTCTCTTCTTTATCGGCTTATTTATGACGGACCAAAAAGCTATGTAGATCTTTTGACGAACCAAACCTCCATTCGAATCTGCACCACACCATGCGCCAGTCGCAGTTGGACAGATGGGGCCCACTGACTTGGAATGCTGCTTTCTTCGGTACCGGACTAATAAAAACTTTCTGACTGAGTTATCGCATTTGATTCAACTTTTTCAACCTATATATATACACGACAGAATATATGATTGTCCAAATCTCAGTGAGAAAAATCCAGGGATTTCTGTTTTCCTGTTTTTGTCTTTAATTGTTTTGAAGGGGTCCGGATTGGGGGTGAGTTACAGGTTTTATAATGTTTTTCCAAGGAATAAATTCTCCCAAGGCAGATGAGAGCTCCAAGCATAACCAGGATGTGGTTATGCCGGGATTCAGGTTTCATCCCACGGAGGAAGAACTGGTGGAGTTTTACCTTCGCAGAAAGGTGGAAGGAAAGCATTTCAATATCGAACTTATCACTTTCGTCGACCTCTATCGCTACGATCCATGGGAACTTCCAGGTTTTTTCCACAAGTGAATTGTGAGATGAGACTAAATGATTGTTAACATTTATAGGCCAAATTGCTTTCAAGTGGGTGTCCATAATTTTAAAATGTTTTATTAGGGTTTTAAATTGAAAATAAATCCAGGGCTTTCTCTGATTTGAGATTCTATTCTGTAAATTAAGATGGGAAGTATTTGTACTATGGCAATTTTAAGAAGGAAAATGCATAAGTCCACCCTTATAATAGTTTCAATTAGATCATAACTATAACCAGGAAAGTTGGAATGAGGAAAACAGTATCAGATCTCTTTCGTAGATGTTCCCAAAAATTTCCGATGGCTCCAAATCATCGTCCTAGCTCGACGATCTTAAGTTTTATGTGTGGTGGTAATTCGTATATGTTCTGATCATGTTTTTGGTTTTGGCTTTGATAGGTTTGGCTGCAATTGGAGAAAAAGAGTGGTTCTTTTACGTGCCGCGAGACAGAAAGTACAGAAATGGAGATAGGCCGAACAGAGTGACAGCATCAGGGTATTGGAAGGCCACGGGAGCAGACCGAATGATCCGCGACGACAACAATTGTTGCATCGGTTTGAAGAAGACTCTTGTATTTTACAGAGGCAAAGCACCAAAGGGTAAACGGACCAGCTGGATTATGAACGAATACCGCCTACCGCAGCTTGAAACCCAAAGAGCTCACAAGGTATGTAACCTCTCCGTTGATAAAAACATGTTTGAATTTTACAAATAGGTCTTACTTACACTTGTCTAACCCTAATAAAAAAATTTACAGCAGAACGAACTGTCACTTTGCCGTGTATACAAGAAAGCGGGAACAGGCGAAGGCCGTCTTGAACCCAAGGAATCCCACAACCTACCCGTAAAAGTAAATGAAAATGGCGATTTTTCCTTAGCGGCAATCACAGACTCATTTAACAGGCGCCCTTGTCAAGGCAATTCAAGTGAATTTGTTAAGCCACAAGAGTTGCCAGTGGCTCTAGCAAATCATGACTACGGTGACAGAGAAATGAAGTGCAAGTTAACTGTGGACGAAAGATTTGCAGGTCAGATGGAATTTGCAGATGCAGAGTTGGAGAACATGCAGGCACGTATTGCGAGCGAAAGCACGTGGAGTCGGCCGATGGGCGAAGACGTTCAGCTGTGTTTGTATCCGAGAGCTCCGCCTTCCACGCTGGAAGATCTCTATAATCCGTGCACACCGCAACTTCTTGTTGCCTACAACGCCGGCTTGCCGACATGCTCCGACAAATTGTGGGAGTGGAACCCTGTAAGAAACAATGGCGCACCCTGTTGATTATTTCCCAATCTCACACAAATTTCTCTTTCCATGGCAGCTTCGTCGAAGATTTTTAACTATACACAACCTAATTTGATCGCAATATATATTGCCAAATTTCTGTAGCTGTTTGATTAAATTGGATTAATAATGTTGCACTTCTAGGAGAACTTGTTTATTCATATCACAATTGCCGACTGTCCATAGGCAAAAGCAATCTTTTCTTCTTATTTTTTCTTTTCTGTAAAGATCAATATGTTCAAGACTGTATTAGTGATCAAGATTGTAGTTATCTGTGCTTATTTTCTCATTTTTCATCTTATACAATATAATGATTTCCGATATTTCCGAAGGTATAGCGTAAAAGTCCAAGGAAACTAGAGTGGCCTGTGAGAGAAATTTCATGTGCAAGAATCCAATGATTAGGTCTTCAACGCGTGCAAGATCGTCCTGCCACGGTATATAGATATGTACAAGGGCTTGAAGGATACAATACAATTTAACACACGCGTTAGGAAGGCAAAACTCGATAGTCTCTGTAAAGAATGGAAAGAATATCTGCGCTAGATTTCTCTTCCTAAAAGCCTTACCAAGCATAGGCTTCTTTCACTGATGTGATGTGGTGACTTAAAAGGTCATATTAAAGAAAGTATAGGATTCAATCTATGTGGAGTATTGTTTAAAATATTTTTGGATTCGTTTCTGTAATATATATATTTTTCTTAATGAAAGTTGAAGTCTTGGAACACAGTGATTTATCATCAGGATATAGTAGTAAGTTTAAGGAGAAAAATGGATTGATGCAGATCAAAAATCAATAAATCTATTTTCTCTTTAAGCTCACTGTTATCATCTTGATGATGGATCACAAAAAGATTGATATAAAAAAAATATATTGTACAATCAAATCCAAAAATCTTTTCAACAATAAAATATATGATTTCTATTCAGATCAGTTTATTTTTTATTTTTTATTTTTTATTTTTTGATCGCTGACGACGAGTTTAGCAGTGTGATTTAAAACATCGAAACCTCTAGTTGCATTTGTCAATGAATTTTGGGGTAATTATATATGAAGATTCTCGATTCAAGAGTGTAATGGCCTGTTGTATTACAGCTACCTCCTAATTTCTAAATCCAATACGTTCGGACACAATTCTTGCCCTAAAAAATGCAGTTGTGCCCACAAAATCTAACACCATTGCTACCGTCAAACCTAGCATGTCAAAAATTTATGACTATTCTTAACAATCAAATTCAGTTTTCAACATACTATTACGTAAATACGTCTCATTCTGCCCTACGTTAGAGTCACTGAGAAGAATTATTGTGGGAAATCCTTGACAATAGGAGGGAATGTACTTGGAAATACTGAAAAGATTTTTAGAGCGATCTGGAAAAGAAATGTTGCGTCAGTTGCACGTTAGCGGAGACTCAACTATTGCATTTAATGTCGAAGTGTAGCTAGAATCCAATAACTTGAGTGGATTACGAGCTTAGGATGTGTGCTTCCATTGCACCTGCGCCCTTCAGTTTCAAAGATTTTTTGAATAGCTTCAAATATTTTAACTGTGATCGATTAACTGTTTTCAAGCTGAAAGGTCCTCAAGCATTTCTCAGGACGCTAACGGGAAAGCATGAAACAAATCCTCTTGATTTGGCAATTACAATCTTACCCATCTGTAGCACGCAATAAACATTTTGCTTTGTTTCCCCAGGCTTTTGTAAAGTATATAATGCTAGTTCTCAGAAACTGCAAATATAGATCATGACGATAAGCTTCTAAGTACAAGTTCGAAAATTTAAAGTGTAGACTAAACTAAAGCGTGTTGAAATTTGGGTTTGTCCAGTCGAAGAAAAGCCATGCAGCAATTTTACATATCTTCTTCCAAACTTTGGCATTAGCAACTACGTTCATGGCAGTAGGACAGAAATAACAAGATTGTTACCACGAAAATGGAGTATCCCTCGGCCCTCGAGTAGTTGAAACTACTTAATTCAATGATTTAGAACGAGTTTGCCGTAATTGTATTGTTCTTAATTCCAGTTTTCCTAGTGCTTATTATCCTTGCAGTTATTGTCCCCACTTTACTGTGATTCAATTTTAAGGACTTCTTTCCCACTGACAGAAGCTCTTAATAACCCTACCAAAATTTCTTTCTTCTTTTAGCACTTCTTTTGAATCATGAAGATGTACTATCCAGTATATAAAAACTGTGAAGACAATTTAATATATATTAGCATTTTTATTTTCTAATCCAATGTTTTATTGAAGATTAAGATTGAGAATATTTTTCAATCATAATTATAGAAAAAAAATATCAATATTTCAAATTATATTATGTAATTTATTTTCAGTTACTTTTTTTTCTATGTCTGATTTTATCATCTATTTAGTCAGCAAAGTTTGTAATTTATTATAATTTTTTCCTACTATCTATTTATCAAGCAATGCTTCAATATATATATTTTTTTCCTCATTCAATGATAGATAATAGAACCTGATCCAAAATATTGATGACAAATATCTACAAAATTATTACAAAAATACTCACAAAAACTAAAATCTTTTTCTTTGATAGAGTATGAAACTATATTTTTTAGTATAAAGAAAAAAAATCAATATAAATTATCTTGTTCAATTTTTCCACTTTTTATTGACCACCAAATTTATCAATATATTTTTTATCTTAAATGTAATTAAATTTTAAATTTTATTTAGATAATTTTTTGATTGTGATAATATTTATTTTGTAATCATTACATTTCTCCTTTTAATCTATTTTAATAATTAAAATTAGATCCTCTTCCATCCAAAAAATTTCAAAGAACCATTATTTTTGCCTTGCTATTTATATCATGCTCTAAATTAATAAAATTAATAAAATTTTGTATTCAATAATTTTTTCTTACAACCAATGGATTTTAACTAAATCTATAAATAGCTAACCTACTCTTATAAAATCTACTAATTAATATCTTAATCAATATTTATATTTATAAAATTTCATAATATTTATTTAATCAATCATTTTAATTAAGATTCTAAGTACTAATTAATTTTCATATTATAAGATTTACATTTTTATATTATTTACATCAATTTTTTCATCATTCAAAATTGAAATTTATTTATCTAGATATATCTAAACTAAACAATCATGAAAAACCTTCCCCTAACATCTCATTTCATCTTACATTTACATTGTAGATAGTTAATTCATCTTTGAAAATTTATTGAATAAAGGTATCTTATAAGGGAAAAATAATAATTTAAACTGTTAATAAAAATTAAATTATCTTAGGACAGTGGACCTAGTTCGATTGATTAAAGCATGGAGTTGCAACCAAAAGATTATATTTGAAATTCATATTTATTTTACTAAAATTTATTATTCCTTCCTTTCACATTATTTAAAATTGTCTTTCATATATCTTCTTTAAATCTTCCTTTATTTTTTTATTCCAAATAATTTGAAAGAAGTAAACTTGCAAAATATTAAAAAAGAAAATTAATCTCTTATAAAAAAATTAAAATATTCTATTTTTATTAATTTTTATCTTTTTGTAAAATAAAATGTTTTTAATCTTATTTTTATTTTATTTTAAATAAAAAATTCTAGAAATAAATAAATGATTATAAAGTAGAAATGTGTTATAAGAACCTGGAAATTAATGGAGATCAAATAAAAAACACAAGTGAACAATGCAAATCATGTATTTAGTTGATTCAAAATACAATGATAAGAAAGTCTTACATATATAGACAAGGAAGAGGCAATCCACCTATCATGTGGATTGACAAGTACCACATGATGTGATGCAAATAAGAAGATAAGTGTTCTATAGGTGTCAACATTTGGATCACTTGGAGTGTGCAAACAAACAACCTGTTTGACCAAGTCATCAACCTTGGTGACAAGTGTTGAGTGACCTTTGAGATGAGATGGAAAGTCTTCCAACCTCAAAAGGTATCCACATGAGGTTTTTCAAACAACTTGATAACCTCTAGAGGTTGAAAGGTTGTGCATTTAGTTAGACAAGATGTTGTCTAACCTCATCAACCTAAGTACACTTAAGCTATAGTGAATAAATAAATTATTCACTATAACATGTGTATCTGATTTTATCTTTGTTATAAATATTCTATTCCAATATTATATTTGTATTATTTACATTTAAATTGATATAATTTTGAAGTATATTTTACAACACCCTACCTTAGCATTTAATGGTTTAGATCAAATTTCATTTGTCACCATTACTACATCCTAGACTAGATTATATTTGTGGATCGATTCTTCCACATAGACATCTTTGAGATCCTACCCTCTTAATTCATTTTTTATATTTTAAACTGGTCTTTCTAAATATTTTGATTATTACTTATCATGTTACACACCAAATATCTTGAATTGAAAACTTAAGATCTTGTATTTAGATATGAGTCCTAAGATATTAGTGATCATGAATTAATCATTAATAATTTAAGAATATTTGAAAATTATTAAGGAATATAGTACAAATAATTTAACAAAAATGTTATTTGTATTTATACATCAACATCAAAATTCATAGATGTTACACTAGGTACTTGTATTTTATCTTATGTATCTTCAATCTTGTCACATTAACATGCACAATCAAACAATCACTAGAAAATTCAAACTTATTTGATTATGTCACAACAAACCCCTAAAGATACTTTTAAACATAATTGCATTTTAATAACAAATACATGTAGATAAAATAAATCATAAAGAAAACTTGGATAGAAAATAAATGCATGTGAAACAAAAGCATATAGAAAGTTAACCATAAACATAACCTAATTTGAAATAAGCATAGATCCCTAATGCTATTTTTTTTATAATCTAATATGCACACATAAAATTCTAAAATATTGCTTTTAATAATCAAATGTGATATAAAAAAACTCATATTCTCCAACCCTATAGATAATTAAGCACATTTTATAGTGTTATGGAATTCTTTGAGTTTACAAGAATGATGGTTAAAAAAGAATGTGCGACTAGAAAATAAAGAAATATTGTGAGATGCCATAGTAAAGTGCAATTTATTTGTTGGGATTTTAAATTAATTTCACATAATGATTTTGTTTTTTAATAGTTTAAAGTAAATTACTTCATAAAATTTAATATATATTACATAATATATATGTGATCTATAAATCACTTAAATTTTTTTAAATTTTATATTAATTATTGGGATTATTGGTATTAACATTTACTTTTTCAATTTAAGTTTTAAAAATTGTATATTTATATTTATTTTATTTTATTTTAAGTTTATTTTGATATAATGGTTTAATATGATTAAATATTGTTAAATGATGTAATATTGCATGAAGTTGGGTTCAATCTTTAATCCTTCACTAATTTTCATTTATATACATTATCATGCATTTAATTTTAATCAACAATTCACACATATCTCCATGTATCTAAAATTTATCATGCATCTTATTGATCATCATGTCTAGAAATTCATTCCCCTCTTAGATTTCATTATTTACTTATCTTAGGCTAGTATCATAAGTTTGAGTATGACCCACATAATTAAACTCTAGGTCTTTAAATCAAACATTTGTCAACTTTGTCTTATTTCTTTCTCACTAGAAGTTGACTTACTACATATTTCACATGAACTATTTTATATGTAACTATGTATTTAAATACAATCAATATGCATTCATTTATTGTTGAATATCAAGGACATATCATTCATATTTCAAGAAGAATTAATTGTAGGAATATTTCAATTTGAAGTGTTGGCACTCAAAAATTCACAAGTTAACAATCCTAAAGAAAGGACCTCAAGATCTAGACTTGGGGATAAATTATATCCATGATTATAAAATAAACATATGATCATAATATAGATAATCAAAGGTCAAGTTATAAGAGATGGCTTCTTTTCATCACTTCAAGATCTATAGGACCTGGGAGGGTGCTCCTTAATATTGTGACATGACAATTAAAGAGAAACAGAATCAATATAATTAATCCCTCAATGGTCATATCCCATGTGCATGACTCCTCTAAGACTTGTCAATAAATATTGACTACAAATAACTTATTGACTATAAGTTTGAGGAATACCCCTTAATTAGATTATATAAGTATGTATTCAACCAATGGTTTATAAAAAATTTATCTTCTTAAATGTGTAAGCAACCTAACATTGTACTACATATTTGAATACACTTTAAATGTGTAGTACATAATCCTATAAAAATAACTTCATATATTAGCTCTCATTGGATTTGTTTAAGATAAAATAATATATATGCAAACTAGCGGGATAACTAGAACTACCAAATGGTGTAAGGGAAAGTATGCATATAATTAATTTTAAGTTTTGTGGGAGAATGAATAGTTAGAGATTAGTGCATTGATCATTTTAGGTGATAGATTCAATCTTCATATTTTAAACATATGTATGATAAAAAAATGTCATGCCTACCAACATGATATGGTTCAAGGATAATAAGATAATTAGGCATGTATTCAAATTTCTACAATATTAGCTATATATAAGCTCAAATATAATATTAAATTTACCATAAGAATCAAGGATTAAGTATACTTAAATAATATAAGAGCTTAAATATACATTCTATGTATTATGGTGAAAAATCCCTAAGTAATCTCTAAGGAAAATTTTACAATCTATAATAAGACAAACTAATCACCTATAACAACCGTTATATCAAATTTCACACCAATAAAAATAATTAATATTTTGAAATACATAGTAGGTTCATAGAAACACTTGAATTAATGAGAATCCATGCATTAAAATATCTTCCTAATTTTTTTTAGAATATACCAATACTTAAAAAATAAAATTAAACTATAAAATTTGACACATTAGACTTTTCTAAGAATAGAGGACACAATAAAAAAATGATTATCCTTCATTTCATCAAATGAAGTCACATATATAGTCCTCTAAAATAATCTTATAATTCACTAAGATCGTGACACTTGCACCAATCTTGTAACTCTATAAATTAAATCACTAAAATTGAATTATGCTAAGAACAAAGGACACACATCAAAACCTAATTTAATATTAATTTATCTAGCCTTAATTTTATTAAATGAATTTACATTTATAATCCACTAATGAAACCTTAGAACTCACTAAGATGATGACACTTGTACTAGTCTTGTATGTTTGACATTCAAATCTCAACTTACTACAACAACCACCATATTCTAGCTTTAAATGTATTGAAAGAAAAATGGTCTACACAACCAACATAATCAAAGGCTTGAATAGGTAGAGAACTATCTTTATCACATGAAGACTATATTGTTGGTATTGTAAAATATATTTTAATACAAGAGGGCCTCCTATATTTTTAGAAGAGAAATCCCCTTTAGATTTATAATCAATTATATTTAAAATAAATTTGAATCTTGATTACATTAACCCATAACACTATATTAGATTTAACTATAGAGTATTTAAGAATATGGTGAATTACTTTAGATTCATATTAATATGAAGGAATAGCATCAAAATTTGTACAATATTTATAAATTTCAACCACCTTCAATTTGCAAGGCATGACAAGTGAGACTATATATTCTTTTATGTGAATCATCTTAACACTACTGTGATAAGGTGAATTCCTACTCTAAAAGTGGAAAACAACAAAATAAAATGAAATAAAGGAAAACACAAGACACCTCAAGATTATCCTAGTTAAATCTAAATAAAATAAAACAAAAGCAAGTTAGTTTTACCTTGTCTAGATTGGTGCTTTGGTTGGCCCTTTTGATACTGATTTGTGTGCTCCTTTGCTTGATAAAATGACTAAAACCTATATGCAAATGATGGGGATTTTGATGGTGAATGAAATGGTGGTGTTGGCTGATGGATTGGATGCAATATGGAAGCTAAAAGGTGTTGCAACAATGGTGGCTTGAAGGCTTGAGTGCAAGAGCTCTAAAGTTGACTAAGTGTTGTGTGTTAGAAAATGAAGCAGATTTCATTGCTTTTAGGAAAAGTGCCTCCAAAAGAATGGAGGGCTAGTATTAAATCTAGGGGAAAAGATCAAGGGTTGAGATGTCTTGTGACATCTCAACTCATAGGATAGTGGCATGTGGAGGGGGATGTGGAAAAGAGACGGTGAAGTGGAAATGATGTGGAAAAGAGATGGTGAAGTGGAAATGATGTGGAAAAGAGATGGTGAAGTGGATGCCACATAGGGGTAATTGCAAGTACCTAGGGAATGGGGAAGATCTCCTCATAAAGGAGTTTCTTGTCCATTTATACAAAGAAATATGATGAGAGGACAAGGGAGGAATTGAGGAATGTCAGGAATCAAAAATTCTTCAAAATGCATGGGTAGAATAAATTGGAATTTTAAATTCTAAAAGGTATGGGGGTGACTTATCCAAAAGGAGAAAGTAATTAATAGGGTTGAATATGGGTGGATTCCATAAATGGAATTAAAATTAGGTTAGCTTAAATCATTAATTTAGGTTGTGCAAATGAGGGATTAGGTGAGTTAACCCTGATTAGGCATCCACTTGCATTTTATGGATGATGTGACCCTAATCTTGATTAGGAATGTGCACACCCTAATTTGAGGTTAAGTGGGCTAATCAAGATTAAATGAAATTTTGGAAGATGGGACAAGGAGAGAGAAAATGAATGAGTTAAAAATTGATTTAATTCATTTGGCCAAAGTGACTAAATTAAATAAATTGGACTATTTATTTAATTTAGAGAAGAAGAGGTAAGGTATTTAATCAATTAATTAAACACCTTAGGGAACATTAGGAATAATATGAATATTAACGAAATAATGAATTATTAATTAATATGGATTTATGGATGCGGGATAGAAGAATACAAGAGTGAATTTGACCATATGGGGGTGGTCAAATTCAAGTGTCTATATTTTTCCCCTCTTCGAAATATCATTAGAATAACAATGTTTCAAAGAAAAATAAAGTGTAGACGACTCTATAGAAGAAGAGGACCTTGGTAGGTGCCCTAGTGTCGCAGGTAGGGTGATAGACAAGAAAAATGAATAGACGAAAAAAGAGGAAATATGATGAGGTATGCCCCCTTGAGAGGTCAGATGGGGAAGAAAAGGGGCCCTAGAAAACATCTAAATTGGAAGAAATAAAGGGTATCGTGTAGAAGAGGATGAAAAATAAGGAAAAATGGCTTTTGAATGGAGGAAAACAAATAAACAAGGTGCAAATGGCAACCCACGAAAGAAATAGGTCAAAAGGATTAAAAAAAATTAAAAAGGTTAAAAATGACCGAAATTAGTAAGGCTAATTAGGTTCAAAAGGTAAATATAAATAGTAAATAAGAAAACTTACTATTCACTTTGCTTTCATTGTGCACACATGGTGAAAAGTGATTGAGTGACTAAGAGCGAGAGGTGATTAGACGATTAAGTGAAATGGCAGACAAAGAGATCATCCATCAGGCAAACATAGTCTATGAGTTCTACCACTTCTTGACCATCCCCCGATAGGTAGGCTCTATAAACGAAGATTTATCCTTCAATTTTGAATTTTCACACATTTGTTTGGATGATTTTTTGGATGGGTGGGTAGGTTAGGAAGAAACGGGCTCACCACGAGAGGGCAAATTCACCCTTCCGACATAGTGCATTCACCTCTGTAGTTTATAGTCTAATGTGTGGTGGGGAATGAGCGAATGTGAGTCTACAAGGACAAACGCGTAACAACAGGAGTGATTGCAAAATCACCCCTTTTAAGGGTTGGGCGAACGTGCTTCCAGAGGAATGGATGCATGACTAGAGGGGTGATTACAAAATTTCCCCTTAGAAGAAAAGGGTGAGGGCGAGATCGCCCAAAGGAGGAAACTCCAGGGACAAAGGTGAATGTGAGTTCACCCAACAGGGGGAAAGGATAAAGTGATTTCACCCAAAGGGCAGAAGGGAGGACATGGGTGAATGTGAGTTCGCCCGACAGGAAAAGGGATGAAAGCGATTTTTCCCAACAAGGTAATTGGGTATAGAGGCAAATTTGAATTCAGCACTGGGGATAAAGGAGTGAAATCATGCTTGGTGAAGGAAATAGGAAAACACGCCAATAGAACAGGAAAATTCGCACTCTATTGAGGTGAATTCATGAAATTAGGGTAGGAAGAAAGGGAGACTAGAATAAAATGACAAGAAAAATACTTGACAAATGGCTATTGTGGATGCAAAGCATAGATAGGCGAACATGCTAATAGAATGAGTGAGGCCAATAAGTGAATGCATAAACAAGAGGGAAAGAGAGAATTCACACTCTATAGAGGCGAATTCGTGAAACTAGGGTAGGAAGAAAAAAGGGAGACTAGAAGAAAATGACAAGAAAAAGACTTGACAGATGGCTAGTGTGGATGCAGAGCATAGATACACTGTAGAGATGGGAGAGGCACTCGAGAATGATAGCGACTAATTAGGAGGCTATGACACCCACAAATCATGAGACACTGGATCGAGCATGATTGTTGCACATGGTAAGGTACTCAGTGATCAGGGCTCATCGACCATTGTTGATGACCCTAATGGAGAGATGGAGTTCAGAGACCTACACCTTTCACATCCCTATAAGGGAGATGACCGTGACTTTGGAGCATGTTTGGAGGATTTTGTGACTATCAATTAGGGGTCACTTGGTGAGCAAAGGGGCTAAACTACCATTGGACCGTAGCTTGTAGGTTGTCTTCAAGACCATAGACCTTCCCTACCAGGGGAAGGAGTTGGACATAGATACATACATAGGAGTTGTGCCACCACTGCCACTATTTTTGTGCGGTGTGATTAGTGGAATCCTCCTCCTATATAGGAGTGGGAGATTATTTAGCCTCAAGATGATTGAGGTGGTGCAACATATTATGGAGTAGAGGCGAGGTGTATTCACATGGGGGCCCTGTGTATTGTGATAGTTATACAGGGATATGCACATGGTGTGATATAGAGGCACAATGAGTGTCACACATGTCACCCTATTATAGGTGTGGGCATGGGAGTACATCCAGATCACATGAATGGATATTTTGATAGTAGGGGAGAGAGATGACTCCCTCCCAGTGGCTTTCTAGTACAGAGGAGAGTATGGATGGGTGTTGCATTATAGGCAAGTGTAGAGCTTGGAATACTAGCGTCGAGTTTTTGATGATATGATCGATGATTAGATAGTATGGAGGCCATATATAGATCGACGATTCCAGGGCTAGAGGGTGGAGGATACATTATACAGGAGGGTGATCCCACAATAGTGTTTTACAAATTTTGGCCAAACTGGACATTGAAATTATTATTTTTAACTAAATCTTCACGTTCGGGAACCTATAGTGGCTAAACCGTGAGGAATTTGAGGATGATGCAAACTAGAGTCTCGTCATATTTTTTTTGTAGATTCTAAAAATATTTTTTTCAAAATTTTTGGAATCAAATTGCACTTCTTTTTCCATCTCCCACAAAAACTGATTTTTTTCATAAAACACCATTGTTTAAACGTGACGCTCACTGTATACAACATAAATTTTTTTGTATGAAGGATAAAATTCTAATTTTTTCAAATTTAGATTTTTAACTACGATATCTAGCACTTTCATTTGGTCTCATAGTTTTCTATTGAATATTTTCTCCTTAATCAAGTTTCGAAGTCAAACCAATTGCAATTCAGACATTGGCAAACTGTATACAACATAACTTTTTCTATATGTATTGAAATTCAATTTTTTTTTTTTTAATGGATCAAGGACATCAATACCCAACACAAACATATTTTTAAAAAAAATATTTTGATAACCTGCTATTTTTCCACATGTGCAAAACAAAGAGCTTGATTTTCGGTGAAAAACCTATGTTTAATAAAACTAAAAAAACACATACATAATAAAACCAAAATATATTAAAATTATATTTTTTGGATAGCTCATTCTAAGGACTACCTAATTATAGTTGGTTTTGTGAAGAATCCTCCATTTTCATCCTCAACTTGAGCTTCGAATGCCAAAATTTAGGTTATTTTTGTGTCTCAGATGGGGGATGAGGGATAAGGGGGGTTCGGGTGAACCCCTTCAAAATGGTACGCTCAAACCCCTCTCCTATGAATTTTTTTTTTTTTTTGGTGGCCTAGATTCAAAGGGGTTGGTTCGAGCGAACCCCTTATTGGTTCGATCAAACTAGTAAGTTCGTACGAACCCCTAAAATCACTTTTTTTGCCTTGGGGTCATTTTTTGTGATTTTTCTTTCCTCGACTGAATTGTAAACCACTATTGTGGCTTCACCCAAGACCTACATGTTCACATGTTATCTCATTGACAAGGATCCATTTATTATAGAGCTATACAGGCCAGATCAGGTCACCGAGCAATTTGGGATTCTATAGGATGTTCCTGCGGATGAGGTAAGATATAGACGCATCACTAGAGAGAGAAGTTGGGGATAGAGTGTTACAAATGACATAGAAAGGTAGGAGTGAGATAGTTTGGGAGAGTAGGTATGGGGGTGGAGAGGAGGACTAGGTGACCCCAAGGTGACCAATAGATACATAGCATGGTGGTTGGGGAGACTTCTAGTGAGGACCACCCCAATTCAGCCTATTGAGGCAGTAATGGGGTGGGAAGATGAGGAGGAGAGACAGGAGGATAGGCCCCAAAGGTGGAGGAGGATATATATATATTAGAGAGGAGGCCATTCAGGAGGAGGGGAGAGTGGATATGGAGGTGGACATCCCAAAGGAGAGGGCGATAATGGTATATCAGCCACCACCACTAGAGGACCCATCCACCAAATTAGTCAGTGCATAGGTGTGCATACGCATTTTATAACTTAAAGGTTGAGGTAGTCTGATGTGGAGAGGGAGTGGTTGCAGGAAAATATGGATAGGTTGCAGGGAGTAAAATTGATGGAAGATGACGAGGTAATTGTGAAGGCTAAGAGGCTGAGAGGTGAGGTGTAGAGACTGTAGGGAAAGAGGGATGAGGAAGTCATACGAGCAGGTCAAGATGAGGGGCAGGTGGTGAGCATGAGATTAGCCCATGATGCTTTGGATTTGGAGAGGGGGAGGCTACATCAACAATGAGATAGGTAAAAAATAGAGAGAGACTAGGAAAAGGTACAGGAAGCTAGGGAAAATGATGCCAGGATAGAGGCAAGATATTAGATGGGGGCATATTACACAATCATGCCTGATCCTACATAGAGGGTGGCCCCATACATATGTATAGTTGTATAGAGGCTAGTACTATCATGATCGGGACCCACGCAAACCAGAGGCTCAAGCGAGACTAGTGCCTACAAGGAGACTCCATCAAGAGACAAGGGAGAGTGCCTGACTCACCACACCATTTAGACATCACCAACAATGGGTGGGAGGATAGGGGTGGTAGACAAGAGGAAATGGATAGGGTCATAGTTTTGACAGTTGCATAGTAGATGTTGTATATAAATACAGAGTCAGCATACATATTATTGTGCACAAATTCATGTGTATAGATTGGACCATAGATTATTTTATTCTTTTTGATTTAGGACACATGATGTGTCAGGTGTACTTATATAATTCATTTGTACATTTTGACTCTTTTGTACATGTATGAACATTATTTGATGGACACGCTATGGACTATGATTATGGACTTTATTATGGATATTATGGACTCTTTATATATATATATATGGTATGGCAGATTATTATGATGCCCTATATATGATGTATATGTGATGCGTTGATATTTGGTGTTATGAATGAGTGACATTTTGTAATGCAGGATGTGATGCTTTATGATTTATGATGTATGATATGGATATGACACTAACGATGGGTAATGTAGGTGGTAATGTGATTGTGGTTTAGTATGTACACATATGGTATTATGACATATGTTTATATATGACATGGATGTTCATGGATGACATTGTAATGTTTGTTTTTGAATGTATGATGTGACATAAATATGGATTATGATATGCATAATGGATGAAATATGAACATGTATAATGTCATGGATGGACTATATGAATGTAATGTAATAAAATAGATGTTTAGAGTAACAAATCTATATTATTCCAAACAACTAAAAATGATAATGGAATTCAAATGCAATGGATTAAAATGATTAGGATAATAGATCTATATTAATCTAAACAACTTAAAATGATAATGAAATGCAAATGAAACAGATTAAGATGCTTAGAATAACATATTTATATAAATCTAAAAAACTCAAAATGATAATGAAAATGCAAATGAAATGGATTAAGATGCTTAGAATAATAGATCTATATTAATCTAAACAACTTAAAATGATAATGAAAATGAAAATGAAATGGACTTTAAGATGCTTAGAATAACAGATCTATATTAATCTAAACAACTTAAAATGATAATGAAAATGCAAATGGAATGAATTAAGATGCTTAGACTAGAAAATCTATATTAATCTAAATAACTTAATTGATGATAATGAAATGAACAATGCAATGGATAATGAAATGATAATGAAATGGATAATGAAATTGATAATACAATGGATAATGAAATGATTATGAAATGGATAATAAAATTGATAATGCAATGGATAATGAAATTATTATGAAATGGAATATAAAATTGATAATGCAATGGATAATGAAATGATTATGAAATGGATAATAAAATTGATAATGCAATGGATAATGAAATTAACCTAAGTGATAGCAAAAATGCAAAGTGAAATGAATAATGATGGATGGTCGAGTGTATTTGTAAAATATTGTAGGGACCCTAATATGAAGCATAGGTGGGGGTAATCATTTGCACAACCAAAAATCAAATACCATGGGCGAGGGAAGATGGATTAGGATAAATGAAATGCAATGGGAAGATGAATGAAATGCAAATCTAATGCCATTCTATCATATTAGGAGCACTAAATTTTACTATAGTATAGGACACGATATGCCAAGGTATGAAGAACCAAGGCGGATTGGTGTTCAATTCATAGGATTGACACAGAAAGAAAGAAGGTTATCCCTGTTGAAATGCACAAGAAAATTGAGAGGGGGGGTGAATCAGTTGTATCAAATCACATTCACTTTTGACCTTAATCAATTCCACATTCAATTTAATTATGTTATTAAGTATAAACATGAAATGCAAATAACAAAAATCAAATACCAGAGACACCAGATTTACATGGAAAACCCAATGAGGGAAAAACCACGGTGAGGATTAACTCACAATATAATAGTAATGCAAAACTGGATACAAAGGTTCACTGCTAGAGTGCTCACTACCCAGAAAGGACTCACTATTCAGATACAAAGGCTCATTGTCTACAAATAGGACTCATTGTCCAGAAGGAGACTCACTGCCTATAGACAAAGAAAGATAATAGAAAATTTCACCACAATAGATTCCACCTATTCCCAGCCTTGATCAAAGAATTGCAGACACCATCATCTCACTGCTTTCACGAGTCAAGCACATTAAAGTACTGTTGCCTTGATTCACTTTCGCACACTTTTATTTTCACACTTGTTTCACACTTATCACCTCTAATTCACAACATCTTGACTTGTATATATACCATCTTCAACCTTAGAAACTTCCTCCAAGGTCAGCTACACATTATTCATTTTATAAATTCAAACTAGGTCGGTGACTCAACATTCCCATGGTGGATAAGAATGAGATTGGACCAAATACATACTTAACTAGAACCCAAAAAAATCTTGGATCAATGATACGCTTCCTTAACCGATACTTATCCTTCATTTAACGTGTAGAAACTAGGTCATCCAAACCTAATAAAAACACCAGTGAACTTTGAAGTACGTACATCCACAACAAAATGATAGCATGTGGATCACATAACACACTTCACCAGATACTGGAACACATCTTAGAATTTTTTAGATACATCCGCAAAAACTGCAAAAATCTTGATACATAGAACTCTTTCTATCAGTCTAATCGGACTATGTAGACACATATAGTAGCTCTAGAACAAGTCTTTCGAAGCACCGAACCACAAGCACGTTTGCCAAAACATAGATAAAACCTTTATAAACCTTCTTCTAGATCCACAAGATCTAAGGCAAACCATCAAAGGAATGCAAAACATCTCTCCCAATCCATAGACAAACAGTTCTACCAAACTAGTTCACAAATTGGTGAACATAACTTTCACTCTTCATCAACCTAGAAGTTATAACTTGGGATATACCATCCAAGGAAGCCCATAAACAACACTATAGATCCACACAAGCATAGGATAAACATAAAAGAAATGCAGAGCACATTACCAAAGCACATTCAGAACACACACATAACTCTATCTTCACTATTTATTAATTTTCTCAAAAGCACTTGACAATTCATCATAACAGCACACCTACAACACCATAAAGATAGCTTCATGTACTCACAACATTTTGACAGTATCTCAACCATATATGTACCACCTACAATACATGATTCCTTTCTCTGCAACAACCTGAATTGTGTTGACAACAATGACAACATTAATGACAAAACCACCATACTTGCAACAATCTCCCCCTTTGTCATTGATGGCAACACATGATGTGAAAAACCATCAAAGACAACATACACACTCTATTGCTTATTCTTCTTCTCTTTTTCAGATTAGACAGCCTACACAATGTTTATGCACTTTCTTCTCCTTGCAAAGGTTCTCTCTTCCTTTCAGCTTTTTCAAATATAGATAGGATTTTTCACATGATTCTCTCTCCCCCTTTGACATCAATGGCAAAGCAATTTTTTTGCATGAATCTTCAGCCATATAAAATTTTGATCACTCCCCATTAGGATTGCACCCATATCTCATATTGCAACGATGGTTAATGATACTCTCTACTCCCCCTGAGGAGTAGACCTCAGTCATCAGTCCAGACAAATGAAGAATCTATAGATCCACTAGACTGATGCACCTCCATGTGCACCTAGTTCAAGGAAGGAGGGGCAGTCACCCCCAAATTCTCCCTGAGATACTTAAAAGTATCCTTTGAAAGAGCCTTAGTAAATATATCTATAATCTAATCCTTTGTAGATATGTATTCAAGTTTGACTTCATTCTCCAACACCTTCTCCCTTAAGAAATGATATCCGATAGATATATTATTTGTCCTTGAGTGCATTATCGGATTCTTTGAAATATTTATTGCACTTGTATTATCACAGAAAATAGGGATAGGCTCATCACACATCACACCTATATCCTTCAGTGTTTGCTTCATCGAAAGTACTTATGTGCAATAAGATGTTGTTGTAATATACTCAGCTTTTGCAGTGGATAAAGAAACTGAATCATTTTTCTTGCTTAGCCATGAATCCAATCTTCTTCCAAGAAAGAATGCACCACCACTTGTACTCTTCTGGTCATCTACACAACCAACCCAATCTACATCAATGTAGGCATTCAAGGTGAAATCAGTATCCTTAGGATACCATAAACCATAATCAAGAGTGCCCTTTAGATATCTGAATATCCTCTTCACAATTGTAACATGTGTTTCTTTAGGTTTTTCTTGAAATCTGACAATCAAAAATACTGCATGCAAGATATCCGATCTAGTAGCAATAATATATAGAAGTCCACCAATCATAGATTTATACATGCTCTGATCAGTTTTAGGAGAATCATAATCCTTACTCAGTCTGCATCCAGTCACCATATGGGTACAGACCAGTTTGGAATCATCCATTCCAAACTTCTTCAATAATTCTTTAACATACTTAGACTATGAAATGAATATGCCCTTATTTGCTTGATTTACTTGGAGTCCAAGGAAGAAATTCAACTCACCAATCATAGACATCTCAAAATCATTTTGCATCTCCTCTACAAATTTCTTGCGCATACCCTCATTTCCTCCAAAGATAATATCATCATCATACACAACCACTATCAACATTATGTTTCCTTCAATGTTGAAATAGATATTGATGTCTTCGGAGCCTTTACTAAACCCTTGTTGTGTCAAATATATGCCCAACCTTGCATACCATGCTCTAGGAGGCCGTTTAAGTCCATATAGTGCCTTTTTCAATTTGTAAACCATATCCAGTTTATCTAATAACTAAAATCCTTTCGGTTGTGCCATATAAACCTCTTCTTACAATTCTCCATTTAGGAATGCAGACTTAACATCCATCTGATATACCTTGAAATATTTGTGAGCAGGAAGTTCCAAGAACATCTAAATGGCCTCTATTCTTGCCACTAGGGAAAATGTCTCCTCAAACTCTATTCCTTCAACTTGTGAATAACCTTTGCATACAATCCTTTCTTTGTTTCTTACTACCTCACCATCTTCATTCAACTTATTCCTGAACACCCATTTTTTACCAATTACATTCTTGTTTACTGGTCTAGGAACCAGTTCCCATCTCTGATTCTTCTCTATCTGTTGCAACTCTTTTTACATTGCTCTAACCCAACTCTCATCATTGCATGATTCACACACTGTTTTAGGTTCTATCTTAGAAATTAAACACAAATTTACGTTAGCTGCTATCACTTTTCTTCTTGTCTTTACACCTTCACTTTTATCTCCAATTATTTGTTCTTTCGGATGATTCTTTTGTACTGTTGGATATTGTTGATATGTGGTTGTCATTGATGTCAACACTATTGACATTAATATCTTTAAGGTTGTATATGTCAATTATATTGAGAAAATTGTAATAAAATAAGTTGAAGGTTGTCGGTCATGCAGTGAATTTCAGTATGATGGCTAGTTCAATATATTGTTGGTGAATAGTTGTGGATTAAAGGATTTGTTGTCAAGTATATCTAGTTTATCCACCGAAATTTTTAGAGGTTCGCATGAAGATTTGATCAAGTTGTGAGTGTTGGAATATGGCTTCTAGTGTTGTCATTTATGGAAACCTAAGCCATTCATTTGCTCTATAGTCTAGTATTGGTTCATACCGACATAATAGAATGAAGAACAAGGTATCTATTTAAAGGCAAAGATGTCGATCTGAATACCTCACCAGACTATTATTTTGAGTTGTGGATATCAAAGAAAGGTATGTTGATGTTTGTACTACATTATTCAAGAAGTATCTTGATGTGCATTCACTAGTGTACAATCTAGGAGATCTAGTAGATCGATATTCTAGTTATGTGTTAGAAGGCTGACTTGTCGAATATAGTAGTTGTGGATATCTAAGGATTAATTGATTAAATGTTTTCATGTTTGAATATGTTTATTTGTATCCCTACTATGCTATGGGTGACTATGGATGGTTTGCATAAAGATTTAGTTGAGGATCTAGCTGACAATTGAAAATTATTTTATGTTTTATGAAAGCCGGCATTTGAATGATCAAATCCTTGATAGCGGATATATATATATGAGATCGGTTATATCATTTTGAGTGTGTGAATGTGTGGGATACGAAGTATATTAATGTGTGGTGAAAAAATTAGAAGAGTAGTAATGCAAATTTTGGATTTATGATGCGAATTGTAGAGCAGAGCAGAGCAAAGTGCAAAATCAAACAAAAGGTCCAAAATTTGATCTATGAGCCTACCTAGAATTGTAACTTGGAATAAGTAGATGCTACTACTTCAGTTCAACCTTTAGATGGTTTTAATCTAAACATTTTGTAAGGTAATGAGCCTTCTCTCTTGAGCAGTGAGCTCTAGGTAGTGTGTTAGAATGCACTTGCATTCCCTTTTGTAAAACTTATATTTGAGTACTCAAATTGTGGATTAACCTCCACCGTGATTTTTCCCCTAACAAGGTTTCCATGCAAAAATCCTTGTGTTATGGTTTTGTGAATGATTACTTTATGTTTTTGCATCTTTCCTTTGGTTTAAATGTTGAAATGGCTTTAATATCAAACTAATAAAGATCATATATGCAAAACACTGATTCACCCCCCTTCTTAGTGTTCCCTTGAGTCCAACAATTGGTATCAGAGTTGAGTTCCTTGGAAGAAGTTTAGCAGCTTGAGGTGGATCTTGGAATGTAATGGAGTCTGATGGTCTTCAGCAGTAGCTTCTAGTGGCACTTGATGACCTTGATCAGTCTAAGGCATAAGTTAGAGAACTGAGAGCAAATCTTAAAGATGCAGAGAAATTTATTCAAACATTGAAGGATCGGATTGTTAAATCCAGGGAGAAGAGAAAGTATCTTTGTGATCAAATCCAGCAAAAAGAGAGAAAAAACATAGATGATGCTCACCTAAATCAAACCTTGAAGGAAATAACTAAAGAATGTGAAAATCTTGCCAAAGACAATGCTACCCTAAGACATGAAATAGAATCTATGGTGATGAAGTTGACTAAAGAGATTGAAGAAAGGAAGAAGAATGAGTAGAACCTTTCTCAGTCCTTAAAAGATAAATCTAATGAATGTAGAAGATTAAATGGAGAATTCATTTAGATGGAGATTGAACTTCTAAAATCCAAAAACAATGAAGAAGAACTTGAAAAACAAATTATTATTCTAAGGAAGGAACTTACTACTGCAAATGAATATAAGGAGAAGTTCAAAATTAGTTCAGTTAAGCTTGATGAGCTGACTCAAGGACAAAAGAGTGGAAATGATAAGTGAGGTCTTGGATATGAAAAATGAGAAAGCTTTGGATCTGGACAAAATAATTTTAGGCAAGGTAACCAGATGAACAAAGGTGGAAGGTATCCAATAAGGCAACCTAAAGCTCAAAAGTTTAATGGATACTATTTTTCTTGTGATAAATTTGGTCATATGGCAGCTCAATGTAGAAGTAAAATAAAATCAAGAGATTCATCATTTTTTGGTCAGTGTTTCAATTGTAAAAAGTTTGGTCATAAATCAAATGAATGCATAAATGTGTAAAAATTCTTTGTCAATAAAAGGAATGTTGAATGTTATACCTTTGGAAGATTTGGGTATATTGCTAATCAATGTAGATAAAGAATAAATCAATGGAATGATTGGTCTAGATAAGGAAATATTGTGTGCTACAATTGCAACAAATATGGTCACATTGCAAGATTCTGCAAAAACAAAAATGTGAATCGAAGAGGTCTAGTATACAAAGGCATAAATACACAAAAAGATGATAAAGGAGAAGGAAAAGTGACTACGGATGAAATAAGAAATCAGATGAAGAATACATGGGTAAGAAAGAATGAGTCTGATGTTGGAAATGGTTCTGCATCGGAATCTACTTCTCGTAATTCCTCCGAAAATTGATCTTAGGCCATTGGCCTAGGGGGAGTTTTTCAAGAAAATATTTTTCCCCTATCAATAAGCTAGTACCAAAACATGAAGGATGGTCAAAAAGGTGTATCAATGATCTAAAGGTTTTTTTGAAAACATTCACAAGAAAATTCAAGAAATCATAGGTCTGCAGAAGAATTTTTCTCTCGCTGTCTGAGAAAATAGAGTATCTGGAAAACCTAGGTAAAAAGAATTTATTGCAAGTGTGTGAATTATAAAAGACAAGTTGAAACTCTCATTTGTCACTTTGCATCAAAGAAGAGAAGAAGAAGAAGAGCACTTGGTAGCAGAATTATGAAGCAATGAAGTTAATTTAGCGGTGAATCTCAAAACACATCAGGTATTTCAGTTGTTTTCAAAATTTTCATATAATTTGGTGTGCGGTTGACAAACCTAAGCACAAAAGATAAAATGGAACAAATCAAAGGTTCAATCATTTTAGATGAATACAATAGTGAGAAGATTAGGGCCATGAGAAAAAATTTGTCGCCCGATGAATTGAAGTGGTTGAGCAAAGCCAAACACAAGAATTTGGACATTTGGAATGAGTTTCCCTATTTCAAGAACAAGGAAGTTGTTAAATTCATCTTGAGAATATTGCATAATGAAAATTTGATTTTGTACAAACCCTACATCATTTCGAAGGAAATAATTGGAAATTTGATTGGATTATGCAAACTTGGGGATATACCAAGAAATAAATCCATCTAAAATAATGAAGTTGAAACCCTAACTAGAGTAGGGGTTGGGGCCCTAGCTCGGTTGGCTAAATCTTTCCTTTTGCAGGAGGTTGGTCACGAGGTCTAATCTCCCCCACCCCCGTAGTACTGAAGGGTGTGTCGTGCCAGTGCCGCCAGTCACATTAAAAATTTTACCAGGCACACTGCAGTTTATAGGGGATCGTGCTACCCGATTCCTGTAGTCTAATAAAAAAAAAAAAAAACCCTAACTGGAGTAATTGGAGATCAAAGAGCACTGATAATCTCGATGATCAAGAACCCTGTTACAAGGTAAATTGTGCACGAAGTATCATATAAAGTATTTTTCAAAAATAAATAAGGAGCAACCTTAACTAGTGTGGTTTACATCTCTCACAAGATGATAATGGAAGGTCAGGACTTTGACCTGTGCAGACTGCTAAAGGATCAACTAATGGAGAACGTGCAGTTAACAAAGGAGATGAGTTACCCTTTCAGGATTGGTACTCTGGTCATATGTCTAACAATTCCTTTCTAAATTGAATTTTGATGAACAACAATGTGGTGTGGAAAGCAAATGAACCAATATGCAAACAAATCTACACATACTTCAAGAATTTGGCTAATTGTGATCAAAAATTTGGAAATTTTTGTAAGGATTTGCTAGGGAAGTTTTTTTCAATAGGTATTTCTCTTCCGGTAAGAGCACTTGAATTTGGTTCCTCTTCCAGTGGAATGGAGAGAAATCAAAAAAGAGAAAAAGGAACTATAGAAGATAGCCCTTCGAAATGCAAGATTCCTAGAATAGAAGGAAAAGGAAAGGAATAGGAAATTGTTGATATAATAGATGAACAATTCGATGAAGAAACTGAGGACCCACGGGGAAATGAATTGAAATTAGGAAAAGAAGAAAGGAAATGTCAGAAGAAAGTGAAGAAGAAGATGACCTGACAAAGGAGAAGCTACAATAGCTTATCCATAAGGAAGGTGGAATGCAGAAAATTGCCAAATTGTGGTCTAGCAAACCCTCATATGATTAGGACATGATTCTAAGTGCCCACATTGTGCAAAATCAGATCAAATTTGAATTTTTGTAGAATATATTACCAGAAGAAATGATTGAATGCATGAAAGAAACAATGGACTATGAGTTTCAAGACAAGGAAGATGGTGAAGTTATCTTACATTTGAAAGGGAAGTTCAGGCTATCATTTACTAAATTGAAAAAGAAGATGGATGAGTTGAGGCAATGCATAAGTGCAGCTAATAACATCTATAATTATTGCATTTGTTGGCCTCATGCAGTTGGAAAATACAAAGAGAAATTGGAGCAAATTGAAATAGAGTTGAATGGGATTGGGAAAAGTTTTGATATGTTTTAGGATCAGGATGGCACAATCAAGAAAAGGATTCATGAGCTACAGTCTGAACACACAAAATTTCAATTCACTAAGAACTCACTTGTGGACACTTTTTGGAAAGTGAAGGACCTAACTGAATGCAGACTGGAACAAAGGGTTGAGATACTAAGGAAAGGTGAGTATTAGAGGAACTGATTATAATTCTAGAATCTCTCACTAAGATTGTCAACAAGACAACCAAGAATAATAGCATGATCATAATCATTGGGATTGCAATTGAAGCTTGGAAGAAATCTCTTCCAGAGATGAAGGAAAATCACAAGATAACTTTCTAACTCTTTTTCAAAATTTTTGAATCAGTTTTCAAGTTTTTGGGAGATTGAACACATGTTTTGAATTATTGGCATATGTTTTGTCATTGAAAAATGCCTAATCAATCTTAGGGGGGGCTATGTTTTGAAATGTTTGAAGCGTAGGGGAGAGAGAGCAGTGAAATTCATTTTCACTAAGTGTTGTCATCAATGCCAAAGGGGGATATTTTTGGCATATGGATTCTAGTGTTTTCATTGATGGCAACCTAAGTCATGCATATGGTCTATAGTCTCCTATTGGTTCATATTGGCAGAACATAATGAAGAATAGGGTATCCAGTTAAAAGAAAAGATGTCGATTTGAATAAATCACCGAAATATTTTTTTGAGTTGTGGATCTCAAAGAAAGGTATGTTGATGTTTGTACTAAATTTTTCAATAATTATCTTGATTTTCATTCACTGGTGTACGACCTAGGAGATATAGTACATCAATCTTTTAGTTATCTGTGTTAGAAGGCCGACTTGTCGAATATAGTAATTGCAAATATCTAAGGAGTAATTGATTAAATTTTTTCATGTTTGAATATGTTTATTTGGGTCCCTACTATGTTATGGCTGACTATGGATGGTGCACATAAAGATTTAGTTGAGGATCTAGCCAACAATTGAAAAGTATTTGATGTTTTATGAAAGTCGGCATGTGAATGATCAAATCCTTGATAGCGGATATATATATGAGATCAATTATATCATTTTGAGTGTGTGAATGTGTGGGATGTGATGTATATTAATGTGTGGTGTAAAAATCAGAAGAGTAGTAATGTGAATCTTGGATTTATGATGTGAATTACAAAGTAGGGCAGAGGAAAGTGCAGAATCAGACAGAAGGTACAAAATCTTATCTATGAGCCTAACCGAAACTGTAACCTGGCATAAGTAGATGCTACTACTTTAGTTCAACCTTCAGGTGGTTTTAATCTGAACATTTTGTAAGTCAGTGAGCCTTCCCTCTTGAGCAGTGAGCTCTAGGTAGTGTGTCTAAATGCAAGTGCATTCCCTTTTGTACAACTTATATTTGAGTACTCAAATTGTGGATTAACCTCCACCATGGTTTTTCCCCTAATAGGGTTTCCACGCAAAAATCCTTGTATTATGGTGTTGTGAATTATTACTTTATGTGTTTGCATCTTTCATTTGGTTTAAATGTTGAAATGTCCTTAATATCAAATTAATAAAGATCAGATTTGCAGAACACTGATTCATCCCCCCCCCCCTCTTAGTGTTCCCTTGATTCTAACAATGAGTATCGATGTTCTGATAATTGTTCTATCGCTTTAGTTGGTGTTCCTGAAATAAGATGATGTGATTCTGGTAATCTGAGTCAATGTGAATGCTTCGGCGATGTTTCATGATGTTTGTGTATGTTTCTAGATCGTTCTCTATCCATGTTGTTGGTTTGCATTGATCGTTGTTCTCACGATTGGTGATTTTCTTCTGGGTGTTCATGTTTTTCATGTTCATGGCTGGCAAGGTGATTGTAGCATGTTGTGGATCTTCGAGGATAATTATTTAAATTTTTTTATGTTTGAGACATGTTGTTTTGGGTCCCTACTATGTTTTGGTTGATGCTATTTGATTCCCATTGATAATTGTTTATTATTTTGGGCTGATAGTTTGTACACATTTTATATTTTGTTGGGCCGACATGTAGTTGATGTTATCCTTAGATGCGGATATATGACTAATTTTTTTGAGGAGATTGTGAAGTGAGGTGTGTGAAGTGTGAGTGTTGTGTGTGAATAAAGTCCAGATCCTTCGAAAGTAGAAGTAAAGTGTGAAGAAGAGTGATCAGAAGAAAGTGTTCATGTGCTTAATCAAAATTGTAATCAGGCATTAGCAAATTTTATTTTCTCAGTTCAAAATATGTCAAATGTAATCTAAATGTGACTATAAGACAACATGTCTTCCTTTGGGAAATAATCCTTTTTATATTTGATCAATTAACTCTAGGAAGTGTGTCTAAATGCATGTCCATTCCTCATTTATTATACTTTTAACAAAGTATAAACTTGTGGATTAACCTCCACCATGGTTTTTCCCCTAACAAGGATTCCACATAAAAATCTTAGTGTTATGTGTTTTTTTGTTGTGATGATGGTTTATGCTTTCATATTTATTTATCAGATCTAAGAATAAGTTTAATAATTATAATTTATATGACAATTGATTCACCCCCCTCTCGGTTGTTTTCCCTTGTGTTTCCAACAATTGGTATAAGAGAAATTTCCTCTAGAGAAGTTTGATCACTTGAGGTGATCCGAGATGGCAACATATAAGAAGGATAGTCTAAGATTTGATGGAACAAATTATTCTCTATGGAAGAATCAAATGGAGTGTCATTTGAGATGCATTGGTGAACCCTACTAGAAAATTACAAAGAACAGATTGTTGGAAAAAAAAGAATACACAACTGAGAAGGGGGGGTGAATCAGTTGTTTGCAAAATAAAACTTATTCAATGTTAATCAACCTTAAATCTCAGATCTGATAATTAACAGTGCTAGCATAAATCAATAACACATCAGAGACATATGAACACCAAGATTTTATATGCAGAAACCCTATTAGGGTAAAAACCATGGTGGATGCTAGTCCACAAGATTATACCCTATTAGAAGCATAATAAAGAATAAAAAAGGAATACACTTGCATTCGGGCATACTACCTAGAGCACACTGCTCAGAGGCAGACTCACTGCCTTACATAAAATAATCAAATTAAATCCATTTGATGAGGTTGAACTGAGAAATTAGCTTCTACAAAAGCCTGATGACAGTTTGGGTTAGGCACACAAAAACTTCTACACACTCTTCCACACTATGCTCAGTCTCTTTCACACTATGCTCTGCTCTTGAATTATTTGATCGATATCTGCACATGTACACCACTTGCACACACCGAGCATTGCCCCAAAATAAGGAAAACAATCGCTCTTATATATCTGTTACATGAATTTACATCAACTATTTAGTCGGCCATAAATAAAGAATAAATTACAACTGTTGGCCTTAATACATAGATATATCTTAATGTGCACCAACACAAGTCATTCACAACATAGTCAGGACACAAATAACACCTTCAAACACACCAAAAAATAAATAATTAAACCATAGAGATCTGCAACACGCTACCACTATCATGTCAGTCAAGAACATGAAAAACTTGAACAACTACAAAAAAATATTCACTCACGAGCACTTTGATCGAGGCGGGTGTACTAAACTAATAAATCATGATATAGAAACATTAATAAACATCTCAAAAGCGTACGCAACAACCAAATTCACCAAAATTGCAATTACATCTTCCAGAAGCACTTGCTACAAAAATTGAATAACTATTGAAACATAAATCTTCATAACTTTCTCAAATCTAGATGTGTACCACTGAAAACTTTGGACAACATACTAGATAGGATTAGCAACAAACCCTTTAATGTGCACTGGCTAATTATCAACTTACAGCAATTTCCACCACTCTGACCATCTCATCTTCAATGGTTGTCTGCAATATATTTATTACAATTTTCTCTATATCCTCGACATATACAACCTTCAGAATTACCATGGCTAATAGTGTTAACATCAATGACAACCACATATCAGCAATACAACCACAACATCCAACAATATCCCCCTTTGGCATTGATGGCAACACATGATGTGAAAAATAATACCATCAATCCAACTAGCTCTTCTCCAACAATCTACCCCTTAGATTGTGCACTCTTTTGTTGTTTCCTTTTTCTCCCATGTTTTTCACATTGTTCTTCTCCCACATTTTTCACATTGATCCTCTCCCCCTTTGACATCAATTGAAAAGGTACAAATTCTCTGAACCACATATTTAGCACATTTGACTACTCCTCCTGAGTAGAAGCCAGCACATCATCAATCTGGAATAGGATATGGCTATGAATTCATGGATTGATGCAAAGACCCGCATCACTTAGTTCTGATCAAGAGGGGAAATCACCCCTAACTTGCGTCTAAGGTACTCAAAAGTATTCTTAGGCAACGACTTAGTAAATATGTCTACAATTTTCTCCTTGGTAGGTATATACTCCAATCTAACTTCTTTGTCACTTACTTTATCTCTCAAGAAGTGATATTTGATGGATATGTGCTTTGTCTTTGAATGCAATACTGGATTCTTAGAAATTTTTATGGCACTTGATTTATCATAGAATATGGAAATAGGTTCTTTATACTCAATTCTAACATCTCTCAACATCTACTTCATCCATAATACTTGGGTACAACTGTTTGCAGCAGCAATATATTCTGCCTCAGCAGTAGATAATGACATTGAGTTATGTTTTTTTCTTAGCCAAGATACCAACTTCTTCCCTAAGAAGAATGCACCACCACTAGTACTTTTCTTATCATTCACATCTCCTTCCCAATCACCATCAGTGAAAGCACTCAAGATAAGATCATCATCCCTAGGGTACTAAAGACCAAGATCAATTGTCCCTTTCAGGTATCTGAAAATTCTTTTCACAGCAGTTGCATGAGTCTCTTTAGGATCAGCTTGATATCTAGCAACCATGCATACAACATTCATTATATCTGGCCTGGTCTAAGTCAAATAGAGTAATCTACCAATAATTGACATGTATCTTGTTTGATTTGCTTTAGGATAATCATCATTCTATGTAATTTTGCATCCTGTTACCATAGGTGTACCAACTGGCTTTGAATCTTCCATGCCAAAAAAATTCAGTAACTCTTTCACATACTTAGACTGAGATATAAAAATTCCATCATCTAACTGAGCAATTTGTAGTCCTAAGAAGAATTTCAATTCTCCTATCATTGAAATTTCAAACTTACTTTTCATTTCATCAGCAAACTTCATACACAAATCATCATCACCTTCAAAAATAATGTCCTCAACAAAGACTTAAATGATTAGTTCTCTTTTTTATCCAACTTGAAATACAGATTGCTATCAACGGTACCTTTATTGAATCCAAGCTTCAACAAGTATTTATTGAATCTAGCATACCAAGCTCTAGGAGCTTGCTTAAGTCCATATAGGGCTTTCTTCACTTGGCATACCATGTTTTCTTTGTCAGTCAATTGAAATCCATCTGGTTGTTCAAAATAGACTTCTTCTTCTAGCTCACCATTCAAAAATGTTGAATTTACATCCCTCTAATAGACTTCCTAATTCTTGAAAGCAGCATAAGCAATAAATAATCTTATAGCTTCAATTCTAGCAACAAGGGCAAAATTTTCTTCAAAATCAATACCTTACATCTGTGAGTACCCTTTGCAAACTAGTCTTGCTTTGTTTTTGACCACTTCACCTTGTTCATTTAGCTTATTTCAGAACACCCATTTGGTTCCAATCACATTTTTGTTCTGAGGTTTGGGAACAAGATCCCATGTATTTTTTTTATCTGCATCAGTTCTTCTTTCATGGCTTCCATCCAATAGTCATCTTTGCATGCTTCATTTATATTGCTAGGCTCAATTTTGGAAATTAGACAAAAAAAATCCAAAATTCTTCTTCTAGTTTGCACACCTTTGCTCTTATCTCCTATGATCTGACTATTAGAATGATTTCTCCTTACATACCTAGGATTTTTAGGATTTTCTCTGACTTTTTGTTCTTGTGTTCTTTCTTTTGCACTTCTGCTAGTTTCTACTTCTTGATTCCCTTGGTTCACTGAAACAATTTGAAGTTGATTTTGTGCCTAAACATTATTTCCATTGTTGGCACTATCATGTTGATCATCTGAATCATATCCATTATATTTGGATGGTTTACCAGTATCTTCAGCAACTTTGACATTTGCAATTTCAACCATTTTCTTTAACCTTTTATTAAAGCACCAGTAAGATTTGCTCTTAGTAGAGTAGCCTAAAAATATTCCTTCATCACTTCTAGCATCAAACTTGTCTATATCATCATCTCTCCCAATGTAGCATTTGCTTCCAAATTTTTTGAAATATTTGATAGTAGGCTTATAACCAAACCATAGCTCAAAAGATGTCTTACCAGAATTATTGTTGACATTCACTCTATTAATGGTATACACAACAATACTTACAGCTTCTCTCTAGTATAAATGAGGAACATTTGCTTCCAGCATCATGGTTCTAGCAGTGTCTAGAATGGTTATGTTCTTTCTTTCAATAACTCCATTATGTTGAGGGGTCCAGGGAGTAGATAGTTGTCTTTGGATTTCATGCTCTTCACAGAAAGAATGGAATTCTTGAGAAGTGAATTCACCACCTCTGTTTAACCTTAGGCATTTGATCTTTTGACCTATCTCATTTTTTTCCATAGCTTTGAAGCTTTTGAAATTTTCTAATGCTTC
Organism: Sequoiadendron giganteum; assembly: GCA_007115665.2. Classification (NCBI taxonomy): domain Eukaryota; kingdom Viridiplantae; phylum Streptophyta; class Pinopsida; order Cupressales; family Cupressaceae; genus Sequoiadendron; species Sequoiadendron giganteum. The sequence continues at coordinate 13,039,803 of CM021102.1, read as the reverse complement.
ATGTTTTTCTCTTAAGAAAGCAACTCATATCATTCTAGAGTAATCATCAATAAGCAACATAAAGTACCTTTCACCTTCAAGACTTATGATTCTAGATGGACCACATAAATCTGTTTGTATCAAGTTTAGTACTCCATTAGAGCTATATTGTTTTCTCTGAAAATAACTTCTAGTTTTCTTTCCCATCTGACATTCCTTGCACATAGGGTTAGTAGGATTTACTAACTTAGGAAGATCTTTGACTTCTTGAGTAGAGCTTATTTTGACAATGTTATCAAAGCTCACATGACACAACCTCCTATTCCATAACTAGCTTACATCAATTTGAGCAATTAAACAACTTTCACTAGCAATACACAAGTGAAAAATATTACCTCTCGTCTTTGTACCTGAACCAATCATATTTCCATAACTTCCCCCTATTCTGCATTTACCATCTTTGAATTGAAGATTGTAACCCTTGTCTACCATCTGTCCAACACTCAACAAGTTATTATTTAAGCCTTCTACATAAAGAACATCATCAGTATTGTGCTTACCATCAAAATAAATAGTACCTATGTCATGAATCACACCAGAAGTTTTGTCTCCAAATCTTACAATGTCACCATCATAGTCTTCCAAACTTACAAACTTGCTTTTGTCATGAGTCATATGATGTGAGCATCCGATTTCAATTACCCACTCATCTTTTTCTTCATTTTTTTCTGCAAGATCTTTCTCAACATTCACATTACTAGTAGATTCAATGGACACCTGACCATTTTCTTTGATAGAAATGAATACCCATTCATCTTCATTTCCAATTTCTTTATCATATTCTTCATCATTTACACCTTCTTCAGCATAATAGCACTTCCTTTGAAATCTAGTCTTCTCAGGTTTATACTTAGAAACTCTTTCAAGACATATAGATGCAAAATTAACTATGTTACTACAAGAAAAAAATTTAATAGGTAACTTTCCTTTGTACTTACCATGACATTTGGCTTCTCTTTTCACAATCAATGCTTCCAGTTCTTCCAATTCTTTCTCTTCATACTCAATTTGTTTCATCTCATCTTCATACTTGAATTTCCTCTTGGAACTCTTTCCCAGATCATATCTCTACTTTCTTTTTTTGGATACAGTAGCTTTAAATGCAAATTCAGTCTTAGGAGCATATTCACCAAATTCACTTAACTCAAAGGCAGCAAGTTTTCGAATCAACATGTCTCTTGCCACATTTGTCACTGTTTTGAGTTCATCAATAACATGAGCTCTTGTTTTCTAGGAAGGAGGCATAGTTTAAGTATCTTAGCCACAATCTCTTCTTCATCTAAGGCTCCACCGACACATCTAATGCTCATCAGCAATTCATTTTATCTTTTGAGTGAAAGAGAGCATGTTCTCATCTTCACTCATCTTCATGTCTTCCCACTTGCCTTTTAGACTTTGTAGCTTAGCACTTTTCACTAGTGCATCTCCTTCATACAATGTTTCCAGCTTTTTCCACATATCATGTGTAGTCTTCAGACCTATCACGTATTTCTTTTTTGAATTTTTTAAAGCACTCAACAATGCTTCAATAGCCCTGGTATTTATTTCAGATTCTTTGATCTCATCAGCAGTAGAGGGACCATTCTGAGGAATAGTATATGCACTCTTTGTGATCTTCTAGAAAGGCTCACCGATACACTTCAAATGACATTCCATTCTGACTTTCCATAAAGAGTATTTTGTACCATCGAATCTAGGATTGTCCTTCTTGTATGATGCCATCTCACATCACCTCAAGTTGTTAGGCTTCTTTTAGAGGAACTAGCTCTTATACCAATTGTTGGAAAAACAAGAATACACAACTAAGAGGGGGGGTAAATCATTTGTTTCCAAAATAAAACTTATTCAAGATTAATCAACCTTAAATCTTAGATCTTATAATTAATAGTGCTAGCATAAATCAATAACACATCAAAGACACATGAACACCAAGATTTTATATGTGGAAACCCCATTAGGGGAAAAACCATGATGGATATTAGTCCACAAGATTATACCCTGTTAGAAGTATAATGAAGAATAAAAAAGGAATTCACTTACATTTAGGCATAGTGCTCAAAGGAAGGCTCACTGCCTTACATACAATAATCAGATTAAATCAATTTGATGAGTTTGAACTGAGAAATTAGCTTCTACAAAAACTTGATGATAGTTTTGGTTAGGCACATAAAAACTTCTACACACTCTTCCACACTCTGCTCAATCTCTTTCACACTCTACTTTGCTCTTGAATGATTTGATCATTATTCACACATGTACACCACTTGCACACACCAAACATTGCCCCAAAATAAGGAAAACAATCTCTCTTATATATCCATTAAACAGATTTACATCAACTATTCAATCGGCCATAAATAAAGAATAAATTACAACTGGTGGCCTTAATACATAGATAAATCTTAATGCGCACCAACACAATTTGGTCACAACATAGTGAGGACCCAAACAAACACCTTCAGACATGTCAAACAATAAATAATTAAACCATAGAGATCCAAAACACGCTACCACTATCATGTCGGCCAAGAACATGAAAAAATTGAACCATGGAAAAATATCCACTCACAAGCACTCTGATCAATGTGTACATACTGAGACGATGGAGAATGATCTAGAAACATTACTGAACATCTCAGAAGCATACGCAACAACCAAATTCACCAGACTTGCAATCATCTTCCAGAAACACTTGCTATAGAAATTGAATAACTGTAGAAACATAGATCTTCATAACTTTCTCAAATCTGGATGCATACCACTGAAACTTTTGAACAACATACTAGATAGGCTTACCAACAAACCCTTTAATGTGCACTAGTTGATTATCAACTTACAACAATTTCCACCACTTTGACCATCTCAACTTCACTGGTTGCCTGCAATATATTTATTACAATTTTCTCAATATCCTCAACATATACAACCTTCAGAATTACAAATGCTAATAGTGTTGACATCAATGACAACCACATATCAGCAATACAACCACAACATCCTGTTAGAGTAAAAGGTTTATTACTTAATTATTTTATTTAAGTTACCTTTTATATTTCTCTTAATATTAACTTAGTTTGCATTTTGTAGGCATTTAATAATTATTCTAATTATTAAATGCATCTCTTTTAGGTTTCACTTTAGGTTTTCTTAATCTCCTTCGTAAGGATTGATCTCTTTGTATTATTCATTCTGTAAAATCATTTTTCTCTTGGATCTTGCAGAGCACCTTTGCTTTTTTCTCTGTATCTTTTTATCGTGACAGGTTGTTTGCATGCAGGTGATTCTTGGGTTTTGTGAAGTTGCATTTCTCAACTTCAACACATCCAACATAGATATATCATCCCTGAGAATGGTCCTTCTACTGCAGGTGAGATTAAGGAATCCAAGTACAATAAGGGCTAAGGAAGCATGGTTGAATGCTCTAACTGATTCTGAAATGACAAATGTGATGGAGCTGAAGACTGCTTATGAGATCTTGAAAATTTTGGAAACCTTGTATGAAGGTGATACACCTGTGAAGATTGCTAAGTTGCAGAGCCTGAAAGGGAAATACGAAACATTGAGAATGGGTGAAAATGAGAACATCACTTCTTTTATGTAGAGAGTGAATGAACTTGTGTGTAGTATCATATGTGTTGGTGGAACATTGGAAGAATCAGAGATTGTTGCTAAAGTGCTCATATCCTTTCCTGTTTCATCCAAACACAAAGTTGTTGTTATTGAGGAGGTCCGAACTATGACAAATGTAACCAAAGACATGTTGATTGGTAAGCTTGTTTCTTTTGAGTTAAGTGAGTTTGGTGAATCTCTTCCTAAGATAGAATATTCATTCAAAGCAACAGTATCTAGGAAAGATAAGCTGAGATCTGATCCGGGAGAAGTTCTTCTAGAAAAATGTCCAAATATGAGCAGGAAATGAGAAAGATTGAAGAAAAGATAAAAATAAATGATCTTGAAGCACTTATTGTCAAGAAAGTAGCCAAAGGAGAAGATAAGTATAAATGGAAATTGCCTCTTAAATGTTTTTCTTGCAATAAGATAGGTCATTTTTCCTCAAGGTGTCTTGAAAGAGTTCCTAAGCCAAGATCTAACAAGCCTAGATTCCAAAGAAAGTGATATTTTACTGTTGATGAAGGTGTGAGAGATGATGAATTTGATAAAGGGAATGCAAATGAGGATGAATTTTTATTTATTTTTATCAAAGAAAATAATCTAGTACCTACCTATTCTACTAGTTGCATGAATGTGGAGAAGTCTCTAGCTGCCAAATTTGAAGAAAAAGATGAATGGGTGATTGACAGTAGATGCTCTCATCACATGACAGGTGATAAAATTAAATTTGTGAACTTGGAAAAGTATGATGGTGGTGTTGTAAGATTTGGTGATGACAGATTTGGTGTAATCCATGGCAGAGGATCCACTTCTTTTGATGGTAAGCATAATACTAATGATGTTCTATATGTGGAAGGTTTGAAGCATAATCTCTTAATTTTTGGACAGATGGTTTACAAGGGATATAATCTTCAATTCAAGAATGGAAAGAGTAATATATTGGAGATTTCTAGAAATGTGATTGCATCCGGTACAAAAACAAAAGGTAATATATTTCACCTAAGTATTGCTAGTAAAAGTTGTCTGATTTCTCAAGTTGATGAAAGTTGGTTGTGGCAGAGAAGATTTTGTCATGTAAACTTTGACAATATTATCAAGATAAGTTATACCCAGGCAGTGAGAGATCTTCCTAAGTTGATAAAACCTATTAATACTATATGCAAGGAATGTCAGTTAGGGAAGAAAACTAGAGTCTCATTCAGAAGCAAATAGTATTGTTCAAATGGAGTATTGGAGCTTGTGCATACTGACTTGTGTGGTCCTTCTAGAATCAGAATTTTACAAGGTGACAGGTATTTCATGTTACTTATTGATGATTATTCTAGATTGTTGTGGGTTACTTTCTTAAGGGAAAAATCTGAAGATCTAGATAAATTCAATACTTGTAAGGCTATGGTTGAGATAGAGATAGTTCTGGAGATTAAATGTTTGAGATCGGATAGAGGTGATGAATTCACTTCCGGTGAGTTTAATTTTTTTTGTGAAGAGCATGGAATAAAGCAACAAGTATCTACCCCATGAACCCCTTAGCAAAATGGAGTTGTAGAAAGGAAGAACAAAATGATTCAAGAATTTTCTAGGACTATGATGCTGGAAGGAAATGTTCCTCATATAAGTTGGAAGTACTTTTGTTTACACTCTTAACCGGGTATATGTCAAAGGTGATACTAGTAATACCCCTTATGAGATATGGTTTGGTCATACGCCTACTATCAAATACTTCAAATTTTTTGGGAGTAAATGCTATATTAAAGAGATGAAGATATATGAAAGTTTGATGTTAGAAGCAATGAAGGAATCTTTCTTGGTTATTCCACTAAAAGTAAATCCTATCGATGCTACAATAAGATATTGAGGAAAGTAATTAAAAGTGCTAATGTAAAGTTTGATGAAGACACATTTAGACCATCGAGAACCTATGGATATGATTCAGATGATCAAAATGATAGTTCAAATAAAGGAAATAAATTTCAGACTCTAAATCAAGCTCAAATCAATCTGGTGAATCAGAAAATCAAGAGGAAGGAACTAGTGAAAGTGTAGAAGCAAGATCACGAGAGCCTGAAGCAAGAGCCTAAGACTCCAAGGTATGTAAGACTAAATCATACAAAATATCAGATTATAGGTGATAAGAACAAAGGTGTTCAAACTAGGAGAAGAATTGCAGAAGAGTATTGTTTAATTTCAAAGACTGAGCCTAACGATGTCAATGAAGCATGCAAAGATGAACATTGGGTGGAAGAAATGAAAGAAGAACTACTGAAAATTGAGAAGAATAATACATGGACTCTTGCTTCTAGACCTAAGGACAAAAATGTAATTGGAACTAAATGGGTCTTTCAAAATAAACTGAATGAGAAAGGTGAAGTTGTCAGAAATAAAGCAAGATTGGTATGTAAAGGATATTCTCAGATGGAAGGAATTGACTTTGAAGAAACTTTTGCTAATGTTGCTAGGATTGAAGTTGTGAGACTATTTCTTGCTTATGTTGCTTACAAAAACTTCAAGGTTTATCAGATGGATGTCAAGTCAACATTTCTATGAATGAAGAAGTGTATATTGAGCAACTTGATGGATTTCAATTGACTCATCAGAGAGAGATGGTTTGTCAGTTGAAGAAATCATTGTATGGACTTAAGCAATCCCCAAGAGCATGGTATGCCATATTGGACAAGAATTTTTTGAAGCTTGGATTTATCAAAGGTATTGTTGATAGTAACTTGTATTTCAAGATTGATCATGATAAAGATTTGATTGTTGAAGTCCTTGTTGATGATCATTTTTGGAGGAGATGAAAATTTGTGAATGAAGTTTGTTTTGTGAGATGCAGAGTGATTTTGAGATGTCTATGATTGGAGAAATGGAATTCTTCTTGGGATTGCAAATCACTCAGCTAGATAAAGGGATCTTTATATCTTAGTCCAAGTATGTGGAATAATTGCTAAAGAAGTTTGGTATGGAAGATTCAAATCCAACTGGTACACCTATGGTGACCAGATGTAAGTTGACTCAAGATGATGATTCTCCTAAAACAAATCAGACTAGATACAAATCCATGATTGGTGGATTGTTGTATTTAACTCAAGATAGACCTGATATCATGAATGTTGTATGCATTGTTGCAAGATTTCAAGATGATCCTAAGTAATCTCATGTGATAGCTATGAAGAGGATTTTTAGGTACTTGAAGGGGATAGATGATTTTGGTCTATGGTATCCTAAATATGATGACCTTACTTTGAGTGTTTTTACTCATGCTGATGGGCAAGAGATGTGAATGACAGAAAAATTACTAGTGGTGGTGCATTTTTCTTTGGAAAGAAGTTGATTTCATGGATAAGTAAGAAGCAGAATGCCATTTCTTTATCTACTACAGAGTTAGAATACATTGTTATTGCTAACAATTGTACTCAAGTATTATGGATGAAGCAGATGTTGAAAGATATCAGATTTATGTATGATGAACCTATTGTTATATTCTATGATAATTAAAGTTGTATTAACATTTCTAAGAATCTGGTGCTACATTCAAAAACCAAGCATATATCTATCAAGTTTCACTTTTTGAGAGACAAAGTAAGTGAAAATAAAGTTAGACTGGAGTATGTGCCTACTAAGAAACAGATTGCAAATATCTTTACCAAGCCCTTTCCTAAGAATACTTTTGAGTATCTCAAAGGGAAGCTAGGGGTGATTACCCCTCCTAATCAGAATTAAGATGCAATGACTTGCATCAGTTCGTGCATTTCATAGTCATATCTTGTGATTTAGATTGATGTTGTGGTGGTTGCTACTCAAGGGGAGTAGTTAGATTCTTCGAGAATGTGGTTCAGAGCTTGTGTGGAGAAAGATAAATTCTACCTTTTTCATTTATGTCAAAGGGGGAGAAGAGTCTTGTGAAAAATTGTGAAAGAGTTAAGGAGAAAAGAGTTTACATATAAGGGGGAGAAAGTGATAAGAGAAAGTTGCGTTGATGGTGTTTTTCACATCATGTGTTGCCATCAATGAAAAAGGGGGAGATTTTTGGATATTTTTTATATGTGGTTTTCATTGATGTCAAAACTATTGGCATTAATATCTTTAAGGTTGTATATGTTGACGATATTGAAAAAATTGTAATAAAATAAGTTGAAGGTTGTCAATGATGCAGTGAAGCTCAATATGATGGCTAGTTCAATATATTGATGGTGAATAGCTACGGATTAAAGGGTTTGTTGTCAATTATATCTAGTTTATCCACCGAAATTTTTAGAGGTTCGCATGAATATTTGATCAAGTTATTAGTATCGATGTTCTGGCAGTTGTTTTATTACTTTAGTTGGTGTTCCTAAAAGAAGATTATGTGATTTTGGTAATCTAAGTTGATGTGAATTCTTCTGTGGTGTTTCATGATGTTTGTGGATTTTTCTAGATCGTTCTCTATCTGTGTTGTTAGTTCTTATTGATTTTTGTGCTCGCGATTGGTGATTTTCTTCTAGGTGTTCATGGCTGACAGGGTGACTATAGCATGTTGTGGATCTTTGAGGCTAATTTTTTAAAGTGTTTCATGTTCGATACATTTTTTTTGGGTCCCTACTATTTTTTGGTCGATGCTAGTTATTCGCATTGATAAGTGTTTATTATTTTGGGCTAACTGTTTGTACACATTTTATATTTTGTTGGGTCGACATGTAGTTGATGTTATCCTTAGATGCAGATATATATGACCAATTTTTTTGAGGAGATTGTGATGTGAGGTGTGTGAAGTGTGAGTGTTGTGTGGGAATAAATTTTAGATCCTTTGAAAGCAAAAGTAAAGTGTCAAGAAGAGTGATCAGAAGAAATTTTTCATTTGCTTAACTAGATCTGTAATCAAGCATTAGTAGATGTTACTTTCTTAGTTCAAAATCTATCGGATGTAATATGAATGTGACTATAAGGCAATGTGTCTTCCTTTGGGTAGTAATCCTTTTTGTATTTGAGTAGTGAGCTCTAGGCAGTGTGCTTGAATGCAAGTGCATTCCCCATTTATTATACTTTTAATAGAGTATAACCTTGTAGATTAATCTCCACCATGGTTTTTCCCCTAACAGGGTTTCCATGTAAAAATATTGTTGTTATATGTGTTTTTATTGTGATGATGGTTTATTCTTTCATATTTATTTATCAGATCTAAGAATAAGTTTAATAAGTATATTTTTTGTGACAACTGATTTCCTCTTAGTTTATGCCCTTGTGTTGCCAACATGTACACACTTTGGAGTCTTAGGAGCAGGTTTTAGAGTCTCTTCTTCTTCAATCTGATATTTCTCTTCCTTATCCTCTTCTTGTACTTATCTACAAATAGGATCATCTAGTTCAACTTCACTTATTTCAATTGCTTTATGCATATCTTCATCAACTTTTGTATTTGTACTTTCAACTATCTTCCTCAATCTTTTATTGAAGCATCTATATGCTTTGTTGTTAGTTGAATACCCAAGTAAAATACCTTCATCACATATTGCATCAAACTTTCTAAGGTTCGCATCATCTCTTTTAATGTAGCATCTCCTTCCAAACACCTTAAAGTACTTAACAGTAGGAGTCTTACCGGTTCATAGTTCATAAGGGGTCTTTGTGTTGTTATCTCTGATTAGAACTCTTTTCAGAATATAAACAATAGTTTGCATTGCTTCTCTCCAATATACATAAAGTACATTTTCCTCTTTCATCATAGTCCTTGTAGCCTCTTGAACAGTTCGGTTCTTCCTTTCCACAATTTCATTATGTTGAGGAGATCTAGGAGTAGAGAAATGTCTCTTTATACCATGCTCTTCACAAAATAAGTTAAAATCACTGGAAGTGAATTCTCCACCTCTATTAGACCTTAAAAATTTTATTTTTAGGTTCACTTCATTCTCTACCCTTTCCTTGAATACTTTGAATCTATCTAGAGCTTGATCTTTCTCCCTAAGAAAAGTAACCCATGTCATTCTAGAATAATCATCAATCAAAAGCATAAAATACATGTCACCATTCATAATTCCAATTCTTGTAGGACCACAGAGGTTTGTATGAATCAATTTCAATATTCCAGTAGATGAATGTTCTTTTCCTTTAAAACTGCATCTTGTTTGTTTTCCCAATTGACAACTTTTGTAAATAGTATTGGTAGGCTTTGTAATTTTAGGAAGATCCCTAACAACTTATCTTGAATAGATCATGATTAGATTTTTAAAGTTTACATGTCCCATCCTTCGGTTCCATAGCCAACTTTCATTAACTTGACAAAAAAAACACTGATCATCACCACTCTTAATCTGATAGATGTTTCCATATGTTCTTCTTCCTGGAGCCACCACAGTTTTGGACCCTTTTTTGATCTCATAGGTATTATCCTAAAATGCAAGCTTAAATCCTTTTCTACACATTTGTACAACACTCAAGAGATTATACCTTAAGCCCTTAACATAATAGACATCATCAGTACTATGTTTTCTATCAAGGCTAATTGTTCCTTTTCCAACAATCTTAGCACCAAAATCATCTCCAAACATGACAAATCCTCCATCATACTTTTCAAGTTTAGTGAACTTAATTTTTTCTCTGATCATATGATTTGAACAACCACTATCAATTACCTAGTAATCATCATCTTGTCTAGCATGAAAGATAGTAACCAAAGTACCTTCCATCTCATTCTTCTTGTTCTTTGGACCACATTCTCTTGCACATCTTCCATGGTTAGTAGACATAGATTTATTTTCTAAGGCTAGAAACCAGAATTCATCTTTATCATCCTCAAAACCAGAGCCATCATTAGAAATTCCAACATCTTCTCTAACATAATACAATTTCTTGAACTTTCTATCCTTTTTTGTCTTTATTATCTCTATTATTTTTGTGTACAGCTCTATTTGGACATATTGAAGCATAGTGACCAATATCTCCACAATTAAAATATTTTAAAGGAAGCATACCTTTGTACTTACCGGTACCTTTATTCAACTTCCTTGTAAATTTTACTTCCAACTCTTTTGAACCATCACTTTATGGATCATCTTCTGTCTTAGTTGCTTTAAAGGTTGTCTCTATTTTCTCCTTTTCTTTTCCAAACTTCCTCATCTCAAATGCAGTCAAGGTGCCAAATAGTTGTTCTTTAGTGAATTTATTTGGATCATATATTTCCTCAATAGCAAAGACCTTGTAACCATAATTCTCTAGTAGTTTCATCAAGATATTCTCTATTACATCTTCATCTTCCAGAGTACCACCTTGATTTTTGACTTCATTTGCTAGAATTTCAACCCTCTGAAAGTATCTTGCAATGTCTTCACCTTCTTCCATTTTAAGTTCCCATATTTGTGCTTTGTTGTTAGCTTCTTTGATAATTTGACTATATCATTCCTTCATATATATCTTTCAACTTTTCCCATACTTCATAATAATTTCTTAATGAAATAACTTTTGTCTCCTCAATCTTGGATAAAGCACTATAGATAGCATACCTTGGTTTTTTCATTTTCCTCATAGGAAAAAATCTCATCTATAGAAGAAGGACCACTTGTCGACTCAACATATTTTGTTTCAATAACTTTCCAAGTTTTGAAACCAATAGAGATCAGGTAACCTCTCATCTACAATTTCCAGTCACTATAGTCTGCTCCATCAAACATAGGGATAGACAACTTGTGTTCCATTAGATCTTCCTCAAGTGGTTAATCTCTTCTTCGAGGAACCAAAGCTCTGATACCAATTGTTGAAATGCACAAGACAACTAAGAGAGGGGGTGAATCAGTTGTACCAAATCACATTCACTTCTAACCTTAATCAATTCCACATTCACTTTAATATGTTAATAAGTATAGACATGAAATGCGGATTAAAAAAAGCAAATACCAGAGATGCCAAATTTATGTGGAAAACCCAATGAGGGAAAAACCCCAATGAGAATTAACTCACAATATAATAGTAATGCAAAACTAGATACAAAGGCTCATTGCTAGAGGGCTCACTACCCAAAAAGGGCTCACTATTTAGATATAAAGGCTCACTTCCAACAGATAGGACTCACTGTATAGAAGGAGGCTCGCTTCCTACATACAAAGAAAGATAATAGAAAACTCCACTACAATAGATTCCACACATACGCAACCTTGATCAAAGATTTAAAGACACCATCAGCTCACTGCTTTCAGGAGTCAAGAACATTAAAGTACTATTGTCTCGATTCACTTTCACACACTACTTTTCACATTTGTTTTGCACTTGTCACCTCTAATTCACAACATCTTGACTTGTATATATACCATCTTCAACCTTAGAAACTTCCTCCAAGGTCGGCTACACATTCTTCATTTTATAAATTCAAACTAGGTCAGTGACTCAACATTCCCGCAATGGATAAGAATGAGAATGGACCAAATACTTACTTAACTAGGACCCAAACAACATATTGGATAAATAATGTGCTTCCTTAATCAATACTTATCCTTCATGTAATGTGTAGACACCAAGTTGGCCAAACCTAATGAAAACACCAATGAACTTTGAAGTAGGTGCATCCACAACAAGATGATAACATGTGGATCACATAACATGCTTCACCAGATATTGGAACATATCTTAGAAGTCTTCAGATACATTTGTAGTAACCGTAACAATATTCATACACAAAACTCTTTCCATCAATCCAACCAGACTATGAAGACACATATAGTAGCTATGGAACAAGTCTTCTAGAGCACCAAATCACAAGTGTGTTTTCCAAAACAGAGATAACACCTTTATCAACCTTATTCTATATCTACAAGATCTGAGACAAACCATGAAATGACTGTAGAGTAGAAACATCTCTCCCAATCCATAGACAAACAGTTTTGCCAAACCGATGAACACAACTTTCACACTTCATCAACCCAGAATCTATAACTCAGGATATACCATCCAACAAATCCCATAAACAACACTATAGATCTGCACAAGCATAGGATCAACATGGAACAAATGCAGAGCACATTGTCGAAGCACATTTAGAACACACACACAACTCTATCTTCACTATTTATTAATTTTCTCAAAAACACTTGACAGTTCATCATATCAACTCACCTACAACACCATAAAGATAGCTCTATTGCAAGTATGAATGTGTTTGTTGGTGTTGTCATTAATGTTGTCATTGATTTTGACATATTTTAGAGTGTTGGAGGTGGTACATGTATAGTTGATATATTTTAAGAAGTGTTGAGAGTACATGGAGCTATCTTTATGGTGTTGCGGATGTGTTTATGTCAAGTGCTTTTGAGAAAATTAATAAACAATGAAGAAAAAATTGTGTGTGTGTTTTGAATGTGCTCCGATAATGTGCTCTACATTTATTCTGTGTTGATCCTATGCCTATTTGGATCTATAGTATTTTTTATGGGATTCATTGGACAATATATCATGAGTTAGAGCTTTTGGGTTGATGGAGAGTGAAATTTATGTTCACCGGTGTGTGAACCGGTTTGGTAGAATTGTTTGTCTGTGGACTAGGAGAGATGTCTTTGCTCTACAATCCTTTGGTGGTTTGTCTCAGATCTTGTAGATATGGAAGATATTTTATAATGATGTTATTTATGTTCTATAAAACACGCTCATGCTTTGGTGCTTTGGAATACTTGCTCCAGAGCTACTATGTGTGTCTGCACAGTCCGGTTGGACTGTTAAATAGTGTTATGTGTATAAATATTGTTGCAGGTGTTGCAAATGTATCTAAATTATTCTAAGAGGAGTTTCTATGTCTGGTGAAGTGTGTTGTGTGATCCACGTGTCATCATCTTACTATCAATGCATGTACTTCAAAGTTCATTGGTGTTTTCATTAGGTATGTTTGACCTGGAATCTACACATTACATGGAGAAATAGCATCGATTAAGGAAGCGTATGATTGATCCAAGATATTTTTTGGGTCTTAATTAAGTATGTATTTGGTCCACTCTCATTCTTATCCACCGCGGGAATATTGAGTCACCAACCTAATTTAAATTTGTAAAATGAAGGATGTGTAGCTGACATTGGAGAAAGTTTATAAGGTTGAAGATGGTATAAATGCAAGTCAAGATGTTGTGAATTGGAAGTGAACAAGTATGTGAAACAAGTACAAAGAGTAGAGTGTGTGAAAGTGAGAATCAAGGAAGCAGTACTTCAATGTAGATTTTTGAAAGTAGTGAGTTGATCGTGTTTGTGATTCTTTGATCAAGGTTGTGAATGTGTAAAACCTGTTTTGGTGGATTTTTTATTATCTTTCTTTGTTTGTAGGTAGTGAGCTTCCTTCTAGACAATGATAGCTATCTGTAGGCAGTGAGCCTTTGTATCCAAACAGTGAGTCATTTCTAGGCAGTGAATCCTTTCTCAATGGTGAGCCCTCTGGTAGTGACCCTTTGTATCCATTTTTTGCATTACATTGTGATTTCATCCTCACCATGGTTTTTCCCTTATTGGGTTTTCCATGTAAATTTGGTGTCTCTAGTATTTGCTTTTTGTTATCTTCAATTCATTTTTATACTTAATAATAGATTAAAGTTAATGTGGAATTGATTAATTTCAGAAGTGAAAGTAATTTGATACAACTAATTCACTCCCCTCTCAATTGTCTTGTGTATTTCAACAATTAGTATCAGATCTTTGGTTCCTCAAAGAAGAGCTTAACCGCTTGAGGTAGATCAAATGGCACACAAGTTGCAAATCCCCATATTTGATGGAGTTGACTATAGTGACTGGAAGGTGAAAATGAGAGGTTACCTGATCTCTCTTAGTTTCAAGACTTGGAAAGTTGTTGAGAAAAAATATATTGAGCCGACAAGTGGTCCTTCTTCTACAAATCAGATTTTTTCCTATGAGGAGAATGAAAAAGAAAGGTATGTTGTCTTTAGTGCTTTATCTAAAACTGGATGAACAAAATTTATTTCTTTAGGCACTGCTTATGAAGTATGGGAAAAGTTGAAAGATATCTATGAAGGAAATGATAGTCAAATCATTAAAGAAGCTAATGATAAAGCACAGATATGAGAACTTGAAAATGGAAGAAGGTTAAGACATTGCAAGCTACTTTCAAAGAGTTTAGATTGCAATAAATGAAGTCAAAAATCAAGGTGGCACTCTGGCAGATGAAATTATAATAGAGAAGATCTTGATGACCCTACTAGAGAATTACAGTGAAAAGGTCTTTGTTATTGAAGAAATATATGATCCAAAAAATTTCACTAAAGAACAGTTATTCGACACCTTGACTACATTTGAGATGAGAAAGTTTGGAAAATAAAAGAAGAAAATTGAAACAAACTTCAAAGCAACTAAGATAGAAGATGATCTAGATAGTGATGGTTCAGAAAAGTTGGAAGCAAACTTTACAAGAAAGTTGAATAAAGGTACTGGTAAGTACAAAGTTATGTTACCTTTTAAATGTTTCAACTATGGAAATATTGGTCACTATGCTTCAAGAATTCCAAATAGAGTTGTACACAAGAAGAACAAAGATACTAATTGTGTCGCCAAAAAGTGTAGCCTTTATAATTTTCACTCATTTGGACCCTTGCCTATGGATTTTGGACCTCCTTTTACCCCGTTCCAAGCCTTATTTCAAAGTTTTGTAAGGTGTTGTAAAACATTTTCACACTTTCCTAGGCTTATCATCACTAATTCAACCCTTTCTCATGTTAAATTAGCCCCTTAATATACTTTTAGGCCCGACTTTAGTGTCTTTCGAGGGGCAAGTCTGTTAAACTTCATTAAACACCTTTTTATTCTTGACCACCACTTGAATTTTCCCAAGTGGACTAGGTCGCCACCTTGGGCGACCTAGTCCCTTTTGTCTTAAAATTCAAAATTAAAATAAATTTCTTTTGTGAGGTCTCCAAAAACCCTAAGGTCGGCCTATGATGTGTTATTTTTGGGGAAATTAGGGCATAGCATGTATAAATAAGGGTTTTTCCCCTCATTTTGCCTCTCCTAAGTCTCATTTTTCTCCTCACTCAATCTTCTCAACCACTCATCCACTACTCTTCTCAAGCAAGCTAGGGTTTGCATCCTAGGACATCAAGACATCTTTTCTGAAGCATTCAAGGGTTGGATGGTTGTAGCAACTCAAGATCTATCTCCATGGAAAGGTATTAAGTCCATTACTTCTCATTTTATTTTTTCTCATCTTATTTCATCACTTGATTTAATTATCTCAAAAGGGGTTTGACCAAGGCAAACCCCTATGCCCTAATATCCAACATTTATTTCTCTCTTTGTGTGATTTGCAAGTTTTATTTGTAGGTTTTCCAAAGAATAGGATTAGAAGTGTTTTCATCATAGACAAATCTCTTCAAGGTTGGAGAAACCCTCGTTGGAGCTTGAAGAACACTTGCAAACCAGAATCTTCACTTTTAGGATCAGATACCTAGAGGAGCAGAAAGTTCAGATCAAGAGCCTTTGTTTGCACCTTCAAATTTTTAGAAAAGACAAAAGGGACATTCCCACCAGTTGTGGTGACCTAGTCCCATTGTGCACATTTTTCAGATATTTTTGTAGATTTGGATACCCATTTGGCCAAAACAAATTGTGGAGCAATCTTCTTAAATTTGCCATAAACTGGACTAGGTCACCCTGAATGGCGTAAGTGTCCCTGTAGGCCTGAATTTCAACATTAGCAGTATTTCTAGCCTCCAATCCATTCTACAACTCATTCCCAGGTGCATCTCTTCAATTTTATCCATTTCTATAACAGTTTGTTTATGTTTCTTAGGTTATTTGTATATCACAATGTGTTTTCAAATATCTTACATTTTCTAGGTTTTACATTAGCATTTACTTTCTCTTACCCATTTCTAGCACTTAGACTATCTCATTTAGACATAATCAAACACAACACAACCCTTATCTTTGAATGAACTCGCCCAAAAAACATATCATTGGGTGAAAGAGTGTCATTTCCTAATCAAGTGCTCTGAGGTGAGAAACCTTAGGGGGCCTATTTGGGGAATCCCCTTTCCCTTCTTGTATATCTTTTTGGTGGTTCAATAATAAAGACAAAAGGGACAAAAAATTCAAGAAACTGTATTATGTTAGAGAAGATGCTAGAATCTATGACAACGAGTCTGATTTTGAGGATCTAGCCTTGGAGAATAAATTTGTGTCTACTAACCATGGAAGATGTGCAAGGGAATTTGGTCCAGAGAACAAGAAGGATGAGATGGAAGGTACTCTAGTTACTGCCTTTCATGCTAGACATGATGAAGACTATTAGGTAATTGACAGTGGATGTTTGTTGTACCCCAAATTAAAAAATTTGCTACACTTAGGCATTTTGAAGAAATGAATCAAAGTCTTATCAAAAAGGTCAAAATTGGGGATTTGTATGTCTTGCATGGGGGTCAAAAACTTGAAATTTTCAAAATCTAACAATCTGGGTCAGCTTAGAACGACCAAATCAGCAAAACCTAGATTTTAGTTTTTTAACCCTAAATGTTAGGAAAAAATCTATTTTTAGCAGTTTTCTAAAAATAGAAACTTTTTCTAGGTTTTTCTAGGTTTCTCTTGAAATGGATACTATCAAAATTTTCTAAAAATAGAAATTTTGGCTTCTAGGGTTGAGACTGGTTTTGATTGGTTCAAAATACTTCCTCATCAAGCTGGTGTAGTCAAAATCACAAAAAGATCAGTTTTACCCTAGTGGTTTTATTCTACTTTTTCACGAGCACCAAGGTCATCAATGGAGGTCAGTCAGCTGCTAGGCATCAAAAGCAAACATTCAAGCATTGAACAGAAGCTAATGACTAGGTGCCCCTACTCAGTTTGGGCGCCCAAACCTTCATGCCTTAGAAAAAAATTCATTTCCAACAAAAAAAACAAAGGGAAACACGCCAAATGAAGGAAAACTTGAAAATCTCATAAATTTTTCTAAGTCTGCTAGCATGGGCGCCCTTGGAGAAGAAAGGCGCCCAGTTTTTCAAGGTATCAGATGATGAAATTAGGGTTTATGTTCTTAGGCATTGTTGCTCAGATTCTTCTCAGCTCCACAACAAGCCTGACAGTACAATCATCTAATCACTCATCATCCAAAATTCGAGATTGGACAGAGGAGTTTCAACCAAAAGACAAAATGCAAATCAATCAAACATCACAAAATATTCTAAGTTTGGAGAACTTGGGCACCCCAGAAGGAGGAAAGTGCCTAGGGTTTTGAAGATCCAAATTCTATAGTTAGGGTTTGCAGATGGGTTCAATCTTTTTAGTTTCATGTTAGCTTCGCAGCAAATGTCTTTGTCAGCTCATCGGATCACTCAGTCACCAAAAAACTATGGATGAACAAGGGCCATGACAAGAGTTTTTCAAACTTCATAGAGAAAACAGATAAAAATGGTTAAGTCTGGTGAAACTAGGTGCCCCTGGAGAGGATAGGCGCCTAGGGTTTTGAGGCCTTGGATGATATTTTCAGTAGTTGCATTCTCCAAGATCACCTCGTCAGAATATTCCAAGCTATCTAGTGAATCTAGCAGCCAATCAATCTAATCAGTTTAAGCCTATGAAATCATGAATTAATTTGAAGATCAGAAGACAAGCAAGAACTTGAAGCTCATAAAAATGGCTAACACTAGTAAAGATGGGCGCCCCTCAAGGAGATATGCACCTGACATTTTGAAGGGTCAGATGGAGTTTTTGTCTAAATTTGCCTCCAGACAAACTTCATCAGATTCGATCAAGCTACACAACGAATCATTCAGCTCATTTGTGAGATTAATCTGGAGGCTGGAAATCAGGATCAAACTAGGGTTGAAAATTAGGGAGGAGTTGAAAATACTGAAAAAATGGCTAAGTCTTAAAGAGATAGGCACCTCTAGCCAAGAAGGGCGCCCAAACTCTCTTGCCTTAGTCAAATTTTTGAAATTTTCAAAATTTGAAGAAGAGGGAAAATGTCCAAGTACAATGCACAAACTCTAATTAGAGTTTTGAAGAGTTAGGGCAAAAGGAAGTTGTTTTTCTCAAAGAATAACTTATTTAAGGCACCTTTGTATTTCATTTTTCATATTTTCTTGCAGGTGGCATCCAAGGAGAATTTGAGCAACAACTTAAAAACTCTTCTTTTCAAGATTCAAGAGCTCAAACTTGCTAGTTTTTCAAAGTATTTCATGAATTTTCAGATCAATGCACAAAAGAGCCTACTTTTTCATGCTTTTTCATCCAAAACATCAAATTCTTTGAAGAAGGAGGTCGAGATTTTCAATTTTTATTGATTTGGGTCCTCTCTTTTCATGATTTTGAATAATTTTTTCAAGAAACTTCTCGAGTTGCAGCAACTACTTTTTCTTCTCATGTCAGAGAAAACTTCAAAATTTATAACTTCTAATCTTCTCGGTCTTTCTTAAACATTCTTCTGAACATAACGCATATCACATCTTTTTTAGAGAAATTTCAAGTGGTTGATTTTTTAGTCATACCTCAAAATTTTCAACATCTGATCTAATGGGTTCATCCAAAATGTGCTTCTGAACAAAACCCAGATGTCAGCTTTTTCGTGCTTTTTTGGAGGAAATTAGGGTTTGATATTTTTTCAGTCTACACTTAAAATTTTCAAAAGCAGACAATTTGGGTTTGCTTATAACGAAATTCTGAACAAAACCCATATCTCAAAATAATTTTCAAAAAAATCATCTGTTTAACGAAGAAAATCAACAAGCTAAAAATAGAAAGTGTGCAAAAACTTGTTTGAATATAGGCAAGTTCACAGTCAATCTTCGAGTTTTGTAGTATGGAGTACATTCCCACTGAGTTCAAGACTAAATAAAAATTGTATCATGACTTCATCGAAATAGCTGAGACTGACTTACACCACATCAAGCCAGTATTCAATTTGTGTGCTTTGGAAGATGCAAGCAAAGTCACCATCAAGCACCTTGGCCATTTAGGACTTCTTGCAGCAACATCCATTCCCTTTTCAGTACAGAGCTTAGAATTTTTAATTTCTTGCATTAAGCATTACAATCTTGCAACGAGGGAGATTCAGTCAATGGATGGGAGAACAATTTGCAACCTAAAGCCAAATATGATAGAAAAATGTTTCTCAATTCCACCTTGGCCTGGAAGCATTACCATCTCTATGGATGAATGTGAAAGGGTATGGGAGATGCGTAAAGAGAAATATAGCAAAAATATTGCATAGAAGTGGATGAAGGAAAAACATAAGACATTGTCGAAGAACATCAGGAGAGGAGAGTTTAAAGATGAAATTGCCAAAATAATCACCTTGCTCAACCAAATCATTGGCCAAACAGATGCAACAAAGTTTCAACCCTAGATGTTTTATGTGATACCTCATATCATGAAGAAGATGGAGTTCTATGATTGGCCTAGATTGATCAGTGACTGCCTTCATCACCAGATAACTGAGTACTTCAATAGGCATGAATTCCACATGATCTCTTACCTAGTCTACTTAGTAGCCTTCCAAGGAAAACACAGAGGGTTGAACATTGAGGGGTCTCTAAATGTACAACATGTCTACAAATACTACACTTAGTTGGATTTCATTACATCATCACATCACTACAAAAGAGTGAATGAATTTTTCCTGATGTATACGGTGTGAGACCTAGATAATGAGTTACACATACGCATTTCATCTACTTTCAGGGCAGCAATGTCAGAATGGGTAGATTGGTTTATTCACTTTTCTACTTTCACCTACTTGAGATTTTATGGCTATTCTAGTGCTCCTCTCATGTTACCGAGGTATTCGTCAAATGAAGTTGTGTTCATGGAATTTCTAAGGCAAGTATTCGATGTTCACACTCGCTTGCGAAATAAAAAGAAACTAGCCTTCAGCTTTCCTTTCAAACTAGGAATCTATAGGTGCAGATCATCAATAGATGCCAAGATAATGTTTAATGAGTTAGCTAAACTTGGTCTCAATCATTTCAATGAGATATTATCTTATGATCCCCATGGTGTCTATGCAACCAGACCTGGTCAAAACTATGCTCATGTGCTTGCACTCGAGGATTTTTGGGCCAATTGCAAAAATGAGCTTGAGGTTCGAAGGCACAACAATAGCAGACTCACTCTTCATCAGATGAAATAATATTTGTCTGAGAATATTAGGGAGTTATCAAATGATGATAGAGATGTACTTCTCCTAGCATACCCCCGAAACCAGATTGAGCAACAACCTCTTCCATAGGTTAACTGGGCCAACAAAGAATGCATCTCAGTGGAAGAAAGGACTCGCCAAGTTGTTGAATACATCAAGACTTTCTTGGTCCTCAAAAGGAAGAATTCCATTCCAGTAGCAGAGCCACGAGGGATACACTCATTTATTCCTTCTTCTTCCAGAGCTCAACCAAAGATGAAAGGGAAAAGTCACTCTCAAGAGGTTGTAAAGGGTAGTAGATCAACGAAGAATGTAAAGAAGAGGTTGGACTTCTCGGGCATATTCACATAAGAGCAGAAAATAGTTGAAATAGAATCCCCTCCACATGATCCCATACCTCAAGAGGAAATTGGAGATGTGCCTTTCACACATGATCCTTTGCCATCTCCAAGGTCTTCATCAATTCACATTGATTTGGAAGACGAGGAGGTAGATGAAGAAATTATAGTTGAACCTCACATGGATGTTAGTAGGGATACCACATCTTGGCTTGAGAGATCCTTGGGAAGGACAAGAAGAAGACCTTCATATCAGTTGAATTTTGATGATGTATATTAGGAAGCACCCAAAAATAAGGTAAAGAAACAAATTCACTTTGATAGAAAGCCTGATGGTGGCATGGTAATGGAGATGGCTACACCTCCTAAAGATAGAAACAAGGATGAAGTGGATGTTGATGAATTTTTGATGGTCAAAGCCAATCTTAGCAAGAGCACTAGGCATGTTGATATGATTTTGTTCAAAATGGTATCTAAAAATATTTAAGAGAGGGTGCTAAAAGATGGAGAAGGACAAGGCAGCCCTCAAGGCTAAAAACCGTCAACTCTCGTTATACATTTCAAAACTCATTCAATGTACTTCACAAACAACATAGTTGTTGCCCCAAGTTTTAGAGACACCAACTAATTAGCAGCTATTGAGGTAGTTGGTAATTTGTGGGAAACAGACATGGGAATGGATTGAGGAAATCATCACTAGGGGCACAAAAATTCTAGCACGGATATTTTAGTTGAGATATAATGCCCATGATTTACGCCAAGGTATCCAAGGATTTGAGCAGTTGATAGCATAGGTGAATCCTATGAATGAAATCATCATTTTAGATTTAGATACAACATATGGCTCAACTGTTGCTAGAGAACACAAAAGACAAATCCTTGTAGGGAAAGAACATCACTTTTTCAAAGTGAAAACTTGTGAAGGGATATTTGAGGAGTTTGTTGCATGCAAACAAAGGGTTGTAGATGATCTTGAATTCATAATGAAGTTTTTCACAAAGATCCCTTGTCGGTATTGTCATGATGATGGTTCCTATGTTGGGCTAGATGAAATCCAAGCAGAGTTTCAAAGTGTTGTTTGTAGCACCAACGACAGTGTTAGAAGGATGAGTCAAATTTCGATGATGTCAAAAAAGTTCAAGAAAGTGGCTAAGGAGAATGAAGATTTCCTAAGATCTATTGCAGATGGCGAAGAAATCTTAGAAAAGCGGAACTTTTCTATTGATAATATTGATGCACTTGACAAAGACACAATTTTCCGCTTTTTAGTAGATGTTCTTGAGATATAAAAGCATCTTTCATCTAGAAGCTTTCTTTCTATTCTTGTCTTAATTCTTATCCATTCTTTTGAGAAGAGAAATAAAACAATTGTAATAGTTGGAATTTTCTATTTTCCATGCTTTCTTAGGTGTTAGATGTTTATCTTCTTTAGATTTAGAAATAAATCTTGCATGTTGGCCAGTATTAGTTATAAAAGCAAGGATATTTTAGGGTTCCCTACTCCTCTGTTTAGTTATAAATAAGAGCATCATTTTCTCATTTTTCTTTAACCATGCTAGTGATAACCAGACACAAGTGCCTCTTAGTGCTTTCTCAATGTTGTTTGGTGTTGTTCAGAACTTAGATTTTGATAGTGAAATTGATTAAGCTTATTTCGGTCTTCAAGATTGTTGTTCAGTTTCTATTTGATCTTGTGCTAAGTGTTAATTTGGTTTGATTGCATGTTGCATGTATTTTTCTACAACTTTTTGTCCCATAATTGTAATCTCTTCTGCCTAAAATTTGAGAGAATAAATTCTTGTGCTTGCTTCGCTGCCCTAATATAAAGTCTCAGATTTATGTCTATTGTGTAATGCTTATATGATATCCATTTCAGCTTGCATTGAAATTTAGTAAATGTATGTTGGAAGAAATTTTATCTAAGTATTTATGTTAGAGAATCAAACTTTGTTCATTTCTAACTCTCTTGCTCTCTATTTACCTTAGAAGTTAGAAATGTCATTAGCGTAGGTTAGTTGTAGTTGATAGTTTTTATTAAAGAGAAAACCTCAACTGCAACGTCAATATTTCTTTAACCTTGTGTTCTCGTAGCTGAAATAAAAATATAGGCAACTAAGCTTTATTTTACTTTCTTTTAGCAAACTCAGCAAAAGAGGGAGCTTCCCCTTCGAATTTGAAGAGCAGTTTACTGCACATAGTTATTTGTTTCCAAACCGCATTCCAGAGGTACGATTTGAAACACCAACAATGTTCAAATCATATGACTAGAGACAAAATTAAGTTCACTAAACTTGAAAAGTACGATGGAGGATTAGTTATGTTTGGAGACATGATTCTGGTGCTAAGATTGTTGGAAAAGGAACAATTAGTCTTGATGCAAGACATAGTATTGATGATCTCTATTATGTTAATTTCTTAAGGAATAATCTTTTGAGTGTTGGGTAAATGTGTAGCAAAGGATTCAAGCTTGTGTTTCAGGATAACACCTGTAAGATCAAAAAAGGGTCTGAAACTACGGTAGTTGCAAGAAGAAGAACATATGGAAACATCTATCATCTTAAGAGTGCTGATGATCAGTGCTTTTTTTCTCAAACCAATGAAATTTGGCTATGGCACCAGAGGATGGGACATGTAAACTTTGACAATCTGATAAGGATCGGTTCAAGAGAAGTTGTTAGGGATCTACCTAGAATTACAAAGCCTACCAATATTGTTTGCAAAATTTGTCAATTGGGAAAACAAACAAGATGCAATTTTAAAGGAAAAGAACAATCATCTACCGGGATGCTAGAATTGATTCATACAGACCTCTTTGGTCCTACAAGAATAGGAATCCTTAATGGTGATAGGTATTTTATGCTTTTGATTGATGATTACTCCAAAATGACATGGGTTACTTTTCTTAGGGATAAAGCTCAAGCTATAGATAGATTCAAAGTGTTCAACGCAAGGGTAGAGAATGAAGTGAACTTGAGAATCAAATGTTTAAGGTCTGATAGAGGTGGAGAATTCACTTTTGGTGAGTTCAATATATTTTGTGAAGAGCATGGTATAAATAGATAGTTTTCTTCTCCTAGAACTCATCAGCAAAATGGAGTTGTGGAAAGGAAGAATTGAATTGTTCAAGAGACTATAAGAACTATGATGAAAGAGGACAATGTTCCTAATGTATATTGGAGAGAATAAATCCACATTGTTGTTTATATTCTTAATAGAGTTCGGATCAGAGGTAGCAGCACAAAGACCCCTTATGAACTATGGACTAGTAAGAATCCTACTGTTAAGTACTTTAAGGTGTTTGGAAGAAGATGTTACATTAAAAGAGATGATGAGAATCTTGGTATGTTTGATGCAAAATGTGATGAAGGTATTTTCCTTGGATATTCAACTAATAGCAAAGCATATAGATGCTTCAATAAAAGACTAAGGAAGATAGTTGAAAGCGCAAATGTAAAAGTTGATGAAGATATGAACAGACCAGTTGAAATAAGTGAAGTTGAACCAAATGAACCTATCTGCGGAAAATTACAAGAAGAGGATAAGGAAGAGGAAGAACAGAGTGAAGAAGAAGAGACTTTGGAACTTGCTCCTAAGGCTCTTAAGTATATATAGAAGAACCATCCAAAAGAATAGATAATTGGAGATAAAAGTGAAGGTGTAAAGACAAGAAGTAAAGTGGTAATAGTTGAGGTAAATTTGTGTTTACTTTCTAAGATAGAACCTAAAAAAGTGAGTGAAGCATGCAAAGATGAGAATTGGGTTAGAGAAATGAAAGAGAAATTATAGTAAATAGAGAAGAATCAAACATGGGAACTGGTTCCTAAACTAGTAAACAAGAATGTAATTGTACAAAATGGGTATTCAATAATAAGCTAAATGAATATGGTGAAGTAGTAAGAAAAAAATCAAGGCTTTTATGCAAAGGTTATTCATAGGTTGAAGGAATAGACTTTGAGGAGAAATTTCCCCAGTGGCAAGAATGGAAGCCATTCAGATATTTTTGGCATTTTCTGCTCACAAAGATTTCAAAGTATACCAAATGGATGTTAAGTCTGCATTCTTGAATGGAGAATTGGAAGAAGAGGTTTCCATGGAACAACTTAAAGGATTTTAGTTATCAGATAAACTAGACATGATCTGTAAATTGAAAAGGGAACTATATGGACTTAAATAGGCTCATATAGCATGGTATGCAAGGTTGGACAAATATTTGACAAAGAAAAGGGTTCAATAAAGGCTCCATAGACAACAATCTCTATTTCAAAGTTGAAAGAAATAGAATGTTGATAGTGGTTTTGTATGTTGATTATATTATTTTTGGAGGAAATGAAGGTATGTGTAATAAATTTGTAGAGGAGATGCAAAAATATTTTGAGATGTCCATGGTTGGTGAGTTCAATTTCTTTCTTAGACTTCAAGTGAATCAAACTAATAAGGGAATATTCATTTCACAATCTAATTATGTTAAATAATTGTTGAAGAAGTTTGGAATGGATGATTCTAAATCGGTTTGTACCCCTATGGTGATCGAATGCAAACTAAGTAAGGATGATGATTCTCCTAAATTTGATCAAAGCATGTACAGATCTATGATTGGTGGACTACTATATCTTACTTCTACTACACTGGATATCATGCATGCGGTATGTTTAGTTGCTAGATTTCAAGCAGAACCTAAAGAAACATATGTTACAACTATGAAGAGGATATTCATATATCTAAAGGGAACTCTAGATTATGGCTTGTCGTATCTTAAGGATAGAGATTTCACTTTGAATTCCTACACTAATGCAGATTGGGTTGGTTTTGTAGATGACTGAAAGAGTACAAGTGGTGGTGCATTCTTTCTTGGAGGAAGATTGGTTTCATGGTTAAGAAAGAAACAAGATTCAGTTTCTTTGTCCACTGCAAAAGCTGAGTATATTGCAATAGTATCCTATTGTACACAAGTACTTTGGATGAAGCAAACATTGAAGGATATAGGTATGATGTGTGATGATACTATCCCTATTTTTTTGTGATAATACAAGTGCAATAAATATTTCAAAGAATCTGGTAATGCATTCTAGGACAAAGCATATATCTATCAAATATTATTTATTGAGGGAGAAAGTGTTGGAAAATGAAGTCGGGCTTGAATATGTATCTACTAAGGACCAAATTATAGATGTATTTACTAAGACTCTTCTGAAGGATACTTTTGAGAATGTCAGGGAGAAGTTAGGGGTTACTTCCCCTCATTCCTTGAACTAGGTGCACATGGAGGTGCATCATTCCAGTGGATCTACATATTCTTCATTTGTATGGACTGATGATTGAGGACTACTCCTCAGGGGAAGTAGAGAGTATCATTGTTGCAGTATGAGATGTGGGTGCACTTCTAAGGGGGAGTGATTAGAGCTTTGTATGGAAAAAATTTAATGCAAAAAGATTATTTTCCATTGATGTCAAAGGGGGAGAGAGATTCATGTGAAAAAGTTGGAAGAGAGAATCTTTGTAAGGAGAAGACAGTGCAAAAATGTTGTGTAGGTTGTCTAATCTGAAAAAGAAAGGGAAGAAGCAGGAGAGAGTGTATGTTGTCTTTGATGGTTTTTCACATCATGTATTACCATCAATGACAAAGGGGCAGATTGATGAATGTATGAATGTGTTTGGTGGTGTTGTTATTAATATTGTCATTGATGTCAACATAGTTCAAAGTGTTGTAGGTGGTACATTTATAGTTCAGATACTGTAAGAAGTGTTGAGAGTACATGGAGCTATCCTTATGGTGTTGCAGATGTGTTGATGTCAAGTGATTTTGAGAAAATTAATAAATAATGAAGAAAAAATTGTCTGTGTTTTGAATGTGATCAGGTAATGTGCTATGCATTTCTTTTATGCTGATCATATTCCTGTATAGATCTTCAGTATTGTTTATGGGCTTCATTGGACAATATATCTTGAGTTAGAGCTTTTGGGTTGATGGAGAGTGAAATTTGTGTTCACCGGTGTGTGAACCAGTTTGGTAGAACTATTTGTCTGTGGACTAGGAGAGATGTCTCTGCTCTACAATCCTCTGGTGGTTTGTCTCAGATCTTGCAGATTTGGGAGATATTTGATAATGATGTTATCTATGTTCTGGAAAATGCGCTCATGGTTTTTTGCTCTAGAAGACTTGCTCCAAAGCTACTATGTGTGCCTGCATGGTCCAGTTGGACTATTAAAGAGTGTTTTATGTATAAATATTGTTGTAGTTGTTGTGGATGTATCTGAAGGATTCTAAGAGGATTTTTTTATGTCTAGTGAAGCATTTTGTGTGATCCACGTGTCATCATCTTGTTGTGGAGGTGCGTACTTCAAATTTCATTGGTGTTTTCATTAGGTTTGGTCAACCTGGCATCTACACATTACATGGAGAATTAGCATCAATTAACGAAGCATTTGATTGATCCAAGATATTTTTTGGGTCCTAATTAAGTATATATTTGGTCCACTCTCATTCTTATCCACTATGGGAATGTTGATTCGTTGACCTAATTTGAATTTGTAAAATGAAGGATGTGTAGATGACCTTGGGGAAATTTTCTAAGGTTGAAGATGGAATAAATGCAAGTCAATATGTTGTGAATTGGAAGCGAGCAAGTGTGTGAAAAAAGTGTGAAGAGCATAGTGTGTGAAAGTGTGAATCAAGGTAGTAGTAATTCAATGTGTTAGATTCTTGAAAGTAGTGAGCTGATGGTCTCTATGATTCTTTGATCAAGGTTTTAAATGTGTAAAACTTGTTGTGGTGGATTTTCTATTATCTTTCATTGTTTGTAGGTAGTGAGCCTCCTTCTAGGTCTAGTGAATCCTATATGTAGGAAGTGAGCCTTTGTATTTGTAAAGTGAGTCCTTTATGGGCAGTGAGCCCTCTAGAAGTGAGCCTTTGTATCCGGTTTTTGCATTACTATTATATTGTGAGTTAATCCTCAACATGGTTTTCCCCTTATTTGGTTTTCTATGTAAATCTAGTGGCTTTGGTATTTTCTTTATGTTATTTTCATTTCATGTTTATACTTAATAATAGAATAAAGTGAATGTGGAATTGATTAAGGTCATAAGTGAAAATAATTTGATATAACTGATTCACCCCCCTCTTATTTGTCTTGTGCATTTCAACAAGCTCCATGTACTCATAAAATTTCTACAGTATCTCTCAACCATACATGTACCACCTGCAACACATGATTTGTTTCTCTGCAACAACCTGAACTATGTTGACATCAATGAAAACATTACTGACAACACCACCATACTTGCAACAATCAAAATATCCCAAAGTCATAGAGACTTTGGCAAGGCCTGATGCTGAAATAACCACAAACACAAAGGATTCCACAATGTGACAAGACCACAAGGATCTTGGTGGCTACTACGCAAGACAACTAGGAAGACAAGATCACACAAAAAATTAAGATATGCCCCTATGTCTACCAATCAAATTGCACCATGATATGATGGATTGTGGCAACCCTGAGTAGGTATAACAAGAAGATCAAATGATAAACAAAATGAAAAAAACACCAAAAAATTATAATAAATTTTAAATATCCTTTGTCATGGGACCAATAGGTGGATGGGATTGATGCGGTTGGATATGAGAAATGATACATCCTACTAAGAACAAGGATAGATTGGGGTAGATTTTTTAATTGAAATGACTCAAGATACTCAAAATGGATTGAACCTCATGGTACCAATGGATTTTTTTATTAGGAACCAGTTGAATAGGGACACATTTGATGACACAATACAAAACCAAGACACACCCTAAGGAAAGACCTAGATTTCAAGGGCTGATCAAATTATTAGCCTTCCCTACGTGAAAGCACAGAGACCTCATAGTTCGATAAAAATACTGATGATCGATGATGGATAAAGCAACAAGAGGATGATGAAGACTCAAATGGATGGAAAAAAGCCTCGGGGGCTCATCAAATATGGCCTTACCTACATGAAAGCGTAGAGGAAACATAGTTTGACAAAAGGACCAAAGATTACAAGAGACCTAATAATAAAAATACATGATGGAAGACCCTAGATGGGGATGCAATACCAATGACATAACACCAATGTACAAGCAATGAAAAGCTCAAAATTTGGGATAGCAGATCCAAACCATCTAATGCTCAATCAAAATAGACCAAGAGGTAGATGAAAGGATTTTGATGGATGATGGATGTGATAGAATGCTAGGATTAGATCGACAGATAGGATGGTGGAGATGCAAGCATATAGGAAAATAGGATGCAAGGTATATAATGATTAAGCCCTCTACGAATAGTGCCTATTTCTATTTTTTCACCAAACGTACTTATCCAAGGCACCACCAAGGGTGGTTTTCACCATAGGATGATTTATTTCTTTTTACTATTTTTTGGATCTTTTGATTTTTTTTGGATTTTATACTTTTTTGGGTATTTTCTAGGTGGGGTAACCCAGTTGACTCAGGTGTAGAAACATTTTAGATGTATGATGTCGATGGGTTCCTCTAGGGATTCTCCTTTAGGTGTAGCAAGACGGTATGTGCCATAATCATAATTTGCGGTGATAACATAGAGACCCAACCAATTAGCTTCAAACTTTCCTTTCTTCTATTGTTGGGTACGTTGATTTTATTTAAGGACTAGGTCACCGACCTAAAAATGATGAGGATGAACCTTCTTATTATAGATTCTCTTAAGTCAGTGCTAGTAAGCCTGAAGATGATTGCAAGCCTTAAGATGCTTCTCATCTAGGAGCTCCAAATGTGCAACACATGATTCTTCATCACTGATCAAGTTCTTCAAAGAGATGTGAAGTGATGGGATCTCAACTTATATCAGCAAGATGGCATCAGTGCTATAGAAAAGGGAGTATGGAATTGCACATGTAGATGGATGTTCAATAAGCACAAAGGGTGAGATTGAGATGAAGGTGCCAATAATGACCAGTATTATTAACAACCTTCTTTGGGATTTTGATTATGGTTTTGTCAGTTTTTCCATTACCTTGGGGGTAATAGGGTGTGGACCAACGTTGTTGGATTTGGAATTTTTGACATAGGTGTCGCATATACTAGTTTTTGAAAGGCTTTTTGTTATTGGTGATGATGGTGGCAGGGATACCATATCTGTAGAGAATATGGTCAAGGATGAACTTGGATATTTGGATGCTAGTGATTTGGGAGTGTGGAATTACTTCCACCCATTTAGTGAAATATTTAGTGGTGGTGATTATGAAATTATGGACATTGGATGATGGAGGATAGATCTTTCCAATTAATTTGAGACCCCACTATGAAAAATGCCATGATGCATTGATAGGTTGCAGATCTTGTGTGGGAGCATGGATCAAATCTGCATGTTGTTGGCACAGTACACATTTTTTGGTGAACTCACAAGCATCGTGCTCCATAGTTGGCTAATCATACCTAGTTCTTAGAAGCTTCTTTTCCAAGGCCATCCCATTACTATAGACCCCATAGACACCACTTTTTACTTCATTTAACATAATATGAGATTCTAACTCATTAAGATGTCAACGAAGAGTACCATCACATACCCTAAAATAAAGCGTGACACCTAATATGGTGTAACAGGAAGTGTGTTGGATAAAGGATTTATGTTGGTTGCGATTAAGATTGGATGGAAGGGTGTTTTCATGAAGGAAATTATATATATCATGATACCATGAAGATTGGGGACCTATGATTTCACACACCATTTTAGCATATGGAATATCAAAGGCTTGGATTGGTAACTACTCAACTAGGAACTCACAATTTGTTTGATCTCTTGAGGCATATCAATGAGAGAGAATATGGTAGCCATAGCATCAGCAACCTTGTTTTGTAATCTAGGAACTTTTTCAAACTAGATATGACTAAAATACTTCTTGAATTCATTAACCGTGTTCTTATAAGGAAGAATCTTATCATCTTTTGTTTGTTACTTTTCATTTAGTTATTTGATTATAAGCTACGAATCTCCATAAACATGAAGACAATTTATATTCCATTGGATTGCAATACTAAGACCCGTGATTAAAGATTTGTACTCAACAATATTGTTTGTGCATGGAAAAACCAATCTAAATGACTTGGGGATATAGTCACCTTGTGGAGTGACAAAAAGGATACCAACTCTAGCTCCATTGTGCAGGGCCCATAAAAGTAAAGCATCTAGATGTTTGATTCTAAAATAGTGAAGAAATAACTCATCTGGAAATTTTGTTACTAAAGGATAAGCATCCACAAGGGGAGCATTGACCAACTAATCAATAATCACTTGTCCCTTAATTGCTTTATGATCTACATACTCAATGTAAAATTCACATAGGATCATAACCCACTTAGCCATATGTCTAGTTAATGATGTTCTAGACAATAAATACTTGAGTGGATCCACCTTATATTAACTTAATAGGGTGACTAAGCATGTAATTTCATAGATTTTGGGAACTGAAGACAACCACCAGAAAATATTTTTCCATGGGAGAAAAATTGAGCTCATATCCCAGTAACATTTTTCTAATATAGTAGATGGATCTTTCTTTTAGGGACTCATCATGTTGTGCCAATAATGCCCCCAGTGCAATTGAAGTAGCTAAAATGTATAGCAACAATGGTTTTTTCTGGTATGAGGGGCATCAAGATAGGTGGATTTGCAAGGTACTCCTTAATTTTATCAAATCCCTATTGGCATTGAGGATCCCATTTGAATATTATATCCTTGTGTAGGAGGTGAGTAAAAGGTTAACACTTGTTTGCAAGTTGGGCGATGAAGCACCTGATAGATTTCAATTTCCCTTGTAAACTCTTCAATTGCTTTAAATTATTGGGAGGGGGGATTTCCATGATAGATTTAACTTTGGCTAGATCAACCTTAATACCTCTCCTGGACACGATGAAGCCTAACAACTTTCCTGACATGACACTGAAGACACACTTCTTAGTATTTAACCATAGCTTATATTGTTCCAATCAGTCAAAAATCTATCTCAGAACTCTAGGATGATCCTCTCTAGTTTTTGACTTGCCAAATAGATCATCAACAAAATCTTCCATTATGATGTGGATAA
Source organism: Sequoiadendron giganteum (assembly GCA_007115665.2). Lineage (NCBI taxonomy): Eukaryota > Viridiplantae > Streptophyta > Pinopsida > Cupressales > Cupressaceae > Sequoiadendron > Sequoiadendron giganteum. The sequence continues at coordinate 13,007,658 of CM021102.1, read as the reverse complement.
GGTCAAGGAATATGAAAGTCATAGCATGATGGTATGTTTCCCCCATATTTTTAAGATGAAATGGCATGACATTGTATCAAAACGTGCCCAAAGGAGTGGTGAAAGTAGTCTTATCACTACAACAAATCCCTATGATTAGCTCCCTTTTCTACTTCCACCCACTATTTTAATGAATTTTTCTCCATTTTTTTTAAAACGTTGGCGCTATTTATAGGGATGGCACTATTTTTGGCATTTTTTGCACCGATCGGAACAAGTAGGCGCTAATTTTGGCACAAATTAGTGCCTAAATTAGCACCTAAATTAGTGCCCAAATCAGTGCCTAAATTAACACCCAGATTAGTGTCTAAATTAGTGTCTAAATTAGTGCCTAAATTAGCACCCAAATTAGCACACAGATAAGCACCTAGATTGGCACCTACATTAGTGCCTAATTTAACATCTAACTTAGCACCTACTTTAGAGCCTATAATTGAGTGCCTAATTGTTATGATCTAGCAGGGATTAAGGGTTAAGGGATTAGGGGTGTTAGAACAAAAAATCCTTCCCCAATATTCATTGGCCTTTAATTGCTTGCCTACATTTCACTTGTATCAAAATATCCCTCGAGCCTCAACCCTCAACCCTAATCCCTCAACCCTCAACCTTAAACCCTAGACCCTCAACCTCTATACCCTCTACCCTATACATTGGACCCTCAACCCTAATCCTTCAACCATATACCCTCAAACCTATACCCTAAACACTCTAATCTCAACCCTAAACCCTAAACCCTTAAACCTTCTATCCTCTACCCTCAACCCTAATCACTCAATCCTAATACCCTAAACCATCAACCCTATACATCCTCAACTCTATACCCTCAATTCTCAACCCTCTACCCTATACATTGGATCCTCAACCCTCATATATCTTTGTCCATCCCTCCTCTTCTCTCCTCTTTATCTCACTTCTCCGTCCATCTCCCACTCCATCCATCCCTCCCTCTCTACCCTAATCCCTCAATCCTAAAACATCAACCCTTAAACACTCAACCCTAAACCTTCAACCCTCAACCCTCATCCCTTAAACCCTAAACCCTTAAACTAGCCTCTACCCTCTACCCTCAACCCAATACCCTCAACCCTCAACCTTCAACCCTTAAACCCTTAAACCCACATAAACTCTCTACCATAATCCCTCAACTATAGTCTACCCTCTACCCTCAACCCTCAACCCTTAAACCCTTAAACCCACATAAACTCTCTACCATAATCCCTCAACTATAGTCTACCCTCTACCCTCAACCCTCAACCCTTAAACCCTAATCCCTCAACCCCTATACCCTCTACCCTATATGTTGGACCCTCAATCCTATACCCTCAATCCTCTACCCTTAACCTTAAAACCTCAACCCTTAAACCCTAAACCCTCAACCCCTAACCCTCTACCCTATACATTGGAACCTCAACCTAATCCTTCAACCATATACCCTCAAACCTATACCCTAATCCTTCAACCTAATCTTTTCATTGTATTTACAATGAAATTCAATAATTTGTGTTTCAAGATCCATACTGTCACCAGCATTCCTTTTGTATATACCCATTTATTCCTCTAGATAATCATAAACAAATAAAATTTATCCTTTACCACAATACCATAACATCAAAATAAAGGTAGTGTAGGACAACGGCTTCTAAGTTAATAAATAAGCCTTTACCATCATACCACCAAGATATTATATAGCTTTCATAGTAAAGTGGTACTCACTGCCACCCCATGAAGAGAATTATAAGGAAATGCAGTAATGTGGTACCTACCACCATCCCACATAAGGCAATTCAAAGGAGTGTGGTAAGGTAGTAAACAATAAGAAGATAAAGCATACATCAATATACCACCGAGAGGGTGAGAAACATATGTGGTAGAGTGGTATACACCACAACCTTGCAGCAAGAATTCTTGAGCAAGGCGGTAGAGCAGTAAGCATTGGACGAAAAGTGGACACCGCAATACCACGTGAGGTGGATAATATGGCTATGGTAGAGTGGTATACACCGCAACCCCACAATAAGAGGTCTTAAGCAAGGTGGTAGTGCGGTACACAATAGAAGGGAAGGGTAAAATACCACCATACCATAGTCGGTATAATAAGAGATGACAATAGTATGGTCATCGTGACATCATTACAATTTACAACAATAAATGTAGACTCATGAATCCAACGGTGTAAAACTTGAATGCAAGGATTTGAGCTTGCTATGAAATTATTTTATGAAGAGTTGGCATTAAAACTGATATGATTGAATATCGCACCATCCAAAGACAAGTGATTTTTCCCAATATCGCACTCGATTGCAATGTGATTAGTGTGGAAGGAGCTAAGGATACAAGAAGAAGAAGTATTGCAAGCGTCAAATACTCGGGTAAGTGCATGAAAACTCTCTGAAAGAGCTCTACTAATATAAAAAATATTTCAAGTTTTTGTCATCTGAATTCATAGTAGAGAAAATTGAAACATGCCTCCTAAAAGAAAACAATCAGAAGTAAAGAAATTCATTCTAAAATTAAAGATGAAGAACCTACAGTAAAGAAGAGACCAATACATCAGTCCATATTAGATATACTTCTAGGGTCTACTAAAGAGGGTAATAAGAAGTTTTTCATGTAAATTGCATAAATTTGTAGGGATTTCCTCATTCCCAAATCTGGATGAGACCTATTTTGGTATTTTTACAATAAGAGAAATGAGAAGATTCTGGTGTCAAACCCTTGGATGTTGGATTTATCAAGGTTGATTGTCCCAAATGTGTTTTTTGATGTAGAATTTATCAAACTACTATCCAAACACTATCACTTAGCTACCAAAATAGTAAGGTTTCCAAATGGCACAGTATTGGTAGAAGTAACCAGAATAGCTATCATTGAGTGTTTTGACTTTGCAAGAAAGCTCTGACCAAGATAAACCTACACAAAAGTGAGGAGGATTATGCTAGGTTAATAAGGACTCATAGAAGTGATGAGCTACCCCTATATATGAAAAGAGGCATTGGTAACAGAACAATGCCCATCTCTACTACCACTACTTAAGCATTTACTATGACAATTTTTTAGTATTACTTTGTGAATACATATTTTTCTCTTTGCCAAGTGTTGGGGATGGATGCTCAAGATAAAATTCCAATAGGCATAATGATGATGGCCATGAGATTTCAAAACCCTGAAACTAATATTGAATGACTTTGCTTCATACCTTGAGAAGGTGTTAGATGATGAATTCTCCCAAGTTATAGAGGATATAGCACTTATTACATTTAGACACTATTCCCTACTGTGTCATCTAATATTGTACCAAAATAGGGACTATTGGGCTAAAATAATGGACTTGGCTAGAGTAGATGAGCAAGGGAATCCCACACTTGTTTAGAAATGGTGCTATATTTGGGATAGTCGGTGCAAGAATTCAAGCTTTGTTGAATTCTACGAAGACTTTGTACACAAAATCCTTGGAGTTCTTGGGTATGCAATACCAACATTGTCAACCAAAATGTTGCAACTATTGAGACCTTTGTCTTTAAGACCAGAGCAAGCCCATACATGCAATTTTGGAGATTATTCGTCCTCCTGAAAGTTACAATAATAAGATTTTATGGATGCCCTGTTGCTCCACACATACTGCCAAAATTTGTGCCCCTCAAATTAGCATTTCTTGAATTTATGTGGAAAATTATGTGGATGAAGAAAGATGTAATGCACAAGAAAACGAAAGGCACTTTCCTACCAAATCAAACCAAGTGTGAAGATTGGATTGTAGGCTTAGACACACTAGAGGAGTTACAATATTATTTGAAGATAAGATATGTATTGAATTTTGGAAAAGGAAGATCCTTTGACCTTGAAAATAATATGAAAAACATAAGGCACAATATTCTTACCAAAATGATAGTGGCACACCAAGTGGATTATGAAGAAGATGTCATTAGGAATTGCATTACTTATAATGATGTATTTAGTAGAAGGAAAAAATGGGAATATATGGAGAAGCTTGAAGAAAGGACGAAGCAGAGGTCCAAGGATTTCCTAGGATACTTTGTTGAGGAAAAGGACCCCATCAAGAGGATATATTTGATAATAGGTAAATTTTGAAGACTTCTACAATAAGAAGGAAGCATATCTCCAAGAACATGATAGTAGTGCAACTGCAAAGCATATCCCAGGTGAAACCAATGAACCTCCCATGCAGCAGTTACCTCCTAAAAGACAAATACATAAAGCATTGAATAGTTAGTACTTGTTGTGCATGTTTTGCACACATGCCCCACCAAAGGAAGGGACCCCCTTTCTTTTGCTCTCGATGAGTTGTTTTGCTCCCGCTTCGCTTTGTGCATCCCTACTCTTGAATTCAAATTGTTCATGTACCTTGAAATGATCAAATTTCCCAATGGCCAAATTCACCCACCTAAATTTCACTAAGTCTCTAGCCAATGCAGAGGCTCCCATACACACTTCACTTTGTCTTTTTCTTGGCATCATTTAAGCCCTATGGGCCCATAGTTACGGGCCCCCATTACATAATGTTGTTGTCCCTTCACCATTAAACTAATGGCCAATTTCATACATCTACCTACATGGAGGGCTCTGCACCAGCCTTTTTTATCGTGTCCTTCAGGCTTCACGGACCCACGGCTGCGGGCCACCGTGTGCGGGTTTTCACCTTCATTTTGTTGCTAAGCAATGATCGCCCCTTCACTGGCCCCTGCTTGACGGGCTCTGCATCCAACTCCTTTGTCCCCTCATTGTCATTACTGAATGGTCCTGATACAATTCAAAATTTCTTAAGTCCATAATGTTCACAGTTCTTTACATGCGGCTTGCCTTCACCTGATCACTCTTGTCTAACGACTGAGCTCTTATGTCACCGCGTCGTGTGGTACCTGTGGATATTAAATATATCCTATGCTCCCTTCGAGCTATTTTTTATTTTTTTCTCAGCTTCCAACCATGCTCAATGATTTTAAAGCCTCAATGCCATCTTTTTGGTGGCCTCGACTCACTGTTGCCATGTGTCACCCAATCACTCATCGAAGGGAGCTTCTCTTCCCTTTTCTTCTGAGCCCTATTCTGTCCCCACATGTCAATAGATCAAATTGTTAAGCCTGATTTCATATGACTCTTTTTTGGGCCTCAATCACATGCTACATAGAGGATGAACCACGGGCTGCAAAATACTACCATGTGTCCCTTCAGCAGGTCTTCATTAAATGAACAAGTGGCGTGAGGGCCAAGCTGCCATATGTTGCCACATGTTCTAACTGCCTTCGCTAGGAGGTCACACTTGTTTGCACAGGGAAATCCAAGACCATTGCCATCATTTATAGAGAATCCATCTGGCTCATGGGTAACAGGGTTCATGCTCAGGAATCTTTTTGTTACAATGGTCGTGGTGAGTCATTATTGCGAACATCATCACTCATGATCAAGAATCTTTTTTTTATAGGCCTTCAAGCGATGGAAGCCTCTGGCTATATATGTTTCTTCTTTCATTCATAAAAAGAGTTTGAAATACCTACAAAAGAATTAAGAAGACAAGGAGCCTTTTGTTTTGTTAGATAATTGTAAAGACCCAAAGACTATTCCCTTGTAATTTGGCCTCTCTATTTTTTAGCTATTTGAGAACATTATATTGTGTTGTTACTAAATAGTTTGTTTGCAACTTCAATGATTTGAATAGAATGTTGATTTAGAACCATTTCTTTGACTCTTTCTTTCAGTAAAGCTCTATGCAAATTATTTCATTTTATGAAATGAATTATCTAGGTCTTTCTCTTTGATGTTTTTTATTTCGGGACATAGCAGATTGTTGAATGGGCCCTTAGACCGCATCTACAAGATAGATCTATCGTGCCTTACATCTAAATCTTGGTGCATCGCCCTAGTTATATCTTTTATTTTCTATTTGCTTCATTTTCCCATTCAAATCCCCAGTTATAGAAGAAGCCAGCTTCTTTAAAATCTAGAGGTTACTCATTTTAGCACAATAGGTCCCCCATTTAACTGAGTTTCCCACAAAGGGTTGTTACCTGGTCAATTTTTGGCATCAACAGTTTTTGTTTTTCCTGGAACGCTCGATGGGACACCGCTTGATGTGGTTAATCCTTGAGCAAATATATGATCCATCGACCCATCACAAGATCTCAAACAAAAAATAACCTTAGTTTGTTTGTACCATCACTAGGAATGGTACCAACTAGAACCCATCACATAAACGTCCTAACTCCTCCACCAGTCATATTACCAATTGCTAATTGAAACTATGTGGCATGGGACACCAAAATTCCTCTTAGAACACCAGTAGCACCTACCATTTGGGCCTACATCTCGTCTTTGCTCTCAAATATATTCCTAAGTTCACCAAAGATGGCTCAATAACACCATCTGAACATCTGCAAGATGTGACGGGCGTATGTTTGGTACATGAAGTTATAGACCAGAATATAGCACTGAGGTTACTCATAGCTTCTTTCAGAGGAAAAGCATTATATTGGTATCACACTCTACCAGCTAACTCTATCGACACTTGGGATCAGCTCGGGGATCCTTTTTATGAAATATTCTCGAACGAAGGAGATAGGTCTTCCAAGTATCACTAGCTAGAGATCATCAAGCGGGCTCTATATGAGGTCGTGACTGACTTCAACGCTCCATTCCACATAGCTTGGCAAAGAATTCAGGCTACAATCTTCCCACCACCCAATTTAACATTCATGTTCTACTTGAATTCCATCAATGTTGATATCTCAATGATGATCGAGTTACTCGATGGAACCACTCTACCAGATGCATATAGAGTCGCAATTAAAGTGGAGAACAACTTAATTGACTTTGGAAATTTTACACCTTGACCCATCATGCCTATATTTCTTGAGCTACCAGTTCCCGCTCAAGCGACACCGCCCACCACTGCAGCTGCTCCTCCTCAATCCATGTACACGTATGTGATCGTACCATAGAACGTCACACCTGGTGCCTCAAAGGATGAGATGAGCGACATAAAGGAAATGTTTTAGGCTATGGCCAATGAGATAATTGTCATCAAGCATAACCAGACCATTCCTCCAAATCTAACCTATCATAATTATCAGGGTGGAAGGTCCTCTTACCAATAGAATCAGTTCCAAAGAGGCGCTCACACAAATCCTCAGGTGCAAACAACAAGTCAAATAGTATCGATACTCACTCCATTGTAGAACACCAACCTAAGCTCAAACAAAGAGCTAACTGCAGGGCAAAATAATTTGGTCGACGATGGCAACCCCTAGTGTTTCCCTTGCGATGATTCACATATGCCCCAAAATTGCTCGCACGATAATCTACAACAGAAGGTAGCGGAGTAGCGTAGCCAAGGCACACCATCGGATAATGGGGGTTTTGTATAAACCTCTCTGCAAATGGAAAACGTGGTACTCACTGCTCAAATGTAAGGGATATCTCTAGAATAAGAGAATGATATAGATCCTGACCACAACCTCTTCTCATGGATGGAAGGAGAGGAAGCGATGTTCACATTTGAAGAATTCACTTCAGAAACCCCGCAAGTGTAGTCTGATTACAACACTCACTCCCAAGGGAGATTCACGGGTGAAACAGTCATCCCACAACTAGTCAGTCTGCAGCCTAAAACTGCTCCCTACCACAAATCTAGTGCCTTTGCAGTGGTACCACAATGTCTATCGTAAATGGATATTTTAACAAGAGCTAAGGAGCATAAGCATCCAAATCTACCACCGTTCAATGTGGTGGAAATTTTGAAAAAATCATTCACTAATGTGTCCCTATGGGATATCTTAGCTATTCTGGAGTACAATACATTGCTATAAAGGGATCTCTAAGAAGATCGGATCATAGAACCAAAGTATCAATCACTTCAAGGGAAGATTATTGATCAATCACCTCTAGAAAAAGTTCTCGTGAATATTGTAGAAGAGGCCTCTACTAAGGATAAAGAAGAAGAATCCATAGTCAAAATCGGTGAAGGTAAACCAAAACCGAAGCCATTTTTCCTAACCCTAATTATGGGTAATAAATTAGTTCATAACTCCATGACTAACTCTAGTGTCAGCACTACAATCATGCCCAAGCAAATAGCTGAAGCCCTAGGACTGAGCTATGAACCTTTGAATTAAGGATTTATGCAATTAGATGGGAATATGGTTAATACTATGGGGATCATTAAGAACCTTCCAATAACTTTGTTTGTCTACCCCAATATCACGGTCAAGCAAGATACGGTGATCATTGATATTCGTCCAATATTTAGTTTGTGCTTGTCCAATGAATTCACTTCTAAACTAGGTGGATACCTTTCCTTAGATTAGTCACACCTAGTTATAAGGACTAAACATGGATCCAAAATGAAGTTGGCGTCTGAACCTTTGCATTCGGAACATGTTGCAAATGAAGCTAAGATAGTCTTTGAGACCACTCACACCTCCATCACCAAGAAGGAGATATACTGCGTTGAGCTTCTAGAAGATGAGGAAATCATAGGAGATCAGATCAATCAAGAGGAGGTTCTCCTAATAGAGTTCATTGATAAAGACCCTTTCAACAATTATCATGCTACTGGACTAGGAACTTATATCATTTATCACAAAGACCAAGCCAACTTGAAGGTGACACAAGAGCCTGAAGGTGTTTCAACCACAAAGTTGTGGTCACTACACTTCGATGGTGCTAAATGAAAGATCGTTGCAGAAGCTAGAATATGCCTGACTTCCCCAAGTGGCGAGAAGGCAGTTAGATCATTCTGATTCCAATTTTCCTATTCTAGCAACGAGGTTGAATATGAAGGCATCGTACTAGGTTTAAGCCTAGCAGAGAAAATGGGCATCAAGAAAATAAAGGTGTTCAGGTTTTTTGAGCTAATCATCAATCAAGTTCAGAATATCAATACCACAAAGGATGTCTGTATGAGATCCTATGAAGCAAAATTTTGGGACCTAATCGAGAGATTTGAAAATTTCAATATTCAAACCATTCCTTGAGAACAAAATTTTGATACAAATCACATGGCCGAAATCATATCCCAATTTGAACTAGCCTCCAACCCAATGCATAACTAATACTTTGTGGGAATGATATTCCAACCAGCAATTCCAAATGATGGTCAAAGCTAGCAAGTATTTGACAACAATGAACACATCGCCTCATTTAGTTCAAAGTCAAGAGAATTTACCAACCCAACTCCAATCAAGGGTCGCCAAAATCGATGGTGGACAAGACATTCAACAAAGATCTCATAAGCTTTCGAAGAGTTTGGTCACTCCTGAAAGTCCCTTTTCTGAAAATACAAGAAATAATAAGAGGAAGTTCATAGCAAAGGAAGGCGATTATATGGATTGTTCATATCAGGGATGCAAGTAATCTTAAAGTCAGAAAGGATGTCCTACATCAAGGTAAAGAAAGGCTCGTCCACTTTATAAAAGAGAATGATGAGGGGATGGTGGCCTAGTCATATGATAACCTCAGAGGATATGATCCCAACATCATCCAGCCTACGATAGAGCCAAAAAGATAGGTTGAATCAGCTTGCCAAAAACAAAGGCTAGCAAGTCCCAAGATTGAAGCGTTGATGGTGCAAAGGTTAAAAAAGCTAGTTCAGTCACAGATTGTCTTCTCAATTGAGTCTAACACATGGGTGTTCAGCCTGATCCCAATGTGAAAGAAGAATGGATATATCCGCATATGTATCGATTTCCACAACCTAAATCGAGCATCACTAATAAATCATTACACACTACCCTCCATGGGATCAATCGTGCACAATGTAGCAGGTTCGAGTGTATTTTCTCTATTGGATGACTTTTCAGACCAAGGCCTGGATGGTAAGGACCTAATGTTAAAATTCAATGAGTGGATAGCAAGACCCGATAAGCATGAGAAATCTAACAACCTATGGGAGGGTTCGTTCATGATAATTCAGTGCAGGCGATATGAAGCATTTAAATCAAAAAGCATAGAAAGAAAAGCAATAGCGGTTCATGTTAAGGGAATTCACCTAAAAATTTCTATGGAGCTTGATTAAACAATTCTACCATGTAAATATGTAATTATTGTGGTTATTTTTCCTCTTTGTTCTTTTATTTGTTCGGTCGGTCTTCTTAATCCATGATGCAACAGAAATTTACATTATGATATAGGGAATAACACATATGCCAGAAGGGACAACAAATATGCAACAAATCATAAATTTTTAAATAAAAGCCAATATCTTCATTATATTTATATACTTCGATAAGTACAGTATCAAAATGGCTCAAAGGCCACACTTTTGAAATTATATACTTATATATATTTCGATATTATGAGGCCTTTTCTAGGCTATATGAAAAAAGGCTAACAAGTTTCAGACTTAAAAGCATGAAAAGGGAGGAATCTTCAGTCATGGGAGAAATCAGTAGCAACGACAGCGTTCGGAACCATATCATCCTCAGTAGCAGAAACTGGGCCAGTGACACCTTTCAAAGAAGCAATGGAAAGTGGTGGAGGGAACACCAAGTTCCTGAAATTGGTATACCATTCAATGTCATAGAATGGCACCATGTTGTAAATTCAGAAGAGGAAGTGACAGGCACGAGTGACCTTTTGGCGATGTACTTCCTACGAATGGAGGTGAAAACCGCTCACGAACGGTAACCACGGGATGACCACATCTTCTTCAATAAAATTGCAAAGGTCTCTCATATTTGGGATTCCTCCACCAAATGCAGCATTGGCCACCACCTCCTTGAGGTCATTCAAATACTTCTTTGTAAAAATGTCTTTCACCAAACGGATGATAAGTGACTTGGGAATTTGGATCTCAAGCATCGAAGCCACAAAGTGAGAGCACACATTAGTTTTAACTCTATACTTGTCCTCATATTCGAGGCAGCCACATCCCAGAACCCATTTCATGGCTATGATTGCCAAGGAATTCTTTTTTTTGTCATCCTCTTCAAGCATCTAGTTGAAATCTCACCCAAAAATCTTGTTTGAGATTTGTGGGAAGTCACCCTAATTGGGGTGTTCATAGCGTCAAACTCTATATGACTATTAGACAAAGCCCTATACAAGACATCTAAGTTTGAACTCTATGCAAATACTATGTAGACTGCATTTACCGAAGGCTAAACCAATCACCTAGTGTTAATTCTGCTAAAAATTGCTAAGTTTGATTTCATGGTGAAGGAGCACCTAGGAGAAACACCTAGAAGAACACCTAGGAAACACTAGGAATAGGTAAGGTTTGTGAAATTTTGTTTTAATGTGATAAGGTCATGTTGACCATTGAACTTATGGGAGAGATTTAAAAGTATCTTGGTCAGGAGCTATCAGGAGTGGAAGAGTTGTGAGTTTAGACACTCATGGTTGGGAAGTTCGAATAATTGGAAATAAAGCCCAAAATGTTGCTTGGAGAAATTTTGGCCAAAAGTGGTGGTTATGTCCGACCAAGGGAAGGGTAACCACCTTGGGAAACCTATTTAAGGGTTGCCTCGACCTGTGTGAAAGGTTGGAAGGCTTTTGAAGTTTTGTAATCTTGTAATTTTCATGAAGGAGAAATAAGAATAATAGGAGTAATTGGTTAATTTTTTGTGTTTGTGTTCTTAGCAGTGTATTAATGGCTTAACTAGGCCTTGGCATAGATGTGGAATGTAGTGTATCTGATCTCAAAGTTTTGGTTGGTCAATAGTTAGTTGTTTCATCATTCAAGTTGTTGTTTAATGTTCTCTAAATTCTTGTTTTTGGTTATTCTGCCTGGCAAGCTGCAATAAATGGAGACCTAGACCACCTTTCCCCTATACCTGGTGTATGGGCTCTTGGAAACAGTGGCTAGGCTACATGCATGTACTTTTAGTAGTGTTAGGAGTCAGTAGGAGTCAAATAAGCATGAAATAAGACCTTTCCTAGGCGAGCTAAACAGTGCTCAGCTAGGAAAGTCTAGAGGTGAAAATCACCTAACTTGCAGGGGAGACCTCTCCATGACAATTCCCGTGGTAGAAAGGTGGAGGAAGGCCCTACAGAGGTTTGGCATCTGGTAAGAGGCTACATCAATCGATTTGGTGGAAGAACTCTTTGATAGTCCAACTGGGTATCCAAAGAATGACAAGAGAAACCCTACATTTGCTAAATTGGTGAAGACACCTGTGTACGGAAAGACCGGGCATAAGACCTTGGAAATCTTGAAGAGGTTGGTATCAGGACCATGAAAACACAGGGTAGTTTTGGGGTTCTTTGGGAAATTTTTGAGAAACATCCACCTTTCTCGAGTTAGGAGGCTAAAAGGGGCTCTAGGCTTGTAGCCTTTGTAACCCTAAGTGAGGGTTTGGAGGGAGCGATGGAGAAATGGAGTCTAATGGTTGTTCAAAAAACCTAATAGGATGCTAGGAATCATGATATCACATCTCTACACCCTTTCCAGTATCTAGTTGATTGTTGTGTGTGTTTGGCCTTTAGGGATGATTAAGGGTCAAGGGAGAAATAGAGATTAGGCACCAAGTTTTTGTTGTGATGTGTGACATGGATGGAAGTGGGGATGGCCAGTAGAACCAGGGGGTACCTACATTTGAGATAGGACCTATAGGTTGAGTTGGTGGAGAGAGCCACCAAAGGGAATTGCTAAGGTGAGACCCGGAGCATGGAACAGTGAGTGTTCCATCCAACCCCTCTTACACCAAATTGGTATCAGAGCAGTGAAAGGTTTGGGATAGTGAATTGTATGTCAGAGGTTGAATCAAGTGGTTCCAACACCATGGTTACCAATGCTGAATTGGCAAGGGATCTAACAGAGCAACAAGAGAAGAATGAGCAACTTGAAGAGACGGTTGAAGAGATGAATCAAAAGTTAGAAGAAGTGGTAGAGGCTGCAGGAAAAATGAAGGTGCAGCTAGCGATGGTTAGAGACAAGGGTGAAGATCAGGTTGAGGACGACATTGAACCAGACCCTGATCCTCCACTGAAGGAGGAACCCTTCCTCAAGGCATTGAAGGATTTGAGTGGCAAAGCATTAGAAGGTATTCCCATTTTTACAGGTAGAATGGATGTTGAGTTGGTCATGGAGTGGATAGAAGGAATGGAGAATCACTTTGAGTGTGATGGAGTGACTAAGGAATAGAAGGTGAACATAGCAAAGTCAAGACTAAGGGGACAAGCACTGACTTGGTGGAAGTTCCTACAAGAAGAAAGGGAGAATGAAGGCAAGAAGCAAATTTCTAGTTGGAAAGCTATGGTGGCCAAAGTGAAGGAGTATTATCTACTAGAAGACTATGAGGCCCAACTACATAAGAAAAGGCAAAACCTTAGGCAAAGAGACCTAGATGTGGTTGCTTACACCGAGGAGTTTCAAAAACTGAGTCTTAGGTCTAGGGTGCAAGAAGTGGAAAGCATCAAGGTGGCGAGGTATCTAAATGGCCTCAAATGGAACATCCAAGAAGAGTTGAGTCTCTTTACACTCACCAGTCTCCATAGTTGTTTCCAAATGGCTTTCAAGGTGGAGGAGAAGTTGAAAAAGAAGCAAGACTCCAATTCTAAAAGCAGAGGTAAAGGTAGAGAACAAAGAGATCAAAGAGGGCAAAGGGGTGGCTACCAAGGTAAAGGCAATGACCAAAGAAACCAAGGAGAGTTCAAATCCACAGATCATGGAAATGAAACACCTTCTATAGGAGGGTATAACAGAGGTAGAGGTTCTCAAGGAGGATCAAATAGAGGAAGAGGATCAAGCAGGAGTAATTCCTATTTTGCAAACATGAAATGCTATCATTGTGGTCAAGTTGGACACCCAGCCTATAGGTGCCTAGAGAAAGCAACTTCAACAAGCAATGAGAAGAGAGTGGCTTATACACAAGAGGACACCATGAGTCCTAAGGCAACTGAGGTCATTCATATTGAATCTGAGATGGGAGAGAGTCTGATGTTTAGAAGAGTCTTGATCAGACAACCGGTCAAAGAAGAACCAAAACAAAGGAGAGCTCTATTTAGGGTAAGGTGCAAGATACTTGGCAAAGTATGAAAGGTCATAGTAGACTCAGGTTCTATAGACAATATAATCTCAGAGGAGGCAATAATGAAATTGAAATTGGAAAAGGTACCCCACACCAACCCTTACAAGGTCACATGGCTTAACAAAGGGCAAAGTGTTTTAGTGAATGAGCAAGTAACGGTGGAGTTTTCCATTGGAGGGTACAAGTACAAGTTATTTTGTGATGTTTTACCCATGGATGCATGTCATATACTATTGGACGGACCATGGAAATATGATAGGAGTGCCATATATGATGGAAAGGAGAATACAATCTCATTTAAGAAGGATGGAAAGACTTTTAAATTGCAGTCACTGTCAGAGGAGGATGAAGGACAGTCAAAGACACCAAGTGTGCTACTAAGTAGTGGAAAAGAGCTCCTCAACACCCTACATGAAGGTGGAGAAGGATATGTAGTTTTATTGCAATCCAAGGAGGAAGATAAGACTAAAAAAATAGTCATACCTGGAGCAGTCTAGAAAATACTTGAGAAGTACAAAGACAGTAAGTGATGGCACACCTACAACTTTACCTCCTAAAAGAGCTATTAGTCATCAAATTGACTTCATACCTGGAGCATCATTACCTAACAAAGCAACATATAATCTTATACCAGATCAGAATTTGGAAGTGGCCAGATAAGTGCAAGAGTTATTGGATCAAAAATTGATTCAAAAGAGCATCAGCCCATTTGCAGTACCAGTAGTTTTGGCAACCAAGAAGGGAGGCAAATGGAGGTTATGTACCGATTCTAGAGCAATAAATAGGATCACAATTAGGTATAGCTTCCCTATTCCTAGAATTGAGGATCTAATGGATTGTCTTGGAGGAGCTCAATATTACACCAAGCTGGATCTCAAGAGTGGATACCATCATATTAGAATTAAGGATGGTGATGAATGGAAGACAGCATTTAAGACAAATGATGGGTTATATGAATGGAGAGTGATGCCACTTGGTCTCTCCAATGCCCCTAGCACATTCATGAGGCTCATGAATGAAGTGCTCAAGGATTTCACAGGAGTATTTGTGGTGGTATACCTTGATGACATCCTCATATTCAGTAAGACAGTAGAAGAGAATTTACAACATGTGGAATTGGTTCATATAAGGTTGCAAGAGGAGAAGTTGGCAATCAATCTAGAGAAGTGTGAGTTCTTTAAACAAGAGCTTGTATATTTGGGATTTGTAGTGTCTAAGGGATTATTGAAGATGGATCCAAGCAAGGTGGAGGCAATCATAAATTGGCCTACACCAACCATAGGGACTGAGGTAAGAATTTTCCATGGATTGGCTCAATTCTTTAGAAAATTTATAAGGAATTTCAGTGGTATTTGTGCACCAGTCCTAGATACAATAAAAGGTGGTTTGAAAACCAAGTTTAAGTGGACACAAGAAGCCGAGAAAGGGTTTAAGAAACTGAAACAAGAGGTGGCAACTCAACCTATTCTTTTGTTACCTAGCTTTGACAAGCTGTTCACTGTGGAATGTGATGCTAGTGGAGTGGCAGTTGGTGGAGTGTTAAGTCAAGAGGGTAGGCCTATAGCATTCTTTAGTGAGAAGCTCAATGAAGCAAAGAAGAAGTATTCAACTTATGACTTAGAACTTTATGCTTTGGTTCAGTCACTTAGGAAGTGGAGACATAACCTTCTACCCAAGGAGTTTGTAGTTTTTACAGACAATCAAGCACTCAGCTATATCAACACTCAAGAGAAGTTGAGTAATAGGAATTTGAAATGGATAGAATACATCCAAGCTTTTACCTTCACCATCAAGCACAAGAAGGGGCAGATGAATAAGTTAGCAGATGCATTAAGCAGGAGATTGTTGACAGTACAAGAGATACAAGTGAAGAGCATAGGGATTGAAAGCTTTAAAGATCTCTATGGAGAGGATGAAAATTTCTCAGAAGCTTATAAGGTATGTTTAGATTTTGAGAATCATTTTCATAGTCAATATGCTGAGTATACATTGCAAAGTGGATTATTGTTTAAAGGGAATCAGTTATGTGTTCCTAGAGGGTCAATGAGATAAAACCTCATTCAAGAGAAGCATAATGGCAATATTAGTGGACATTTTGGCATCAACAAGACTTTGGAACTAGTACAAATGTTTTACTATTGGCCTAAGTTGGCAAGAGATGTTACAAAGTATGTGGAACAATGTGTTGTATGTATGAAAGCTAAGGGAGGAGCTAGTAATGCTGGTCTTTATCAACCCCTACCCATTCCTAATAGACCATGGGAGTGTGTGAGCATGGATTTTGTGGTAGGACTCCCTAAGACCAAGACTGGTTTTGACAGTGTGTTTGTAGTGGTGGACAGATTTAGCAAAATGAGTCATTTTATTCCTTGCAAAACTACTCATGATGCTAGCTACATAGCTCATCTTTTCTTTAAGGAGGTTGTACGGATTCATGGCTTACCTTTAAGCATTGTTTCAGACAGGGATGTTAAGTTCATGAGTCATTTTTGGAAGACTCTATGGAATAGATTGGGAACCAACCTGTCATTTGGATCAGCTTACCATCCTCAGATCGATGGTCAAACAGAGGTAATTAACAGGGTGTTGGGTAATCTTCTTAGGTGCCTAGCAAAGGAATATGGACAGACATGGGATATGCTCATCTCACAAGCTGAGTATGCCTATAATGATAGTGTCAACCGGACCACAGGGAAGATTCCTTTTGAGGTTGTGTATGGGATGCACCCAAGAGGAATTTGTGAGCTCAAAGATCTAGGAACCATGGAGAATAGGAGTGGACATGTTGAGGACTTCAGTCAGACCATGAAAGAGATTCAGGAGCAAGTGAAGAAGACAGTCACTGAAACTACACAAAATTTGAAGGAGAAGGTAGATTTGTCAAGGAAGGATGTGAAATTTGCAGTGGGTGAGTATGTCATGGTTCACTTCAACAAATCCAGGTTGCATAAGGGAGTGTCAACCAAGCTACAGATGAAAAGGGTAGGACCATGCAAGATATTGGCCAAGTATGGGAAAAATGCATACAAGGTTGAGCTACCTACCGACTTAGGAATCTCACCAGTTTTCAATATAGCTAACTTGATCAAATATAAGGGATTAGTCAAAGGGATGGATCAGAACAGTCAATATATCTTCAAGGACATCAACAACATACCCCTACCTGCTCAGGACAAGCATCAAGCTGAAAGGATCTTGGAGTCCAGGGTGCAAAAGTCTACAAGACACAAGGTGTACATGGAGCACCTTATTAAGTGGAAGAATAAGCATGAATTTGAAGCTACATGGGTTCAAGAAGATCAGTTATAGAAGCTTGGCATTGACATGTCTTTGATCTCTCCTTCTACTCCTTAGTGTTTGGCTGGGAGGGGGAGAATGGTGCAGGAGCACCTAGGAGAAATACCTAGAAGAACACCTAGGAAACACTAGGAATAGGTAAGGTTTGTGAAATTTTGTTTTAATGTGATAAGGTCATGTTGACCATTGAACTTATGGGAGAGATTTAAAAGTATCTTGGTTAGGAGCTATCGGGAGTGGAAGAGTTGTGAGTTTAGACACTCATGGTTGGGAAGTTCGAATAATTGGAAATAAAGCCCAAAATGTTGCTTGGAGAAATTGTGGCCAAATGTGGTGGTTATGTCCGACCAAGGGAAGGGTAACCACCTTGGGAAACCTATTTAAGGATTGCCTCGACCTATGTGAAAGGTTGGAAGGCTTTTGAAGTTTTGTAATCTTGCAATTTTCATGAAGGAGAAATAAGAATAGTAGGAGTAATTGGTTAATTTTTTGTGTTTGTGTTCTTAGCAGTGTATTAATGGCTTAACCAAGCCTTGGCACACATGTGGAATGTAGTGTATCTAATCTCAAAGTGTTGTTTGGTCAATATTTAGTTGTTTCATCATTCAAGTTGTTGTTTATTGTTCTCTAAATTCTTGTTTTTGGTTATTCTGCCTAGCAAGCTGCAATAAATGGAGACCTAGACCACCTTTCCCTTGTACTTGGTGTATGGGCTCTCGAAAATAGTGGCTAGGCTCCATGCCTGTACTTTTAGTAGTGTTAGGAGTCAGTAGGAGTCAAACAAGCATGAAAGAAGACCTTTCCTAAGCGAGCTAAACAGTGCCCGGCTAGGAAAGTCTAGAGGTGAAAATCACCTAACTTGCAAGGGAGACCTCTCCATGACAATTCCCGTGGTAGAAAGGTGGAGGAAGTCCCTACAGAGGTCTAGCATCTGGTAAGAGGCTACATCAATCGATTTGGTGGAAGAACTCTTTGATAGTCCAACCGGGTATCCAAAGAATGACAAGAGAAACCCTACATTTGCTAAATTGGTGAAGACACCTGTGTATGGGAAGACCAGGTATAAGACCTTGGAAATCTTGAAGAGGTTGGTATCAAGACCATGATAACATAGGGTAGTTTTGGGGTTCTTTTGGAAATTTTTGAGAAACATCCACCTTTCTCGGGTTAGGAGGCTAAAAGGGGCTCTAGGCTTGTATCCTTTGTAACCCTAAGTGAGGGTTTGGAGGGAACGATGGATAAATGGAGTCTAATGGTTGTTCAACAAACCTAATAGGATTCTAGGAAGCATGATATCACATCTCTACACCCCTGCAAGTATCTAGTTGAGTGTTGTGTGTGTTTGGCCTTTAGGGATGATTAAGGGTCAAGGGAGAAATAGAGATTAAGCACCAAGTTTTGGTTGTGATGTGTGACATGGATGGAAGTGGGGATGGCCAGTAGAACTAGGGGTACCTACATTTGAGATAGGACCTATAGGTTGAGTTGGTGGAGAGAGCCACCAAAGGGAATTGCTAAGGTGAGACCTGGAGCATGGAACAGTGAGTGTTCCATCCAACCCCTCTTACACCATTTCACTACTACCTAAGCGCCTATTTATAGAAGCGGAAAGGATAAGCGTGGTAGTTTGCATACCATAAACATGAGGTTAACTAGGTACCACCTCAAACACTACACCAAGACTTGATTGAGACTCTCACCCATTTGTGTCTACGGGTACGAGTTGTTGCATATAAATTAAGGCAAGCTAATTAATTAGCACAAGTTGGTGGCAGTATCCGATGGTAGTCTATTCGGTCGGACGCTGAGGTGTCATTCTACAGGTGTTTCTCAAACTCCAAAAAATTATGTGAATCTATTCGATGCTTATCGCATACTTTGGCGTAATCATTATGTTTGGGGTATTAATTACCACAACATACGACACCTAGTCTTTCTTCAAATCACCAGCTCAATTTTCAAGGAAAATTATGACATGGGTTGTAGGTAACTAGGGTCATTATGAATCCTTGTCATTTCAAAATGGCAAGTAATTCGCTTCGCACAAGAAAAAAGGTTGACAGTACATGCCGAATTTAATGCAGAAAAAAGCAATTGTCATCTACCACTCAAAAGAAGACAGAAAAGGCTAAGTATTGCATGTGATTGTTTAATAAAATAAAAGAATTTTTTTTTTAATACACTATTAGTGCAAAGAATTTCCAAAGTGCAGAATTGCTAAGGGATGCGTAGAAAATTTTAGAAGTTTGAGGAAAAATGGAATCCACTGTCCCTAAAGTAGCTCAAAATCCACAGATGAATGAGCCAAGCGAAACATCTCAAAGCTTGGATGATGCGATGCTCACAACACCCATGGTTAATAATTTCAAGATGAGTCCTACGCTATGCCTAAAATCCCAAAAAAGTCGGACTGGTTTCACACACGGCTAGCTAAGAAAGTAACACTCACAGATGCAAGTTTGATAAAGGAGGAGTGGGATAACATTTATGACCCCGTCCTCAAGAATAACCCTAAGGGCTTGAGGGAAGCTACTTTTTCCAAAATGAAAAAATCCTTTGATAATCAACTACCATACAAGAAATGGCTTTGTGGGATTCTGTAATATATGGTCCCTTATGCTCACCACTACCCAAAAATAATTCACGAAAGTATTCGGTGCTTCAATCCAATGACTGGCGTCATTGAGGGAAGAAGGTTGAGAGTCATGATATCTATGGAAGTTCTTAGGGACATGTTGTGCATTCCCAGGAATAGCACTAGAACTCTGCCAATGGTTTTGTTCAACTAGAAAAAGGGTTCAAAATTTTGGAGAGGTAGAAGGATGCCCTTGACTTTTATAATGCAGACATCGGAAGGCCCCAAGATTGCCAGCATTCATTAAAAAATCTGAATCGTTGTGTTGACTTCATACATGTCAACTTGTAAGACACCTTCTTTGTGATGGATTTTGTGTTTGGCTTGAACGATGACATGATCATGTCTGAATCTCATTTGGGCCTGTGTTTTCAACTAAGGAGGAAACACGGCCCTTTCTGGTATGATTTTGCAAACATGATTGTCAAAGATATGTGGAAGCAAATTGTTGAGTTCAAAACTGTTGGTAAGTTCAGATATCCTTCTCTTCTTGCCTATATGTTTCTACATCAGAATCTCAATTTCTTCAAGGAAAAATTAGAGTTCTCAATATTTGATGAGAAGAAGCATCAGAGGCTAGTTTCAATATGGACTCACATCCTCTCTTCCACCTATGATTATTATTCATTTTTGAAGAAATTCTTGATTCTAATTTTGCGCGATTTGAGCCAGGATGACTAATATCACCTATCGGTTGACCAAACTGGTTGGATGCAATCCCTATTCCCCAAGTGTGAATGGTTCCTCAAGGAGGGATTCACATGCATCTAAGTCTGTGGATTTTGTGAAGAGTCAATCCAACTCCCCGCATCTATCACCGATCGCGTATTGGCCCTTGAAGTGTTCTCGCAACTGGCTATTATAGACTAGACCTTTTTCTCTGACCCAAAGAAGAAGAAGAGGGGATTTTTGAATGCCCGTTGAGCTACAAAATAGTGGTCATGGTAAAGAAGAAATCAGCAAAGCTATTGGAGGTAAAGATAGAACATCTCAGGTTGGTTTTCATTTGTGATAGGTGGGACTACAACCCCAAGCATGATTTTGGTGACACATTTATTAAGGTAAAACATAGCCATCAGCCTTATTGGGAAGCGTAGAAAAATCTTGTGGATGATATTAGCAGGTTCTAGATGGAATTGGCACTTTTTTCAATGGATAATTGGAGGTCGTCATGGTTCATGTTCTATCTCCCTAAGGGGAAGGTAGATGAAATTTTTTGCATGATTGATACCCTTCAAAATAGTTTGATAAGAGAATGGGACTGGAAGCTAGAAAAGATCAATGATTTCTAGATTTATCACCAGGAGATCAAGTGCCCCCTCACCCCATTCTAACACCCATCATTTTTTGACACCGATGATTGGTTTAACACTCTTTCGAACGGAGAGCATGCTAACTCTAATGCAAGTGATGTGAAAGAGGTTGACCCTAAAGATGTCGCACCATGCTTTGACAAGGGGAAGCAAAAATAGAGAACAGAAACGCAGCCTAGCACAGTTGTTAGGAGTGTGCGGATGAGTATTTCATGATTAGAGTCCTCGTAATCTCGAACATGGGTCGTAGGAAAGCCTAGAGGAACGCAAAAATCAACGAAAATGGTGGATGTGGAGAACTCTCCACCAAGCAAAATATAGTGCACCAATGCCGCTTCAGGGATGGATTCATATGAAGTTTCAGTGGGCCCAAGATCAGAATCGAAATCTATCACTCAGGTATCTTTCACTCTCTCTCTTCTCGACTCCCTCTATTCTCGACTCCCAGTCTCTTATTTCTTCTATTGTCTCTATGACACCCATCGCTCCAAGTGTGAGCCCATCTTTCTCTGTCCTTGCTACAATGGTTGTGAGAGGTTTCTCCCATTATTCTCATATCGGACAGATGGCTTTCACTTCCCCTTGAGCTACTTCATCTTTGGTCGGAGCCCCGTTTACCTCCTCATTTGCTTCCCTATCTGCATCCATGGCTAACGCCCCCTTGGTATCTGAAGTTTTCATCCCTTTTACCTCCTCTGAGTCAACTCTAACTCAACCTTTGCAATAGTCAGAGCCAATGCATTTATATTGCCACCATCATTCCCCATGAGTCCCTCCACGCTTTGTTACCTAGGATTTGGAATATTCCTCCCTTCTCTCTACTCACGATTTCCCTTCCAAAGAAGAAAACATCTAAGGTCACCTGCCTCTCGTTCCCTTTTGTTATCCCTCCTGGTGCACCCTTTGTAGGAAAACTCATCATATCACCAGCTCAATTATTGTCACATAGCAATACAATGAAGCAAGCTTGAGCTCTTTGAATCCAAAAGCAAAAGGAAAATGATGTCAGAAAACTAGCAGAGCCCAGAGTCCAAAAAATTAATAATGAGGCTCAACAATCATTGCATTTCACAACCATGCATCCCAATGTTACCATACTATAGGGAGAAATTCATCCTGATGACTGTGATGTCCATGCCATCGGATTGGACTTGTGTATCGCCCGACCACAAGATAAAGTCGAGCTAATGGAGGAGACACAACGGGTGATGACCATTAAATTTCTTAAGTCTGGTCGCAAGTTGAAGATGGTGGAGGACGAGCTCAAGGTCATTAAAGAAAGAATAGAATTCTTGTGTGCTAAGAACAAGGCACTGGAAACGGAAAGGGAGTGCTTCACACAGAATGCATAGGTAGAGTAGGCTAGCCTACAAAGGGAGCTTGAGAGGTTCCAATCCCAGGAATCGGATCAAGTAGTTGAGTTACAGAAAAGGAACCAGGAACTACAGGACAGGTTGGCCCAATCAAAAGGAGAAGTTCAGCAAAAGAATAAAGAGTTGCAGTGACTGCATGCTCAGTTGGAACAAGCGGTTCAAGAAAAGGAGACAAATCAAGCAAGCGTGCAAGCTTAATTTCAGGAAGACCTCCAAAAGTTCAAGATTTCCTTGGAGGAAGAGTCTGCAACTCGAATCCACGCTGAGAAAAAGTGGTCAGCCACACAGAGAGCCCTGCATGATCAACTCTCCATTACCATAGAATAAATTTCAAGGCTAGCACAAGAGATTAGGATGAAGGAGGCAGAGATTAATCTCTTGAAGAAAAAATTTCAAACTCCTGCTCCACAATCGGACCTCCGCTTAGTAGCCCAACAACTGTATTCTTCCTACTGGGAGAGAGTCGTGGCTTTATGTCTGACTCTCCAACCCACACTTCAATTTTTGGCAGAGGCAACAAATTTATGCAAGGAGGTTTGCGGCACAATGGAACAATTCCCAAAATTCATAGGGGAAAAGGTTCCCAAAGCATAAAAGCTGGTAGAAAAGCTATACATCATGCCAAGCGAGGATTTGGTACTCGTAGGCATTTAAAATCGTAGGTCAACCACTAGGATCATGAAAGAGTTTATCCGCTGCCATGAGACCACCCTTCATGCTCAATGTTGCTCAATCACATTGGGGTGAACTATGGATAGCGTATGGGAAAGGTTTTCCCAATTGAACCAGATGGGCTTGCCCTCTCCATTTCTTTCTAAAGAATCGGTGGCTATCGCAAAGAAAATTGCAGCTAAAATTGAGGACAGGAAGCAAGATTTATCCATTTTTCAGAGCTTCGGCTAGCCTCCTACTATCGAAGACATCAAAGGTGTAACTCATCAAATCGTAAGGCTTCTTTTTTAGCTTGAGGTCAGGTCTGGAATATCTATGATGCTACCTTTTAAATAAGTAATAGATCTACATGAGGTGCATGAGAATCTACATGCCATATCAATTCCTTTCGAGGCTGAATGGATGCCCTTGAAGATCGTCCTTTCTAAGCTTTGACTCCAATGCTCAACGAATAAGGCAATGGTCATTGAAACAAATATTTTTTGGGTTCGTCATTTTGCAGGAAAAATGCACTTGATAGCCACCAAAAGCTATGGATATTAAATATATCCAATGCTCCCTTTGGGTTGTTTTTGATGTTTTTCTCAGCTTTCGATCGCGCCCGATGATTTTAAAGCCTCCATGCTATCTTTTTAGCGGCCTCGATTCACTATCTCCATGTGTCACACAGTTGCTCATCGAAAGAGAGATTCCTTTCCCTTCTCCTTTGAGCCTTGTTCTTCCCCCATGTGTCAATAGATCAGACATGTTGAGCCTGCTTTGATATGACTCTTTTTCGGGCCCCGACCGCATGCCACGTAGCCTCCGTCTGTGCAAAATTTTGGTGGGTCCATCAAGTGGTGTCAATAGTAAGAATGTTGTCACATGTCTTCTCATCACAAGCTTTCATCAAAGGATGGGGAGGATGAACCACGGGCTATGAAATACGGCCACATGTCCCTTCAATAGGTCCTCATTAAAAGGAGTGGCACGAGCGCTAAGCTGTCATATGTTGCCACGTGTTTTAACTGGCTTCATTGGGAGGTAACACTTGTTTGCATAGGGAAAGCCATGACCACTCCCATCATTTGTAGAGAATGCATCTATCTCACGGGTGACCGGGTTCATGCTCGAGAATCTTTATGTTGCAACGGTCGTGGTGAGTCATTGTTGCGAACATCATCACTCATGATTGGGAATATTTTTTCTTATAGGCCTTCAAGCAGTGGAAGCCTCTGGTTATATATGTTGCTTCTTTCTTTCATAAAAACATTTTAGAATACCTATAGAATAATTAGGAAGACACCAAGCCTTTTTTTTTGTTAGATAATTGTAAAGACTCACAGACTATTCTCTTGTAATTTCGCCTCTTTGTTTCTTAGCTATTTGACAACATTATACTATGATGTTACAGAATAGTTTGTTTGCAACTTCAATGATTTGAATAGAATGTTGATTTAGAACCATGTCTCTAACACTTTATTTTAGTAAGGTTCTATGCAAATTATTTTATGTTATGAAATGAATTTATCTAGGTCTTTCTCTCTGATGTTTATTATTTCAGGACATAGCAAATTGTTGAACGGGCCCTTAGACTAAATCTACAAGACAGATCTATCATGCCTTACATCTAAATCTTAGCGCATCACCCTAGTTAGATCTTTTATTTTATATTTGCTTCCTTTTCCAATTCAAAACCCCGGCTATAGAAGAATTTGGCTTCTTTAAAATTCGAAGGTTACTCAATTTAGCACAATAGGTCCCCCCTTTATCTTAGTTTCCCAGAAAGGGTTGTTATCTTGTAAATTTTTGGCATCAATAGTACCCACATATGTCATTTACCTAGGATGAAATCTCAATATCATGGGTAAACCCTTGAGTTAGAGCTCGACGATGGGTCTTCCTATGCGAGTTGCCGCTAATAGGAGGTCGTCAGCACGACGTCGTTCTGTAATGGCCAATCTTCACTACTCCTTGGCTCTACGGACCTGAAGTTCCACCAACGCCATCATCGAGGCACTATTTCCTTCATATAGGCCTCATGAAGCCTCCTTGTGCGTAGTCTACTATTTTCTTTCTCGCTTTCTTTTTTCGAGCATTTGTTTTGCAAAGGTTGTTACCTCCTAAGTTGTTCTTCACGACACTCCCTGACGGAGTCCCCGCAGTCTCTTCCCACAATGGTCTACCAACGAGTCATTCCCACATTAACAACACTGCCCGTATTCCTAGTATATGACACACTTGGTTGAGGAGGAACGCTTTAAGAGCACCAATTGCAATTGTTGATTATCAAGCTAAATCTATGAGGTGAGAATACAAGCAACGAAATGAAGGATAGACTTCAGAGGAGGGACTAAGGGTATTTGAAAATAATGATGAAACCTTCTAAAAACCCAACATATACATTAGAAGGACAAGAAGTAATAAAGCCTAAGAACTTAGTAGATACTTCTTTGTTGAAGTTTGTAATGAGTGATGTAATTGTTGAAAGCGAGATTTCAAAGGAAGCCTTCCTTAAAATCCATAGTCACTAAGATGCATAAGAAACATACCCAAAAACTAGAAGTATGACCTATCATTCGATGAAGCCCCATAATGAGACCATGGACTCTGGATCCTCCTATGCTTCTGAGAGGGATCATATGGTTTTCACACTACAACGATGTCCCTCATGCATACGTCTAAAGCCCAAAGGTGTTCTATTCCAACTACAACTACATAATGATGAATGGTGGTGAAATAAAAGAATAATTAACGACAATAAGATAAATGGTTTTTTGGGGTTGTAGTGCAAATAATGACGAAGTGTATTTATACCTAGCACCACTCTATTGACACAACCTCAAGGCTCAATTCATGATCACATTTATACTTTACCACTACTTTGAACTCTATAAGCTTTTCACAGTCGAGACATTTGGAAGTACTATAGGAAGTTGTGATTTGCATACTTAAATCCTATTGAAATGGAAAGGCTCGATGCAACAAGGGCGATTGCAGTTTTATAAAGGATTGGAATAATTCTACAAGAATTAGCCACTGAGCGCTCAGGGAAAAGATGAGTTTTTGATAGAAGGTATTGTGAATGCCACTTTAGTTAGAGCCAGGGGAAGTTCGTGTGTGTGCATCCACGGCACCAACGGTGGTCATCGGAGGCCTGCCTGCAACAAACCTCCACAATAGTCTCCTATAGGTATGGCTAGGTGGGAGTCCATTAACACTATATCATTTTATTCTGAATTTATTATGGAAGCCACCCACACTCTTCCTTGTACACAACGCTTTCACGGTGGCCACCTGCATTCTCTAGTTCACACATACCTTTGTTGGCTAGAATTCATCACTCATTTAAGCTAGTTCTTAGCAGCATTTCTTCATGGCCTTCCACCCTGCACTCCCTCCCTCACATCCATCCTAGTGATAATTTTGTGTAATCTAGTGAAGCCTATGAAAATGATATAGATCTCGGAGAGTGGCTGCCCCTTTTAGCATCATGAAATGAGTAAGAAAACCTTAAAGATAACGATTCAAATTATTCTTGTAGAACTTCTCCACCATAGCATGTTTCCTCCATTTGACTCTTGTGTTGCTATATAGACTTTTTAGCCACCTTTGTAACTTCATAAACCTGGTGAAGGTACCTTTAAAATCAAGGAACAATTCATTAGAAAAGGATACTGACACTACCTAATTTTCACTACATCATATTCAAGGATGAGTAGGAATCATCCTTGCAGGAGTGTTTAGGTGGATCTCTGCTCCCATCATGTCATAACTCCAATGATGTACCAAACCTGGTGTTTGGTGTTCCTTCACCCACATTTCACCCAACAGACATTTTCTATGTGGGTGTCGCAGCTCCTAATGTTGCATACACGACTCCCCTCTAAAATTTTCCTACACTCTTGATGGTGGCATTCCCCTTTCATTCCCCACATTGTGTGCCTACTCCATGTTCTCACAAGAAAGGAATAACAATTCGATGTGGGTTTGTGAAGTGCCTATTAGTGGCAATTGGTTTATTTGTTGCATGACATAATGGTATCGGCTCAAATATTCATCATCATCTACTATCATGATAATCATGTTGCCCGAGCAAACAAGCCATGTCGATCGATCATTTGGCAATGTGTACACAAGGGGAGCACCTGTGGTGGTTCAAGGCACTTGGAAATTAAAAGGAAAGGACCATTTACTTGGTGGGTGATACAAAGAACACCTGCATTATATCACGATATTTGCTTAAAACTAGCAATGTGGTCTTGTACCTTGGGATTTTGCAGACAGGAAAGGAGAGCACCCCAAATCTATATGGTTGGCAAAAAAGGCAATTTTGAAATCAAGAAATGACGATGACGAAGGGATTTGATCTTAAAGGTCCACTAATGACTCTTCATTTGTGAAGGTCGTGGATAGGCACGCCATTGCCAACGGTCGTCTACTACCGTTTCCTTGCAGCCTACCCTCTACATTCACTTTGATGGGCTTTCACCATGCAGAACCTACAGTATACCTCATTGTCGAGATGACATTCCAAATGTTGCCTCCTTCCCAGTGATATTGGAATCCACTTTGTTGATCAATGATTATGGGTGCCACTCCATGTGGGATTATTTATAAAGATGAAATTGGATAAAAGCAATAAGTCCAAAATAGGTTATATGAATTTTAATGTTTTTTCCATCTGGCAGGAGAGTATAAATGAATAATGAGAGCTATCTGAAAGGGGGGAGGTGATCAATAATTTAAAGGTAATTTAATTAAGGACATCACTTTATCCTTACCAACGTCAAGCATGATTTATGTTGAGGGTCCCATTTGTAGCAGGTTGTGAATATGTGGGTGATGGTGTGCGGATTCCAAGCTACCTAACGTTGTTTCTATAATGGGGATGAGAATCAAATTATGTGAACATTGTTGTCCTTCTCTAGTTTTAAAATTTGAATAACCATTATGTAGAATTTAAAGGTTCCATATTATTACCAAAAAAATTGTTTAAAAGAGCTATGTGGGCCTAATTCAATTCATTGTCTGGTGCAAGACTATGATCACAAGATGGAGTTTGCTGCAAAAGGAGATTATTCATGGATACCTGGACCTATGACATCATGTCATCGAGGGTGTTTTCTGATGAACCATGCCAAAGAAATTTCAACCCTAGGCTTGATCTAAAAAGGGGGAGATGAAATCAAAAAAGCTACTATCCGAATATGAGATCTGCATGCTACCTATCAAGCCCACAAAAGGAAATGATAATCAAAGATCACCTACAAAATCGGGCCAGGAATAATATTTCAAGTCACAAATGATGCATGTTTGCATGGACAAGGAATAGATTTTGAAGGGATGTTTTCTATAAAATGGCTATCTTTTCAAGAGTAACCGGCCTATAAATTTAGAAATCCCATGCCAAAGAATCAGATAAGTGCTTTCAAACAAGGTAGCATGAGGGGTTGTTTTCCTTTTATCAAACAATCATGATTTGCTAGGAGCTATCCACTTGAATCATGAGTGACATGTTTTCTCTTCAACAACACAAATCTACAAGGAATAACCACTTGATTGGCTAAAGGAAATGTTGCAAGCACATCAGACAGAGGGCAACCTTCCACAATTTTTAGCCACGGCCCAAAAGAGTAGCTAGAGGACAAAATTTATACAGTGCCAAGATCACTAGAGGACAAAATAGGGAAAAGGATAAAAATATATTTTATATTGACATATATTTGGGGGTAGGTGAAACCCTAACTTGTATTCAATCTGGACCACATAATGAAAATCAATTATATACATTCATTCTCCTTCTGGAAAACTATAAATAGGGGCTTTCCCCTCATTTGTAAGTGTTGGAGAATTGGTGTGAAGGGCATTTTGCAGAAATAGAGAGAAGCATTGCATTGTTTTATGGGTGTTTCTTTTGAGATTTTTCATTATGCATGCATGGTTCAAATTCCATATTAGTTTTAGCTTATAGTTTCTTGAATGTCTTTAATGGTGTTGGTTGTTACAGTATTGGATGCACTTCTAGCTCATGCTTTTTATGATTTTTTTATGATGAATCACTTTACAAAGGTAGTCTAAGATAATTTATTTGTTGTAACTTAGTTAAATTGTGTGTCCATGAGGTGAATACACAATCTGAAAATTAGCAGACCTTAGAAGATAGCACTAATTTTGTGTAGCTATAGGTTTCTCTTGGTCAAGCAAAATCTAGTTTATGGGAGTCTGTCTACTGTAGCACCCTCCATTGTTACTGTTCATTCATAGCTTAGATTTAGATTAGATTTCTCATCCCTTTCTCTTTTTCTATTTATTTTAACTCCTTGTTAGTTTAAGACTCCAAGCATCACAACAAGGCTAAATCAGAAGAACATAGTGAGTTTCAGCTTGTTGTTTTGAGTAAGCAACCGCTTCTCATTCATTTCTAGCACTTTGAAACTCCATTTACAAACCCAAATTCCCATGCTTTGAAAATGATAAAGGTTGCCCTGTGATTACCTACAAATCACATCAACCAATTGAACTATTCCAAGCATTGTCATGACCTGACACACCTTGGGGTGATTTTTTGCAACTTGTTTGTAGGGAATTGTCTTTCAATAGAGGCATTACACTTGTGCATTGCTTGTGTTGAGAAGGTGAAAAAACACAAATCAACAAAACTGGCGCTAGAAGGAGGGTCTAATTAAGATAGGGTTGAACAAAGACATTGCTCCATTCATTCCATGCCCTTCTCCTCCGAACGCCCATCAACAAAAATGGCGCTGAAGGAGGGCATGGCTGAGCTTGAGGCTACAAAGCTTAAAGTTGGAAGTTGAAAAGCACTTTTAATTGAAAATAGGAGATAGAAATATCTCATCATATCCTAGAAATTTGAAATCAGAAATTCAAAGGAAAACAACAACTGGGCTAAAATGAGGCAGCAGTCACAAGTCAACATTACTCAGTTGTAAGAATATTTAAATAGGAGACTGAGGAGGCCATTGCAGCAATTTTCATTGGTAGACAAATGTAGAATCTATAACACATGCAAACACAACGAATTGGAATGTCTAACATTCTTGGGTAGAATCGAATGAGTATTGTAGGGAGAAATTCCCTTGTGGGAAATATACCAACCCTTAGCTCCGCTATACCCAGAAGAGGAATTGATTAACATGGCATTCAAGGCCTTCAAGGAGTTTATTCAAGAACGATTGAGCCTTGAGGATGGATTGAACTTAGAAGAAATACTACTATCTAGGTGGTGCAATTCCATAATGCACTACACTCATAATTCACTTGTCCATCATGTGCAGATGTCATTACCCAAGTCAACAATTGTTTAGGAAAGTTAGAACAACCAAATCTCAATGAAGAGGATTCATGCCATGAGGCAAGAAATTTGTCAACATCTAGAGGACAACATACTGAAATGGAACCAATAAATTCCACACAAGCAACTATTGATACAACATATATTGAGGATGAGGATCAAAAAGAGGGAGATGAATTCCTTGGGACAGTAGAGAGTCTTGATGAAAGCTCAATTAGAAAGGAATTAGAAAATATTTTTCGCATCGGTGAAGAGAAACTAATAGTTGGAGGGATCTACACCGAAGATGAATTAGTAGAATTTGCAATAGTATTTGCTGAGACAGCCAACATAAATGTTGAAGACCAGAAAGAAGAGGAGGCTAAAAATTTGGGGGTAGCAAAAATTAATGACGAAAGATCAAGTGAAATGGAATTCGACGACCCATTCTCCATGAATAAAGGGGATCAAAAATCTAAAAAGGAAAATTTAGATAAGTAGGAATAACCACGAGTCACAATTGTTTACCATCAGACTTCCTTCCCAACTGACGATGAAGATCCAGTAGTGGAAAGATATAATGAGCTCATGTCAAGAATTGCCAAGAATTGGTTGGAGTTGAGACACCAAGTAGATTTGGAAGTATTATTATTGCCTAGTTGGTACAGGCTCCATGATTTTCCACATTCGAAGTTCACATGTGATTTATGTCAAGAGGCCTTCAAGTAAGTTAAAGAACAAATGGAGCAACCTAGTGCACTACCTTGCACTGCTACTTCAAGGATTGAGCTAGAGGACCAAGAGCTAGAACCAAGTGACAACCTAGCTGAAAGAAGTCCTCAAGAAGGTGTTGGGATAGGAACAAAAGAAGAACAACACGATTCAGAGCCTCCAAACAATGAAGAAGAACAGATGAGGAGGTTGTCCCTAAGACATCAAGAGTCTTTCCCTCTAGTAGAGCATTTATACGTGATGGATGATAGGCTTTATGGAGTACTTTCAGAAGGAAATCATACATCGTACATCGATCCCCTTGATGAGCTGCATCACTTGATTATTTATTCCCACTTGGAATTGTGCCACAAAGGAATATTGACACTGAGGAAGAATACATTTTAGAAGATGATAGTGATGCAAATATATCACCTAAACCTCCAAATGGAGAAGAATTAGAGCTCTCATGCTGGGAAAGGAACTCCTTTTCCATCTACAGTGAAAGTGAGCAAGAGGAAACGGATGAACGTCATGGTGAGCCACATGAACTACAAAGAGAAGAAAACCAAGGCAGGGATGTCTTGGAAGTTGCTCACAAGGGTGACATCACATTTTAACCACAAGGATAGGCTGCAACTGGGAGCCTTTCCTCCTTGTCCATTTTTACTCCCCCTATGCATTCTGAGAGCTGTAGCAGGACAGATTTGTGCATGTCATGATTTTATGACATGAAATATAAAAAATTGAGATCAAAACAAGGTAATTGAGAGGAGATAACGTGTTGCATTTTGAGGGTGACAATCAAGTAGAGCCTTGTATTACAAAGGATTGATGATACGAAGTGTATCTCCTTGAAGAACAATCGAGAGAGGTTGTGGGTCCCATTGGTAGCTTGGAAGCAGTGTTTGCTACCTCATTCTCCCAGCCTTGTACAAGCTTGAGATTAGGTACAAGGTTCCTTGCATTTGAAAAAAAATCTTTGCAATGTGTATTGCCTAATCAATTTGATTATGATTTTCATATTTGTAGTGTGAGGGTGATGCTACACCATCTAGTGCACCCACCTGAGGCTACCAACGCAATAACCGACGATGCAATGCACATTGATCCTAACCATCAAACATTTCCACCCTCGCACAATGATATCCAAGTTTTATCTTTCCTTACTGGGCAATGAATACTCATAGCTACATTTATTATTTTGATTATGGGAATGAGGAGAGATAGGCTTGTTTGTGGATTAACAATGGGTTTAATGAATCACCTCAACTGTTGATTTTATTGGAATATGTGATTAAATTTGAATGTTGCTACGTTGAACTTCATTTTTCTAAATGTAAGAATAAATTTGCATGACTTAGAACTATGAAAATCACCCTTCTTCGTGTGCATGCATTATAAAATTCAATGAGTGTGAGTGTCAGTTTGCCTTGCCTAAATGTGGTCTTTGTAAATATCCTTGTACATAATTTATTTTGGGTAGTGTAGGTTTCATGTATATAATCTTGTTTTCCTGCTTTCATTAGGTTAGTTGGTTTGTCATAGGTTAGCTTGCTTTAGATTAGTTTCCTTGTTTCTTTTGCTTTCCTACTTTGGTTAGTTTAGGTTGTTGCTTTAGTTTAGTTTTTTATTTGTTTCCTTGGTGTTTTGCTTTATGTTTTCTTTCCACTTTGTTGCTTTGCACGGGGTCTCTTTGTTTTTTGTTGGGCATGTTTGCATACACAAACATCATTCTATTATCTTGGATTTGTTCTATGTATTTCTTTGATAAAATTTAATCAATTTTTTAGAGTAGATGGTGAAGGTCTTCTATTACCGTCAAGTGACCTAGATGTTTGATTCGAAGCAGATAAGTCATTGGTCGGTCTAATTTTGATGTATTTTGAAATCTTATATCTATCACATACTTTAAGGATCCTGAGGTCGCTATAAGGCCTTAGTGAAGTCTAAGTTAAGTGAAAAATCTAAAATTCTACTTCAGCACCACTGTGATTCTCAGCCCTGAGTGTGAGCTTTATTGCTTGTGGGATGAAATGAAAAATAAAGAAGACAAAATAAAAAATGAAAGAAACAAAAGAAAAGAAAGGAAAATTCAGCTTTTCAGGGGGATACAAACAACTCTACCAGGGCTATGGACACCTGACTAGCAATAGAGAAATGTTTGGGAGAATCACAACGACAACCTCATTGAGGCTGTGGATGCCTGACTGGTAGCGAGGCAATGTCCCAAATGATTTTGGAGTAAGAATAAACCATGTAGCTTAACTTAACGAAGCTTGGGTTCCTGTCATGACTTAAGGATGGGAATTAATGTAATTGCACACACTTGGATTTTTGACATACTGAAGGTTGGGTTGACTAGTGGTTTTGATCCTTTGGTTGAGTATTCAGTTTATTTGTCCTAGCATGAACATCGAAACCAAAGATTTTGGGTTCGTTATTCTAGTTTGTCATCGAAATGCCTTGGAGCATTTCCCCCAGTCAGTCACCATTTCTTGTACATGTTTTACACACACGCCCCACCAAAGGTAGGGACCCCTTTTCTTTTTCTCCCGATGAGTTGTTTTGTTGTCACCTCGCTTTGTGTGTCCCTACTCTTGAATTCAATTTGGTCATGTACCTTGAAACAATCAAATTTCCCAATGGCCAAATTCACCCACATGAATTTCACTAAGTCCTTGGCCAATGTGTAGGTTCCCATGTGGACTTCCCTTTTTATTTTTCTTGGCGTCCTTTAATCCCTGCGGGCTCGCAGTTGTGGGCCCCCTTTGTGTAACATCATTGTCCCTTCATCATTAAACTAACAACCAATTTCGAGCATCCGCCTGCATGGAAGGCTCTACACCATCATGTCCTTTGGGCTTCATGGACCCACGACTGCGGATCACCTTGTGTGAGTTTTCACCTCCATTTCACCGCTAAGCAGTGACCAACCCTTCACTATCGCTCGCTTGGCGAGCTCTGCATCTAGCTCCTCTGTCCTCGTAATTTTTGTTATCGAATGGGCCTGACACTTCAAAATCACTTCAGTCCAAAAATTTTGCGA
This sequence comes from Sequoiadendron giganteum, assembly GCA_007115665.2. NCBI lineage: Eukaryota > Viridiplantae > Streptophyta > Pinopsida > Cupressales > Cupressaceae > Sequoiadendron > Sequoiadendron giganteum. The sequence continues at coordinate 12,973,314 of CM021102.1, read as the reverse complement.
GTCTTTGCACATGGCTTGCCTTCACCTGACCACCATTGTCTAATGGTTGAGCTCTTACATTGCCCCACTATGCAATACCCGCATATGCCATTTCCCCAAGATGAAATCTCAAAATCGTGGGTAAACCCTTGAGTCAAAGCTTGGCGATGAGTTCGCCTATGTGAGCCACCACCAATGGGAGGTCGTCACCATGGCATCATTCCATAATGGCCAAATCTTTGCTACTCCCTAGCTCTATGGACCCAAAACTCCACCAACTTCATCATCAAGGCACCATTTCCTTCATATAGGCCTTTGTTCGCTCTTCATCACTATGGATTTCTCATCACAACCACTTGCACACCTGCCCTGGTGGAGCCTCCTACAGAGTTTGTTATTTCCTATGTTTGCTTTCTTTTGTGGGTGTTTGTTTTGTAGAATTCGTTACCTCCTAAGTCATTCTTCATGACACTCCCTGATGAAGTCCTCGTAGTCTCTTCCAACAATGGTCGACCAATAGGGCCTACCCGCATTAAAAAATTTGGTCATATTCCTAGTAGATAACACACCTAATTGAGGAGGAATTCTTTAAGAGCGCCAATCATAATTGTTGATGATCAAGCTAAATATGTGAGGTGAGAAGACAAATAATGAATCGAAGGATAGACTTCAGGGGAGGGACTAAGGGTCTTTGAAAATAATAATGAATCCTTCTTAAAACCCAATGTATATATTAGAAGGAAAAGAAGTAACAAAGCCTAAGAACTTAGTAGATACTTATTTGCTGAAGTTTTTAAGGGGTGATGTAATTGTTGAAAGAGAGATGTAGAAGGAAGCCTTCCTTAAATTCCAAGGTCACTAAGATGCATAAGAAACATGCCCAACAACCAGGAGTATGTCCTATCATTCAATGAAGCCCCATATTGAGACCATGGACTTCAGCTCTTCATGTTCTTTTGAGAGGGATCATATGGTTTTCACACTAGAACGATGTCCCTCGTGCGTACGTCTAAAGCCCTGAGGTGTTCTATGTCAACTACACAGAATGATGAAATGTGGTGAAATAAAAGAATAATTAACGACGATAAGGTAAACAGATTTCTAGGGTTGTAGTGCAAATGATGATAGAGTCTATTTATACCCAACATTGCTTGAGTGACACAACCTTAGAGCTCGGCCTCAATTCATAATCACATTTATACTTTACCACTGGTCTAAACTCTATAAGCTTTTCACAACTGAGGCTTTTGGAAGTACTATATGAAGTAATGATTTACATACTTAAAACCTATTGAAATAGAAAGGATTGGTGCAACAAGGGCAATTGCAATTTTATAAAGGATTGGAACAATTATATAGGAATTAGCCACCGAGCACTTAGGGAAAAGACAAATCTTTGATGGAAGGTATTGTGAATTCCACTTCAATTGGAGACAAAGGAAGTCTATGTGCGTGCGTTGGCAGCACTAATGTCATTACAAAGGTGTCTCAATAGCGGCGGTCATCCAAGGCCTTCCCACAATAAACCTCCACAATAGTCTCATGTGGGTATGGCTGGGCGGGATTACGTTAACACTATATCATTTTCTTATGGCTTTATCAAGGAAGCCACCCGCACTCTTCCTCTCGCATGACACTTTCATGGTGGCCACTCACATTCTCTAGTCTGTACATACCTTTGTTGGGTGGAGGTCATCACTCTTTTAAGCTAGTTCTTAGCATAATTTCTTCATGGCCTTCCACCCCACGCTCCCTCCCTCACATCCATCCTAGTGGGAATTTTGTGTGATCCAGTGAAGCCTATGAAAATGATATAGATCTCGGAGAGTGGCCACCCCATTTAGCATCATGAAATGAGTAATAAAACCTTGAAGATAACGATGCAAATGATTCTTGTAGAGATTCTCCACCATAGCATGTTGCCTCCATTTGACTCTCGTGTTGCTATATAGCATTGTTATCCACCTACGAAACTTCATAAACCTAGCGATGGCACGTTTAAAAACAAGGAATGATTCATTAGAAAAGGAGACCGATGCTACCCTATTTGCACTGCATCGTATTCAAGGTTGAGTAGGAGTCATCCTTGTGGGAGCATTTATGCAAACCTCCACTCCCATCATGCCACAACTCCAATGGCATACCAACCATGGTGTTTCGTGTTCCTCCACCCACATTTCACTCAAAAGACATTTTATCTGCAGGTGTCACAACTCCTAATGCTACTTAAAAATATCCCCTCTAAACTTTTTTTGCGCTCCCGATGGTGGCATTCCCCTTCCATTCCCCATGTTGTGTGCCTACTCCATGTTCCCGCAAGAGAGGAATGATAGTTTGATGCGGGTTTGTGAAGTGGCTATTAGTGGTGATTGGTTTCTTGGTTGCATGACATAACGGTATCGGCTCAAATATTCGTCACCATCTACAATCATGATAATCACGTTGTCTGAGCAAACAAGCCATGACGATCAATCATTTGGCAATGTGTACATGAGGGGAGCGCCCGTGGTGGTTTGAGGCACTTGGAAATTAAAATGAAAGGACCATCAACTTGGTGGGTGATACAAACAAACGCCTGCCTTATATCACGATATTTTTTAAAAAGTAGCAATGTGGTCCTGTACCTTGGGATTCTACAGACATGAAAGGAGAGCGCCCCAAATCCATATGATTGGCAGAAAAGAAAATTTCAAAATCAGGAAATGACCATAACAAAGGGATTTGATCTTAAAGGGTTGTTGCAGACTCTTCATTCACAAAGGTCATGGATGGGCACGCCATTTCCAATGACCATCTAATACTGTCTCCCCATAGCCTTCCCTTCGCATTCACTTTGATGAAATTTCACCATGCGGAACCCGCAGTATACCTCATCGTCGAGATGACATTCCCAACATTACCTCCTCTACAATGATATTGGACTCCACTTCATTGATCAATGATTATGGGCGCCACTCCACATGGGCTTATTTATAAAGAAATAATTGGATAAAAGAAATAAGTCCAAAATAGGTTATATGAGTTTTAACGGTTTTCCCATGTGGCAATCTAGATTATAAACAGATCATGAGAGCTATCTAAAAGGGAGGAGGTGATCAAGAATTTAAAGGTAATTTAACTAAGGACATCACTTTATCCTTACCAATTTTGAGCATGATTTGTGTTGAGGGTCCCATTTGTAGCACGTCACGAATATGTGGGTGATGGTATGCAGGTTCCAAGCTACCCAGCACCATTTCTATAATGGGGATGAGAATTAAATTATGCGAACATCTTTGTCCCTCTCTAGTTTTAAGATTTGAATTACTATTATGTAGAATTTAAAGGTTCCATATTATTACAAAACAAATTATTTACAAGAGCTATATGGGCCTAATTCAATTCATTGTCTAGTGCAAGACTATGATCAAAAGATGGAGCTTGTCGCGAAAGGATATTATTCATGGATACCTACCTATGACATCGTGTCATCAAGGGTGTTGTCTGATGAGCCATGCCAAAGAAATTTCAACCCTAGGCTTGATCTAAAAAGGGGGAGACGAAATCATAAAAGCTATTATCCAAATATGAGATTTGCATGTTGCCTATCAAGATCGCAAAAGGAAATGATAATCAATGATCATCTAAGAAACCAAGCCAGGAAGAAGATTTCAAGTCACAAATGATGCATGTTTGCATGGACAAGGAATAGATTGTCAAGGGATGTTTGTCAAACAATGGCTAGCTTGTCAAGAGTAATCATCCTATAAATTTAGAAAGCCCATGCCAAAGAATCAGATAAGTTCTTTCAAATAGGGTAGCATGAGGGGTTGTTTGCCTTTCATCAAACGATCGTAATCTGTGAGGAGCTATCCACCTAGATAAGGAGCGACATGTTTGATCTTCAACAACACAAATATGCAAGGAAGACCCACTTGATTGGTCGAAGGAAATGTTGCAAGCACATAATGTTAGGAATTATGTTAGTGTTCACATGGGTAAAAATAATAATTTGTGCGATTTGTCACTAAAACTCGTGTAATTATTATAGGTATCAGATTTTTTATAGTTTGGTTTATTTAATTATGAGTTGTTAGAACAACTCATCTATGTAAAAGGAGACGTTATAGGAGGTATAATAGGATATGAAAAATCCTAGATATATGTTTGTAATTTGTATTATGAGGTGAGTGAAGCACCGTATTATTTGAATTAACATTATTTACAGCTTCTCTTTTGTCTCTACCCATATTCTAATATGGTATCAAAGTAGGCATTCAACCCAAGAGGGTAGGTGATGCATTGGCTTCAAAAATTTTGCTATTCTATTAATTGATATCCTGGCATACTAAACAGAGATTGAGTCCATCTATCTTGTTGTTCCAAATTCGATTCATTTGGTGTAGATTATCAAGTCTTATTTTGGCTCGTTGAAAGGTACAACTGACACAGAGGTCGAGTAGTGGACAAGGTAGAAGTATTAGGGGTAAATCGGGTTGCAACGTGGGGTCTTCCTCTCTTCCCACATGACCCACAATATGTAGATCTCTTGAGGCACAGTGGAGGCACTAAAGCATGTGATGTGGGTCGATATACATGGATGCTTACACCACAAAGTAGAAACGAGTTTTGTACTTCATTCTTCTTCAGCTCCAAAGCTCCAGAAATAAGAAAATTTGCAGAGTTTATCAGATCCTGAGTACCATCTTGCTACCACCATGGTGTTCTTGTCAGAAATTGTTCAAACTTTTATTTAGGTTGAGTTACGACTTGTGTGTGTGGGCTCGATGTATTGAGCAAGGAAAAATACATGTCTTGGCGTTGAAGGTCTGAGATCCATTTGATGATTAGTGGAAGGCGTGAAGTCTATGGGAAAGTTGAGCTCCAAAGCACCAACAATTCGCATGAAAGATCCACATAGAAAAGGTCGTTCAGATACATTCAAAGTAGCCTCAACCATAAGGAAGGCAAGGCGTTGAGGGCTCATAAACTTGTCGGATATGGGCTTATAAACTGTGAAAATTGCAATCAGCATGCACCTCCAGGTCTAGAGTATGGAAGGGATAATAGATTTTAGATTTTTATTAAATTTTAATGTATTCATGGTTGTAGGTAATTATTATAATTTATTACCTAGTCAATTTAATGTTTAAAAATAAATATTAGTTCTTATCAAGATGTATCATTTTTTTTAGGAATAGGGTCCATTTTTACAAGTCATTAGTTGTATTTTCATCTTTCAAAAAAAATTAATTTTAAATAATTATTGTAATTGGATGCACTTTCGTTTGTATGCGACATCCATTTTGTGGGAGGCATTCTAAAATTGAACTTCAAAAACCAAATTTGTTAAGTAAGTAGAAAAATCACTGGAGGATGGAGGCACCGAAGGCTGGAGGACAACCAGCGACCTCTCGTCAGTCACCAATGATGGGGCCGCTTATCAGCTTTGGTGACATTTTATTTCCTATTCTGCCGTAGTGTGTTTTTTCGATTTTTTTGTGTGGTGTGTGAATGCTGAAAAAATGATTATACTGGAGAGTAGATGACTGCAAATATCCTCTGACTGCAGAGATCCTCTAAGTGTCATACTTCATTGGAAGATGGTTGATTGGTGAATATGTTCACTAGCAATAATGGCCATGTGAAACAAGATCCAGGCAGTCGTATGCAATATGGTATGATTTTCTTTTTAGTATTCTTGTTTGTGAGAATAAATGGAATTTCACATTGTGGGGGGGAATAATAACAATTTTCTATTCCCATTTGGTTCCAAATTGGCTAAATTCAAGGACAGCTTCCAGTGGCAGTGTCTGTTGTCTATGTTGTTCAAGATCGAGTGGTAGCGATCGATAATAGTGACTGCAATTAAGAACATTGTGTTCTTATGGAATGTAATGTGAAACCTTTTCTAGTATGGTTTTTTCATCTTTGTGATATGTATGTTGATTTCCTCCCTAATGTACAAGCATAATGGTGAACAAAAGCACCAATGTAATGCAACTCATGGATCTTGAATGGGTTTGTGGGAGGATCCAGAAAACCACACGAGGTGGATAGTTGATGAGTTCCTATCACGTCAAGGTTTGTGGTAAGCTTGTTTAAAACCATGGGAGGAGAAAGCCTCTCTTTGGATAAAGGTCATGAATCAGTTGGACATGCCATAAGGATGAGCATACTGCAGATGAACGGTGTGATTTCGTACCATGTTCACACTAAGGGGGGGTGTTAGGAATTATGTTAGTGTTCACATGGGTAAAAATAATAATGTGTGTGATTTGTTACTGTAACTCACATAATTATTATAGGTATTAGATTTTTTATAGTTTGATTTATTTAATTATGAGTTGTTAGAACAACTCATCTATGTAAAGGGAGTTATTATAGGAGGTATAGCAACTCTCCTATAATATAAGATATGAAAAATCCTATATATATGTTCATAATTCGTATTATGAGGTGAGTGAAGCACCGTATTATTTGAATTAAAATTATTTGCAGCTTCTCTTTTGTCTCTGCCCATATTCTAATACATCAGACATAGGGTAGCCTTCCATAGTTTTCAGCCACAACCCAAAAAATTGCTAGAGGGCAAAATTACTACAGTGTCAGGATCACTAGAGGACAAAATAGGGAAAAGAAAAAATTGTATTTTATATTGCCAAATGTTTGGGGGTAGGTGAAACCCTAACTTGTAATGAATCTGGGCCACACAATGTAAATCAATCCTGATCATTCATTCTCCTTTTGGAAAACTATAAATAGGGGCTTGCCTCTCATTTGTAAGTGTTGGAGAACTGGTGTGAAGGGCATTTTGTAGAAATAGAGAGAATCATTGCATTGTTTTATAGGTGTTTCTTTTGAGTTTGTTCATTATGCATGCATGGTTCAACTTCCATATTATTTTTAGCTTGTATTTTCTTGAATGTTTGTAATGGTGTTGGTTGTTATAGTATTGGATGTGCTTGGAAAACTCATGCTTTTTGTGATTTGTTGATGATGAATCACTTTGCAAAGCTAGTCTGAGCTAACTTATTTACTGCAAATTAGTTCAATTGTGTGTTCATGAGGTGAATGTACAATCTAAAAATTAGCAGACCTTAGAAGATTGCACTGATTTTGTGTAGTTGTAGGTTTCTCTTAGTCAAGCAAAATCTAGTTTATGGGAGTCTATCTATTGTAGAGCCCTCCATTGTTACTGTTCATTCATAGCTTAGATTTAGATTAGATTTCTCAACCCTTTCTCTTTTTCTATTTCTTTTAACTCCTTGTTATTTTAGGACTCCAGGCATCACAACAAGGCTAAATCAGATGAACATAGTGAGTTTCAACTTGTTGTTTTGAGTAAGCAGCCACTGCTCATTCATTTCCAGCACTTTGAAACACCATTTGTAAACCCAACTTCGCATGCTTTATAAACCATAAAGGTCGCCCTATGATTACCAACAAATCACATCAACCAGTTGAACTATAGCAAGCATTGTCATGACCTAACACTCAAGAGACCTTGGGGTGATTTTTTGCAACTTGTTTGTAGGGAATTTCCTTTCAAGAGAGGCATTGCAATTATGCATTGCCTATGTTGAGAAGGTACAGAAACACCCATCAATAGTACCTTATGAGGAGAGTGAAGAGATGGGTGATACTGAGGAAGTGGCTATAGTACTGCAGTCATTGAAAGGTGATATTGAGGTTGATCAGCCCATCCATGAGACCAATGCCCACAAACATGAGGAAATGATGGGTGATGTAGAAAAAACAATTATAGAGGTACATGAAGATGAAAGGGAAATTGAAACCAGGAGATTCATATAAGATGATGAATTCATTAAGACTCTTGAGTTTAGGGATTTTTGGATGAAGATGAAGATAAAAGAATTTGAAGAGAGGATGGAATCAACTGAAGCAGGAATTGAAGAATTAGAAAAAAAATCAAATGGTAGCACAAAATCTCTAGGAATTAAGAGTTGACAACATTGAAATTAGCCCCCAGAAGGCCAGAGAAATGGTCTTGAAGAGCAATATGCTCATTTTCCTTGGCTTGGAATTAAAGAAAATGTTTATGCTTGATAAATTGTGGGCCCAAGAGGATCCAATGCTAGTTACAAAAGTTGACTCTAATGAAGGAGTGAGTGGTGTAGACATCCAAATTTGATCACTTCCATATGATCAAAATCATCTATTATATTCATCTATTTCATTAATAGTGATTAAAATATTTATTTAATCATTATTTCATTTTTTGCCTAAGGTTCCTAAAGTATGTAATTAAATAAATTAAACACTTTACCTTACCCCCTTTTCTTCTCTAAATTAAATAAACATGACAAATTATTTAATTTAGTCATTTAACTTATTTGGATTAAAAACCAATTTTTAATTCCTCTTTTTCTCTCTCCTTGTCACATTCTACATAACCCTCTTTTAATCCAGATTAAATTAATTAATCTATGATTAGGATGTGCACCACTTAATCAAGATTAAGTGTCACATCTTCCATAATCTACCACTTGCCTCTAATCTCTCATTAATTGTCATAATCCTGTGTTTTCACAACCTTAATTAGAATCATTAGCCACATTTGGCTTACCTTTTCTAGTCAACCTTCCCACTTACCCTTTTTAGCCTGGACTCTCTTCCCCATATGAATTTTGTATTCACATTTATTTGTCCAAGACTCCTCTCTTCCCCATGTGAATTTTTAATTCACTTTTTTCTTTCCAAGGTCTTCCCCATCCCCATGCAAGATTCTACAAGCCTTGACATGTCACTTCACATGTGTCAAGGGCTTCTAGAACCTTGGACTTGTCACATCACCCACATGTGACAAATCTCCATCTTTTTGGAGACCCTCTCTTATCCATTAGATTCTTCCAATCATTGTGAATTTTTAATTCACTTTTATTCCTCCAAGGAATCTTCTCATCCCCCAAGGTACTTGTCCTTCTTCCACCTCATGTACTTCTTTTCCACCTCATTTCAACATCATTCCACCCTAAGACATCTCACATTCCACATGTCAAGATGTGAAGGCTTGTGAGTCCTCAACTCACCATAGCCCTTCATCTTGATCTTGTTGGATCAATCCCAACTGTTGAATTCTCTAGAGAATTCCAATTATCTTATAAATACCCCCTCAGTTCTCTCATTTTAGAGATCAAGTCTTTTGCTACCAAACTCTTATCAATTTGCCATTTGAACTCTGATCTCATAATCATCACATTCTCATCCACTTTGAATATTCAACATAGCTTGTCATCCAAGGAGCACACAACTCTTCAAGATCAAGGGCCAACCAAGGAAAGAGCAACATAGAAGGTATAACAAACAACAATCAATCTGTTTATTTTGCTTTCATGTTATCCATTTTCTTAGGCTAATCATTGAGGTGCCCTTTTATCTTGTTATTTTCTCTTGTTGCATTATTAATTTTTATCTAGTATCTCACATTAGGACTTGATGTTTTAAAAGGATCACATTTCTGGCACGTCCAGTGGGACCCATAGAGGGGTCTCTTTCTTTTATGTTTTCTGTTGTTTAGCTCGTTTGCAGGTTTGGGTCGCAGAGGAGCAGATTTTCCCTTCCAAGCACTGCAGAGGGGCGGATATGCCCTCACGATCCGATGTTTCTGTCATCTTCTCACTACAGAAGTGCGGATACACCCTCACGATCCGACGTTTCTGCCAGTTTTTCTGCAGAAGTGAGGATAGGCCCCTACAAAAGTGTGGATACGCCCTTGCAATCCAATGTTTTCCTAACTATTTTTCTACAGAATTGCGGATACACCCTCACGATCTGATGTTTCTGCTATTTTTTTTGCAGAAGTGCGGATACGCCCCTGCAGAAGTGCGGATACACCCCTGCAATCCAACATTTTGCTAACTGTTTTTCTGCAAAAGTGCTTATATGCCCCTGCAATCCAACATTTTCCTAATTGTTTTTCTGTAGAAGTGCGGATACGCCCCTACAATCCAACGTTTTGCTAACTATTTTTTCTACAGAAGTGTGGATACGCCCCTGTAGAAGTGCGGATACGCCCCCACAGTCCAATGTTTTTCCTAACTATTTTCTGCAGAAGTGTGGATATGCCCTCGCAGTCCAATGTTTTTCCAAACCATTTTCTGCAGAAGTGCGGATACGCCCTCATGATCCGATGTTTTTGCTAACTATTTTCTGCAAAGGGATGGATTTTCCCACCCAATTCAACATTTTTCACTGTAGAGGGGTAGATTTGCCTACCCGATTCAACATTTTTCACTACAAAGGGGCGGATTTACCCTAAATAGCACATTCGGGAAGGTAAAAAAGTGCATTTTAGCTTCGTTTTTGTCTCTCTCTTTTGTTGTTTTGTGCTCTAATCCTCTAACTTTGTTTGTTGGTGGGTGAACAGATTTCTTGCTGATATCTTGAGTGTTTTGCTGAAAATCACAAAAAATAAAAAGATAAAACAACTAACATTTGTTTGCAAGGCCTTTGTTTTATTCTGATTTTTGAAATCTTTCCTTACTGCTTTATCTATTTACTTAGTATAAGAAGGGGAAAGTAACATTTGCTGCTTGTTGTGTCTGTTTTATTTTTTTTACCCTAAGGGGGCATTGGTTTGTTTTCACCTTCCTCCTTTGCACTTTGTGTGGATCCAAAAGGGGTAGTTGGAAATGATTAGTGTCTTCTTCTTAGCGGGACCTACTTGGAGATTTCATCACCCCAAGGGACGATCCCAACCATGCGTACCGGCGGGGTATATAAAGGGGGGAGAGCCAAAGTTGTACCTCAATCCAATTGTGTTGTAATTGGCGAAGCCTCAAAGCTAGGGTGATACCTAGATAGATGTGAAAAGTTGGTCTGAGCCTTTCAGTATCTTGCTGGGGTTCCCAACTCACGCTTGTGACGGACTGGTGTTCACGGTTGTGCCTCATGTACCGAGCATATATCGAAGACTCCCTAGAAACCATGTTCATCCTAGAGTAAGACCTTTGCCGGTCATACCCCTTAATACTAATCATAGGATTGTGCTTGTTCAAAGTGTCTTTTTGTGAAAAACACGTAAATTTGGATAAGTCAGACCTTCATTAAATCATTCCAAGTCTTTGCCATAATCCATCATTTTCAAACCAAGTCACTATCTTTCTGTAGAGGCGCGAATTCGCCCCCTTGTTCCAATGTTTCTGCCAGTTTTTTGCTACAGAAGTGCGGATACGCCCCCCTGTTCCGACGTTTCTACCAGTCTTTTTGTTGTAGAAGTGCGGATACGGCCCCCTATTCTGATGTTTTTCTGCCAGTATTTTTGTTGCAGAAGTGCGGATACGCCCCTCTGTTCTGACTTTTCTACCAGTCTTTTTGCTGCAGAAGTGTGGATACGCCCCTCTATTCCAACGTTTCTACCAGTCTTGTTGCTGCAGAAGTGCAGATACGCCCCCCTAGTCTGATGTTTTTGCCAGTCTTTTTATTGCAGAAGTGCGGATACACCCCCCTGTTCTGACGTTTCTGCCAGTCTTTTTACTGCAGAAGTGCGGATACGCCCCCTATTCCGACGTTTCTGCCAGTTTTTACTGCAAAAGTGCGGATACGCCCCCCTGTTTCGACGTTTCTGCTAGTTTTTACTGCAAAAGTGTGGATACGCCCTCCTAAACAGACAATTTCATGCGTTTGACCATTCTAAACCTCCGTTTGAAACCCCAAAGTCTCCATTTTACCATTTGATCATCCTTAACACTCACCTAACCAATCCAAGCATCCATATGTCCTTTCTGAATGTCGGATCACCCATTTCGAGTGGCCATTTCTCTCTTCCAAGCATCCATCAACATTTTCTGAAAATCATTGTTTCATCGACCAAAAACATATAAGTGCTTCTTAGAACATCATCAAAGTCTATATTTATCATCAAATCATCCATCCCAATCATCTAAACTTCATTTTGAAGGTTCTAACTTTTATGCAAAAACTTTCGGAGGCCATAACTTTTGACTCAGATGTGGGTTTTGGCTAAAATTTTACGGGTGGTTGCATTATGAGCTGGCATGTCAATTCCCAAAGTTTCAACACATTTTCGAACCCTCAAAGTTTCATCTTGACCCGCAAAATCACAATTTACTATTTTTTTCCAGTTTTTGAAAAAACATTTTCGTTAATAACTCTGAATCACTGTCTCAGATTTGGTATGTTAGTGGACAATTCATCCTATCTTAGTATTGGGTATTTTTTGGAAAAAACTTGGACTCTCAAACGTATTCCTATGAAGTTTCCTAAAATGGCAAAATTTGAAATTTTTTGAAAATTGCCAAATTTGGCAAAAATCTTATTGTCAACACCTTACGTCCTCTAGTTAAAACCCATGATCTTGGTTCCGAATCAATCCTATCATATCCTTCAATCCAATCCCAATCTAAGCCCCAATCTAGTTCTAATATGAGTGTTAATCCCATCATCCTAATCTGAGCTTTTATTCAATCCCAATCTGAGCTTTCATCTAATCCCCATATCAGCTTTCAATCCATCCTAGTTCTCTATCCATCATCTATTATTTCTTGCTAATTTGTATCCATCATCAATCTTTAAACCCCCTTTAACACGACCAATAATAGTAATCAAGGGGAATCCTAATTATGTTGATGACGATAACGAAAATCTTGTTGATCATGAACATTAATATATAGATCCCCTTGATGCTATCATTGCTAGGAAGATCTCTCCAATCACCTCCCAAAATCCCACTACTTCTTCAAACTATTCCACCATGCCTTCATCTGCATCTAACAACGATCCTTATGCTACCCTTGACAATGGATATCCAACATCCTCACCATCCACATATTCATCATGTCCTCCCTTTCAACCTCTATCCTACCCAACATCCATACCCTCCTCTCCTTATCATCATCAACAATCCCAATACCTTTACCTTAATCCCACATCCCAATCTTCCCATTCTAATCCAACACCTACACCTTCCTATCACAATCCCCCATCCCAATATTCCTCCTATCCTCATCCACCATCTCAATTCTCTCATCCTAATCTACCATCCATATCCTCCTATGCCAACCCACCATACATGTCTTCCTATGGTGGTCCACCACCTCAATCTTCCTATTCTAATCTAGCATCCACACCTTCCTATCACAATCCCCCATACCAATACCCTTACATTAATTCCACATCTCCCCATTCTAATCCTTCATCCACATCTTCCTACTATCACTCCCCATCCCAATCTAATCCAACATCTACATCCTCCTACATCACTCCCCCTTTTCCTACATTATATCTTAATCCTTCATCTAATCATAATCCTCCATCTCCTCCAGCCACTCCTAGTTCCCTATCTAGTCCCATCCACTTACCTAATCATAATCCTCCATCTCCTCCTAGTTATATATCTAATCCTCATCCACACATCCACTCATATAATCCTCCAATTCTTAATCCTAATCCTACATCCAATCCCATACACACATCGAATCCTAATCCTCCATCTCCTCCTAGTCCTACATCCAATCCCATCCACTCCTCTAATCATAATCCTCCATCTCCTCCTAGTCCTCCATCCATTCCCATCCCTTCAACTAATTCTAATCCTCCAATTCCTAATCCTAATCCTCCATCTCCTCCTAGTCCTCCATCCAATTCCATCCCCACATCCAATCTTAATCCATCAATCCCTAATCCTCCATCCATTCCCATACCCACATCTAATCCAAATCCTCCATCTCCTCCTAGTCTTCCATCCAATCACATCCTGACATCTAATCCTAATCCACCAATCCCTAATCCTAATCCTCCATCCATGCCCATCACTCTACCTAATCCTACATCCCTTCCAAATGTCGCCCAAGGATTCATGGAAGAAGACACACCATGCCCTCTCACTCTATCATGTACTATCACTAGTAATGAGGCCCTCCTCCATCCTACACCTATCCCTCCCATCACCATTCCTAACACCGTCCAAACGATTGAGCCAGTCAAACCCATCAAATCCATTCAATCCTCATCTTCTACTACTAGATCCACCCAATCCATTGAAGACATCCAATCCCCTCCTCCTTGTCCTAATATTCACAAACTTCAATCCAATGACCTTCATGAATCCTCCATCCTCCTATCTCCCCCAATTGAGGATTCCCTCTAACACTCTTCCATCATCATACATCCCACACAATATGAGTCATGCCAAGCGCTTGATCCAAAGCATACAAGCATATCCCCTCCTCCAAATCAAGATCACTCCATCCCATCTACTCCATCTCAAGAACATAGTCTTTTGTCCATTTCATCTCATGATCCATATCCTCAACCAAGTCATGATCCTATCCTCCCATCCACCCCATCTCAAGATCACACTATCTCCTCCACTCCATTCCATGATCCCCTTTGCATTCAAGATCCAATCACTCCATCTCATGAGCCCTTATCATCCACTGCCATAAATCTAGATCCCATTGTACTCCCCAATTCCTCTAATGATCCCTTATCACTCATTCCTCCTGATGTTGCTATCCCCTCATATCCATCACATGATCCTTCATCGCCATCTAGTCTTACCATCCCAATGCCACTTTTGTATCGCCTTCGTAATATTGCATGCATCCATGGTGGTCTTCTTGTAGAAGAAAAATAACATTTATGCACCACCTTTCCTCCTCCACCTACTAACACACTCGCATCATGTTTCCAAAAGAATAAGCATCCTACCATAGATGATATGCTTGAGAACATGAACTATCAAGGAAAAGGTTTAGGCCTTCATGAGAAAGGTATTTTAGAACCCATTCAAGTCCAAGAACATCCAGGCACACATGGTCTTGGATATGTCTCCCAAAACTCGCACTCTAAAGATGTTGGTACAACCTTCATACATCCTAAACAATCCTTTTCTAAAGGTACAAGAAGTACTTCCCATCATTCTACCAAGTCATATGCCGCCATCCCCCCTCCTCCATCATATTACCTAAAAACAACCATCCATCTTCCTCCCTCATCCTCTCAATCCATTTTGGGTCCTTATGTCCCTCCATCCATCATTTCTCATCCTCCATCTATTATGGGTTCTTATATCCCACCATCACACCCCACACATCCTCCACATACACTGTCCATTATGGGTCCTTATATACCAAAATCACCCCCTCCATCTTATCCTATTCATCCTTTCATACATCCACCCCCTCTCCCTCGTACACAACATAAAAATCCTACCTACATAACTCCTAATCAGGATCAACAAAGGCACATACCTACACATTCTCCATCTACACATAATCATCATAACCCTACCTCCATCGCTCCACATCATCCATCTCCTCATACCCATCCCATTGCTAATAAACGCACTTTGGATGCCAAAGCAGCAATGCATAAATCCAAACATCCACATGAATCTAAAGCTCCTCATGTCCCCTTCCATAGACATGTTGAAGAAAATAAAAATCAAGTCCAAAATCCACATCAATCCAAAAGGTCACAAAGGCCCACCGAAGAAAAAATAAAAACCATGTGGGTCCCAAAGAAAAAATGTGCCATACCTTCAATTGAAAAGTCCATAACGACATCCAAAGTTGTTATTTCCCCACAAAATCATTCACCTCCCCCATCTCCTAAATCTTTTTTGGGTCCCTACATCCCGAAATTCACTATCCCAATGCCTCCATTATTGCCACACTCTCCATCCATTCATCCACCTATATTTTCGCATCCACCATCCCATGTGCCAATGTTGGTCCTGAACACCTTCCCCCATCACACATCCACTCCATCATTCCATCCATACACTTTCCAACATCCCATCCACTATCCCCTCTATCTCCCCCATCAAATCCCTTTAATCCATCCTCTTGCATAATCCATCCATTCTAATAAGGTTGTACCAACATCCGATGGTCACTTTACACATGGTCTCTTATTACCTCATATGGAACTTGATGCTTGAGTCCTCCATCCATCTCATTATCAACTATCCTCTAAAATCCACATATCCATCTCCCTATATTTATCCATCTTCATCCACATCCTAGTTCGAAAAATACAAAAAAATAAAAAAATAAAAAGAAAAAACTATCAAAAAAAGAAAAATAGTCAAGAGAAATTCATTCATCCAATGGTAAAAACTTGGAAAACAAGCACCTTGGATAGGTACCTTGATGAAAACCTGGAAAATAGGCGTCATGCGTCGATTCCCCATCTGATTACCTTCCACAATTGGGGGAAACTTCCACCTATGCATTCCTTTCCTCCATCTCCTACATCTATCTATCTTCCACACCTTACCCATCATCTCCCATGCATATCCTAGTCCCTCCATCTTCCTTGTGATCTTGATAAATGTAGGGGAAAAACCTATATCCATGCTTTGGACATCTCTTGGCATATATTCCCCTCATCCATACACTATCATATTGTCCATGCATCCCATCCACATCTATCTATCTTCCATTACCCATCTCACTCCCTTATCCACCCATCCTGCTATCCCTCTTTCCTCGTCATACATGACACATCTAGAGTGGGGGAATCTCCTTATTTATGATTGAGTCCTTAGAGACATCATCCATCCATCCCTCCAAGAAATCCTTTCCATCTCTCCATCCTGCCCATCCCTACCTCTCCATCCATTTATCCATCCAGTCATCCCTTCCATCTACCAAATCCTTATCTTCCTATTCTCCCATCCACTAGTCCTTTTCCATATTTTAATCCTTATCCTCTCATCCATTTATCCATCCAATAATCCATTCCATCCCTACAATTTTGTATCCCTCTATCCACCTATCCTCGCATCTTTCTATCTCCCCATCTTTATCCATCCATCCATCTCCCTCTATCTCATCATCCCTTGTCATTGGTATCTAGCTATCGGCTACCCCCATGAAATCCAATGTCGTGCTATCTCACTATCATCATTCCTATCTATTTCTCACATCTTTACAATATCCTCTCAATCTTCATCTCATCTATCCACCTATCCTAGCATCTTCTTATCCATCCATCTGTTTCCCTCTATTATCCCTTGTCATTGGTATCTAGCTCTAGGCTACCCACATGCAACCCAATTCCATTCACATCGTAATTCATCCCTCCTATCTATTTACCACATCTTTCTTACATCTTCATCTCTCATCTATCCATTGTCTCACCTTTCAAATTCATATTCTAATGATCTAAATTACTTATCCCATCCCTGAGCTTCACATCCTACATATCTTACACATATCAACCATCGTTCTATCCAATCTTGCAAGTCTATCTTGTCTCATCATATCGGCTCCATCCTTTTTTCCATTCATCGCCCCTCATCCATTGTCTATCATCAGTCTTTGTGTCTAACTACATTGCCCCTACGCTTTCACGTAGGTAAGGTCGATCATTTGATCCACCCTCGGGGTTCTGCCTTTTGTCTGTCTTGTCCTCTTCTATCATATGTCTTTGGCCTTGTGTCAAACTATGTTGCCCCTGCACTTTCATGTAGGCAAGGTCCATCATTTGATCGGCCCCCTGGGCATTTTTCCATTTGGTCTTTTTCATCCATCGAGGTCTTCATTGTCCTCTTTCCGCTTTTATCCTGAACTATGAGGGCTCTACGCTTTCACCTAGGCAAGGTTGATCTTTGATCAACCCTCGAGCCCCTAGGTCTTTAGGGTGTGTTAGTCTTGTTAACTTGTCATCTTGTCATCTTGTCGTGTCATCAAGTATGTCCCTATCCTAGCTAGTGCTTACAAACAACGGTCATCTATATCACAAGATCCAATCAGTTTCTGCTATCTTGCGTCATGTTGATCAACCGATTTATCCTTCATCTTTAGTCTCAACAAGATGTATCCTTCCTAACAGACCTCAACAACCCCATCTATCATCTTGATCTTATGGCAAAGGACATTTGAAATTGATTATGATCTTTTGATGCTTTTGGCTTTTGTTTATCATTTGAGCTCCCTATCATCACTTATCCTGGTCGCCTTGATCCATCATATCATGGTGTGTTTTGACTAGTCAACATAGGGGCATATCTTGGTCATTTCTTTGTTTTTGTCTTCTTGGTTGTCCCACGTAGTACCCACCAAGATCCTTGAGGTCTTGTGTTACGTTGGGGCATCCTTTTGTGCTTATGGTTATTCCAATACCTGGCCCGACCAAAGTCATCGTGACTTTGGGGTGTTGGGATAACCTTCTTGTTTGTTGTGTTTGTTTTATGCATTTGACATTAATCTGTCTTGGTTTACATACCCTGACGCTTGATGTCTTATGCTATAGCAAAAATCAGTGCTCTAAGGATGGCAAATTACATTAGGATTGCATTTCATTTTCCATTCCATCATCTTGCATATCTCCCCGATCCTCATCCATTCAAATAATCTAATCACACTCTTAGTCTTAGCCTTGATCCAATCATCCTCATCATCATCCTTATCATTTATGGGATGTATCATTCCCTATCCTTGTGTTGTTTTGGGATGTATCCTTCCCTCATCAACAACACTTTCATCGAGATGTATCATTACATATCATTGTGTTGTTTTGGTATGTATCATTCTCTCGTCAACAACACTCATCCTCATCCTCATCCGAATGTATCCTCCCCTATCCTTGTGTTGTTTTGGGATGTATCATTCCCTCGTCAACAACACTCATCCTCATCCTCATCAGGATGTATCCTTCCCTATCTTTGTGTTTTTTTGGGATGTATCATGTCCTCATCAACAACACTCCATCAACCATCTGCCCAACCTGGCTTGTACCTAGACTGGGGCAACATCACAGTTTTCCTTGAATCCATTTATGCTCACCCTTATCTCCCATTGCTTATCATCATTTTTTGTTTCATCACTTTACATTGTCATTTTCATATCCCCTCTCATCTCTCATCCTTTCCCCCATCTCTTCCTCCTTCATCACTTGCCTAATTTTTTGTCCTCTTTCCAACCATACCATTTGTTTCTTCCTATCGAGATGTCGCCTGAGACCCCTCTTTTTCCCCGTCACCCTCTCGAGGGGGCATACCCTTCACATTTACCAATTTTCCCTACTATAGTCAATCCCTTCCAGGTTTGGGTCATCTTCATCCATTACTCCGCTAATTCGGACAGCTCGGATCCTCCTCCCCACGCTGGAGCATCATCTTCTGGTTACTTCCTCTATAGAGTCATCTGCACTTTCTTTTCTTCGAAGCACGGTTATTCTAACTATACTTCAAAGAGGGGCAAAATGTAGACATCCAAATTTGATCACTTCCATATGATCAAAATCATCTATTATATTCATCTATTTCATTAATAGTGATTAAATAATTTATTTAATCATTATTTCATTTTCTGCCTAAGGTTCTTAAAGTATGTAATTAAATAAATTAAACACTTTACCTTACCCCCTTTTCTTCTCTAAATTAAATACACATGACAAATTATTTAATTTAGTCATTTAACCTATTTGGATTAAAAACCAATTTTTAATTCCTCTTTTTCTCTCTCCTTGTCACATTCTACATAACCCTCTTTTAATCCAGATTAAATTAATTAATCTATGATTAGGATCTGCACCACTTAATCAAGATTAAGTGTCACATCCTCCATAATCTCCCACTTGCCTCTAGTCTCTCATTAATTGTCCTAATCCAATGTTTGCACAACCTTAATCAAAATCATTAGCCACATTTGGCTTACCTTTTCTAGTCAACCTTCCCACTTACTCTTTTTATCCTGGACTCTCTTCCCCATGTGAATTTTTAATTCACATTTATTTTCCCAAGACTCCTCTCTTCCCCATGTGAATTTTTAATTCACTTTTTTCTTTCCAAGGTCTTCCCCATCCCCATGCAAGATTCTACAAGCCTTGACATGTCACTTCACATGTGCCAAAGGATTCTAGAACCTTGGACTTGTCACATCACCCACATGTGACAAATCTCCAGATTTTTGGAGACCCTCTCTTATCCACTAGATTCTTCCAATCATTGTGAATTTTTAATTCACTTTTATTCCTCCAAGGCATCTTTTCATCCCCCAAGGTACTTGTCCTTCTTCCACCTCATGTACTTCTTTTCCACCTCATTTCAACATCATTCCACCCTAAGACATCTCACATTCCACATGTCAAGATGTGAGGGCTTGTGAGTCCTCAACTCACCATAGCCCTTCATCTTGATCTTGTTGGATCAATCCCAATTGTTGAATTCTCTAGAGAATTCCAATTATCCTATAAATACCCCCTCAGTTCTCTCATTTTAGAGATCAAGTCTTTTGCTACCAAACTCTTGTCAATTTTCCATTTGAACTATCATCTCATAATCATCACATCCTCATCCACTTTGCATATTCAACATAGCTTGTCATCCAAGGAGCACACAACTCTTCAAGATCAAGGGCCAACCAAGGAAAGAGCAGCATAGAAGGTATAACAAACAGCAATCAATTTGTTTATCTTGCTTTCATGTTATCCATTTTCTTAGGCTAATCATTGAGGTGCCCTTTTATCTTGTTATTTCCTCTTGTTGCATTATTAGTTTTTATCTAGTATATCACATTAGGACTTGACGTTTTAAAAGGATCGCAAGTGAAACTGGGTATAACCCAAAGATTGAAACCCTAGCCATATAGATCAAACAAAAAAATACATAGAAGCCAAAATTATTGGATATAATTCAAGGGATGAAAGGGGTAGCGATGGTAAGGATAATGCAAGATACCACCCCTTTGGAGGCAGCCACAATGACCATGCATTCAGCCATGTTCACTCGAGCAATTGTTAAGGGATTATAAGACAGATTGAAGGAGTATGAAAAGGAACAAAGGTTCCTAAATGATGAAGTTAATAAATTGTTCATGGAAAATGTCAAATTGAAAGAACAATTAAGAGGAGAAAGACCCTCACAAAGCAAGGAGATGGTGTTATACAAGCCTCCTATTGCTCCAATGGATATTGTGAAGAACATTTTTGTAGAACAGGTAAAAACTCTAGAGAAGGAAGTGGATGATGTAAAGAAGGCTAGCAATCAAACCCAAGATGAAGTGAAAAGGCGAATTTGTGAAGTTATGGAAAATATTCTTGAGCATAGGATAAAATTAGTTATGGATAAATTGGATAATGTGCATGATAGTTATAAAACACTTCAATGGGCAATGGATCAAATAAAGACACATCTGCTTGTATTAGATCCTTTTTTCAAAAGATGGTAGCCTATTCACCACACTTTGGCTAGGTTATGTAAAGTTCTACAAAGAATTCTTGATGCTCCTACAACATTAAATCAAACTAAACAAACTGTGAAGATGATTACTGATGAATTTCAATATATACAAGGGGAAGATAAAAAGATTGTGACATGAATGGATTTATTCCATACCTTGAAACTGTGGTATATACCTAAAATCGTGAGAGATGGTAATCAGTTGAAGGACTTGGATAAGTGGAAGAAATAATTCAATTAGGTTATTCATAAGTTTGTAACTCATACACAAGAGGATGATGATACCATTCTTCATAGGCTAAATCAAATCATGGATGGGTTTATTTTTCTTGATGTGAGATACCTAAAGTTTGTCAATGATACAAAGGCATTACTAGATATTTGATGTCAAACTCATCTTGCAAACATGCCAAAGATCCAGGAATATAAGTGACCATCATATTTTATGGTGTATCAGTGGGAGGAAAAGTATTTGGTTTCAAAATAATAGGACATTGAGATGAGAGCATTTGGACGTTCATCATGGAGAGGAAGACTTTTCCAAAATAATGATTACGGGTCTTCTACGTTGAATAATGGAACCATATGTCAAAATGTCTTAAGTATTGTTATTTCCTTAATTATGCTAATTAAATAGTTGTGGTTTCAGAAGAATAGGACACTGAGGCGAGAGCATTTGGACGTCCATCATGGAGAGGAAGACTTTTCCATATCAATGATCAAAGGTCTTCTACGTTGAATAATGGAACCATATGTCAAAATGTCTTAAGTCTTGTTATTTCCTTAATTATGCTAATTAAATAGTTGTTAGTAAAAAAAAGTAGTTATGAAAGGTCATCTCTTTTTTTAAAAGGCTTGTAGCTTGTTGCTTCCCATATAAATATGAAACCAAGGCCTAGTTTTAAATCATCATCATCATCATCATATATTATTTCCATCGCCACTAGTAGAAGTAGATAGGTTTCATATTCCACTCATCCACCTTCACATTTTAAAGACTTATGTTATTAATGTATATCAATTGAAGCAATATAATGGAGAACATTTTATGTTTAGAGATTCTCCATGATTGTGCTATCATCCTATATTTTTTTTATGTTTTCCATACTTATTTCTTCTTATATTTGAATGAATATCAATTATTGAGCCTCAATACTGAGCTTATGTGAATGAGTATGCTGATATAGTAAAGAATTTACTGTGGATGTTGGTAGAGATCCTAAAAAAATTGAAAATTTGAGCTTATTTTTCCTTGTGATGATTTGTTACTTTTGTGCCTGAGGGTAGGGTTTAGGGTTTTAGCTCCAAAACATTTGTCTCAAATTTCTTAAATCTTAAACCCTGGTGTTATGCCTTGCATAACCACCCCATCTTTTGCCTTGGTCAAAATGGGTCCCCCTTTGTTATTTTTGTACTTAGTTGTTTTTGAAACAAAGTTTGGAGTCTAGTTTTGCCAATACTTTGTTTTTCTTTGGTTTCTTTGTCAGAATCGGAACCGGAACTGAATCGAGTTCTGAAAGTTCTTTTGAGGCTTGTTTTTGGTTCTATCCCAACAGTCTTTTCTTTGCCTTTGTTTTTGGTCTTTAGCGGAAGTGGAAGTGGAGCCGGAGTGGGAATTGGGATAGTTGTTATCAAAATTTGCAAAATCACGATTGATTCCGATCCCGCCTCCGCTACTTTTTTTATTTTTGTTTTGTCTCGGTTTTTGTGTTTTGTTTTATTAGGTTGGTCTTTTATTTAACTTTTTGTATTTGTATTTGTTTGTTTTTAGTTGTCGGACGCAGAGCCGGAATGGGAATGAGGTTTGGAAATTTTATAAATTTAAGATCCCGATTCCATTTTAGTTCCGCCCCCACCACTTTTTGTCATTGACTTTTTGACTGAGTCGCACTGTTGTGAAGTGTTTGTTTACTCTCAGTTCTAACTCTACCTTTACTGCACTTTAAATGCATTAATTATGGTTGTCGGTGTAGGTAGAAATTCACATATTTACCTTTATTTAGGGTTAAGCCGATCATTATTGTTATTGTTAAAGATCTAAGAGCACGAAAGAGCAGTAGCAGAGTTTGTTTTGAGCAAATTGATCGAGATAGAGAAGGGATTGTGTGCGAATCGATTCAGAAGGTTAGCGCGGGTTTGTTTGCGTTTGAGGTAGGTTTCTTATCTTTGTTATTCTTCTGTTCGATTGTTGTTGTGTGTTTTGTATATATGTTTGCCTGTGTTTTGAATCGCGTTGTCGTTTCATTATAAGTTCATGATTCTTGGCATGCTGGTTTGAATGGGTCTTTTATATTGTTGGTCGGGTTGTCTTTTTGTTGTCTTGTACATTCGTGTCGTTTCTTTCTATTTTTCGGGCACCGTCGCTTTCATGTCTTAATCGTGATTGCGTCGTGTTTGTTTTTGGTTTGCAATAGATTAGATTAGATTAAGAGTTTTCAATGGCGTTAGTTAGATTAGAAGTTACAGTGAGGTAGATTAGAGATTTTTATAGTGAGTTAGGGTAGATTAAACTTAATTAGGGTTTCATTGTCTGGTAGAATGGCAGGGTTTAAACCCGTGCCCTAGTTTTTGTCAGGTTTGTTAGATTAGGGTTTTGTTAGTCTTTGTAATTGCTTTTAAAATGTTTTAAAAAATGATATCTTAGAATGCAATTGTTCCCCACAGTCATATGGGTGTAGACTTTTAAGCTCCTTTGCCATTTTATAGCGACCTAGGTCTTAATCATGAAATTGTGTTGAAAATGAATAAAGTATTTGATGACGTCATGATTAGCATAGGCAGAGGCGGGATTGGAATGGATTATGAACTTAAGAGTTTTGTTTTATGAGGTTATCGATTCCATTTTTATTCCTTTTCCGATTTCGAGTTCTAAAAGGTTTTTCTTGAAATATATGATAACATTGGCGGAGCCGGGATCGGAACCGAGCTTGAACTTAAGAATTATGTTTGCAAAAGTTATCGATTCTATTCTCATCCTGTGTCCGGCTCCACGTACAATGGGAAAGTCTTTCTTCAAAGTAACGATGATCAAATTGGAGGCGAAGGCGGAATGGAAATAGAATATGGAAAAAAGGAAAATTTGAAGAAAACCAAATCCGTTTTTTGTTCCGATCCCGGTTCTGATAACTTCCCTGAATCCGACTCCGAGCCCGTTTGTTATTAGGTGAAGTTTCTATATCAGTTTTTGCTCTGAGTCCGCTAGTGTTGTAAAAGAGATTGTTTTGAGCTTTTGTCTGGTTCCGACTCCGATGTATGTGTAACAGGTATGTTTTAAAAGCATGTTTTATGATGATATCTAAAGATCTAATTAGAGGTTTGCTTGCAGGAAAATTGAAAGATGTCAGGAACGTCAAGAGAGGCTACTCAAAGGAATCAACCGGCTGGAACATCAAAGACAGCACCAAAAATAAAGAAGGTGAAACCAGAACAGCTGCCTTATACATTGAGGTATGATCATAGGAATCCGGTGGTGAAAGTGAGCAAGGTGGAATCAAACTGGTCAGATATCACAGATACTAATCTGGGCCAGTATAGCTTTGAAGAATTACATGAAGAGACCTTTGCAAAACGAGCAAACTTGACAGGGAGAACACAAAGGATTGTTGATTCCGGTCTTGCACATATCACTGTGTTTCCTTTATCAGTCCAGTGTCCGGAGTTGATATTGACAGTGGCCAGTAACTACAATCCTACTACAAGATTATGCATGGATTCACAAAATAATGTGATTATAGATCTTACTCCGCAAATGTTCCAAAGCATATTTAATGTTTCTGATCCCAAGAACTTGGTGTAGCTAACTGAAGCAAAGGCATTGGAGAAATATAGCAAGCATAAAGACTCGAATAAGTCTCACTTAAACAAAAAGTGGTTAAGCACAGAGAAGAAATCTTTAAGCAAGCTTGCAGACCAGCCAAAGAGGGCAGATTTCAAGAAGGAGATATTTGATTTGATATTAATGTTGTCCAGAGTGTTTGGGAAGAGGGATGCCTTCCACTTCAAGGAATGGATGTTTCATTTTATTCAAGTAATCTTTCAAGGTGATTACCAGTTTGATTGGTCAATGATTGTTTCTGATGCCATACATGATCAGCTCACAAGGGTTAGATAGACTAAATCTTTCTTCATGACATCTTACATTGTATATGCAGCAGCAAGGTTGGGGATTTTCCCAGGAAACAGAGTAGGTATGATGGGAGTTTTGGATGGACAAAAGAAAGTATGGGAACACTACGATCAATTATCTCTTCAGGTTGCTGAGACTCATTTCAGAAGAGTCAATGATGCATTTTTATATGTGATCATAAAACAGTTGAGTGGAGATGCAGGATATAGGTTAAGTCAAGAAGCTATGGATTTTATTGCTGAATGGGGAAGTTGGTAAATCCAATACCCCAAATTTACATACTTCAGATTATTTGGTTTTGAAGGCCATCCACATTTACTTCCAAGATGCTGCAGTAATAGAATAGTGCTTATGGAGTTTGTGTATCAAGCCATTGGAGTTAATGCTAGGTTTGGGATGAAGCACAAGACAGGATGCCATAAATTTCCCATGACACTGGGTGAATATAATTGTCAACACTTGAAGGGAGCGAAGGTGGTTTGTAATGAGTTGATACAATTGAAATTGGGATTGTATACAGCTCGGAAGTATTTTGATCCTAAGAAGAAGATGTATGCTTTATTACCTTCGGTGTTCACAAGACATTTTAATTTGTTAGAAGACTTTTGGTGTGATAGGCAAGATGAGTATGACTTGAGAAAGAAGAATTATGAGAGATTATCAGTCTCACTCATGTCAGAGCTTGGTATTAAAGAAAATATTCCTGACACTTTGGTGGATGATGGAATTGTATTAGATCCCTCATATGAAGCCTTGAATATTGGCACCAAAAGCTTAGATCCAATAGACTGGAATGAGGAAGAAACAATTGATATTAAGAAAATTGGAAGAACATTCTTGGATAGAAGTGTGCAATGGTTAATGTTGAGAACTCAAGCTCCTCAAGGACCAGTCCTTAAGAAAGGTAAAGGGTACAAGAGGATTAAAAGAAAGACACCTCCCAAAGAGCCATTGGAATTATTTCCTCCTGACGTTGAAGAAATAGAACTTGAGGTGGTCAATGAAGAAGAAGAGGCACCAGAGGGAGATGTTCCAATAGTATATGTTGTTTCTACACCCACATTGGGTGAGTCATCCATACAAGGCCCACTCACAAGAAAGAAAAGTAAAGAATTTCAAGAAGGAACTCTTCATACCATGGCTGAAGCTGCTAAAGGAAAAGAAGTGGAAGAAGAATTTGTAAAAGTTGAGACAGATTTAGATGAAACTCTGTCAGAAATAAATTTCCAAGAAAACATGCCTTTAGGGCATACTATTGAGCAGATTCTGACACAAGAAGAGCAATGGAAACTATTTGAAGATGCTACAAGAGAGTCTGATGCAAGGGCTACAGCAGAGAAGCAAAAGGAAATGGATGCTAAGGCGCAAGCTGATGCTCTACTTCAACAGCAGCAATTAAAGGCAAAACAAATTGAAACAAGGGCAACAACTGATGAAGTAGAGGAGCAAATGAGGCAACGAGAGCATGAGCTTAAGGTCAAAGTAGAAAATGACAAATTGGAATTGATACATAAAACCCATGATCTTGAGGAAAAGAAAGCAAGAAACCGAAGGGAAAAGGAAGCCCTGGTTGCTAGACTGAAGCTTGCAGAGGAAGCTTGACAGAAAGAACAAGAAGTTGAAGCTCTAAGAAAGGAAAGAGATGTTGAAGAGCTAATAAAGAAACAACAAGCTGAAGAAGAAAGGGAAAAGGCAGAGAAGCTCATAGCCTTAGAAATGGAAAGGATAGAAAAGGAAGAATCAGAAAAGATAAGGAAAGAAAAAGAGGCCGAAGAGCTAATTAGGAAGCAAAAGGAAGAAGATGTCGAAGCTGCAAAACTTAAAGCTTTGGAGGCAGAACGGTTGGAAAGAGAGGCCTTAGAAAAAGAGAAATTAGAGAAGGATCAGATGGGAGAAGAGAGATTGATAAAAGAAGAAGAAGACAAGAAAATGCAAGAACAAAGAGATAGAGAAGAGGCTGAGAAGTTGGTGCAGATGCATGTGTTGCAAGAGCAACAAGAAAAAGCAAAGGTTGATTCTCAACCTGAGGTAAATATTCAGCCATCCTCTACAATTGTTGCTTCCTCTTCCATGATGATGAATGCTCCCAGTGCTCCTATATGGTTGAAGTTAGACCTGCAGAAGAGAGCTAGAACACCTCCTCAACCTCTTAATTGAGAGGACATGATGAAGGGAATTGAATATGAAAGGCCTAAAAAGAAGGCTAAAGTCTTACATTCTACTAGACTCACAGATAAAGGGGAGATAGTTGCTGAATATGCCATGCCTATGACTGAAAAGGAGGTAGGGGATATGCAGCTAATGGACTATCAATTGAGTATGGTTAATTTGGGAAGACCCACTAGAAATCAACAAATGAATCTGATTGATGTGGTGGCTTCAACAACTAAATCAAGAATGATGAAGGACAAACAAAAGAAAGATGAGCTTAAGGCTCAATTGGATCAGTTACATTCATTCTTGAAGAGTGTCTCCTCTCCAAGGTCACAACAAGTTGTAGCCATTGAGACTCCTGTTTTGTTAAGCAAAAAGGAGGTAGATGATTTGGTGCAAGTTAGAGGGAAGGCGGAGATGGTAGATAAATGGATAGAAAAATTGAACCACGAGGTAGGTGAGGTTTTAACAAAAGGATTTGAGGCCTACAAAGAAGCAGAGGGAGTAATAAAAGAGATGCATCAATACATTGAGGCATCAGAAAAACAAGAAGAAGAGTATGAGTATAGTGAAAAGTTAGAAAAGATAAATACATTGCCTCTAACTACTCTTCTAGAACAATCTATACTTGAAGATGATAACAAAGACTTTGTAGAGAAGACTTCTCGCATACTCAAGTTTAGAACTGACTTTTTGAGCAAACACAAGGATGAGATTCAGGAAGCAGTTAATAAGTTGACAGAGCAGTTGGAAGAGTTGGAAGCGGTCATGGCCATAATTGTAGATGTGAATGTAATGAAAAAAGATGGCATGCCTTTGAGTCAGGTTAAAGAGAAATGGAATGAAATATTCCAAGGACTTATGCAGGAGAAGGATGATGGAGGAGACTTGGTAATAGATTGGCTTGTAGAAGTCAAGGAAGAGATAAAAGCTACAAGGAGAGAATTGATAAAGATGAAAAGTATGAAAGAGTTTGCTGCAGTTGAGTTGGATCGGATCAAATTTGAAGATGATTGGATTGATGGGCCAGATATATATTCTTTACAACAAGTCCTCACCAGTTATGAAGAGTTCAGTGCAGATCCAACTTCACATGCATGAATTCTTGCATGCATAATGTTCTCCTTCTTTGCATGTTGCATGCATACAACACTCATAGCTTTTTGAGCGCATGACTTCCTCTTCTATTCTATCTTCTATTTTTAGTTAAGACTGAAAGTCTAATGTAAGAACTCAAGATCAAATTGATCTGAGTTTCCAAGAGAATCTGAATTCCTAAAAAGGTGGAAAGCCTAAAATAGAAGTGAGGTTCGAACTTTTTGTATATCTATAAATACTACATGGGTATCACATTGTAAAGGTCGGCTAATTGAGAACTGGATTGGCTTTCCTAATGCTAAGAGATAGAATTTTGTAAAGTTTTTGCAGAGATACATTGTACTTAATCTTTTACAGTTAATAGAATTACAGGTTTACTCAAAAGATGGTGTTTGGAATTAAATTGTTTGTTTGATAAGGCTGATAAGTTATAATCTATCTGCATGCAGTGATTGTGCTGAACATAAGAGTTTCTTGAATGATGAAAATCATTTGAAGGAATCAGATTTAAGGATCATCTTATTAGATTTCCATTGAGTTGAAGTTATTAAAAATTCTGTTGATCTATAATTTTGATGATGAATGAATGTGTGTTGTTTTGAAATCCTTGAAATATTTGTGAAGAGTAATTGTGAAGTTAATTAAGCACCTAAAATGTATGCAGTGGTATAGATTATGCTACAGACTATATCATCTTATGGTTTTTATGTTCTGTTAGGAAACATTCATCGTTGAAGGTATATGTCCAGATACTAGATAAGTTTGGTTCATATTTACTGGTTTACCCCTTTGTTCTATCTTTTTCTTTTATTTAAAACCCATTGATTTACAGGAACTATTTCGATAAAAAGAGTTATAGCTTGAATCCTTTGTTACCAGCACAAGCCCCTTGAATATTATAGTTGCATGAACCAATTGAGTGACATCAAACAGTTGAGAACCAACTACCAGGACCTTGGGAGTTAGGCTACTACATGTCTTTCTTTTTCAGGAGAAATAGAGTAGAAATATTTTGTTTTAATGTTGTTTGTGTCATTTTAACCATCAACACCTAGGTGTTCTAATTCTTCGTTGACTTGTTGTACCTAGTTGTCAATTGTCTTAGTTACAACTTAAGTCATCTTGGCCATTATCTTTACCCACCCTTTTTCCTAGGCTCGTCGATCACCTCGTGCCTTCTCATTGATTTAAATTTTCCAAAGTCGAGTGAAATATTTTATAATTGAAAGACTTAGGTCCTATTTTTTATTTCTTGAGGGTTATAACCTGTTGACCTAGTTAGGTCCCCATTTTATGACTAACTTTATTTGCATGTGCAAAAATCTTGTTCGTTGGATGTGAAGATGCAATCCTAGCCGTTGTGCACACATCGCGCAAGATTAAAATATTTATTTCTAAAGAGCTACGTGGTCTATGTGATTGCACCATGTGTCCTCTTGTAGAGTGTGGGACCTAGTCCCCACTATTGTGCTTGATTTTTTAAGCTTGTGAATCAAAGACTACGATATATTGCTAGAATTGAATCATGGTTGTTGCATGCACATCGTGCAAGATTAAAATACTATTTTCCAAGAAGTTGCACGGTCTACGCGATTGTGACACATGGATTTTTTTGTTGATGAGGAGATGAAGGGTGGGCACTGTGAATGAGTAACTTGGAATCCAAATGGCATGATTTCAATGAACATGCTAATATTTACCTAAGTATCGATGACATAGGCCTCATTCAAAATTTCAGTTTCCCACGCCATCCCCATAGCTATAGATGTATCATATGTAGCAGCCTCCTGAGTGTCGATGGGGTCATATGAACAAGTCACCTCACAAGCTTGACATAAATGTGGTTGAATCCCACCACTTGAAGACTCCCCTGGATGGCGTTGTAGTATAGGGTTGGTATGTTGGATGACACTTTGGGTCAAAGAGTTGATGGCCTACAAAGTGTCTACCTCGACACTCTCCTTCGTGATGGAAGGGATAATGATGTGCTCATGAGGTGGCCTAACGAGAGGTCATCTTGCTTGCCACCTAGGATCTTGTTGTGCACTAGGTCTATCTTGATCCAACCCCCCACCTCTCCCCTAGAAGTCCCTCATATCAAAATAATTCAGGATTTTGTTCATGATGAACTCACAATATAGTTTCCCCAGGAAATATTGTAGTACTTTGCAATTGTTGTATGGTGGGTAATCAAAAACCATGTACCACCTATCCCAAAAAAAAATCTTGATCTATTGGTGGTGGCACCAATGGATAGGAAACCTCTTCGCATTGAGGCTAAGATTTTCATTTGTGCGTGGGTCAATGAATAATGCACACAAATCAAATTTTATAATTTTTAGATCTTTTACATCTTTGTATGATAATTTATCCTGGTAATAATCCCTAGCCTCCTACCTCCTATCTTGCCAACCAGATAATTGTTTGTTGATTGAATCTACATGTTTTAACATTTCTTTGAGTGAATTTGCAAGGGTTTTTCTTTCCATGGTTGAACTGTTTGGATCGTTCAACCTCGTGATTAACTCCTCAATTTTTTTTTTTGTTTTCAATTTCACTCATTAAATTTTGTTGAGTGCAAAGAGGATGTTGAGGGATTGGTGGAGAAGATTGTTGTTGTGGTTCATGAGCTTGAGGATTTTGTTGATTTTGTTGTTGCTCTTCTTGTTGAGGATTTTTTTCCTGTTGTAGTTTTGCTTGTTGAGGATTTTGAGGAGGATTTGTAGGTTCATTAACATCTCCTACAAATTCAACAAATAAATATCAAAAACAACCTAAAAATAACAAAAAACAAGCAATCCTTACCTCTTACACCTCTTCATCAACGTGGTGGCATCATAGTGATGAAACAACAACAATTTGATGAAAAACTTGTAAGATAACTCCTCCCAAAATGTGAGCATGAAAATGAAGGGTTTTGGTCGCGGACAAAAAAAAACATAGCCATAATGAAAATTATTTTGAATTCCTTTTTATTTACTTTTAATGCCTATAGGCTCGTTGTGGTCGAGCCTTGGGCTTGACACACCAAGCCATAACGCAAGTGCGTTATAACTCGCTCGTGTTATGAGCTATTATAACCCTTTTTTTTTTTAAATGGCCACAAATTGGCCCCCCATATTATTGCACCCACCCTATTGTTAAGAAATCGGTTAAATATGTTAAGGAAAGATTGGCCATGAGGCCATAAAAATATTTCTTAACTGGTCGATTTACCTCAACCACTGAATTGTAAACTGTAAAACGTGTTGTTTTTTATGCATTGAAACTATATAAGCACTCATATGTAATATCGGCTTGGTTGGGAAGGAAAAAATACATTTGGTTCAATATTGAGAAATATGTTTTCGAGTCTCTTTCAAAAAATTTGTAAGCTTATTTTTCATCGATTGATTAGGAGGAAGGGTACCCATTCTTCAGCCACCAATGGAGTGTAGATATTTTAGATGTACTCTCAGTTTTGATTTTAATTAATTAAGTTTTTATTGTTATGTTTCTGTAATTTGATATGTGTGTATTATTGATCTGAGTTTTATTTTTGTACTGCATAATTAATTATTATAATTTTCATGATTGATATTTATCGATTAAGTTTCTATCTCAAAATTTACTGTCACAATTTATGTTATTCTTATCGCAAAACTATTATAGAACCAGTGACAATTTTTGTAGAAGTTCCTGTCACACGAAATCTAGAAACATTCATTTTCTTTTCAACTTAGGTAATTGATTAATTTTAGGAATGCATTTTCAACCCCTCACCTCATGACTTGTAGCCCTTGTGCAAATAGCCATGACACCTTTCATGATCTTATGATCCCCAAGTTGACACTTGGACCAAGATAAATCCAATTTATTATTTACCCTAGTTTTGGCCAATCAAGAGGGATATATTCAATTGGTCGTGGATTGATTTTGTATGTAGATACACAGAGAATTTGTATTTAAATGTCAATTTAATGTAATTTTGTGAACAATAATCGTATCAATTCAATCTACCTTAGTATATGAATAGAATAAATTCTTATTTTATTTTCCTGGTCTAATTATTAATTCTATTCATTGATTGATAAATAAAGTTGTCAAATCAATAATATATCAAAGAATATTGTTCCTCCACCAATGTTCAATAAGAAGGTTGATGTCATTGTGGAGGCAATATAAGCATGTCAACTCAAAGAAAATCAAATCAAGTACATTGGAAGCATAATATAAAGTTATTGTTCTAATATTTGTCAAAAGAAAATGATCGATTCATTAAAATATTGATAGGCAACACATTAACATTTTATATATTATAATTGAAGATGTAACTAATATAAATATCTTAAATATAATAAATTGGGTAGAGTTATATAAATCCTACTAGATTAATTTTACACAATTGATACTTTGATTCTATTACTCTCCTTTTTGTTCAACAATATATTACATATTTATAGGATTCTCATATCCCATTTTATAGGAAGCCTCCTATAAACACTCCTCTATATTTGTGAGTTGTTAAAACAACTCTATACAAATAATTATTTGTACAACCTTGATATATTATCCTACACATGATATTTAGCAAACTACAACAAACCCAACAAATTAATATTATATCTATCCTATGGTGCAATATTTATAACATCAAATACATCTATATAATATACACTAAGTGATATCAATCTTGATGCATTATTTTATCATAAACAATTGTAAGCAATAATTTGAAAATTAAAATGGAAACTAATGTAGACACAAGATTCCTATGTCAAACCACTATAAACCTCTATATAGAGCTCATGAAGAGAGTACAAACAAAGCAATAACATCGAAAACCAAATTCAAATATATTATCGTGGCCTTCATTGTTGAATGATTTTCTCTTTGAATGGTGATATGTGGATGCTCCTTGGTTGAAGATAGCAATTTGATGATATGTACTTAGCATAAGTGATAATTGGTTAGAAATGAAGGATAGAGTGCCCAGATTTATAGACTTTGGGAGGAGGAATGGATGGTCAAGATTTGATTATGAGATCAAGGGTGGAGAATGGTTGAAAGGAATTCCCTATGATCAAGGAAAAGATGGAGGGCAGATATGAAGGTGGTTAGATTGTGAATGGCTAGGATGAACTTACTAAATTTAGTAAGTAGTTGTGAGCATGAGAAAAATGAGGGACATGTGCACCTAAGAAGGCTATAACTTTAGGTTGTGTTGAGAGAATAAGGGGACCATAAGAACAAGTGTTTTTAGATTCCATTCATTCTTCCTTGTTGGTTTTCTAGGCTTCGACCCAAGATTTTGCTGTCTCAGAGGACACCAAAATGCATGTTCCGATCTAGATTGAGTTTCTCGAGTTGCCCTTGCCTTGTGTGCCCTTCTTGAACCATATTGTTTCCTCTCTGGGGAGGGTTGTTTGGATCGAACCTGATAAGTTTTTTCAAGCCTGTCCTCAAAAGAGGGTTTGTGTGGAAGTTGATTTATCCAAGGATTTGAAAGAGTCTGTAGATACTCAAATCGGGGATATTCGCCACTCCCAAAAAATCACATATTTTAACCTACCCAACACGTGCTACCAGTGCCAATCAGCTGATCACAAGATCAGGGATTGCCCTTTGTCAGTTCCGCGTACAGTCTCTCAGCCACGGGGTGTTGAAAAGCCTCATCCGACAGAGCCTTCAGCTAAGGCGGACACAAAATGGACTACAGTCACAAACTGGAAGAATAAGTCGTCAAGTACTGGGTCAGCTACCAAGGCCCCAGAACCGACCCAGCAGGTTTCAAACCCTTCAGAGAAGGGGACCGCTACTCCCTCAGGAGTGGCTTCTATTGTTCTACAACCCAGGCCGAAGGCCGTGCCCCAGCCTGCTACTATTTTATGTGCTCAACTGGATTTGTCCTCCGCTGTGGGGACCCAATAGCATTCTCGCAACCCATCTCCTCCACCGGAAGAAGGTGAATATGTGTCGAAAAAATGGAGATTTTCTCCCTCTATTCAAATGGGTTCTGTTCCACAAGAGTTTTTGAAGAATAGTTTCTCTTCCCCAGGTGAAGAGGACCGAGATTCTGCAAGCATGGAAGATTTTCCATGAATTTTCTCTCATGGAATGTTCGAGGTCTCACTGACCTCTCAAGGAAGTATTTTGTTAGGAATACTTTGAAGAATTACCTAGAAATTGAAGTGCTTTGTCTCCAAGAAGTTAAAATTTCAGATTTTTTGCTTGCTTTGGCTTGTCGTTCTATTTGGCCAACCAATACTATGTTTTGCACTCTGCATGAGGCTGGTTGTGGTGGAGCTGCTACTCTTTTGGCCCCACGATTGCTTCCTTATATGGTAGACCATGGGGTTGACCTCTCCCAGCGGGCTGTCTGGGTTCTTCTCAATATTGAGAATCATTCCTTTGGGATTATTAATATTTATGCCTCTAATGATGTTGTGGAGCGTTGCTTGCTTTGGCATTGGATTGCTAACTCTTTGTCAGTTGCCACCTGGTTGCTCTATGGGGATTTCAATATGGTTGAAATGGCGTATGATAAGAATGGCACTGTGCCTTTTCGTTGGGATGCGGGTGAAAGGGAGGTGTGGTTTTATATGCGCAATAAATTGGGGCTTTTTGATCCCAATATGGTTTATTGCCATTCTCATTCCCTCTGGCACACTTGGTGTAATTATAGGGCTGGTTCTGACAGAGTCTTTAAGTGCCTTGATCGTGCCATGATCTTGGCACAGTCTTTTTTTTCTTTCAGGAGCTCTGCCTTGCCTGTGAAGCCGTTAGTGGATGTGACCCTTTCGGATCACTTCCCAATTCAATTTCGCATTGAGTGGGTGTCTTGTCAACCTTGCACGTGTAAGACTCAATTCTTCTTGAACACTTCTCTGCTCTGTCACAAGCCCACCCTGGCTCACATTCTTCGGGTGTGGAATTTAGAGTGTCGTCCTTCCAGCCGTATAGGCTAGATTGTTTGGTGGAATGATGCTATCATTCATACTGTGCATTTCTTGCACATTTATGGGTGACAACTTGCTATCTTCCATCAACGTTCTTACGAGGCCACCACTGCTGACTTGCGTGCTGCTATGGAGGCCTTAGCGGCTTGTCCTTTTTCCCTGTCATATCAAGTCCGGGTGGCGGACTTAAGACACCAGTAGCAAGTGGAAAATAGTTATTCTGTCAGGGGCGCTTAAATCAAGGCTCAGCTCCACTGGCTCAAAATTGGTGACTGTGCCTCCAAAGAGTTTTTTTTGGCTCTTCGTGCTAGACACTCTTCCCCAGGCACTAAAGCCATCAAAGATGGTAATCAAGTGCTCTCTGAGCTACCTGACATTCTCCAAGCTTTTGTTCGTCACTATGAGCAAGTTTTCATGGCTCAGGACCCCACGTCTGCACTCCAACAAGCCCTTCAGAGTTGCCTTGCTATTGTGCCACATAGGCTTTCTTCAGCCCAGATTAATTTCTTTGATAAATTATTAACAATTGATGATCTCAAGGAAGTTGTTTCCTCCATGGCCGATGACAAGGCTCCTTGGATTGATGGCTTTCCTTGTGAATTTTATAAAGTGCTTTGGGACTGTATTGGGAGTGATCTGCATCATGTTTATCTTGAAGCCTTTCAAAACAATTCTCTAGGTAATTTAATAAATAAAGGCAATACTAAATTCATACCTAAGCCTGGGGATCCAGAGGATATTTGTAAGTGACGGCCCATCACGCTTCTTAATGTTTCTTATAAAATCATTGCCAAAGCCTTGGCTCTGAAAATTCGCCACCTCTTACCTCAGATTGTGCGTTCCGAACAAACTGGATTCATTAAATCCAGGTTCATTCTTAATAACATTATTGTTGTTTGGAAAGGCATGGAGTGGGTCCAGCGGTCGAACCAAAAAGTTGTGTTCATCAAAATTGATTTTGCCAAAGCATATGACTGTATTGAATGGCCTTTCATTCTTGCGATGTTACAGGCCTTGGGCTTTGGGCCCCATTTTTTGCAGTCTATTCATATGTTTTTTTCCAATGCCTTGGCTTGCATCTCCATTAATGGCCGCCAGTCCTCTGCCTTTGGCCTTTTTCGTTCTATTCGCCAGGGATGCCCTCTTGCCCCTACTTTGTATGTTCTGGTTGCTGAGGGCTTTGGATATCTCCTGGCTAATGCTATCTCCTAGCAACGTGTTAAAGGAATCACTCTCCCGGACTCTCAAGAGCAACTTGTCAATGGGCACTTCTCGGATGACTCATTTCTCACTCTTTTAGAGGAAGAAGGATTGATCATTGTTGCCTTTGAATGCCTTGATACTTTTTGTCTTACGTCTAGTTCCACTATTCAATGGCACAAAACCTTATGCTACAGACAGTCGGTGCTCCCCACTCCTGCGTGGCTTCAAACTTATAACTGGAAATGGATTGGTCAGGGTGAAATCTTTTGATTTCTGGGCATTCCTTTCTCCTTCCAAGCTTCCCCTCGGGAGCTCTGGCAAGCCATGCTCTCCAGAGTTGAACAGAAGCTGGCCTATTGGGTTACCAAGTCTCTTTCGCTGGCTGGCAAATTTTACGTGTGCTCTAAAATCTTGGCTGCCACCCACGTCTACTATTCTTCCTATTGGGCTCCTTCTAAAGTAGCCTACAACAAGCTTGAGAAACTACTTCGCGATTTTCTTTGGGCCTCTGTTGAGACCCATAAGGGTTTTCATCGGGTCGCTTGGGAATTTTGTTGTCTCCCCAAGGAATCGGGAGGGCTTGGCTTGCTCTCCACTCAACGACAAGGGACTGCTCTCTGTGTCAGGTAGATTATCCGCACACTTACTGGGGATGAAACCTAAAAAATTCTCCTCAGGCATTGTATTCAGTCTAGTTTTCTTGTTCACAGACCCGCTTGGAAAAGAATCAGTCTCCAAACCCTTCTGGTTATGAGGGAGCCAGTTCAAATTATGGGCTCCTTTGTGGCTAAAAGTATTTGGCACTCTTGGGAAACCATTAAGCTTTGGCTCCATTGGGTCGGGGTTGGATTTCGTGATGGGCTCTCCATCAACCAGCATAACCTCTGGTGGTCTCCACTTCTGGCTCAGAATGGTCAACCCCTGGCTAAGTCGCCTTGGCTCAAAGCTCTCAGATTTCATAAGAAGGGCATTCATACACTGCATCAGCTCTTCCACTGACCTACCATGCGTATCTTGCAGTGGGATGTTTTTAAAACCCAATACAGTCTTCAAAACCAGGATCATCTTACTTTTGATGGGCTGGTGAGCGCCATTCCAACGGAAATTCTTCACAAAGTTGGAATTCGTGGGCACAAACCTTGGTGGAAAGACTGGAAATGGTTTCCAGATACTCCTCTATAGAGCTACAAGTCGAGGCTTGGTTACAGGTGGCTTTCACCCTATTTTCCTATGATCAGTTCTTTGAACCAGAGGTGGTTTCTTAACTCCTCAGTCTTTACTTGGCGTAGGAGGTTTGATGCCATTTGGTCTGTAATTATTAATCCGAAGCTTACCCACTTTGCTTGGTGCATTCTTTTCCAAAGCTTGCTTGTGGGTTCTCAGCTGGTTCATTTGGGGTTCTCTGACCCTTGCTACCCTTTTTGTGGCTAGCCAAAAAGCTTCAAGCACTTTTTTTGGTTTTGTCCCAGAGCTCAGTAGCTCTGGACTTGGATTCATGATTTCTTTCGGCCTTTTAGGCCTAAACCCTTTTCGTGGCATATGGTTCTGCTGGGGGACCCGCTTGGAACCCCAGCTTTGGCACACTTTTAAAGTGGAAATCCTCTTCAATATCTAGAAAGATAGGAATGCTTGTATATTTTCTCATTCACATTTAGATGTTAATGTGTCTTTTTATACTAAAGCAGTTATATGTTCTAATGTAATGTTACATATTCAAGTGCAAGCCAACAAGGTTGCACTGGAAGTGGCTCACCTGCAGGTTCTCCTGGACCACTGGGGCAATGCCCCTTGTACTATGGCTCGGATCCCTGACTCGCCCTCCTCCTCTCGCGGTCGATCGCCCTCTCAGGGCCGGAAGCGAAGTGATTCCACGCGAGCTTGCTCCCAGCCTCCTGCTCGGAGGGATTCTCGGCCTCCCAAGCGGGCTCGTTCTCCTTCGCCGCGTCCTGGTCAGGGTTGGCACTCTAGTGGTGTTCTGAGGAACAGTGATGGCGGTTATGGGTGGCCCTCTGATTCTCCGCCTGCTTCTAGCTCTAGTTGACCTTCCATTAGCAAAAACTTTCCGCGGTTGGCTCTTACAATCTCGCCTCAAAGCGAGGATAAAGATAAAGAGGAAGAAAAAGTTGATGATGGTTGGGGTGCTCCTCCTGATGCCACTCCAAACCCCGTTGATGTATGGGGGAAACATCTGGATGACCGGGATCCCCCAGGATCTACTAGCACCGCCTTAGCTGCATAA
This sequence comes from Sequoiadendron giganteum, assembly GCA_007115665.2. NCBI lineage: Eukaryota > Viridiplantae > Streptophyta > Pinopsida > Cupressales > Cupressaceae > Sequoiadendron > Sequoiadendron giganteum. Next base: position 12,934,423 of record CM021102.1, on the reverse strand, counting down.
TTTTCTTTCTATTGTTGAACTTCTGGGCTAGGCCCATGTGATATTTTGGACTCTCTGGGCTTGGCCCAATTGTTATTTTGGTTTTTCTGGGCTGATCTCATGTGACTTTCGGGGTGTGCCTTCTTACCACCCGCCCTTTTTTTGTGAATTGGTAATTTTATCTTTATTAATATAGATATTTGGAAAATTCATCAAAAAAATAATAGGATCATAAAGACAAGGGTTGTAAGGTACCCAATATTCTTGGAATGTGTTGAGAGAATATAGGCTTAATTAAATAATAATATTAGGGTAAAAGTACAAAGTTGTGTCACACTTTTATAAAGGAAACAACCAACAGATCTAACTTTTAAACTTGAATCACTAGAAAGTGGCATATATGTTTTGAATTTTGAAATGATGTAAACTAATAAAATGTGCATTTTTTAGTATATTTTATGTTTATATTTTACAAAATTAAAAAATTATATGAATATAATTTTTTTATAAATTAAAACTATGATTTAGTTACTGACAAAATGGTGAAATATGATTTAGTTGTGTATTTATAGCTTGAAAATTTAGCGCATGGATTTTTTTTTGCAATTTTAATAAATATTTAAACAAATTATACTATCTTAATCTATTCTTTTATCTAAGGCATCATTTTTTAAAAAAAAAATTAATAAGTTTTAGTATTTTTTTGATATGGTAATCACCCTAATATTTTTTTGCTCATACCCTATTTTTAGTAAAAAAAATAGAAATAAAATATAAATATTAATTGAACTATCAAAATAAATATTTATTTGAAAACTACACCTATGGATCTACAAAAGAATATAAATATTAATTGAACTATCAAAATAAATATTAATTTGAAAACTACATTTATGGATCTACAAAAAGTATTTTTACATTTTAAAAAAAAATACTAAAATTCACTTGTGCTATAAGTTGATCAAAAGTGTGTACTTTTACCCATTATTTAATTATTTTAGCCACACGTGAAATGGAAAATAGGTGGAATATGTAATAATTTATATTTATTGTGAGAGATGGAAAAGGTGATTAAATTTAATTAAGTGTGGGCTTTAGGGATTAGACTAGGTGATGAAATTGTGACAAGAAAATATTTTAAATGTCTACAACAACAATTTCAATATAGACAATTTAACAGTAATATATCTTAACATACATATTATTTATTTTAATATATCAACTATTTAATAAATTTAGTTAACATCTTAACACTCCACTTCTTATTGTAAATTATACCTCTTAACACAATTCACACATTGTAATAAGATTTCCCTGCTTTGCAATTTTTGAAAAATAGATATACACCCTTACAACTCACATAATTCCCACAATTTAATTAAAACTTATGTAATGAAGAATATACCCTTACGACTTTTGAAAAATAGATATCCATACACAAATTCCATGATCCATAAAATTATAATTATAAACTGTCTATTTTGAATCTTCGAACATCCATAAAAAAATCTACAGTCAGCCACTAGAAGATTTACGATTACGAATAGATATCCGACTACAACCACAAAGCGGAATGAATTAAAAAATATCTTTTCCCGGCGCTCCGTCTCACCCCTCTTCTAATCTAGAGGATTTTACCTTGGGATTTGCAGATATTAAACTTCGCTTGGTACGGCGGCAACTACTTTATTTTCTCATTTAACTATTTAACTTGGGTTCACAATTTTTTCTCTTCTCACACCAGGATTTTAAGTAGAGCCGAAGAAATATTAGCTGGGTGGGGTAAAGAAGAGGGTGGATAAACATGAGTCAAATATTAACTTTGCGTCATCTGCCCAGCCCTATTGTTCAATTTGGCCGTGGCCATGGCCAAAACTGTTCTTTATCCCCACAATTGCCTCTTGCACAAGCTAGCTTGTTGCAGGGGACAAGGTTTTATTCATTTCACATGGCATTATGGCCTCTTAATAGGAGGAGAAGTACAGTGTGGTGTGGGCGTGTAGATGACAATTGGAGCGGATTGGACGCAATTTACGCCAGATGTAAAATGTGGAAGTGGAAAGGTTATAATATTAACTACTTTGTTGGAGGAGAAGGACCAGCATTGTTGCTTGTTCATGGATTTGGTGCTTCCATTGGTCACTGGCGCAGGTATTGTTACTCTATCATATTACCCTCTGGATAACTAACTTGGAATTGCTCAAAATAAAAGTGTTATGTCAATCCTCACTAATAACAGTGTTGTGTAACACATAACTCGGAACAAGGGTAAAATCTTTGCAGAATAAACCTACCCTCTTAAGGATGTTAATACAGGCGTATAGGAGAGTAGTAAAACATCGCCAAGTGACTTGCACACCAAAGTTTGTCTCCGCAATCTTCCTCGAGAGACATATGGCTCCTAAGGCCAGAGAACTCCCAGTCAAGGTGGACAAGCTCCTTGTTAGAATTTTCACCTTTAGTTTCTCAGTCATTGCTCTCACAGTGATAGCCCAGCAATGACAGCAGCAGATCCAGTCTTCTGCGCAGCTGAGAGGTCAGCATGGAAAGGAGAATAAGGCCCAGCTATGTAGTGAATCTTCTTTAAAATAAGAGCCCAGTTAACTACATGAGACTTGAGTATTTTGTGGATGTAACTTTTTCTCAATTACTTCGATTGTGAGTTATTAGTTGTTAGATTAGGTTGAGTGATTTGGCAGACTAATTGATTGATCAGTCAATCTGAGTGTCACTTGATACTTCATCTAATTTCTCATAGCTAGATTCATAGTGCACTTGTCAATTTAAAGGGCACATATTCCAATCTTAACCATTCAAATTTGAGATAGCCTTCTCCATGGTGTCGTGGCCATCCACTAACATTGTTTCTGATGTAGGGTGGTATGTTGTAACAACCACCCTTGATTTTTTGTTTGTTTGTTTGCTGAGTGTAATGTAGATTGCAGATTTGTTCTTGTTCAAGTGGTTTCAACATAACTTAATATTCATAGGAAACATTGCAATGAAGGGAAATGAACCATGAAAATTGCATTATCTTCACATTGAACCATTACTTATCATATTGGCAAATAATAACAAAGGAAATCAGACTTAATGAAAGATGCTTTCAGACCTGATAACAGTCATACATGGGCAGCAAATGCATTCAATCTTGCACAACAAAATAGCTACAATAGGAGTTACCCAACCATCACGATCTCTCACCAATGAACAGCTGCATGAACCCTGAGATAGGCAGATTTCAGGCCTTTACAACAGCAGATCTGACTCTGCATCAGCTCCCAAATGGCACGGCTCCCTAGGAGGGGCGATTTGCCTCTAAAAATAATTCACCAAAAATACAAATAAATACTCCAAATGTGGTGCCCAACTATGAGAAATTTTTAGAAACAATATCCAAGACACATTTCCAATCACCAACGGAGTAATGAGCAATTTAGTACTTCCAGCCCCTGTGAAAAAGAAGTTCCAGAATTCTGAAAATGCATATCAGACTTCTAAAAATGAGTTCAAACTCCTCCAAACACACACTAAAATGAAGCAATTCCTCTATCACATCAAAACCTCTGATCCCACATCAAAATGCAAAAAAAATCTTCATTATTAAACCTCCAAAATGATGAAAATCAGTAACTCTGAATGCAAAGGCGATCCCTAAAGTAGAACCACTCCTTTTGGCTAGGGTGGATCTCTCACCACTGAAACCAACAACTAAAGATGAGAGTTTTTGTCCTCAACTAGCAGAAAATGGAAACCTAGAGACAATCCAACAACATCATGTTATGTTGCCAAAGTAGAGATAATCAAATGAGAGCCAAGAGGTGAATTTATAGAAGAAGGGAGGAAATTAGGGCAACGCAAATTCAAATTCACTTTTCCCTCCAAGAATGTTATGCCCTCCTTCATGAGACTTTTAATTTATTTTTAGATTCTCTCATGCCTCCCCCAAGTTTGGCATCCACTTTTGGAGGCTAAATATTTGCTTTTAAAAACAACTTAATTCACCTTTTTACTAGGCATGAGACCAAGGGTCTTTTTTATGAACACATGACCCTCACTTAAGTTGTAAAGAACAAAACTTTAAGTGACGGAAATATAAATATTAATTTGATTACCCCTAGAACTCACCAATAACCAAATAGGAAACATTGCAGTGCTAGAGACACAAAGGCCGGAACCAACTGCTAAAAATAGTAAGTGTGCCCAAACACCAAACTGGCACAAACTAAGATAATCTCAAACTTACTATAAATAGTAAGTGCTAAAAATGGCCACTGCTATAATAGAAATCCCTACCAGAAAACACTGAAAACCAGCACAAAGCCCAACACAGGCCTTGAGTCCCCTAACCAACACCACTTGGCCTACGAGAACCCTGGAATAGGCTAATGGAACTCCCAAATTGATCAGGTGCAAGAAGGGGACATTACATATGTGGACAATGGAGCATCCAGACACATGACCTTCAACAAACTTCAAGAACAAGAGGATAGCATATAAGTGGAGTTGGGCAATAATGCCACTTGTCTAGTTATTAGATCGGGTTGTCTCCTTCCACATGCCTTCCAGTGATGCTCTAGAACTAGATGATCTCTTGTATGTTCTTGGTTCAACAAAGAGTCTTCTTTTAGTTTCTTGCATAATGGATCTACAATTTATCAATGAGTTCGATGGTCAAAAAGTGATCATCACAAAGTGCAACCCTAAACTTGGTCAAGTTTTGGCCAAAGAAGTTCAAAATGTTGGCCTTGACTGTCATGTCCCTTTTCTCGATGGGGCCCTAATTTCATTCTAGTGGGAGAATAGTTATTGTTAACACTAAAATGAAATTTAAATATTAAAAATAATATTAAATAATAAACTTTTAAATAATAATATAAATTTAAATTATTATTATTAATATTTAAATTTAAATAATATTATTGGACCCTTGGCCGACCCATTTGGGAAGGCACTATTGCTTCATATTTATATCAGCATGTTTCATTTGAGAAGGATCGATGGTTGAGGAATGGATTTGATGGTTGACTAAGGCGATAATCTCTGCAACCTTCACACCAGATGAGACGAAAACCTCTCTAGTGAATCGATTCCTCCGTCAACATTTCGTAATCCTGTTCTACTTCATTTGTAGTGCATCAACATTCAGCGATCTGGAGGGTGTTGAAGGTGGGAAGTGGTTAACCAAATTAGTTGTGGCAGAGACACAAGCTCGTGCCAACTCCAAGTTCTCCCTCCTGTGCACAGGACTATCATTGATCCAAACTCCCTTCGCAATCACTCCCAGCTACGAGCATTCATCACACCAAGATGCGGAGCATAGATAATCGACCATTAGCATAGCAGCAGGCACTCTCAATCAAGATTGTGAGGCGCCATTTTGGGTGCCGAACTTGGTCGATAGCTCATCAGTTGAAGAATCGGATCTGATTACCCTTCCAATTAAGATCCTTGCACGCTCACTCCTGTTTCATCTGCCTAGGCAATCTCCATAAGAGGGCGGTTTTCCAGTTGCATCTTACGCGGGCCTAAGCACTGAGCTCTGGCATCATCTGGAAGTACTTGTGTTCAGAAGCTAATCGCATTGCTACAGGCTGCAAATCGGAGTTGGTATTCTGGCCAGCCATTGTTTTTATCTGTTCATTGTGTAATTGAGATATTTGAATGTAAGAGATCCATATCGGGTTCATTGTTTAGTGCACGATAGTTTCAGTGTTATTAATGGTTATTCTTCTAAGATCTGTTATTGGAGTCTTACTCTGAGTACAAATCGGTAGTGTTTGTTATCCTATTTTTCTGTTATATGCAAACCCGTGATCAGCATAACCCTGTTATTGTTTACTACTAGTGGCTGGTATATTTCATTGACAAGGCACTCACTGATCCAGTTGAGCAGGTATGATAGGATGCCATGATGGAGGAGTGTCCTTCCAACCTTGTTGAGATAGTTTAAACCTACCATAGAATCATTGATTGATTCCATGTATGCAACTGATGGGAGTATTGAAGAGTATCAGGATAAATTTATTGCAAAAGGATTCTCTTCGAAAGAGGGAGTTGACCTTGATGAGACTCTTACTCTAGTTGCTAGAGGATTCTTTCAAAAAAGGGAGCTGATTTCGTTGAGGTTTTTGCTTTAATTGCTAGAAGTTTGAGCTTCTAAGAGAGAGGCTTGGATTGGTGGAGAACACTTTTCTTGCAAAGAGTTAGTGTTAGAGTTTTCACCTTGGGCTACCTAATAAATGTTCTCATAATGATGACACAAGAATGACAACAATAGATCTAGACTTCTGTATAACTGAGAGGACAAATTTATATAGGAGAATAAAGCCTGGCTATGTAGGGAGTCTTCTTTGAGATAAGAGCTTATTTAACTACTTGAGACTTGAGTGATTTGTGGATGTAACTTAGTCTCAACTACTTTGATTGGGAGTTATTAGTTGTCAAACTAGGTTGATTGATTAGCCAATTTGGGTGTCACTGTAGTGACTTGTAAGCTTAACTTGGAGCTTTATTTGACACCTCATCTAGTTTCTCTTAGTTAGACTCATAATACACTTATCTATTTAAAGGCATATATTCTATTCTCAATCATGATACATATAGTCTCCTTTCTAAAATTTCATTCCAGTGCAGTGTATATTTTTTGAGATTTAATGAGAAGACAATTGCAGGTTTGAGAGTTATACTGTTTATTCGCTGTTCACATTTTCTGTAGTATGTGTTTAAAGATTAGCATAGTCAGAGATAATTGGTTTGATTGAAGCTTTTGTGTTTTAATCTACCTAGTCTTATAACAATTATTTTTGAGTGTAGAATCTGCTTACCACAGTCAGAAAATTAATGCTTGTAATATGACTTAGTCCACTCTCTAAGTAGTCCAAGAGAATAATGGAGACATGTCTTAACAACCTTGGGCATATTAACAATTGCAAATATTTTTCAGTCCCATCAACAGAACATAAGAGAAAAAGATGCAGTCAATATTGTAGGTTCAATCGAGCTTGAGTAACATTTACCGACAGATAAACAGTAAACACCTGTGTTAGAAGAAAGACCAAGCATTTTGGTCAGGATATCTAGATAAATGTACCCAAAAAAATTGGAATCTCTAAGAAAATAGAAACACCTTTCTATTATGGCATCCATAACATGCCCTTGTTCCTTAAGAATCTGGGACACTTTTTGTTCTCGAACTTGCCTTAATTTTGTTGGCAAGCTATTTTGTCTATTGGTAGTGTAGGTACTCCATCAACTATACTGTGCCCTAGTCATAATTGCTATAGTATAAGTACTGACTCTTACCTCAGGTTTTGAATTTTTGTAAGTTGCATCAAAACTTGTTTAAATCAAGGGTATAATGGGTTTCAGGATGGGTTGTTTCTGGAGAAAATAAGAAGTTTCTAAATTACATGTTAAAATCTCCCTTAGTTGGACTTCTAGACTTTTCAAGAAGCAAAGTTGCATGGACACGGATACGGATACAGCCATTTTTAAAGACCCCCAAAATGGATACAGTTGGATATGACATTCATACAAAACACACGTATATTTTCTAAGTTATTAGAGGAGATTTTCATTACTTTAAAAAAAATAAGTAAATATAAATTAAATAATATTAAAATTTAAACATTAATAATGTAGTAAAGAATAAACAATTGAATTTATATTAATAAATTTTATTTATATTTAAAGAAAAAAAATTATTTTTTTCAAAATTTCTAATGTTTAAACAACATAATATAAATATAAAATTATAAACAATTAATTTTTTAAATTTATAAAAATTAAAACACCAAAAAAATAGTAGAGTCGCACTAGAAGAAGACCTAGAAAAATGGGTCATTGAAATAGAAAAACATTTCATTTGTCTTCTTCATTTGCTGTAGGTTTTGTTTATACAAAACAAAAAGCAAATTGCACGATTGAAGTTTTTTAAGATTAAGTTTAGGAAGATTCATGTCAGATATTTCGAAAATCAAATCACAAAGTATCTGACACGGCTAGAAAATCAAGATTTTTTGGACACGTGTGGGTATGGTATCCAACATGTATCTGCAGTCTATCGTATTCGTATCCGTATCGGATACGGGAATACACGTGCCCGGGAAGGGGAAGGGGAGTATCTGGCTACTCTGTCAAGAAGTCTTGCAGTCCCTCTGCCAATGTGCAAACTTTATTCAACAGTTCACCAATTCAGTTTCCATGGAAAAGTAGACCATAATTGGAGACTTGTAGTTTGCTGCCTAGCTGCCGATTTCATTCAAAAACCTGCATACCTCTGTGTTTGGACTTTTTCTTTGTCCTTGTAGTTTGTTGTGCAACTGCCTTTAAACTCTAGATGTTTGCATGCTGCCAAGTTTTCATCCCACTACACAACTGTTCAAAAGGTCCAAAAGTTACATGAAGAGCTAGTATTTATGAATTGCACATGTAGAGCTTATAAAACTCTATGCTCATTCGCCTACTTTGGTCATTTATGTAGGAGTTGATAGTGAGCTCACACATCCCAAGATCACCTGTAAAACCAAAGATAGTCTTCCACAAGAGAGTATGGCAAGAGAATAGCTTGCTTGATTATGGATGCAATAATTTATAATGATCAATAATGAATCAATGATGGTACATACCCCTATAATCTACATAATGTACATGAGGCCGTGCTTATATAGTCAAGGTTGAGAGATAGGATTATACAAGATTATGACAAGTGTCTTAATCCTATGACATGAGACAAGAAAAAGTAAACGATAAGATAAGATAAGATCAAATCACATGACAACTAAGACTTCTAAAAAGATTCCTAAAGCCCTAAGTAAACTTAACATGTGAACATGTGTGAATAGGACCTACTAGGTGAATGAGTTAGGTAATATACCCTATTCACATCAATACCCCCCCTTAAGTGCAACTTAGGGAGAAGTAAACAAATGCAAGGAAGCAAAGATGATGCAAAGATGCAAGGATGGGTCTCGGCTACTAAGCCATGTTAGATACCCATGTACAAATGATCTATCACAAACGAGCAAAAGGAGAAAAACCTTGTGGGAAAAATCCCTCTCCAAAAAAGAGAATGCAAGAAAACAATCATGTACAAGTGATGAATGGAGGACTCAACTCAACTCCCCAAGGACTAAATCCATCACAAATATACAATAGATATCCTACCCATAGGAGAGAAAGAGAGTGACTATATATCTCCCTCATAATGAACTAGCTTCTTTGCTAATGGTGTATGCTTGAAGACAAAAGACAATTCAATGCTTGCAAACAACATGCCTCCCTTTGGGAAGAAACAAGTCCAATGTTGGATGTAGAAGAAACTCCAACTCAAAGAAGAGAGATGAGGGAGGAAGCCTCGTGATGGGTGTCTTAAAAAACTGCTCATGTGTCGCCATGTCCGTAGTAGATGATGATGCCACAATCAAATCAAGTACATGCCCAATCAACAAAGAAGGGGACAAACTAGAATCAAGTGGTAATTGATGATGAACAAGATCCAAAGACAAGGATGTTTTGACAACAATAATGCAATGACTGTCATAAAAAAGGAGAGATAACCCTTCAATTGTGCCCTCCAAATCTGCAATATGAGATTCACAAAAAAAATCTAATATACCTCTCAAATGCTTATCCCACAAAAACGAATCTAAAAGCCTATGATGGTCCTACTAAGCAAGAATGATGGGAGCCTCAATCAATGATTCTGCAGAAGGAATCAATGAGGGTGAAGGATCAACAACTATCTTTGAAGGAGGAGAAGGAGAATCTAAAGAAACCTCATCATCATCATCATCATCTGAAAATTCAAAGCTCTCAAAAGAAGCTAACTCTAGAGTATCATAGTCATATGATATATTGACTAAATCATCAAGAGGTACAAGACAGTCTAAAACTGGATCATCTGGGAATGGTTGTCTATCACAATCTCCATATATCTCCCAAATTTTATTTCAAAGAGCATGAGGGCACTCAATGTGTGCAGTGGCATTCAAAGTGTCAAAATGAATATGGCAACAAACGACTCTTGGGACTTGATCCTTTTTGCAATTCCAAGCAAATTTCTTACCAACGGTACTTGGTGGGGGAACGAGACCATACAAACTTTGGCAAAAGATGAAGCCAAAAGAGATGTTTCAAGGTCCCACCTCTCCATTGTTTATAGTTTCCCCTTTTCAAGATGATTAGAGAAGGATGAAATCAAAATCCCATAATGAACTAAAATAGATCTCCAAATTCACAAAGTCATCAGCCTTCAATAACAATTAGAAACTCCCAAATTTGATCAATATTGAAAATGAAGCCCCCCAAAAAGATAGAACCTCTCCAAGTGTCAGGATGTCCAATAATCAATTAGAATGCAATATTGGCAAAAACTAAATAAAAGATACATGGAGTTGAATTTGGAAAAAGTGCATGGATAGAACAAAAGAGTTCCTCAATACCTTTCCAATGCCGTAAGAATCACAAAAATTGAAGATCTAGCAAAAAAGTTGAGCTCAAATGTTTAAATGGGAGATCTGACTTCAAACAAAAATAAAATGCATGAGTACTAAAATCTAATAATGAGACTTGCACCACTGGAAAGTACATAGAATTGGCTTTTCAACAATATCTTGTTTGCGAAAATCCAACTCTTAGATGAAAAGTTATGGAAAAATGAAATAAACAACCTCATTTAACATATAATAGGGGTTTTTGGACCTTCTAGACTCAATGGTGAGGTACTTTTTGTCCTGAAATGCACCCAACAAAATTTCATGCCCAAATCACCTTCAAGATTGACAAGGATTTTGCAGATTTGGAGCTTTGATACCATGTAGGAGTTGATAGTGAGCTCACACATCCCAATATCACTTGTAAAACCAAAGATAACTTTTTACAAGAGAGTAAGGCAAGAGAATAGCTTGCTTGGTTATGGATGCAATAATTTACAATGATCAATAATGGATCAACAATAGTACATACCCGTATATTCTACATAATGTACACGAGGCTTTGTTTATATAAGCAAGGTTGAGATATAGGATTAGACAAGATTATGACAAGTATCTTAATCCTATGACATGAGACAACAAAAAGTAAATGACAAGATAAGATAAGATCGCATTGCAACTAAGAATTCTAGAAAGATTCCTAAAGCCCTAAGCAAACTTAACATGTGAACATGTGTGAATAGGACCTACTAGGTGAACTAGTTAGGTAATATACCCCATTCACACCAACAATTTGAAACATCTTATTTGCTTCATAAATTCTCCATGTGTTTTCACCTTGTGCAAACTAATTCCACTTATCCATCAACAGACTCTTGGCATTCCATTGATTACATATAGATTGGATTCCCAAAGCTTTGTGGGTTTGAATTTATCATTTTTTGTAGTATTTGTTTTCATGTGATACCTCTTTCCTTCTAAGGTGCTCTTCATGCACATTAAATTCTAGTGTTTTCTTGAGTTCTAGAAATTGTATGCCAAATGTCATGCCCTAATTTGAAAACCTTAGGAAAACTTCAAAACTCCATTTAAACCCTAGGCTATATTGTAATGGTACACGAGGATGCTTCCCTTGCCCTTTTGCCCCTCATACCCGTACTCGAGGCGTTTCAGGGACAAAGGACGCCTTGAGGACGTTTCCCAAGCGTCCCCAAAAAGTTTCCTTTGTTTTGGAACATCCCTGATCAATGGGGACGACAAGGGGATGAACCGCCATCCTCGGGACAGTTAGGGGACGCCCAGGTGTCCCTTGACCATCTCAAGGACAGCTAGCCATCCCCTTTTTTCCAGCAAGTTTTTACAAAAAAAAAAACACTCTGAAATTAAAAATGTTTATTTTTTAATTGTTTCTAAGTGGACCCCACACCCTCCCAAGCCTAAGATGAAACATAAAACTTGCTTTCAAAGCCAATTTGAGTTCATTTTTACATCCCAAAAAAAAATTGCAGCTAAGAGGAAAGTGAGCAAGAGAAAAATTGGCAGTGACTTAGACTCTGAGTCTAATTTTGATGCAATGTTGGTAGATGTCGAGAAGAGGCAGCCATCATACTTTCTATTACTATGGTTTGGACATTTGTGACTTTGTCATTTTGACATTTGTAGTGCAAACCTGTAGCCTTCAGGCATTTTATTTTTAAAATTTTATATCATATGCACATTGATTGTTTGATATGAATTATGGAAGCAATTAAGTAGTTGTAGTATTAATATGTTCGACTCTATAATGTATATGTCAATATGATTGGTGATTACATTTGCAACTTTGTCAATGTTCATTGTTATGATTATCATTACTCATATGAATATCTGAAATTTCCCTATGTATATATATATCCGTCCCCCCTTCCCCAAAAATCCCCTAAAATATGTCGTCCCCAAAACACGTCCCGCCATACTGCCGTCCCCCCATATCGGAAACTTGGTGGAACATAGCTATTTTGACCTTTAGGGCTTTATATTCACATGTTGAAATTTTGTTTAAATGCATGTCTTTGAAACTTGTGATAACTTACTTAATGGGGATCTAGATTCATCTTATAGTCTTAAGGGTTTTAAAAAATTTTAAATATCATTTTTAGTAGGCATGAGTTTTCTACAGTCCATGAAGATAATTGTAAGTGCTTTTGGATTCAACTGTGTAATTTATTTGCTTGATGGATCATTGAGTGTGATTTGAAACGTCAATGCAAAAAATTATACACAGTTGAATCCAAAAGCACTTACAATCAATATCATTTTTGTGTTAAGTGGGTTTGTAGAAATTTAAAAATATCCCTGTGATGACACAGTACTATAACTTCATCTTTTTTTATTATAGCTATTTTCAAAACAAGAGCAAAAGATAAACCTGAGGCTAAACCAAAAATTAAAAATTCTCACCACCACTGCAGTTGTGTACATTACAAAAGACTCCAAGACCAGTAAAATAGAGTATAGATCTCAAAAACTGACCATATTAATTCCAAGGGGATAGACTTAAATGGTTCCACGATCCACACATTTATGTTCCTGCAAAGACAAGAAATTGCAGCTGAGGTCCATGAATTCTGCTTCAATAGCATAATGCCACTAGCAAGGGAGATCTGCCACAGTACCACTGTTAAAATAAAATCTCTAGCTTTTCAAACAATATAAAGCACACCTTCTAAATTGAGGTGAAAGTATTTAAACCCTTATTGTTTAAATATTTGTCATAATCTGGATCTGTGAAAAGAAGGAAATAAATTATATAAATGTCCAGGAATGACTGGAAAGGTCAATGGGATTTTGAAGTTCAACTAGCTTAAGAATAGGCTGTAGGGGCAGACAGCATATGTCTAAGATATAGAAAAAAAACAGAGAAGTAGAAATCATTCACCCACATGGGAGAATGTGAAAATTGCTGGCTAAAAGAATATAATCCACTGTTGCTCATCTTGCAAGAGTTTAGGGGCTCACTCCCTTCGTCATGTCCCCCATCAATAGGGATGAAGAGGAACTACACCTTGGCCAAAGACCAAAATTGCTTTACATTTACAAATTACAAGATGATTGTGACTATTTTTATACCCAAGAAATTTCATGTGGGAGGTTATATCTTTAATAGGATGTATTAGTGATTTCCTATCACAAAATTAGTCCACATTGCAAACAAATGGACAAACTTGTCCATATTCACGATCAAATTTCTTCTTAATTTTTCAAATTATTAAAAAATAATTTTCTATTTTAGAATCTTTGTATCAATAATTTGAATTAGCATATATAACTAACTGCTTTTACCTTACTTTTTGTCTTTGATGCCACATTGAACACACACATACTTGATGTTATTTGAATGTGAGGGAACCATTTCTTATTGGCTAGTGCAATGTGAATTTTGGCAGGAATATACAGGTATTAGCTGAAAGCTACACCGTATATGCTATTGACTTACTGGGTTTTGGTGCATCAGACAAACCAGCCAAGTTGAACTTTTCAATGGAAGTTTGGGCTGAGGTAAGAAAGTTTTTCAAAAGTTTTATTTAATTATACTTACTACTTTTTCAGTTGTCTTTGCAGATCTACAATCCCACAGTTGATGATTATATGACCTCTGATTAAAGCCTGTTATCACTTCTAAGCAGCTAGTTTTAGACTTCTCAAAGGATGTGATACAGGCACCGACAGTATTGATTGGAAACTCTGTTGGGAGCTTAGCTTGTCTTATAGCTAGTTCAGGTGTTTACAGCCCTTATATTTCTATAAAAATTTCATTCAGCCAGCCATTTTTTATGTGCAAGTTTCAAGGAACAATAAGATGTAAGATTCATTCCACACATTTTTTTAAATTATACATCTGTTCTACTTATCTGTGGAGAGTATGCACATGATTTTTTTGTTGATCTTGCTCTGGGAACCAGAAGCTCCAGAAAACTTGGTGCGTGGCATTGTATTGCTCAACTGTGCAGGAGGCATGAACAACAAGGCCGTTGTGGATGATTGGCGGATTAAACTTGTCACTCCTTTACTTTGGATTATAGATCTTTTACTCAAGCAGAGGAGAATTGCATCAGCATTGTTTGAACGTGTCAAAACAAGGTCAGTCTTAAAATCTAGTGGTCATATGTGCATTGCAATGAGAAACTAACTTTGCTTTTTATAAAAATCAGAGAAAATTTGAAGAGCATATTACAGGCAGTATACAGCAACAAAATGTCTGTTGATGATGAATTGGTAGAGGTATGCTAGTCTGCTATAATATATTTTACTTTTGATATGGTTTTCATTGAGAACATGGTTAATGACATGATATAGTGTGTGCAGGTGATTAAGAAGCCTGCAGATAATCCAGGGGCAATAGATGTCTTCGTTTCTGTACTAACAGGACCGCCTGGGCCAAATCCAATTTCCTTGATGCCCAGCATCTCAATTCCTGTTCTAGCTTTATGGGGTGATGAGGATCCATTTACTCCACTTGATGGTCCGGTTGGAAAATACTTCTCTTCTCTGCCATCACTGTTTCCAAATGTGAAGTTTTTGGTCCTCCAAGGGGTGGGGCACTGCCCTCATGATGATAATCCTGATTTGGTTCATGAAAAACTTCTTAGTTGGTTAGCTAACCTTCCTGCTCAGACCCCACCAGTAGCATCTGCAAAATAGGCTGTTTGAATTTGGTTTTTAGGCATACAGAAGTATTCAAACCCATATGTCGTGGGTCTTTCGTTCCCCCATTTATTTACCTACAAATACACATACACAAACATGTCTCTAAACACATGGTGCACCAACAATAAATGCAAGATGCGCGTGCCAATTATAAGAACTACAGATTTTTTTAGTAAGAATCCTAATAAGATCAGTACCACAATTTATTTTAATAAAAATTTCAGGCATTAGACCTTGCCACGCTATATCTGTAAAATTTTCTTGTGATTTTTTGTTAAAATATGTGTTGCTGTGCACAGACTTACTTGTAGTGTTTCAATTCCTTTGTTTAAAGATAAAAGTGAAAAGAAAACATGCAAATATTTCAAAATCAAATTATATATATAATTACATCTATAAACAGCATACACAAAATTTTGGAAAATTACATCCTCTCAAAATAATTTTGAGACGCTACATAAAAACCTTTGTGTTGACATTGTATCTATATCAGATTTAATGATGTCATAGGGCCAAGGCTTACGGTCCCATAGACTGCATCTACTCTTTCAATATTCAATACAAAGAGACTTGCTTGCATCACATTTTGAACTACATTTCTTTGAAGTAAGAAGCTTGTACGTTTCTTACTAACAAGATTATCAAAATTTTACATGGTTTTAAAATTATTTTTTAATAAAACTGTAAGATGCGGGCAATGGATAAATTGCACAACTTATTATAACCTGGTCTAGGATGCGCATGGATGACTTTATTGCACAGCTGAATGACTGTCTAGAGGGGAGAAATCTTTAGGTTGTTTATCACATAACCCTATTTATGCTATACAGAAATATTTTGTTCTATGAATTTTGTAAAACTTGTTTGTAAAATGAAATATTTTGTTCCATGAATTGGCGCCTCAACTATCTTGAAGTTTTTTCACTATTTCAACTTAACTAACATGCAGAAAAGTTTGTGATGAATGATCGGATAAGAAATGATCAGTAGTATTTATTTTCTTCAATTGTAATTAGGAGCTATAAGATTTTTATAGCTTTTGTTACCTTTTTGTTGTTGTTTCATATTACTTTCCTAGTCATAAAGTTCAATATAGATCACTAAGATACACAATTGCATGTGAAGATACCATCGTTTATTCTAAAGGTAAAAGGTAAGGGTTTGGGTTTCTGTCGAGTGAGATACCAATTTGGTGTATAAGACTTCCTCTTTAAAGAAGCCCACTAGTTTTTATTTTCATTTCTTAATTTTTGGTTTTTTTTCACCTACATTTTTGCAAATTTGTACCTAGTTAAGCTTAAAATCTCTGACCAAGCTTGTGTTTAATCAATCCTTGCCACGATGATAAAAGAATAATAAATCAAAAATATGCCTTTTTTTAAGGAAGGTTATGTGTAGGCGGAAAGCCAAAAATAGGATTTTTACATCTTTCATTTTTTCTCATTTATGTGTAGCTATCTTTCATTTTCTTTTTTCCTTCACTCTTTTTTCTACACTTCATCTTTTATCCTTCCTTTAGAGTATGTACTTGTCTTAACATTTATGTTCTCTAGTACATTGAACATTTTGATAAAGATTAACGAGGCTTGTTAATGATATTTCTAGTGTATTCATCATAACAATTGAGAACTTGGGTTCAATCCTTCTTACTCCATGCACTTGTATTGTTACATATACATTCAATCCTTTTTACTCCACGCACTTGTATTGTTACATATACATTCAACTCGCTTTTTTGTCACTTTGTCACCCACTACATATTATACACTTGCCATGATGCATTCCTTGATCTTTGAGCCCTCCACACTTCCATTATAACCATTATATTCACCTAGCCTCTCTACACACTACTCTAGCTTGGTACGTTGCCCACGATCAATTCCATGTTTGTTTGTTTCTTTTCTACTTTTCTAGCTACTCTAGAACCTTATAGGTGAATCACCTTTCCCCTTATTTCTTTGTCTAGTATTGAGTGTTGTTATGCATGTTGATGTTCATACTTGGGTGGAGGATTCAACCAAAGTTGCAAGGGTGACATCTAAATAAAGAAATATTCAAACTTGTCTATCCCAATCCTTGATGATCAACCCTTGCATCATACTAATGGTATTGCTTTAAAAAAAATGCAATCCTAATAGATAAAATTCAAAGCCAATTCAAAGCAACCCGAAGGAAATTCTCAAAGTAAAGTTAAAAAAGTGCAATCTAAAAAATTTCAAAGAAAAAGCACTAAGTCACTATACTAACTTAAGATATTCTATTTTCTTCTCCTTTTCAATTTTAATTCACTTATGATATATTTGAGGTTGAGCTTTTGAGGTAGGGTGTCTTTTTCTCCTTTTTTTCTAGCACTCATGACTAGAAATTGAACTCATACTTTAGCATATTCCATCCATCCCTTCATTTCCAATTCCCTACATACACTTGAATTTTTCCCTTTCTCTTAAAGTCCTTGATCACATTGAATAGATCCCTAAGCAATTTATGGGAAGACTTTTACACTCTTCCTCTCTATCTCTTATATTGCCTTTTCTCCTACTACATTACCTTCAACTGTCAATACACCACTCCCATCTCTTCCCATTACTTCCATTGGACATTACAATGTACACAAAGAAGTTGGACTAAACAAGCTTCTTGGTTGCATTGATGCATAAACATAAGATCACATTTTAGAACCTACTATTCTACTCTATGACTTAATTTTACTTGAGATCCTTTTATTCTTAGTTTGGCATGTTCCTCTCAGTTACTTTCCCGTTCACTTGTCCCACTTTACCCTCTCACTCTTCCTTTTCTTTACTTGCTCTTTTGCTACTATTATTTCTTCCTTCCTATTTGTCTTTATTTTGATCTTATATTCCTCTACTTCAATGTGGTTGGTCTTCACTTTCCTTTTCTCCACACTTCATTCTTTCTCTGTCTTTCCTTTCTTCTTATGTATTGTCTTCTCACTTTCCCTTTCTTGATTGTACTTCTCGCACTATGATGCCAGAGGTTGATGATCAATACTTGAGTCACTCCTATATATTATTAGGACTAGCTTTGAACACATAGGTTAGTGGTATTGATTGGGTTTCTTTTCCCTTTGATATTTTTCCAATTGTATTATGTGGCCTTTTTCTTATGACTTTTTGATATCACTTTTTTTTCATTTGCCCAATTTATTTTCTTTAGGTTGTTTCTTTTAATTCTTCCCTCTCGAAGGCATTCACTTATTATTATTGCTTATTTACCTTTGCTTTGGATATCCTACTCCATGTTGCCTTGTTCCTCTTTCCTCCTCATACCTTGCTTACCTCTTTGTTCGGCCTCCTATTCTACTACCATCTTGGCTTTCCATTGAATTTATGCACTTAGTGGGCGTTTGCCCAATTTCTCCCCATTGTGTTCCCTTCCCCATGTGGGGGCATAACCTTAGTGTCCCCCCTTAGCATGCATTTTCTATCTCATCACGTGATCTTTCTTTTTATTCTCGGGGGCATGACCTTGGTGTTTCCTTGTTTTAGCATCCTACTTTATTATTTATTCCTCTCTTTGGTGCATGACATTAGCGTTACCCCTTTTCCTCATTGCTTACAATTTTCCCTCCTGATCAATATCCTCTTTTTACTATCATCACCACTCTCTTTACTTTTTGATCACTTGGAGGGCTTGCCTTCACTCGTTCCCCTTGTGATCCATTTCTCTTATCATCATCTAGAGAGCATGATATCACGTGTCCCCTTCTTTCTTCTTTCTTTCCCTTATTCTTATCAAAATCCTTAGCATTTTTCTTTGTGTCTCCATAAGTTGATTGAATTTTCTTGTTATCACTCGCACCAATCAATTTGTGGAGGGGGTATATATTCTACATCACTTGAACATGATCTTTTTTACTTGGTCTTAGACCATGATAAAATGAACGTATCCCAGTATTATACCTCACCTTCATAAAACTGACAAAGAATTAAATACACTTCCAAGTTATCATCTATATACATCACCAATGCCAGCTAATGCCCTTATCTGTTTGACTTTGTAGCATATTCAATCAATTGCATTGGTCCCCTCTTCTAAAGGGAATCAGATACCATACTTCTCTACAAACTCATTAATGTTGGATAGCATGGGCTTTAGTCCTTTTCATGATGATGGGTCCACTCTGAAACCTATTATTAATATTGATAGTTGTTCCCAACAAGAATATTATCATTTGATTCATTGTGAACAAAACACCCTAAGTATAAAAGTTATCATACTTCCCTATACCTTTATATTTTCTCATACTTTCCCTATACCTTTTTCCTACTTAAAATAACAGAGACTACTTTTTCTTTATCCCAGACTCTCGTTTACTCTTGCTTCATAAATCAATATTAACACAAAAACTGAAGAATTGACAACTCCATAAAATCAGCTTTTACAAGTTTTCTCCATCAAAACAATCGCTCTCAATTATTGCCTAAACACTATAATAAGACAAGTATCACATGATTCGTATATCAATGTTGTATTCATTCTGTTTATCCATCCACATCCAGACACCAACCTTGTTTAAAGTGTAAATGCCATCATAGTGTGCCTCGCAGTTAAATTACATTGTTTTCCATACAAATAATCGTTTATTTTTAAATCGCTTTATATTGTATTTATGACGTTCTATGGATATATCTGTAAATTATTTTTTAACTCAACGTGAGTTACATTAAAATAATTATCATACAAATTTTAATTTTTAATTAAATGATAAAATATTTTAATGTCCAATTTTAAAATAAGTCAATTTATATTTTGAGAAATTTGCTCAACAAGTGGAAACATGGCATGTTCAAATTTATAAGACATTCATCCAAGACAGGAGGGTAATTCGTTAATACATAAACTAATCACAAGGAAGGTAATTAAAGGAGATTAAAAAATGACGTCTGAATTAAGATATCTCCAATTGGGTCATATATATAGGCTAGAATACTTAATGAAAAGAGGAGATCGATCAATTGGGAATAAATATTATGTTACTCTGCAAATAAATATTACAGCCAAAGAGAACGAAAACCCTCCAAAGAAAATTAAGGGTTTTCGAAATTAAGAGATTTAAGGACGAAAACCCTTAATTTTTCCTATCAAGTTATTGGACAAAAACCCATAACTTGTGTAAATATTAAGGACAAAAATTTAAGGAAAAATAACTGCAAATTGGAGGAAGAAACATAGCAAAATATCAAGATAGGATTATTTTCAAAATTAAGTATGAAAAAATCTGAATATTATAATAAAATTCATAATTTTGATTTAGTTATCTCTAAATATAAATGCAATTATTGAAATATTGTTTTAAGGCAAAAATAAGAAATGTTCTAGAAAAGGACATTATGAATGGTATCAAAGCATAGCAATCTTGCCAACCTGTGGGGTAAAGCTAAAATGTTGGATACATTTGAGTCAAAAAGACTTGAAGGTCTACAAAAGGAAGAAAACATGGATCTTATGCAAGAATTATTGTACAAACTTGAGGCCCCTAAATTATTAATCGCTATCAAAGTTTGTAAGATCTTGCAAAAGCTTGTGTCCCTTGATAAGTATTTGGAGACACTCGGGTACCAATTTCCCAACAAAAGAGGTCTATGTGAATGCATAAGAAAAATGGCTACTTGGAGGAGATCAAGAAGCAAAATCCAAGAGAATTATTAGTGACAATAGAAGAAGGATTAGAATTAGAATCACAAGAAATAGTTAAACCCGTAGAAGAAAAAGAGTCGATATTGTGAGTTGACGTTGGGTTAGTAATGGCAGATGATGCCCAAGAAACATCCACCCAATTTTCTACTAGGGAAATAATTAAACCATGTAATAATGAATTGTAATGTATGGAAATGATTGGACCATGTGATGCTATTGTGAAGAATAAATTTTCTAAGATTGACCCCCATGAGGAGGAATTGTGATTTTATCAAAGAAATTCCATGATATACATCAACTACATGGAGGTTGACCAAGAAACATTTGAATTCCCTTGTTCCAAGATTAATAAGTTTGTTGATGGGTTAGTTTGTAGTCATGAGAAGGAGACTTTTGGTTTGCACAAGATGGATCTAGGAGAGATCAATATGGGCATTGGAGAACAAAGGACACATTCGTAAAGTTGTTATCCCACCCTACTTGAAGATAAAATGGATATAGTCATTCTAAGGAGCTTGGTGCTTAAATAAATGAGAGATATGGCCTGCAATGAGGGACATTTAAATTCCTTCACTCATATATGAAATTGGCATTGTACAAAGGAGAAGAGCCCTAGTATTCACAAAACTTCCACAATTCATCATAGCAGAGGATGCAACATTGTGTTGTCATTTTGGATGTCAACAATGACAATCAAGAGTTTGTATTTGTTACCTAGGATCCTTGGTAGAAATGAAATAAGAGAAGAATTTTGTGATGTTTCTAGAAACTCTCTAATTGGATTGGTTACAAAATGTGAAAATCTCAAAAGTGGACCAAAAAGACAAAATCATTTTAAAAAGGAGCATTGCATTTAAGGTCATATATGTGAGTCATGTCTCTAATCCTCATCTTAATATATGGAAAGCTCACTTTCCTATTTTGACTCAAAAGAGATATCCATGAAACTATGCAAAAGTTGGCCCAACCAAAGCAATTCTTTGTAGATGCAATTGATGTCACAAAGGAAATTAATCCTCGGATTGATACTTCCTTTACCTGGTTTCAAACAATACTATAAAAAAATGGCTTTTTATTTCTTCTCTTTGAGAAAGAGAGAAAACTTATCTTAAAATATGAACCTTGCTAGTTTCCAACTCTTGGTTTCATTGTTGAGAGCTATTGGGAAATACAAGTGGGTCATCCCACAATAATGGGCCCAAACTTGGGACATTAATTTTTTTCTCAAATGCAAGTAAAAACTTAAAACACCTTTGATCAAATATTTTTCTTCGAACGAAGGTACTTTTGTTCAAAGGTATGTCAAAAATTATCTCCGTTCAAAAATGGACCTTCATTTGAAGGTTGAAAATGTAAAAGAAAATTCGAATGAAGGTAATTTCCAAAAAGAAATAAAAGGGACCTTCATTCTTGGAAATCGCCTTTGTTCGAAAAATAATTGCATTTTTTTGTGGGAATGACATACCTTTGAACGAAGGTCCTTGAATACCTTTGAATGAATGTATGAAGGCCTTAGGTAGACACTTCTAATGTTTGCTTCAAATTTTTCTCATAAATTCTAACAAGTATAATTTTAATATATTTTAGTTTTATTAATATTTATTTTCTATTTTTTACTAAACATAGGTTTTTCACTAAATATCAAGTTCTTTATTCTACACATGGAAAAATGGTAAAATACTGGGAAAAATTTTGAAAAAATATTTGTGTTAAGTATTGATGTCCTTGTTTCAGCAAAAAATAATGAATTTCAATATATACAAAACAAGTTGTGTCATGGCATACACCTCTATCCAAATTATAATTACCTTGACTTCAAAAATTAATTAAAAATAAAATATCTAACAAAAAATATGAAAAAATATTCATGCATTAGATATCGATGTTACAAATCCATATTTTAAAAAATAAAATTTAATCCTTTCTAAAAAAAAAAGTTATGTATTACAACATAAATGTCACTTTTATGTTGTCCTATGGCCCTTTGGGCCCTTTGTGAAGGTTACAACACCCTGTAAATGATGCTTATCTTTTCAAAAACATAAATGTCACTTTTTTAAAATGTTGCTATAAAAAAGAACAAGTTTTTTAAAGTTATATAAAAAATCATAATTTATTTCAAAAAAAAATTAAAAATATATTTAAAATCCATACAAATCA
Source organism: Sequoiadendron giganteum (assembly GCA_007115665.2). Lineage (NCBI taxonomy): Eukaryota > Viridiplantae > Streptophyta > Pinopsida > Cupressales > Cupressaceae > Sequoiadendron > Sequoiadendron giganteum. The sequence continues at coordinate 12,911,501 of CM021102.1, read as the reverse complement.
CTACTTTACATTATCTTCAAATTCTTAACTATTAAGCTGCAATAGGTCTTACAAAGTGAAGATTTAGTTAAAAATCTTGATTTCAATGTCCTACTTTGACCAAATAATGGGACTCATTATTGTGGGATTACCTAAATACAAAACCCAAAAAAATACTGGACAATAAATTATCCTCACACTTTAGAGGATGGTATTAACCTTATGACCTTATCACAAAGAGGATTGATGTCTAGGAATTACAAATCTCCAAGTTGGATTTGAGATCCAGGTATTAGAAAAATGATTCAATTTGAAAAACTAAGAGTTGAACCAACATTGCTTGAGAACAAGTTGTGTGAATTAAAATAGTGGTGAAGTAATTAGTCAAACTAAACACACATCAATTAAACGTATTACATCTAATGAAAGAGAAATAACAAAGCAAACTATTATAACCATTCATTCAAAATCATTCATTTGTCCTCTATTCTTGGTGATCTCTCAATTCATGCTCTCAGAATTATGTGTTGTACATGAATCTACGAAATGACAACCTAAGAAACGAGATGCTATATGAAAATGCACAGCTATATGTTTACATCTACATATTTTTGGTATTTTTTATTGCAATGCTAAATGATCTATGATTGTGATGTTGTTATATTCAAATGATACTAAGATGATTGTAATTTAAAGATGCAATTCTAAATGAAATGATGTAAGAAGATGCGACAAATTAAGATACTAAAACTAAAAGTTCCATGATAATGCTACTATGAACTAAAATGCCAAATGCTAACTAGAATGCTCTCAAAATGCTCTCAAATTGCAATAAGATTTCTGCAGCATAAGTTTGTAATCCAATCCTCTATGAAAAGTTGTAGAATTGCCCTCTATTTCTAAATTTTTCCAAGCTTGGGATGAGGTGGCAAAGATGGACAGTTGAGATCATGATCCTCAGACATCGACGATGGAGCACAAAGAGGTTGGAGAGAATAAAGGAGGTGGTTCCCTTTAAGAGAACACCTTGTCAAGTGTTGAAGAGAATCAGAGGAAAGGAGAAGCCATGTGTCCAAGGTGGTTTCAAATTTGTTGCAAGTTGTTGATGGAAATTCTCATTTTACAAATTAGAAATATTCAAATTCATGTGACACATGGTGAGGTGGAAGGAAGTTAGAGAAATATGGAGACATGTGACAATTTGAATTAAAAATTCAAATTTAAATGAAAGAGGGAAATTAACTAAATGAAAAATTATTTAATTTGTGCATTTAATTAATTTAAGAAGAAAATGATTTTGGAAAAAGAAGAATTAAGGGATGAACTATATAAATAAATTTATCAATTTATTTATATTAGTAGAAGAATTAGGATTTATTAATTAAATAATAAGTATTTAATTAATTTGTGCTCCAGACCATTTTTATGTGTATACATTTTGCCCCTCTTTGAAGTGATGTGCGCAAACGCATTGCTTCAAAGAAAAAAAATTCAGACCGTGATGATAAAAAAATTGACATGCCCCAGATGCTGATTTGTTAGTGATGATTGAATGGATGCCCCCTCGGGAGATGAATCAAGGATTTTTGAATTTTTGAAAAAAATTGATGATTAAATTATTTTTTTTGATGATATTCTGATGATTTTCGAATTTGATAATGGCAATCCTGATTTATCTCCCAAAAAATGATGATAGTCCTGCCACATTGGTAATTAGGTGATTAAAGGCCCCTTTTGAAAAATTAAATAAATGCCACCAAAATACCCTTCTAATCACCCCCTTAAAAGGTGAAAATGGGTAAAAAGAAACTCATTTGTAACTTTGCATTGTGAAGATTTGAGAGTGAGTAAAGAGAGCCAAGATGGATAGGATTTCGCGCCACACCCACAGATTCGAGTGAGTTCTCTGCCACTAGCATCCAGTTGCATACAAACCTCTGGTACATACCCCGAGAACCCCCTTTGTCGATATTTGAAATTAAATTTTTCCCACTTTTTTTCATTTTTAAAAACTCGATTTTGGACACGTTTTAGCGCATAGAGAAACTAAAATAGTGCATAGGGTTAGCTTTTAGGCTTTAAGGCAGATTAGTGCATCTAGTCACTGCTTTAGCACAATAAGTTACTAAAATAGTGTTGCAAGGTGTGACCCTTGATCTTCCTTGCATCACTAGCGCTTGGGTTTGTGACATGGTCTAACCGCCTCTTGTGGTTCTTAACCGAAGCTTGTATCGGGCATTGACAGGTTGATCTTTTGGTGCAACGACAAGTCCAACAATTGGTATCAGAGTTGGTCACAAGTTCAAACCCCATGCTTGTGCTGGGGGGGATTGCTGCAAGGTGTGACCCTCGGTCTTCCTTCCAGCACTAGTGCTTGGGTTTGTGACATGGTCTAACCACCTCCTATGGTTCTTAACTGAAGCTTGCATCGGGCATTGACAGGTCGATCTTTTGGTGCAACGGAAAGTCCAACAAATAGCACATAGGAAATCTAGCACATAAAGGGGATAAAATAGCACATAGGTCAATTCATTTAGTGCATATGGGAAATGGCGCATCTAGACCCTGTTCCGACGCATGGAGTCTGTTTTCCAGCACATCCAGGAATTAGTGCATAGGAAGACTGTTATAGCGCATATGATAAATTTTCTAGTGCATATGGTAAATTAGCGTATAGAAACTTTGTTTTAGCGCATTGAGCCAAAATGATAGTTTTTGAATGATTCCTCTAGTTTTTTATGGTTGATGATCACGTCAGCCAATGATATGATGATGTTGATTGATAGGTTGATGATCGTCCTCATGATAGGTGAGGATCGATAATAGGATAGATAAGGATGATTGATTGACCTCATGACAAATGAGAGTCAAAGATAGGTTGATTGATGTTGGTCGACCTCATGACAAATGAGAGTCGATGATAGGATTGATGCTCCTCGAGATTTGATCAAAATCTCACGTGAGCTTATGTGATTGATTAATATGTTGATTGATGGGCTGATTTGATTGGTGTGTTGACTTTATATGTTGATTTGATCATAGGAGGGTGGCTTAGGAGTGTTACAGGTTCGAGAGCGTTTTCCTCGAACATGGGACATGATCCCACAGTTGACCCCGACAGATCTAGCTATCATTAACCAATGCAGATTGACTTCACTGATTGACATGCCCCAGTACCGGATTAACCAGGGCCTTTTAATGGAACTTGCAGAGCGGTGGCATATTGACCACTACACCTTCCACTTGGTGACTGGTGAGATTACAGTGACCCCAGAGGATGTCTACTGGATTTTGCGGATATCAGTCGTGGGTGATCTAGTGATTTATGATCATGAGGAGCAGGGGGGACTGATTCCATTTGACATATATTTCATGGTGATCGATTTGGCAGATACGAGATTTTTTGGTGGGAGTTGATTGCTACTCATCAGCCATTACCATGTGTCCTAGCAGGGTTTATTGATGGTTTTCTCTACCCCGACCGTAGGTTGAAAGGTTTTTCAGTTGGTTGGGGTTGAGTATTGGAGGGCATGATTGCCCATGGGACTAGATACGCTTGGGGTTCGTGCATGCTTGCACACTTATATCATGATCTACATCAGGTTGTATATCTTTGTTCGAGCAATCTGGCAACAGGGTGCACGTTGTTACATCTCTGGGCCTGGGAGGATATAGCGGTCACACGACTAGTGGCAGGGAGGGCGCGACCAGCAGGGAAACCCTATATTTTTGGATATGTAGGGCCACTTGTCCAACATATGTTGGGAAAGTTAGAGTATTGGCGTAGGGTCCTAGATGATATGGACATCGTTAAATGGTGATCGTACCTTGACTGCGAGGTATAGGCAAAGGATGATGCAGAGATGCCATATGTATTCATTACAAGATATTTGATCGGTAGGACTCCATACATTATTGATAGATTTCTTCTGGGCCGAGTATACAGGAAATTCGGTAGAGTACAAGGTATGCCGCAGGGAGTGGCACACTATGCATGTCAAAGACTGGACATTTCAGAGTGGGGGCCTGCATTAGATTATGATGCCACTTGTGCCAAGTATTACAGTTTATAGCCAGTGTTATGGTAGTATCATCCAGAGGTCATTGATGCACAGATGACAGTGGATTATGCAAAGTACTTTTATACACATCCTTTCCCACGAATCTCGAGTCTGGATGAGCCAACACCCATTTTGGAGGTCGAGAGAAGGGCAGGGCAGGTCATACAGCAGAGGAGAGACGGAGGAGGAGGAGGAGGCAGAGGAGGAGGGAGATGGTGGTGGTGATGACGGGGGAGATGGTGGAGGAGATGGGGGAGGTGGAGGGGGTGGGAGAGAGGTGCCAGATTTTGGGGTCGTACCTCAGAGGAGGAGGTCAGCACCTAGTGGACAACGGTCGGTTGTACTGCACATGCCCTCCCAAAGGCAGCAGACAGATTGTTGGATTACAAGTGCAGGTCCAAACATTGCAAGGGAAGATTCAGGCATTGCAAGCACAACTAGCATAGGCCCAGGGACAAGTACAGAACTTGCAAGGACAAGTAGCCTAGACCCAAATACAGCTGCAGACATAGGCACCAACACAGATGCAAGCTCAGGTTGCCACTCTGACAGTAGAGAGGGATGCAGCCCGATGATAGGGAGCAGGCAGTGGCTGTAGCCGATAGGCTCCAGACAACAACCAAGGGAGTCGACATAGGGGATTTGGTTAGAGAGCTTCGCGAGTCTGCCGAGGAGGCGGAGTATTACCGAGGCAGATATTATGAGGCAATGCCTACGGAGCGATGGGTGAGCTATGCTCAGTCGAGATCAGGGCAGACATAGTCTAGGACTACCAGCAGGGGTGTCACGCAGCCACTTTCGGGGGGCCCACCAGGCGGAGATCCTGAGCTAGGTCCATCAGAGGCAGGAGGTGTTGGAGGGTTAGAGAGGCCTATGACCTCCGGAGGCAACACCACAGGATCCTGAAGTCACGGTTGACATATTGCATACTGCTTCATAGACACGATACTGCCACATTTTTTATGTTGTATCTCTTCCCATTTGATATCATTGTACACTTGACATTTTATTTTGAGGTTATATATGATATGCAACAACAATTAGCAATTTATGATATGTTTATGCTTTTATTATGGATGTGTATGATGGATGCATTTATTTTATGTGGTATGTGTTATGCGATGTTCTATGTGATTATGTCATGTTTTATGTATAGATGCAATAATGCAATGATGATGTTATGCTTCTATGTATGGATGAATTTATGATGATACATGTGATGGATGCAGTTATGCAAATTATATGAAATACATTGTATTTTTGTAATTTTTCACATGTATATATCAATGATATGGATGAATGAATGAATGTTAAAAAGGTTTATTATGGAATGCAAATACATGATTTTATGCATGGATGTGGATGATTTATGAATTCTAAATGGATGTGGATGTGGATGATTTATCGAGGTACTCCAGAGAAATGATAACAACAATCAAGATACAACAAATGAACATATGTGTCAAAGTGATCCAACCATGATTCAGAAGATGATCATCCAATGAGGATTGATTTGATTGTCTTTATGTTTGATTTGATTTTGATGGTTGATTGATTGATTGATGGATGCTCAATTTGATGGTTAAAGTGATTGTTGTTTTTGCCACGGTTGCCTTGCTGTTTGTTTTGCCTGTTGTTTTGAGCTCAATGGTTATTTGCCCCTAATGAGTTCAGGATTTTGCCCCCAGTGAGGAACAAACCAAATTTATTATGGATATGTACAATGATAACCAAGCCAAGGTGGGACACGACCGCAACAACCAGATATGGACATGAAGCTCGTTGCAAGATAGGCGTGAATGCGCACTGATAGTGAAAAGCGGACGGTCAACACACGTTCAAATAGAGGGAGAAGCCAACTTATCACAATTAGCGCCTATTTGCCAGGTTTTCACCATTTGTTTTTATTGCACTTTTTTAGATTTTATGATTTTTTTGTTGTTACCAAGATGCCTATTTGCCAGGTTTTCATCAAGGCAACAATTTTTTTTATTCACTTTTTTGTATTTTTCCTTTTTGATTTTTGTTTGTTTTTTATCTTTCTTTTTTGTCACCAAGGCGATGTTTGCAGTTTTCATCAAGGTGACCATTTTTTGATTTTTCTAATTTTATGGTTTTTCAAGACTTTTTTTGATTTTTATGGATTTTTTTTTTCAAGATTTTTTTTGATTTTTATGGATTTTTTTTTCATGACTTTCTAATTTTTATGGATTTTTTTCAGGACTTTTAAGCATGCATTGGATGCATTATGTGTAGAAATTTTTTAGATGAAGGTTGTTCATTGGTTCTTCAAATAGATCCCCTTCTAGTGTAGACAGTTGATATGCCCCCAATCCAAAGACTAATACAGTAACAAAAGGGCCTAACCAATTGGGCTCAAATTTTCCTTTCTTTTCTCGATTCTGTTGATTACGGGGATTTTCCTTCAGTACTAGATCACCTACCTGAAATATCCTTGGTTTAACCTTGTGATTATAGCTCCTAGACATTCTCTGTTGATATTCTTTTAGGTGATCCACTGCAAGTTGACGACGTTCATCCAACAAGTCCAGCTCTTGTAGTCTAGATACACGGTAATCTTCATCTAAAATGAGGCCTTTCAAGGACACACGAAGTGATTGTATTTCAACTTCAATAGGTAAGATGGCTTCAGATCCATATACAAGGGTATATGGTGTAGCTCCTATGGATGTCTGGATGCTTGTACGATAGGCCCACAAAGAAGGGTTCAATTGAATATGTCAATCACGTCCAGCATCGTTGACGGTTTTCTTTAAAATCTTCATAATAGTTTTATTTGAGGCCTCTGTCTAGCCATTTCCTTGAGGATAATAGGGTGTAGAAAATCAATGTTGGATGTGGAACTTTTCGCATAGTTCTTGTACGTCCTGATTCTTGAAAGGTTTTCCATTGTCAATGATAATGGATTGAGGGATACCATACCTACAGATGATGTAGTTTAGGATGAATGATGATATCTGCTTTCCTGTGATGGTAGTTAGAGGCACTACTTCGACCCACTTTGTAAAGTACTTTGTGGCTGTAATGATGAACTTGTGTCCATTAGACAAAGATGGGTGGATTTTTCCTATCAGATCTAATCCCCACTGACAAAATGACCATATTGATGTGAAGGGTTGCAACTCTTGTGCTGGTGCATGGATAATATTACCGTGGATCTAGCATTTCGGACATCTCTTGACAAATTGGAAGGACTCTCTCTCCATAGTCGGCCAGTAGTATCCCAAACGGAGGAGTTTCTTAGCAAGGGTTAGACCACTTGAATGAGTGCTGCAAATACCTTCATGGACCTCTTGCAAATCCATTTCAGACTCGTTGCGTTCTAGACATCATAAGAGAGTTCCATCAAGGCCTCGTCGGTACAGTACATCTACTATAAGGGTATGGCGAGCAGTTTGGCAGATGAAATTTTGTTTTTGGTTCCGGGAGAGATCGAGAGGAAGGATATTATCTTTTAGGTAAGTATAGATCTTCTCGTAAATGGAGGTGTCATCTTCAATTAAGTGGCATATGAGTTGAGACTCAGGGTCGTCATAAGCAAGGGTAAACAGTTGTTCCAATATGAACTCATAATGGCTTCATTTTTTTGGAATTTGTACAAAGAAGCAATGGTAGCCATAGCATCAACAGCTTTATTGTCAATCCTTGGGATTTGATCAAATTTAATGTCAACAAAATATTTCTTGAATTCATCGATCATCTTTTTTATAGGGCATCAATTTGTCATCCTTTGTTTGGTAATCATCATTGACCTGATTAATGACTAGTTGAGAATCCCCGTAGACTTGTAATTCTGTAATTTTCCATTCTACAACTATCTTGATTCCGACGATAAGTGCTTCATATTCTGCCGTGTTATTGGTGCAAGGGAACATCAATCGATATGATTTTGGAATGGTGTGCCCTTGGGGAGTGATGAATAGAATTCCCGCTCCTGATCCATGTTGAGTATATGAGCCATCAAAATATAATACCCACTGCATTATTGTTACAATTAGGACATTTGCATCTGGAAATTCAACATGCAAAGGATGATCATCATGAATTGGTGCTTCAACCAGTTGATCGGCGATAGCTTTCCCTTTGATTGCTTTTATGTCAACATATTGGATGTCAAATTCACGGAGTACCATTACCCATTTGGCTAACCTTCCAGTTAGATTTGCTTTGCTAAGGATATATTTCAGCGGATCTATCTTGGCTATGAGTTTGATGGTGTGAGTCAACATATAGTGTCGCAATTGTTGGGTAGCGAACACTACTGCCAAAAAAGATTTTTCAATGGATGTATAGTTGATTTCATAACCATTTAAAGTTCTACTGATATAATAGATCGCTCTCTCCTTTCCTGTTGAATCTTCTTGTGCCAACAACGCTCCCAATGATTGATCAGTTGTGGCTATGTACAATAAGAGAGGCTTTCCTTCTGCTGGTGGTGCTAGGACAGGTGGACTCATTAAGTATTGCTTTGGTTGATTGAAATTTTCCTCACATTTCTCGTCCCATCGAAAGGAAACATTCTTGTGCAGCAAGTGGGTAAAGGGATGGGTCTTATCAGCCGGTTGTGATATAAATCTTTTGATTAACTGGAATCTACCTTGAAGTTACCTTAACTGACTGATATTCTTCAAAGGCGAAATTTCCATGATAGCTTTCACTTTTGCAGGATCCACTTCAATACCTTTTTCTGACACTATGTATCCCAATAGCTTTGCTGATGTTACCCCAAACACACATTTCTTTGGATTTAGGCGGACGTTGAAATTTTCTAGTCGGGTGAAGAGTTTGTCTATTATCTCCAAGTGTCCTTCTCTAGTGAAAGATTTGGCCAACAATTCGTCCACATAATCTTCCATAAAGGTATGCATCATGTCGTGAAAGATGGTTGTCATGGCTCTCTGAAATGTGGCTCCTGCATTCTTCAATCCAAAGGGCATGAAATTCTAGCTGAAGGTACCCCATGGGAAAGTGAAGGTTGTTTTATCTTGGTCTTCAGGTGCTATCTTGATTTGGTTGTAGCAATAAAATCCATCCATGAGTGACAACATGTCATGACCTGTCATTAAGTCCAAAATGATATCAATGTTTGGCAAGGGAAAATCATCTTTCGGGCAAGCCTTGTTGAGGTCCCTGAAGTCTATGCAAATCTGTATGTTGCCATCAGGCTTTGAAATAGGTACAATGTTGGATATCCATTCAGCATAATCAATGGGTCTAATGAATCCTACATCCAATAATTTCTTTAGTTCCGCTTTCACCAATAAGGCAATGTGAGGATGCATTTTTCTCAAATTTTGTTTGACCGGTTTGACTTTTGAAGGGAGGGATAAGTGGTGCATGATGAGATCCGGGTCTATCCCTGACATGTTTGCATATGACCAAGCAAAGTTGACTTTTCCCTCTTCAAAGAACTTGACGAAGTTAGGCTTCTCTTGTTCTGTCAAGGATTCTGCGAGATGGAGAGTTTTCACTGTTTCTGCATTGCCGATATTGATGGACTACGTTGGCTCAATCAAAACTTTGGATCTTTCTTGGAAGTGCTCAAGAAGAGTGTCAAATTTCCCATCCTTTGGCGCCTCTGAGAGGTTTTCACCGTCGGATGCATTCTTTATTTTTATTCTTTCTTGATCTGATATTACCATGGAATGATTTTCACCATTAGATCCTTCTTTTGTTTTATTCAGTTTGCAGCTAGGAAATTTGGCACTCTCCTGTTCAGAAGATTTTCCATGACATTCAATGATGGAACCTGTTTTAGGATTTACAGCGCAGAGGAAGTTAATGATGGCCTCGTTGTTTGAAAAGGTGGGGATATTGATAGACTTAGTTTGGTCCCAATCTATGAGTTTAGGATGTACCAATGGTAGGAAATCGTCCAATGAGTTCAAGTCAGAGGTCGTAAGGGTCCTAACAGTGACATGGTCATCGAGAAATACTATGGAAAGGTCAAGGTCTATCATGTTACTCTCTTCCTAGTGATTCGTCTCGCTAGGAGTCTGATCATCTTAGCTCGAACCATCAATATTTTGCGATCCTAATTCAAGTGGTCTTAAGCTTGAGCTTTGTCCCTCCTCGAGTGTGGGGGTATACTTGTGTGCCACATCAATGTCCTTATCATGACAGGACTCCTCTGATAGTGAATCCCACTCATATTCATTGGAATCAATTTTATAGTAATCACTTGCTTGCAGTTGCAGGATTTGCTCAACAAACTTATGTTTTGGGTCCTCATTTGTTTCTCTATCCTTTTGATGTTCTTTATATCCCAACCCTGCCTTGTCTTTGATATTTGTTATAATGGGTTGGATGGGTTCTACAATGCATTCTTTCCTTTTTCCAATAGTTCCTTGTCCCTCATATCCCATCTTTTCTAAGATTGAGAATCATTTGTCATACTGTGTGGTTTGGACATTCGCCATTGTTGCTTGAGAATCAGTTTCATCCTTATAGAGCCAGTTGAAAATGTCTTTGTCATCGGATTCCTCTGCTTGGGTGCTTGCTTTTATGAATCGACCATCAAAAAGTGTGACCAGTTGTGATGAGGTTGATGGTTGACCATGGGATTTTGGTGAAATTAACTGTGAGAGGCAGAGAGATTGTTCAATGGAGTATTCACCCACACCTTTGTCTTTGACTTGGACTTTCTCCTCAAATTGTTTGGCCAAAGTGTTCAGTTGGGCTTCAGGGTTGATGGATGCAAAAGGGGTAGCTTGTTCCTTTTTCTTTGGTTGTTTGTGTTGGCCCCACAGTTGGCATTGCACCAAAAGATCGACCTGTTAATGCCCGATACAACTGCCAGAGTTAACGGATCCACAGGAGGCGGTTAGTCCATGTAACGAATCTCAAGGGGAGCGCTGACCATCTGCCAACAAACTCCCTTCGAACTCGACACCTTTGGCTTTGATACCAATTGTTGGCCCCACAATTCTCGTTGCACCAAAAGATTGACCTGTTAATGCTCGATACAACTGCCGGAGTTAACGGATCCACGGGAGGTAGTTAGTCCATGTCATGAATCCCAAGGGGAGCGTTGACCATCTGCTAATAGTTTGGATGAGGAACTTGTTTAGCCTTCTTCATTGTAGGATGTGGCTAGAAATTTTGACAATGGATTGGCTTGGCTTGAATTACTGGGGATGTCAGATATAGAGTCGGGAGCTTCTCGGTTATGAGGCACAAATACATCCTGGACAACCTTAAGGGTATTGCAATGTTGAGGACTATTAGAATCAACGGGGATGGTAATCTCTTTCCCATTGCAAGGAAATTTTAGACACTAATGGTATGTTGAAGGGACGGCCTGCATTTCATAGATCCAAGGACAACCCAAGAGTGTACTATATGTCAAATCTTTATCCAAAACTTGCCAAACTACATCCTTTTGAATTAGCCCAACCTGAATTGGCAATATAATTAATCCCTTTGAAGCCCTTTCCTCATCATCATATGCTTTGATGGTGATCTTTTTCTTTGCATCTATTGCATTTTCAAAGAATCCTAGTGCCTGGACAAGCTATAAAGTACATATATTAAGACTGGCTCCTTTGTCTATTAGGACGTGCTTGACACGACTTTTATGTATTAGGACCTCGATGTGGAGGGCTGCGTTATGAGTATTGGTGAGAGATACATCATCATTTTCTGAAAAGGAAAAGCAATGAGGCACAACCAAGTGTCCCTCCATGGCTTGGAAAGTGAAAACTTCCAAATTATTTGGTACTGTTGTATCAATTAGGGCTTTTTCCAAGATCTCTTTGTGGGCGGGCGAGATTTTAAGGAGCTCCAATATTGATATTTGCATGGGAATCTTTTGGAGCTGATCGACAATGTTATATTGATGAGAAGGAGCAACACTTGTGCTCACATTTACAAGTACACTATCTTGTTTTTCGTTGATTTTTATGACATTAATTTTGATTATTTGTTGCAACCATATCTTGTTGGATATTATGGACTTGATTGGAGAGAATGTTGACATCATTGATGGGATGACTGGCTGCAACAAGGTCTGGTGTGTTATTGATCTTAATGTCATTTGTATGGTCTTCAATGACTAAAATTTGATAGATGGTGGTGTCATGAACATAGTTCACACTTTTTCCTTTGTCATTCGTGGTAGAGGATTCCCCTTTGTCATAATTGGGTAAGGGGTTCTTGAATACCCCATGATCGGTGTTGGCTTGGGGTTCTTCTATTTGTATGACCTTATTGTCAATCAAGTCTTTTATCTTGTGTTTTAATTGCATGCAACTATTGGTTAGATGACCTTTGCATCGATGAAATTCACAAAAGTGGGCCTCATTCCACCACGATGACTTTACTTTAAGTTCAAAACCTTGGGTGTCGAGTAGAGTGATGAGATTTTCTGCAAGAAATTCCTTCAATGCGGATTCATATGATTGACCCAAAGGTGTAAACTTCTTTCAGTTGTTCGATGTTTGGTATGGTAGTGTCCTGGATGTTGTGTTATTTTCATTGTTTTGAGTATTGCCTTGGTTGGTATTTTGGTTGTTGCTTTGATTAGAATTTGGTGTGGTCTTTTGATTGGTATTCGAGGTGCTTCCTGACAAATTGAAAACCAGTTTAGCATTATGCATTTCAACTAAAGTATCATTGCCATTATTTTTGTACTTTTGCCAAAACTTGGGTTTGTCATTGTTGGAGGAATTGGTTGAATTGTTTTCGTTATAAATTTTCAAAAATCCTTGTTTGACCAAAGCCTCTTCAATTTTGATCCCATTTTTGATCAATTTTTCAAAAGTTGGAGGACATTGTAATTCAAGCCTATAGCTCATGTCATCATTTAAGTTGTCAATGAATACCTCTATCTTCTCTTTTTCTGGTATGGGACGAGGATACCTTGCGAATAATCGTCTCCACCTTTGTAAAAATGATTCCCCTTTTTTTTGTTTTACATTACAAAGGTCTTTCATTGTGATCTCATGTTGGATATTATATGAATATTGGGTAATAAATTTGTTAACTAGCTCCTCAAAAGATTTTATCCCCGGAGGTAATTGCGAGAACCACTACATGCATTGCCCTCCCAAACTACGTGGGAATAATCTCATCAAATATGTTTCCTCATGGGAAAATTTGAGGCTCATTGTTCGAAATTCCCTTATTTGGTCTATTAGATCAGTTTTCCCATTGTATTTATCATATTTAGGGAATTCACAATGTTTGGGAAATGGGATCATGTTGACATTTTAATTGAAAGGGTAGGGACATATATCTTGTATGGAGTATCTCTTGGTGGTTCCAGTTTGCACATTTTGCATTTGTTGTTGGAGGATTTGTATTTGTCGTTTTAAATTATCCATGGGGTCATTGGTTCTTGCTTCATTTCTTGGTTCAGTTTGTGTTTCGATTTTTGTCTTCTTAGGAGTTTTTTTCAATTTTGTGACATCAAAATCTTCGGGTAGTTTGACCCCCTTGTTTGCTAACATCAAAAGGTATTTCTCACCCTCCTCAAAGATTATTTCCATGAATTTATGAAAATTGGGATCTTGTTGTGCTTGTTTTATGGTTTCATCAGTTATTTCTTCTATCTTGTCTCGATGAGCTCCATAAAATGGATTCTCTTCTCTTTCAGCCATGGTGTTTTGGTCTTCGATTTCTTTTTGTTCAAGTTTTTGCTTTTGCAATCTCGTTAAAACAGGCATACAAGTGATGAAAATTTCCTAAGCTTTTGATCAAAGTTTGGGGAGTGCCAAAAGGACTAGTTAAATCTGATTAAGCAAGTTTGTTTCGGGATGAAAGATGATGAATCCTGATAAAGGATGATAAAATCTTGATGGTGAGACGCATCTGCTAATCAGAAATAGGTGTGAATGATGAGGCACTTTTTGGGATGTTAGATCAGAGTTTAGGTGAGGAATTTTCACTTGAAAATGTTGGTTTCAACAAGTTAAAAGCAATTTTGGGATGAGGAATGAATGTTGTTTGAGAAGGAATCTCCAAATGAGGTGTTAATTAGCAAATAGGAGGTCAAATTTAACTTTTTGTTTGTAAATTTATTAGATGTGCTAAAACAGTGCACAGATGTGCTAAAAGCTAGATGCGCTAAAAAAGTAGAGGGATGCGCTAAAATATTGCAGGTATGTGCCAAAATAGGCTATGTATGCACCAGGACAGTGAATGGATGCGTTGCAGGATTACACAGATGCTCTAAAACAGGCAAGTGAATGAGCCAGAACAGTAAATGTATGTGCTAAAATATGATAGGGATGCGCTGGAACAGCAAATGGATGCGCTAAAAGATGTCAGGCATGCGCTAGGGCAGTCAATGGATGCGCTAATTTGGAAAATGTTTTATGGTTTTTGATTGGTTTTCTAGCAATGAAAGTCGATTGTTTGATTGGATATTCTTCTGAATCGATGATTGAATGTTTTTGTGTGATGTTTGCGAGGATGTTTGTTTAAAAACACATAGGTAAATCACATCAAACAAGCACAATACTAGGCTGTGTAAGACAATATCTATTGGATTCCCATTTGGATTGCTCCAACTATGCTTACTTTTGGTGAATGATTAGAGGCTTGACAACACTGGCTCCCTTCCACGGCACTCACTTCTCGGGTCAGCCAAGCCTCAGTCCTCATGAATCTCCCATGACGGACTTCTCATTTCTACCAAAAGCCACAAGAATATGGGACGGCTTCAGAACAACCGTTCTTGCACCAGTAAATAGCAAAGGGATTTTGGCACCTACAAACAATACGTGTCTAGTAAGGGCATCCATTCGAGTGGGCTATACATACGGCAAGATTAGCTTTGTTAAGGACTCCCAGCCTGTAGAAGTTACGCTCTTATAGGTTTTAACATACCACGCGGGTACTGAGGGAATCACTTGTCAACATAATCATTCGTGGTACTTGAACTTTCCTTAAGCACCCATTTTATATACCGACTGGAAGTGGCTTGGTTTTAGCCTGTTACCGGTTTGGATCGTTCCATTGGGGTGATTACCTCTTGTCCCACCAAGGCTGACCCTCTAAAGATTAAATGCAATAAAAAGAATGGGTTTGACTTTTTGATCACCCATTTAAGGGGAGAGCATACACGCCTACCACTCCACAAACACAGCAGGCATGGTGTTCAATTATTCCTCTAATTAAGCTATGCTCCTAACTTAACAAAAAAAAAAACAATAAACTCCAGCCCCTACAACATAAATCGTTAGTAGTTTCAATGCATTGTTCTTTGACAGCGTTTTGTGGTTTCAGCAGAGTCTCTAACTGCGTGTAAGGTTCCTGCAAAACAGAGAAACACAAATCAGTTTTTGGAATTTAGAAAATTTACAACAAAAACCAGATGCGCCATTACAGTAACCTAATGCGCTAAAACTCAGACTGAATGCACTAAAAGAGAGACCGAACGCGCTAAAGGACAGACCGAATGTGTTAAACTGGAAAGATACCAAATAAAAAGTAGAACTCTCAGATGTGTTGAAAGAACAACCAGGTGCCCTGAAACAGTGACCCTATGCACCGAAACAATAACTGAATGCGCCAGAAGAAACACCAAATGCGCTGAAACAATGACTCGATGTGCCGATAAATATGCCAGATGTGCTAGAGAAAATTTCGTATGTGCTATATTGAAACTTTGGATGGAACCTGCGAAGAAAAACATATTAAAATGGGTTTGGAGCCCCACAAAGGCACCAATTTATGTGTGAATTAAAATAGTGGTGAAGTAATTAGTCAAACTAAACACACATCAATGAAACATATTACATCTAATGAAAGAGAAATAACAAAACAAACTATTATAACCATTCATTCAAAATCGTTTCATTGTCCTCTATTCTTGGTGATCTCTCAATTCATGCTCTCGGAATTATGACATGAATCTACGAAATGGTAACCTAAGAAACGAAATGCTACATAAAAATGCACAACTATATGCTTACATTTACATGTTTTTGGTATTTTTGATTGCAATGCTAAATGATCTATGATTGTGATGCTGCTATATTCAAATGATACTAAGATGATTGTAATTTAAAGATGCAATTCCAAATGAAATGATGTAAGAAGATGCGACAAATTAAGATACCAAAACTAAAAGTGCCATGATAATGCTACTATGAACTAAAATGCCAAATGCTAACTAGAATGCTCTCAAAATGCTCTCAAATTGCAATAAGATTTCTACAGCATAAGTTTGTAATCCAATCCTCTATGAAAAGTTGTAAAATTGCCCTCTATTAAGATGGACGATTGAGATCGTGGTCCTGAGACATCGACGGTGGAGCAAAAAAAGGTTGGAGAAAATCAAGGAGGTGGTTCCCTTTAATAAAACACCTGGTCAAGTGTTGAAGAGAATCAAAGGAAAGGAGAAGCCATGTGTCCAAAGTGGTTTCAAATTTGTTGCAAGTTGTTGATGGAAATTCTCATTTTACAAATTAGAAATATTCAAATTCATGTGACACATGGTGAGGTGACAGGTGAGGTGGAAAGAAATTAGAGAAATATGGACATGTAACAATTTGAATTTAAATAAGGAGGGAAATTAACTAAATGACAAATTATTTAATTTGTGCATTTAATTAATTTAAGAAAAATATGATTTTGGAAAGTGAAGAATTAAAGGATGAACTATATAAATAAATTTATCAATTTATTTATATTAGTAGAAAAATTATGATTTATTAATTAATTTGTGCTCCAAAACATTTTTATGTGTATACACAAGCAATCTTTGGAAGGGTGGATTGTGATGTCCAATTCCAACCCGAAACATGACACGTTCAAATTTATAAGGCATTCGCCTAAAACAAGAAAGTAATTTGCTAATACATAAATTAATCGCAAAGAAAGTAATTAAAGAAGATTAAAAAAAAACACCTAAACTAAGATAAATGCGATTGAGTTTAAAGAATGATTAAATTAATATTATAGTTTATCAAAAGTCAAATGACGTATGAAGGGTTGTCTCATGAAGCAATAAAATATATAAGTGAGATCACTTAATGAGAAGAGGAGATCAATCGATTGGGAATAAATATTATATGACTTTGTAAATAAATATTATATGACTTTGTAAATAAATATTACAATCAAAGAGGATGAAAACCCTTCAAAGAAAATTAAGGGATTTAAGGACAAAAACCCTTAATTTCTCCTATCAAGTTATTAGACAAAAACCCACAACTTGTCTAAATATCAAGGACAAACATTTAAAGAAAAATAGTTGATAATTGGAAAAAGAAACATAACAGAGAATCAAAATTATGTCAACGTAAAAAAAATGAATATTATAATAAAATTCATGAATTTGATTAAGTTATATTTATAAATACAATTATTATTTTAAAATTAGAAAATATTGTTTTAAGACAAAAATAAGAAATGTTCTAAAAAAGAGACATTACAAAAAATAATAATAATTAAATTAAATTAAAATTAATGATAGAAAACATCTATGATAAAACTTGTTACTACAGAAAATTTCATTCTTTAATCTTATTTGAAATTTTATGTGAAATATTTGTAAAAGATTTGTGAATATTAAATTTGTATTAAGTTATTATTTGTTAAATAGATCAATATTTTGTCATTCATTATTTAACCAGATCAGTCTTTTCTTTTTTCTTTTTTATACTTCACAATTTAATAAAAAACATTTATACATATTTGTATTCCAAAAAATACAATATCTTTTGTATGAGTGCCTATATACTGTTTCAACTTAAGTCCATTACAAAACTAAAAAAATGTATTGCCTGTTTATTTTTTCATAGTATGTTAAAGACCACAAATCAAAAAAACTTTAAACTCCTGTGAATTCTATAAATAATATTTTACTTTTAATAAACAAACTTACCTTAATAATTTGGAGAGAGATCCTACCTCGCAGAGTCTGTTTTGGCTGTCCAGAAATACAAATCAAACAAAATGTGTTTACCTTCAAATTAATAAATTAGCTTGATATTTATTTACTATCAAATAAACAACAAAGAAATCCGCGAGTATATTATTTACTGAACTTTTTGATACCCACCACAAAACAATAAACATATTAATCTAAAAGATTAAAGAAAGAGCAACTACAAGATAACCGACATCCAATGACCATTAATTTCAGTAAGCATTTAGCTAGACTCTTAACACGCATCATTGATTGAACACATTTATTGCATTCGCTGAATAAGTAAATCTCGGTCATTGCTGGTGTGTGGATGTCCTACACCTGGAGCAAATCGCCAGGTCATAATTCCACACGTTCCCTAGCTTCAATTTTGGTTAATCAAATTTCTTCGAGTTTGTACATAAGCTGTATAATATTTTCATGAACCCAATAGTTCAACTCAATGGAAACGATCCATTACTACTGTACTCATGACTCACGCCAGTAACCAGCTGATGGGTTTACTAACATCATTTTGTCATTTTTTTCATTTTGCACACCAAATCCCTTTAACTAAAATTTAAACCGAACACAATATATAAGCATCCAATTTCCCGATTCCTTTGATAATATGGTCTGTCATAAAAAATCCAGTCACCATTTTATAGGCATGACCCACATCTCCAATATGCTGTGTTTCTTCTGGTGGATGCACAAAATGAAACAAAAGGATGTCTAAAACTTAAAAAACAACTGTATCAAGCATTGTGCCTAGGGTTTGAACTATATTTGAAGACATCAAATTTGCAACGTGCTCCTCTAGATGTTTTTTGGCATCTTGTCTGCCAACATTTGCAATAGCAAGTTTTTCCGGAGGCAGCTGGTCCTCTTCTTTTACGGCTTTGTTATACTTGACTGCGAGGTCAAGCATTTCCTGCATGTATTGTTCACAATATTTAGAATGAGATCATAAATGTACTTATATAGAAATTCAGGAAATTTTCTGTACACGTGCTTCCACACCTGAACTGTTTGTTCATTTGTTTTAGCATGACAATCAAAGCGTTGGAGGGTCAGACCATCAGTCCATTTCTTCTTGTGTAAGTTGAGAAGCATCTTTTCTTCAAGTTCATTTTTCCGATAATTGATAGCAATAGAATAATAATGTCGATTCAAACCATGGATCAGTGCCTGTACAGACATAATGAGGAAGAAGAACAAAATTCAAAACTAATGCAATAACTGAAGTCCAGATTAACTCTTACAACATAGCACTGGGCACTAGTCTCTTACCTGGATGGATGGCTTATTCAAATGCCCTAGATTGGAAGTTGTTTGCCGAGGCTCCTGGCCAAGCATCATAGTTTGAGGATTGATTAGGCGGAATGCATCAATCACAACTTTCCCCTTAACACTTTGAATAGGATCGACCACCACAGCAACTGCCCGCTGATTAAGTGCCTCAAAACTCTACAAGAGTGCCTTAGAATGTTCAGTACTTCCCACAAAAGAATGCAGCAAGAGAAATTTGCAAATCTATTGAATATATTTCTTATTTGCCTCCAGCATATCTTAACAGAGATATAACCTTCACGTATCTTATTAAAGATGTAACCTATCGCTTGTTTTGTGCACCTTAAAATGTTAAAGACAATATACTTAATCTCAATTCTAAGCTACAAATTTGCATATGCTCGGCTCAAGTTGAGAGACTGCAGTTAACATCTTGATCTTAGCAGTGAGATATATCTTTCCAAGTGAATAGTTGCAATATGGCAATTGCCAAATAATTCATGCTGAGTGAAAAATATGATGTACTATCATAACTATCCACAAAATGAAGAACACACAAAAAGGTGGAATTCAATAATGACCTGTTGTGTATTGATATCAACGCCTGAAAGCCAGCATCCAAAACCAGGATGAGAGTGGTACCATCCTACAACCATCTCTGGTCTGCAATCACAAATAGACCAAATCAAACTTTCATCTACTAATAGAATTTAAAAGGAAACACACCAAAAAGGATCAAACAAATTATAAAATGTCCAAAATAAGTATTCGACATAGGAGAAACATATGAGATGCATAAAGTAAATTGACCTAAAAAAATGAATGTCATATTACTCCAGACTTCATCAATCCATAAAATCAAGACCACATTTGAAATGTCGTCAGCATCAATGACAAAAGTCATCATTGCGCATGCAAACTTTCTATTGAGTAGTAAAAAATAACTGTCCAAGCATTCTAATCAAAGCAAAACCTGTTAGAATATTAAATTTTGTATATTTAATGGTCAATGTATTTAAATAGGTTAGATATTTTCTGGTAGGTAGACATTTATTGTCTACAGTCGTAGATAGTTTACATCTAGTAATGTCAGTAACTGAAGTAGTTGGTCTCATTAATTCCTACAGTGCTTTAGCACTGCTTTATATTGTAATCTTCTGTTCTTCTAAATGTAACTAAGAATTTCCAGTTCTTTCCAGAACATGGTATCAGAGCCTTCTAGGGTTTCTAGGAAATTTCATGAGCCTTCTTTTGGCTATAATTCGGAATTTTTCAAATGTGCCTGTGAGTGATCGCGTCTAGGGTTTGGCATCTGAATTCAGGTCGTGTTTTTTTTTTCCTAGGTGAAAAAAAGGGACGAAAGTTCTTTCTGCTTGTTTTTCACCTGTTTTCGCGACCTTTGCTCGACACGATTTATAGACCTTGGCGTGTGTTTAGAACCCTTGTTCGTGCATCTGAAACCCTTCTAGCAGGTCGTGTTTTGAAATCCGCGATTCTGGTTTTTTTTCTAGCCATAAATCCACATTTTTGTCTCTTTTTTAAGCACGTTTTCTTTTGTTTCTGTCGACACACGACCTCTTGCTCTGCCTGGGCACGATTTGCAGATTTCTGGGCGCCTTTGTTTGACGTGTTTTAGACTGGAGACGTTTTTTTATTTGACCCACATTTTTTTGTCTAATGATCTACAATTTTCTTCTGGTTCTGGCCACAATTTCGTCTTTCTTGGATGTGTTTCCTGCCTTCATTCTGGGCATTTTGTATCTGCCCTAGCTCGTGTTCATGCTGGACATGTATTTTCTGCTCCTACACCTGCATTTTTTTCTTCATTCTCTAGAAAACATGGGTTCTTGAAGAGCCGACTAGGGTTTTGCTCTTATCTTCTTCATCTGAGGTCAGAAAAATTTTCCGATTACATATTCCTTCTGTGTTTTTTGAGCTCTCATCTGGGTTGTCTTCCGTTTTTTTTTTGGTACCTCGTTTTTTGTGCCTCAAAATTTGTGCATGTGGGTGTTGCTGAAATTTTTTGGGTATTCAGAAATTTTTTTGGGTTTTCAACATCTTTTTTTGGGTACTCTTCAAATCTTCTAGGTTGTCTTCAAAGTGCCTCGAAATCCATGTTAGGGTTTTTGCTTTGAGTTTGTGTAATTTTTGTTTTCGTTTTGCCTTCACTAGTTCGAACTCAAGGTACATGATGGCATTCTGACAAACATAATGCTCGAAAGCAGCCAGAAGTTCAACGGGAAAAATTACAACACTTGGAAGCAGCATATGATTACGATCTTTGAATATCTTTGCCTCAATCAAATCATTTTGGGGAACTCAACTCGTCCCACTATAGTTGGAAAGGACCAGGACAAATGGGATGAACGCAACCGGGAAGCCGTCATGCTCATCAAACTCTAAGTCACAGATGAATGCTCCGGAAATTTGGGATCATTTGAAGGCTCTTCATGAAACCTCCAACAAGAGCAAAGCATTCTTTCTCAAGAACATGCTCTTTTCCATCATGATGGATGAGAAAATGTCCTTACAAGAACATCTGACGAAGATTAAGGACATTCGTGATCAATTGGAGGCAATTGGGCGAACAATGGAGGAAGAAGATATGGTAGTCATTACTCTGAAGAGTCTTCCGCGTTCGTATGAGCACTTCATCGAGACGCTGAATATCACCTCCACCAATGTTGATCTCAAATTTGAAGATCTTTGCAACAAGCTCTTGCAACAGGATCGATGGCGACAACAGTTTGGAAGCAGTACCAATTCCACTTCCACAGAGCAAGCGTTCTCTGCCAAATCTTCTACTAAGAACAAAGGGAAGGCTCAATCTTCTCAGCCGAAAGGCTCTGGTTCTTCTCAGGACAGCAAGAAGAAGAAGAACGTTCAATGCAATTATTGCCATAAATATGGTCACATGAAGGCTGATTGTCGAATTCAGATGGCTTCTGAACAAAAGAAGCAAGGAGGGTCTCAACAAAAGGCACATGTCGTGGAGCACACTGAGTAGAAAGAGTCGGTATTTTATGCTTTTATGACCAAGAAACTGCAGATCCAATCCAATCTTTTGCCTGGTATATTGATTCAGGGGCTTCTCGGCATTTTACTCATCGTCGAGATTGGTTCACCAAATATGAACCATTCACTGATTCAATGATCTTTGGAGGCGGCGAAGAGTACGCAATTGCCAGTGAGAGCAATGTTCAGATTCACTTTGGCGGAAGAAATTTACTCTTTCTTGATGTCTACTATAATCCAGGCATGGAACATAATCTTCTCTCCATCAGCCAGATCATGAAGCATTCTCCCCAATTGGATGTTATCTTCAGTTCATCCACTTGCAGCATTGTTGATAAGGCGACACGTACTAAGATTGCCGTGGGACTTGAGGATCATGGTCTGTATAGACTTGCTGATTCTGGTGATTCTCAAGAGCACGCTCTGGTAGCAAGGAGTACTTCCATTAGCAAACTTTGGCATTAGCCTTATGGGCACTTGAACGTGCACTATCTCTCTCAACTGTCTCGAGAGGGTTTGGTTGCTAGTCTACCTGAGATCCAAACTCAAAATCATGGAGTTTGAGGAGCCTATCAAGCTGGAAAGCAGCATCGAAAACCATTCTCGGATGGTGATTCTTGGCGTGCCTCCAAGGTACTTCAATTGGTTCACGTTGATGTATGTGGACCAATGAACACTCCATCTGTTACTGGGTTCAGGTACTTATTATTTGTTGATGATTTCAGTCGAAAAATGTGGCTGTACTTTTTGAAACATAAATCAGATGTGTTTAGTACATTTCAGCAATATAAGGCCTTAGTTGAGAAGGAATCAAGTTCTCACATTGTTACTCTAAGGTCAGATAATGGGGGGGAGTTTTGTTCCACTGACTTCTCTACTTTTTGTGCTAAATATGGCATCAAACGACAACTCACCACACCATACACCCCTCAGCAGAATGGTGTCGTTGAACGTAGGAATCACACCATTACTGAAATGGTTCGTTCTATGTTGGAGTACAGAAATGCACCTAAGAAATATTGGGCTGAAGTAGTTTATATTGCAATCTACCTCCTGAATTGGTCACCTACACAAGCCATTAAGAAGATGACTCCTGAAGAAGCCTGGTCAGGACGTAAGCCTAAGGTGGGCCATCTGAAAGTCTTTGGTTCTACAGTTCATGTATGGATTCCAGAAGCCAAGTGTGCGAAGTTGGACTCCAGGAACCAGAAACTTATGTTCACTGGTTACAGCAACAATCACAAGGCATATAGGTTGATTGATGTGGAGACAGATCGTCTCATATTCAGTCGTGATGTTGTGATTGATGAGACTACTGGTCCATTTGTTCCTACTACCAGCCCTGAGGATCAGCCTATGAAGGTTCCTGATGATGGTGTTCGTCTTCCTCTTGGTTCCCCTGATGGGAGGGCTTCAGAGCATTCAGACTCTGAAGATGGGGAGTCTACCGGTCATGATATAGCACCACCTGATCTTCCTCAGGATTCATATCCAAATGACTTTGTTCCAGAAATCCCAGAAGATGTTGCTTCTCCTCCTCCAGATGTTGGTACTTCTACTCGTCGACCAAAGTGGTGGCTCAAGACTATCGAAGATCTTCATAATGATGAACTCATTGAGGGTAGATCAGCTCGTAGAAAGAGCAAGCAGCAAAACACAGTCAATTATGCTCTTATGGCCAACATACACACCATCTATGAGCCTCAAACATATTTAGAGGCTAAAGGAATTCCAGAGTGGGAAAAGGCTATGCAGACAGAATACCATAGTCTTCTGAAGAATCACACTTGGATTCTTTCTGATCTTCCTCCTGGGAAGAAACCTATCAGCTGCAAATGGGTTTATAAGGTCAAGTATCATGCAGATGGCACTTTGGATAAATATAAGGCCAAATTAGTTGCTCGGGGATTCACACAGCGGGAGGGCATTGACTATGAGGAGACTTTTGCTCCTACTGCCAAGATGAGCACAATTTGTCTTCTTCTCGCTATTGCAGCCCAATTCGGATGGACAGTTCATCAGATGGATGTTAAGAGTGCCTTCCTCAATGGTGAGTTGCAGGAAGAGGTCTACATGACGCAGCCTCCCGGTTTCAAGGTTGTCGGAAAAGAACATCAGGTATTTAGGCTCGTGAAAGCACTCTATGGACTGAAACAGGCTCCTCGTGCATGGTACATCAAGATTGATCAATACTTGGTTCATCATGGTTTTCAGTGCAGCCCTTCTGACACTAATTTGTATGTCAAACACTTTGTTGATGATATTCTCTTTCTTGTTGTCTATGTTGATGACTTGATCATTATTGGCAGTTCAGCACATTTGATTGAAGCAATCAAACAGGATTTGTGTCAAGCTTTTGACATGACAGATTTGGGGCTTCTCCATTATTGTTTGGGTATTGAAGTTTGGCAGACCGCTGGTGGTATCTTTATCTCTCAGTCTAAATACGCTCGGAGTTTGCTTGACAAATTTCGGATGCAGGATTGCAAACCTACCTCCACACCTA
Source organism: Sequoiadendron giganteum (assembly GCA_007115665.2). NCBI lineage: Eukaryota > Viridiplantae > Streptophyta > Pinopsida > Cupressales > Cupressaceae > Sequoiadendron > Sequoiadendron giganteum. Next base: position 12,886,768 of record CM021102.1, on the reverse strand, counting down.
TGGAGAAGGGGCTGAAATTATCAGCCAACTCTAATTCACCTCCGGTTGATGAAACGACATTCAGGCAACTAGTGGGCAGTCTCATCTACCTCACTGCCACTAGACCTGACATCAGTTTTGCAGTGAGCTACATTTCTCGCTTCATGACAGCTCCAAAAGCTGATCATTGGCTTGCAACGAAGCGAGTGTTGAGATATGTTAAAGGCACTTCAGATTATGGCATTCTGTATGGCAGATGCAAGGATCCAAAGCTGATTGGTTATACAGATTCAGATTGGGCAGGTTCCGTGGATGACAGAAAATCTACTTCTGGATATGTATTCAATTTGGGTACAGGTGCTATAACATGGACCAGCAAGAATATCGAGGGACCGTCAAAGCAGCATGTGAGGCAGTTTGGCTCCGCAGGATGCTTTGTGACATGCACATGTCACAAGCAAGACCTTCTCCCTTGTACACTGACAATCAAGGGGTGCTCAAACTGGCCAAAAATCCAATCTTCCATGAACGTACCAAGCATGTCGAGCTTCATTGTCACTACATCTGCAAGCTGGTAGAAGACAAATCAGTTCAGCTGCAATATGTTCCAACAGCGGATCAAGCTGCAAATATTCTCACCAAGTCTCTGAGCCCAGATAAATTTGTCAAATTCAGGGGGCAACTTGGTGTTTTTGACAGATTGACCATTAAGGGAGGGTGTTAGAATATTAAATTATGTATATTTAATGGTCAATGTATTTAAATAGGTTAGATATTTTCTGGTAGTTAGACATTTATTGTCTACAGTTGTAGGTAGTTTACATCTAGTAATGTCAGTAGCTGAAGTAGTTGGTCTCATTAATTCCTACAGTGCTTTAGCACTGCTTTATATTGTAATCTTTTGTTCTTCTAAATGTAACTAAGAATTTCCAATTCTTTCCAGAACAAAACCGAGCAATGATACACCTAGTTTCCTATTGGTTTCAATCTCTGGAAAAAAGATACACCTAGTTTCCATAACCTGAAGTATAAAAACTATACAACTTCATACATATAAACTTCAGACAACACACAGAAAAGCATTATTACAACTAGGTGGCATAATTTAGACAACATACAAAAAATCATTGGATAGGACTTGAATATACACTGAAAAAACCCTTCAGAGATGTCAAAATATATCACCTAAATTCTACAATTTATGTAGAACAGTAAAGTCAAAGAACAAGTTTTCACATCTCAAATAAATAACCAATTTCAGCTAGGGGACAATACAAAATGAACGGGTTAACAAATAGTAACACATATATCAGTTGTGTAGCAGTTAAAAAGGTTACAACTGTCGTGCCTCAAGTAGACAACAGCACCCCACACCTGTTGAAACCAGCACCTTTCCCTCCCCCTCCTATCTCCAAAGTCCAAAGTATATCCAAGAAGTACCAAAAGGAGGACAATCTGAAGGATGGAGTAGAGATTACTGGTTGAGGGATCAAGTGGTGGCTTGGTTAAAAATTTGACAAAAGTGCGTGAACTTTGTATCAAGGTTACCCCAAGTTTCCGGGACGGGGACGGCAAGGGACGGGGACGACAAGGGACGGCGGGACGAGTCCCCAAGTTTCCGATTTTTTAGGCCAAAAATTTAGGAATGGCGGGGGATGGCTATATAAAATATAGAGAAAATTTAAAATATATAGGGCAATTTTAAATATTCATATGAAAACATGGATAAAGCATACATAATATACATTATAGAACCTTAACATATAACATTTGTGTTCAACATTCTTTGTCAATACTCAATACACATTGAAAATTCAGAATTAACATACATGAATCATAATACAACCTCCAAGTTAAAATTTATTAACTTATATCAAATTACATAAGGTTATTTCCAGCTCACAAATTGGGAGAACATTTGTGATTACAATGAAGATTGTTTCACCTAGCTTATTAATTACTTGGTACAGAACAATAATGGATAGCTGAGGCATCTGAAGGCAGAATTATTGTAGTTTGCTGGGAGTGTGGACTACTGGAAGTAAATTCAATGCTGGTGTATTGTCTGATATGGATTTGAGCAGTCAAATGTGGGGACAATTGCTTCACTCAAGGAGTTTTGGGCATCAAATTGCCTTAATATTCAGTCTATTTACAATTGTGAAGAAGTAAGAACTGTTTAGAAATGTCAAAATCCTAAGTCTTTGTCTCTAAAACCTGTTAGTGAACAGCAAGCAAATAAATTCAAGTTTACACATTTTTGGAATAATTTTTTGTTATTTTTATATATCTCTAATAGAGCATCAAATATTTATCTTGTGAGTGTTCCAAATATTGTGAAAGATATATGAAAATAATTTAAACGAACAACTCATAAACCGAAAAATTGAAAACTATTATATATATATATATATATATATATATATATATATATATATATTATTTTATTTTTTTAAAACATGCTTTGACGTGGGGGACTCCTGGGGGACGGCTTAGGCGTCCCCTGGCCGTCCCCGGGACCGGTCAGCCGTCCCTATTTGGTCAACGGCGTCCCCCCTTCCCAGGGACGTTTCCTGTGTATTTTGAAAAATGTGGGACGGTCCCCTGCCGTCCCCCTGTACCCGGGACATCCCGGGGACAAGAACGGGGCATTTTAAGGGGGGGACGCGTCCCCAGGTTTCCCTGCTTTGTATGGGTGTGTGAAGATCTGACAGCAGCAAATTAGGATTTGGAAATGGCAGGTGGTGGTACAGAAGGCTCTTTGGCTTTGCCTTTAGCTTTGGTGAACCAGCGCTTGAAAATCATAGCTTGGGAATTTTCAATGGCTCCAAATGTCACAGAAACAATTCAGATGATCTAACTTGTTTTGCAGCATCTCAACCAAGAGCCAAGAATGTGTGAGTTTGGTACTGCTATCTGCAGAGAGGATGATAGTGAACTGCCTTCTAAGTTGCTGTAAAGAGTCAGAGCTCTAATGCACAATCCACAACTAGTTCCTGACAGATCTCTAGACCTCCCTGCTCAGTTAACAGGATACAAGCATGGGTACAGGGGTTCACAGATGTTTTTTGCCAACCCCATTTTCATTTTGGCTTGGGTACATCTGTACATAAAATAAAATAGATGAGTAAACAAATTTTAAAAAATTAACCATAATCTCAATTGTTATATGAATAAAATAAAATAAAAATGGTAAAACACTACCGATAACTGATACAAATATTAAATGATTCTCGATGGATGATAATCACACAGGTCTAAAATTTCTGTTTAATATAGGAAAAAAGTCGATAGTCATTGTCAAACTTGAGAACAATGTGAATAAATCATAAAATTTCTGGTCACTGATAGCCTCCAAATAGCAATTGATTCTTCAGAAAGCAGTAGGACTAGCAACAGTTTTGTTATTTGTGTGATTTGTTATTTGTTATTATGTTTAATTTTTTCATCCTTTTTTAATGTTTTTATTATCCCTGTGCTACCTGGACCAGTACCATGTTTTTATCATGACAATCAAGTACCTCAGATGATAGAAGTACCCAGCAAGTAACCAACCACTGCCAGTACCAAAAACATACCAATCTACCCAAGAACAAGTGCCTTAAAATTAATTATCATAAACTAGTTGCTCAAAGAAATAAACAGAAACTCAAGTATGCAATGAACAACATAATGTCTATTCCATTCATTATACGTGTTTCCTAATACAAGCTAGGAGTCCTACAATTAGCCTGACAGAGCTCTACAAAGCTCACACTGAAACTCAAATACATTGCAAGCTGTAGAAGCGAGCTAGGAAGGCCAGTGTGGACACACCTAAGCCTCCATAGGAATAGCATCTGACATGTTAAATGCACACATCAGCCTCCAACTGAATAGTCGACTAAGAGCAAACCCACAATAAACATGTGCCCACTTGCAAGTGGATGTGTTCACATGTGCAAGTTGATATGTGCATACTCAAAACTAAGGTTGGATGACGCAAGTAAAAGTTTACAACTAAGAGCACACCCAAAACAACATGTGCTCACTTGCAAGTGTATGTGTCCAAACATGTAAGCTGATATATGCATACTCAAACTAAGGTTGGATGACCCAAGCTAAAGCTTACAATTACAATGGTTAAGCTTCCTAATTAAACATAAACATTGTTTTACACTAACATCCCCTCTTAAGATTAACTTGGGGAATGTGAATCCCCCAAAAGAAAAGAGAGAAAAGGTTGGATTAAGTAGCTCCACCCAAGGAACAACCTCTAGAACTCCCAATAATCTACCCCAGAACTAGATGAAGATGGACAATATTGAATGATGAAGAATGTGCACTTGAATTGAACAACATTTCTTCACTTGTAACGAGATATAGATGAAGGTGCACATATAAAGTCTTTCACTCCACAAAAGATACAAAAGGGAAGAAACAGGAAAGCATCTGGAAATGGTTCAAGTTTCTTTGAATATGTTGGAAAAGATGTCTTGAACACAAGCTATGGAAAAACCGCAATCAAGGAGGAACTAATAATGAAGATAGATAATCCACAAAAGGAATGTCCAGCACAATATAAAAGTCTGCCATCGATGTATCCACTGAAAGAGAAGAACCCACAAAACAAGGTGGATAACACAGTGAAGTAGTTGATAAAAGGGCCCCAAAATCATTCACGTGGAAACTCTCATCAAACAAAAGAACAATGTCCTACAAGAAAGGACTGTCATCAAGACAGACTATACAAACACACAAACAATGTCACACAAGCACAAATCTTGAAAAGTTGGTTCTTGTAGACATGTATGAACTTGCTAAGGAGAGTCATCAGAAACATTCGAAGAAGCCATGATCATTGTAGAAGCAGGAGGAATCACAATAGTTGTTGTAATATCAATTGGTATCATGAATCACAGGAACATCACAAATATATGGAGATTCAAGTGGATCTCCAAACAACTGCCTAATTATGGTCCAAGCAGTCTAAGGGCACTCTATGCTCTATGCAATGTAATATGTCCTTGGAAATAGTAAAGCATATTAATCTGTAAACTACATCATTGTTGTTGTACCATGCAACCTTCTGCAGTGAAACACCTGGCCTAAGAACAAGTTCTAGAAGATAGGGTAGGAGATAGATCATACTGTGTGCAATGATTCTTAATCCCTCCTCTCCGCACCCACAGTTTGGTGATTCAAAATGTGATAACAAAGTGTTGAAGTTACAATTGAAAAACATAATGAAAATTTCTCGACCCCTCCCCACCAAAAGAAACAGGTGGACCTTTATTTTCATTAATTAATACATAAACCACATGAAATATTTGACACTTTATAAAAATATAGTAGTTTTAATCTTGGATTTGCAGTTTGAATATAAGAGGAATCTGAAACTACATTTCTCAGGTACAATGAGAACTAAACAAGACCACCAAAGCAAAGTACACAAAGCATCAAGCACTTTCAAACAAAACAACACTCAAAAGGAGTTTGTATGTACAAGAATGGAGCTCTCAACGTTCTTAAAACATAAGAACAACTCAAAAACTGTTTTGATAAAACAACAATTTCCAATAACATGAAGCACAACTACCAAAAACCAAAATTGCCAGTGTGTAGCCTTCAAAAAAATAGCTTGAAATAAAATATGTCTGACCCCAATTGGAGTCTGATTGAGGGAGAACAAGCCTTTCAAAGTTCAAGTGTCAAAACAAATGTGAAACCTCATATGCAAGGATCCTCAAGCAGGCAATGGCATCATGTTGATATAAGCCTGTTACTATGCAACATGGTGCTGACATGGAAGATTACTTGGCAAATGAATGGTTGCTGACATATGGCAACAAGTGATATGGCATAGGAGACAAAATGCCAATGTGTTTGCCTATGAAGGACAGATGTCAAGTGCTAGCATGGTAGGCATGGCAAATGATCAGGGCTAAATAAATTAAATCAACACTGGACATTGTTTTTAATTATTATTTTTTCATTTCCACCTTGTTGCCTCAAATTATGTCATACAACTCTACTTGGAGAAAAAGTAGGGCATCTAGGAAAGATGTTGAATCGAGCAAATCTTAGGGCTTTGGCCACTCCATACATAATGGTAAGCTCAAATTTGTTCAAACAAGCTCTAAAATGAAGTTACCTGCAAACAAGTCACAAATAACAACCTATTTGAAACCCTAATTAGAGTGAACTTCAGGTGTTCAATATGAACTGAAAGGCAAAAGCAACTTTCCCAAATCCTTTAGACATAATTACATTTGCTCTAACATTCACCTAGAAAAAAATGTGTACAAGAAGTCACTTTCAAACACCCAAATACTGAAAATAAAATTTCTATGGAATGGAAAGAAACTAACCTAAGTGCAAACTCACTCTAATACCAAGTTGAATTTGCTCATGTAAAATCTACCGTGAAAGAAATGCCTTAGAACTAGTTATCATAACCTAGTTGCTCAAAGAAAGAAAGACATAAACTCAAATATACAATGAACAAGATGGCTATTTAACCCATTAAGTGTGTATTCTCATACAAACTAAAAGGAGACTAATTAAATGAGGCAAAGTTCTACAATGCTCACACTGAAACTCAGATAAATTACGTCCATTTATAACAATAGAGACAATCTAGAAAAGGGAAAATACAAACACACTTAAGCTTCCACAAGAATAGTATCTGACATGTGCCAAATGCATGCATCAACATCCAACAAGTAGTGGTGCCTATCTCCACTGGGTTGACTGAGGGCACACCCAAGACATGCTCACTTGCAAGTTGACATGTGCATACTCAAACTACGGTTGAGTTTATTCACTCAAGTTAAGCTTACCTAATTAAACTTAACATTATTTTATGATGCATCTGAGTGCACAGTCAATCTTGCACACTCTAATTTTGTGTTGATTTTATTTTATCATTTTTGCAAGCATGATTTGATTTTTTTTAAATTCTTTAACCAATTTGTATGGCTGGGGAAATTAAATTTAAATATTAGAATTTTGGTGCTGGAAATTGTTAAAAATTTATAAATTAATGCCAGCATAAAAGCCCACACCTAGGATTGAAGAGGTTAATTTGGGCATCTTGTAACTCCTCTGGATATTCAAATTTGGCATCATTTAATGAGTGGGAATCTGGACGCCTGGGAGTGGAGTTGATGTATTGAGGAAGAATTGGAGATTTTCAGGAAAATATTTTGTAACTCCTGCCCAAGTAGAGGAAGCTCTTCCAAAGTCTTTGTTGGGTAGAGGGTAGTGTGTTGTGAGAAAGTGTTTTTGCAGAGCGTGTGATGTATTGTGGCAGCGAAAGAGATGGGTATATGCTTGAGGAAGAAGCCTGTGATATGGGAAGGTTGGAGCAAGTATCAGAAAAGGAGGATCGCTTGGATGATTGTGGATACAAATGCAAGGTTGGACAGATTGAAGCTATTGCAATGTGGAGAGATAATCAAGAGCCATGAAGAGCTGAAAGGTGCAACAAAAAATAAAGGAAAAGAAATTGGGACAGCAAAAAAAAATGAGGTACGATTTGATAATTTTAAGTTTGATTTGTTTACAGATGGAGGTGTGAAAGTGGGGCTCTTTGACAGTCCCATCTTTGATGAGAAAATTGGTGAAGATGATCTCCTATTGAGAGAGGAGATAAAAGGGATAGAAAAGCTATTAAATGGAGAGGTAACTTCTGATTTTTCTAGAATGTATGAAGAGGCAGATTTGTATGCAGCATGTTTGTGTGAAGAAGTTGTTGAAGATGCTACAGTTGGGACAGCAATTGAAGACATGAAAATGATGGTAAGAAAAGATGGTGTAGATGAAAACCTCATAGTGAAGGATGAGATAAAGGTTGCAGCTGAATAAGACACCGGAAACATTGCAGCAAAGAAAGAGAAGGTAAACTTGTTTGCATTTTGTGATAATAATATTTTGCATTCATTTGTAATGTTGAAGGTTGAGAAGTATGGAGAAGATGGAAGCATCTGGGTGCACGGGCAATCCTACACACTCTAATTTTGTGTTGATTTTATTTTCTCATTTTTGGTGTTTCTTGCAAGGATGATTTGGTTTTTTTTTTTTTTTATTCTTTAACCAATTTGTATGGCTAGGCAATTAAATTTAAATATTAGAATTTTGGTGCTGGAAATTGTTAAAAAATTATAAATTAATGCTAGCACAAAAGCCCACGCCTAGGATTGAAGTGGTTAATTTGGGCATCTTGTAACTCCCCTAGAAATTCAAATTTGGCATCAATTTAACGAGTGGGAATCTGGACGTCTGGGAGTGGAGTTGATGGATTGAGGAAGAATTGGAATTTTCGGGAAAATATTTTATAACTCCCGCCTGGAAAAATTGAATGGGAGCATTTAATATTTTCTTTTATGCATTTCTAAGCATTTTTCCTCAAGAAAGGCGTGGGATTTTCCCAGATGGATTTTGGCAGGTTGTTTCAGAAAGCACAGTGGTTTCCTCATTCATGAAACTCTTTATATTCATGCCTTGTTTTGGAGAGTAAAAGCTTTTGGCATAGCTCTTGTAGGAGGAGGCAAAATACTCCATGTTTGTGCAGGTTTTGAAGTGAATATACAGCAGCAAACATATTTGAAGATTGCAGGTTATTGCGGCAATGGTTTCCAGTAGAAGATAGCCAGTGTAGTGAGCTAGAAGCTATAGGAAGAAGTTGGATTGGAGAAGGCTGATTTATTGTTTATATTTGCTGATTGTATCAAATTCGTGATGATTTTCCACCCACCCATATGCTGCAAACATTGTATTTTCAGATTTGCTATGATCTCATGTAATTTGAAGATATTTTGAAATAAGAAATTGAAGACACATATTGCAGATTTTGGGTTGATCCAAACCATTTCAGTTTTGCATTTTATGATTGTTGGAGTCTGTGGTTGAGGAGTTGGATCCTCTTGCATCATTTTACACTGATAGGATGGATATGCAAGCCTCTATGGTAGTAAAAAAAAATATAGCACACCTGACAGACAATGGTGCCATGTTGTAACGTCCCGTTCTAAAATTTGCCTTAATTTATTTAAGTATAATAAACCCTAGCTCAATAATAGTTGCATACTTAATTATAAGTATAAACTTAACTTAGAAATTACAACTTAATAACTTATTAAATAATTTATATTTAAAATATATTTTAGAAAATGTAGAACTTATCCTCTTAGGTCTGCTGTAAATCTTCCTCTGATCTGCAGAAATTTATCTTCAATAAAATGCCAAATATGTCTCTACAGTCTGCCTAAGTTATTTCCCGTGGACTTGGGGAAATAATACTATGTAGTTGATTTAGAACCTTTAAGTGAGTCATGCTCTTTATGTCTTCATAAAGTGACCACTTAAAGTGTTTTTATAAAGTGGACATCTGGAGTGAGGGTCTTTGTAATTAAAACAAATCTTTTATTTAATCCTCCTAAGTGATGTAGGAAGAGGAACTTGAGAATTTGAAAAGATTTATTTTTGAAGCGAAAAGTTGGGCACCCAAGGGTCTATATAAGCAAGGCTTCTAACCAAAGGATGTATGATTGTTTATTATCTCAATATTTCAAATAGATTGGACAACCTGTTCATCTATCACTGAAGATTAGAGGACAAAAACCCCTTGATTTCCATCACTAGATTAGCAAACAGAAACTGCTTTGCATTCCCATTTAGAGATTGTGTTTGAGCTTCAATGATTGCAGGTTTGGAATGGAGTTTTATTCATGGATGGAATCAATGTTTTGGTCAGCTTCCATAAGCACCATTGCTGCTGTGATAGGGTGGCTTTCACAGTGCAAAATCTGATTGTGCGGCAACTTCCATAGTGCCAATTTGTGGTGTTCAGGGTGGCTATTTCAATGCCATACCTGCAGGTTTGTGGCAGTTATTTCAACACCATATCTGCAGGTTTGTGACAGCTATTACAGTGCCATCTGTGCTGGTTTTGGGTGGCTAACTCAGCACCATTCTTTGTATTTTCTGGGTAGCTTGTTTAGCACCATACATAATTATCAGGTTGCTGTTCTGCTGTGTATGGTGAAAGTCTACAATTTCATAATTGTCTATTTGGAAATAAATGATAAATTGTGAATGGGCTGCTGTGATTATTCATTGCAACAATACCTCTGATTTCTGGAAATCTAATATTCATTTCAGTAATCCTGATTTGTGGCAAAAAAGAATTCAATTACAAAGTGTTGAAAATTGTGAAGTGAATAATATTTGATTAAATATCACATAATATTTCATTTGGGATATTACAAATGGTGACTCTGAAAAGGATTGGTCTCTGCAGGAGTTGGTGACAGGCAAATAAAAGGCATTGAAGGAGGTGAATCTGGCATTATGCTATTTGTTTGTGGCTCTAGAGCTCAGTCAATTTGGTAGCAGTCAAGTAGTTTAAAGAGTTTTTGTTTGATATAGGGTTTCTTGATAATCAATCTTAGTCTAAGCTGGTCGTTTGGCATTTGCAATGCTCTGCCTGAACCTATGTTTAGACACGTTTCACATTAATTCGATACTCAATAGCCATACTGTTTTTTTTTGGCACTTTGGACTTATGATTTTTTTATGGCAGACAGGGGACCCCAATAAAACCCATTTATCAATGTAAAATAAATAATCAATTGATGTGAAACATATGCAGGAAAACATATAGTTAATCTTAAGGTGTGCCATTCATATAACATAAGGCCTAAACCCCAAACATCTAAACCATAATTTTCCAGATGTATTACAAAAAATTTAACAACAATAAAGAATGTAGATATTTTAACGAATGTGTTGTTTCTCAAAGTGGACCATATAAAAGCATAAATATACAATGTAGATACATAATGCTCAAATGAACATCAAACCCAGAACAATGAAAACCACAAATTTAATACATTGCTGCAATAGAACTGCTAGAAATTAGAATAAATTCCATCAATGAAAAAAGAACACTCATTACAAGACATTACTGAAAGAACTGAAACATATCGCTCTAGTTTTGTCAAGTTTTGCTTCAACATAGCATCAAAAGAAAAGTTGGAGGTCCTAATTTCAAAATAAGTTCCAAAATGAATAGCATCAAGATGACATACAAATAACATCAATCATGACCTTGAATTTTGAAAATACTGCCTTTATTGTATCTCATAAATGGCATGAAACACATGTGGAATGCACTATTAAAATCTTTTGGGGGACTTCAAACCTTCAAACACAAACCACAAAATTGAATTCCACAGTTAGAATATACCATTGAAAAAATGTTCTCAGTTTCTGCACTGAACACGCTTCTGTCAATGACAAAGCTCATTTTTTCATTACCCTGCAGAGAATGAAAGTTGAATGCAATAAATGCATATAATTTCCTCCCTTTAGAAGAGACCATGTTTCAGGGATGGGATTTAAATTGTGCATTCATCTTAAAAACTCCCTCAGCAAAATTTATCCAGTATCCTAAATTACAGGGCTCAACCATATAATAGAATCTCAAAAACTTGGAAAACATTAGATTCTTAAAATGGCTCAAGTGCAAAAATAGATATTTTGGCTTGGGAGAAAAGAAAGATTCTTACGAATGGCTCAATGAAAGATAAGAGGATTGGGACATGGATCTACTACTCATAACTCCAGAAAGAAAATACCTGCCAGTCTGTTTAAGCATGTCAAGCATGTTGGTCTGAAAAACATGATCAACAGCTTCTACACTGACTCCAGTACCACTCTGGGGCATGGCAAATACATCCACAACACGAACAGTGTACTCATCAACAAACTCACCAAGCATCAGTCCCATAACTTCCATTGGAACTCCAGCTCTACCTGATTTTGTGAAGCCCACATACAAAACATCAATGTGGGCACCAATGATTGGTTTATAATACCCCAATGCCCAAACATTAGCTAATGAAACCTTGTAACATAATTTTAAGTAGAAAAAGGTATCGATTTATTAATTATATATTTCATGATCTCACCATATTAACTAATAATTATATGTCATTTATAACACCTGAATTTCAAAAACCATAAATACCTAAAGAGATTAAAAATGTATACACCTTGAATTGCATAATGGTATGTGTGTGTGTGTGTGTGTAAAATTGTGCTCTGAAATAAAGTAAAATAGATGGAGGAAAAACCAGTACCGTGCTTGAGCATTTTAAGCAAGGCAAGTGATGAAATGTAGACCTGCTCGGATGAATCAAGCATGGGGCCATCTGAAGCAGGTGGTCCCATGCCACCTGCCCCTGAAAAAATCCTCTGTAATCTCTCCATTGTCTTGTGGAGCCTTCCTCTTGTGAGCAACAATTGAAATTTGCAGGAACCAGATTGAAAAACCTGTTTGTGTGAAAAAATAAGCAGTCACATCAAATGATGCCAAATTTAAAGGAAGACAACCTTTTGATAAATTTATAAGGAGGCTACCTCTGTAAAACTAGACATTGCAGTACAGATTGGGTAAGGTTCAAACTATTATCTTATTCAAGGTTCAAACTATTATCTTATTCATATATACTTATAGATTTAAGCAAGGGAAGCTGAAAGATGAAAAAATAACTAGAGATCTTCAATATGTAACCTATATAAACATTAAAAAATAAAAATCACAAATTTGTTGATGGCCGGCAGATTGTGTACCACGTTTTGAAGTAACATTCTTCAATATTTCTTGCATTGTCCAATTAAAGTATCAAACCCAAATTTGCTAGAACCAAAGCAAGTGGATAGTATACTTTGGAAAAGTCACTTTAGTGGGATCAAACACAAACATTCAGTTACAACTTACAAGTGTACTTATTAGATATAATATAATTCTAGACATAATGTTAGACTACATTCCGTACAAGTAGGCATTCATTGCTTATGTTAATGATGTAATAACACCACATTAGTTATGTCTAAAAGAGTAACTTACAATGCAAGTTATAACCACCAATTTATCATTTCCACTCAATGACAAATATAAGCATACACACATTAAAGTGTGTGCCATTCCATTATCCCAAACTCTGCATTATTCTTCCACCAGTAAAATACATCGTAGTAGAGTCGTTAATGTAGTATCTCCTCCAGCATAATAACAAGTAACAAAGATCAGAAAATCTATTTCTGATTGAAGTGGAAAACAACCGAACAAAAGGATACACTGAAATTCTTCTTTTTAGAGGGGCACTTACTTCCTGAAAAACATCTAAGTCTTTAGGTCCAATAAATTAACATTTTATGCACTAAATTTAATACAATAACATAATAATAGTCCTTGAATATTTTCTTCACAAGATTACAATCATTTTTATACATGACCAACTGTCAAAAGTTTCTCACTTGCACACTCCTACTGAGCAAGGAGTGATAGTTTCACTATCTGACGCATGTGGGCCTTGACTGATCACAATTAGATCATGTAACGGCATATAACCTTCTATCTGATCTTTTGGTGCTCACAACAGCATTCTGGCAAGAACAGGCAACTAGACAAAGGTCCTCCAGTGTTCAAGAATTTTGTGTAGGCTCATCTGATATTCCATATCACCTAATAACTGTCTCGACTCTGAATATATTCATTCAATCGCCATAGCAAGAGTCTTGATTCAACATTAGTAAATCAAGGCAATCAAGGATTATGCAGGATATGACAAGGATATGACAATCATTTGTCTATGAATCCCTTGGATTTGCAGGTCATATAATGGGCTTTGATAGACAACATGAGTCATTGGCTCCAACACTTAATGCTCATGATGTGCAGGTATAGACATTTGTAGTGGAAAATCTTTAAATTATGTCCAACTCCATCCCTGGCTTCTTGTTCAAATAGTTTTTCATGCATCCCATGCAAAAATTGACTGGTGAACTAAAAAAATTCTGAAATTTTTGAGATTTAAAAACAGTAAGCCTGATCGCTTTTATGGCATATTTCAATGCTCTCTCACAGATAGCATCATCTGGACATTGAAACTTGCGCAGCTCACTTCAGACACCTTAATTATATTTAAAGTAGGGCTAAAAGCTATTAACATTTAGCAAAGGTCACAGGTAAAAATATCAAAGATAACCAGATAGAATCCAGTAGAATAAAATGAGATACCTCATATCATACACTGCAAATTTTAAGATCCACATGACCGAATCTTTGATTTATTGTTAATTAATTATCTCTCAATTATGTCCAACCGAAGCTCATTCATCAGTAGGAAGAGAAGCATGGGTTGTGATACGTCAAAGGCCAAATGATTTTAGGTTGATAGAATATATAGACTCTAATTTGGCCAATTTAATTAATACTTAGAGATAAACTACTAGCAACATTTTCTCTTTCAGAATAGGAGTTGTTTCATGGTAGAATAAGCTTCGGCACACTATAGCTATGTCTTCCACTTAAGTTAAATACAGAGCAATTGTCAATCCTAATTGTGAAACAATAGGTGTTCATCGAGTTTTGTGTGATCTACAAGTTCCTCAAACTATAACCACTCCATGTTTTTGTGATAATCAAGGTGTTCTAAAGTTGATGAGGAATCTAGTTTATCATGCTTGCACCAAACACATTGAATTTCATAATTAGTAAATTTAACAAGTGGTTAAAATTGGAGATATTTCTAAACATCTTGGTTTGTTTTCTCAAATCTCAAGGAAAAATTCGAGTTATTTTCAATTTAGTCATTAAGTGGGAGTAGATATAATATAATGTTAGATTATGCTTTGTATGGTGTAGCCAAGGATTTCACCCATGTTTCCCTATCTAGGGACATTTGGAGGATGGCGGCACAAGGATAGAATATATTGTCCTTGTCCCCAATCTGTCAAAATTTAGGGGAGCATCCCCAAGATATTTCCCTAAACTAGGGGATGTGTCCCAAGATATCCCACTTCAACAAAAACTTGTCAAGCAAAGTTGATGTTCTTGGTGTGAACGGGGTATATTACCTAATTGGTTTACCTACTAGGCCCTATTCACACTAGTTTACTTAAGTTTACTTAGGGCACCTTTAGGTTATTTACTTTTTGTGTCTCATGTCATATGATTAAAACACTTCTCATAATCCTATGTTGTCCTATCTCATCACCTTGCCTATATAAGCAAAGCTCCTCATGTACTTTGTGTATCAATTGCATACCTATTGTATCATTGTATCATTTTTGCATCAATAATCAAGCAATTCATCATCTTCCTACTCTCTTGTGGAAAGCAATCCTTGGTTTCGCAAGTGATGTTGAGAGCTTGAGTCCATCATTAGCTCTTACAGATGTCCCTATGACATCCCAAGGATATCAAGGCATCCTTTGCCTATCACTACATAACAAAAGCCAATAAAAATAATATAAAAGGAAATATAAAAAATCCTATCATTTTAAGAGGTTCAACGTTTGCATCCAAAAATGCCATGCGATATGAAGGTTATTGTGGCATCAAAGGCATTATTGGGCTTGGTAGCAAAAGCTATACCCCACCCCGTGAGGGATGTCGCCCCTCAACCCCACTATGGATTGCCACCACCATACCCCACTCTTGTTTGAAAAACAAAAATAAAAATAGTTTTTGCTGCAACAAAGGGAAAACAACATTTTTTCCCGAGTTTTTCCCAATTAAATCCAAAGTAATTGAATTCCATTTATACTTTTGGTTTGTTAAGTTAATCACCATTCCAAGTAATGGTACTAGGATATAATTTTATAAACCATTTAATTTATCTCTTAACATTTATGATATGAAAACTAGCATTGAATTATCTATTGTTTACTTTGTTACCAGTTCTCTATTTAATTTTGTATATTTTGTGCAAATTATGGTTATTTAATACTTAATTATATTATCTATATAAACTCAAAGAAAAACTAATTTTGTACACATGCATTCATTGCTTGTGTTGATGTAGTTACACCATAGCACCATATTAATTATGTCTAAAAGATAACTTACATAATACAAGTTACAACCACTAATTTAACTTCCATGTGCAATAAGAAATACAAGCATAAACATGTCGGAGAGTGTGCTAACAATTCTCTCGATCTCTGTGCATTCATTCTTCTAACACATTGATAGTTGAAGCAATCCAATCCTCATCTTTTGAACTTATTTCTTCCTAGTGATCAAAGGAGACTGGTCATCAATCCTGGGTGCTTCATTATTGTTATCAAAAAAACAGAATCATATGAAATCAGAAAAAGAGAAGTCATCCTCGCAACATGTGTAATTTTGTGCTTTATATATTTGTCTCGTTGAAAATCACATCTCTTTGAATGAGAAGTTCCCTATCTGCTAGATCCCAAAGCCTGTGGGATCTTTGATCCTCAAAATACCTCATTGTGATGCACTTGTGACTCTAAATCGAGTTTCATCATCTTTTCCTCCAGTCTTCTTAAACTATCTCCTCATAGTGATCACAAAAGGAGATTGGCCATCAATCCTGGGTATTTTATCCTCATTATTAAAATAGCTGAATAAACTCCATAAAAAAGAAGAAAATCATTGACAGCATGTGTATTTTTGTGCTTCACGTATTTTTGTCTCCTCAAAAATCAGATTTCTTCATAAGAGAAGTTCCCTGTTTACTAATACCAATGTTTGTAGGCTCTCAGTTGTTCAAAACACCCTGCCCACATGCACTTCTGACTGTTTAGACCAGGTTTCTTCATTTTTTCACCTCAAATATGAACCCATACCATGCTTCCAAAGACCATGAATTCGATAGCAATAGGTTTTCCTCTCCCTCACTTTTCAAATAGAGGAACAACTCGGACAACATTGTTTAGAAACAAGTTAAAAATGCAATTGTCACAACTCAGCTTCAGCCCAAAACATATTCTTTAAAACTTTGGCTACTACCATACACCTTGTAATTTCCACTTTAGTTCTTCCTTTGGCTGCTCCATTTTTTGCAGAGAATAGGTAGCAATTCACTCCCATATGATTATGTTTTTGGATGAGAATCCCTCCATAGCATTGTCAACATATTCACCACCACAACCAGATGTCAATTGTTAGATTAAGAATCTAGATTGTCTTTCCATTCAGTGAATCTCTTCAAGGTAGAGGGCATTATTTGTAGAGAAATATCCATGTTATCCTAGAGTTGTCAATGAATTTTAAAATTTACCAGGCACAAGTGATTAAATGCACATAAATCTGGTTGTGCAAGCTCCGATTGTACCTTACCATGCCATGCATTTACTTTGTCAAATACTTCCCATCCATGTTTTACATATACACGTCTCTTGCAAACCCCTTTGACAGGAATAATTGATCCAAATCAGATCTTGGAAGTAAGTTCATCTTACTGAGACCATTCTCAATCACTTGTCAAATAGACTAAGTATGTGACTTGAAACACTCTCAAACACTCCTAAAATAATCATTTTCAATAAGGAGGAAGCATGCGAGTTTGTAAAAGGGTATATAGTGCCTAAAGTTAGTTTTGACATGGTCCGAATACCTCATAGTCAGACCCAGCTGATGCAAGTTCTTGAGAGACAAAGAATTGTTTTGTCAGCGACAAAACTGCTACAAACAGGACAGTGGTGGTTACATATTGATCACGGTAGTTCTGCCTGTGTCATGGCACTTCTAGATGTGTCATGGTTGTTTTGCATTGATGTATGAGGTAGTTTTGCTAGGACCAATTATAAAGGAAGAGTACTGGCTGCAAACAGTTTTTCTTCAAATTCTTTGGTGCTCCAAACCAACAGAAAACCTAAAAAATGTCAGAAATATATTTCACAACAATTGAATCAGGTCAAAACCCTCCACTTTGATTGTTTTTCAAGTGATTTTCTATGCATATAACCTATTATAAGATAAATCAGCAATACAGTACAGATCTTCAACAACTCCATTAAGAACCTTAGCTGCCCCATCTTGCTTAACTATTAATGTTGATTTATCTGCAATTGAAATCTTAACATCCTCTAGCTTCTCAAGAGAACAAAACAAGTGTTCATCCATAGCCATGCAATGAATGCAACCAGAATCCATATGCCACTTGGTTTTGTTATCATAAGCATTTAACGTCTAGAAGACCAGACATGAGTAGAGTTATTTGTGCCTTATCCTAGCAGAGTACCATATTGTTTCCTTGGTATCACATTGTTGACCAAGGTAACTTGCACCCTCTTCTAGCATAGACTTGCATAAGGTCCTATTTTTCTGCAATACCAGCATCCTTTCTTCTTCTTGTCCTAATTTCCCTTGCCCTTGCAATTATTTGGCAAGATCTCCTTTGATTTCTTCCTCAATGAGCCCCTTATTCTTCCTACAAATCTTTATCATCTTCAGCTGGTTTGGATTTTTCTCTCAATGAGTTTTATTGGCCTTTTGTTTAAATTCAAATAATGTGTTAATTTCCATAAGTTTGTCTTGATCATGCTGGAGTCACCTGCATGGTCACTAAAGTCAGTTTTGTCCTCTTTCTTCATAGATATATTGGTGAAAAAAATGAAGAGAAATATATCAAATGCTTTCATCAAATATATCACTATGAAAATGAACTTGTCTCTTTCCCCTTTTATTTTCTCATTTTGGGTGCATTGATAATTTTGCAAGGACCTTTCTGTATACACTCCTGTTCAGGGGAAACACAAATTCTTGGATAGAAAGAGAATGGTTAAATGGTCTCCACCTCCAAAGGGTTTATCAAAAATGAATTTTAACAGAGCTTCGAGAGGCAAATCAGGTAAGGCAAGTACTTGTTTAATCCACAATGATAAAAATGACTTCATTGGGGCCACAGTCTAACATTTGGACTTTGGCACCAATAATGAGGTAGAACGCACTAATCAAATGACTAAAATTAGCATGCTCCCTCAATAATCTAAAAATCATTATTGAACATGATTACCACTTAACCATCAATGTAAAAGACTAGGGGAAAAAATCTTAGAATTTAAATAGCATTCTGAAGGAAGTGTAAAGGCTAGATTCTTCCTTTCCCCCATTTGCTACCTTCATTGCTCTAGGGGAGTGAATATAACCATAACTTATTGGTTAACATTGGTTAGAAATGGAGATTTTTTACTGTTTCTAATGCCTCAGTGGATGATTGGGTAGACCTTGGACAACTATTTCTTTTGGAGAAGAAAATCTAATATTATTATCCTTATTCTAGTCTCTATGACCCTTTAAGGGGTTGAATGCATTTTCCATCATATTTACTTTGTTTAAAATCTTCATGTATTATAAATTATCAGTGAGGTTGGACAAATTGTTATCGTTAATCAAGGGTTTTATCATATTAAGAGTTGACAGCAGTAGGGACAATGAGTGCTGAGAGCAATCACTGTGGAAAGTTTAAAAGCATGGTGGTAGTGAGGAAAATCCAGGAAAAGAAAGGTGAGGTGTAGTTCAATGGGCCTCACTTGGCCAAGCATCTGCAGTTAATATTTGCCACCATAGATATGTCAGACATGGAAAGGATAGAGTATTTTGGAGGAAAAACAGTGGATTCCTGGCCAAGGATTGATGAGAACAAATTCCTCCAAAATACTCTTTCTGTATGCATTGTTTCAAAATTAGCAGCCAAAGTTAAAGATGGATCTTTCTGTATGGACTATATACTGTTGATATCATGCTTCAAAAGGGTTTTCTGGATGACTAAAAGGTTTTAATCATGATATGGGATGCAGCGCATCCCCATCACAGCCATTCTGGTGAGGGCAACGCAGTGGCAAGTGTGGTGGATGGTGCTCATAAGGTGTCATAAGGTGTCAACTGCGCTGCATTTCATTGCTAGAGTTTTTTCTCTCGAAAAAAGCTTCAAGGCATTGAAGAATATTTATGTTGCTTTTCAAGGTTTCATTAAATCCAAGTGTATAGATGTTAACAGGGGTAGCAATCATTTGCTTGTTAGCAATCACCCAGGGCCAGTATTTCAAAAATTGCCCAGATTGGATTGTGAGGTGGCTATGCACGGCAGTGTGTACCACACTCCAATTGCTGCAACATCCTCTCACAGTGAAAGTCGAATTTGGAAGAAGTCCTATGAGGGCCTTTCTACTCTATTGATTGGAATATCAACTTCATGCTTGCCATTCAGGATGATATGCCAGAATGGAACAAGCAGCAAGAGGCCTTCCTTGCTAAACTCAAGGGCAAGAAGCCTCAACCTGCTTTCCACTTGATTGCTCATTCCCATGCCAAGGAAGGAATAGCAAAGGTGTCAGTCACAAAGGCAGAGAGAGAGATACAAAAGGTGTAAGAGATAGAGCTTGTGGAGAACTTATTGCTCCAAAGAAGCTGGTAGCAATTCTCAAAGATGAATCAGCAGCTGGTCCTGACACAAGCTTGGTATGGGAAGCTCCAGCTGACCAGGATGAAAATACCACTTTTGTTGTGTTTGTTTTGCACATAGTAGCATTACACTCTATAAAGCATCTTAATCCTAAGTAACTGCAACCATCCATATGCTGCGCTACTTGGTGATATTTTCAAAACAGTGGTTCTGAAATTATTTAATGTATACCTATCCTTTTTTGGCTCATTTTAAACTTAATGTAGAAAAATAAAAGCACTGGAACGTTCAAAAAAATTAGTTTTGGGTTAAGGCTTGGGGAATTTAAATTTTTCTTTTGTAAGTTTTACTTTGATTGGAATTATTTTTGAGTTAAAAAATTTTTATGGTAATGATGGTTTTTCTAATAATCTATACCCTATTGGGAACTTGCATAAATAACATTCCTAATGAGGAGTGTGAAATGAGAACATGCCCATTTTGCAACAAGGGAGTGGTAGAGACAAGATGGCACAACATCATGGAGTGCTCAGCCTAAAGTGACATACGTATTAAGTACAAAGATAACCTGAGAGTGGACAATCTAAAAGCCTTGTTTAGGGAAGTGAGGCTGGGAAAAACTGAAAAATTTTTGATAAAGATCCACAGTAGAAGATCTGACATCAAAAAGGGCTTACAAACTTCATAGGACTTTGGGGCCGTTGTGTTTCGGTTTTGGGTTTGCATGTCACTCTTTTGTTGTTGCTCTTCATCCCATAGACTGCTTGGTCTCACAGACATTATTAAAATCCTTCATTCATTCAAATTGGGCTACCACTAAAATAGTAGGCTATGCTCCAAGAAGATAAGACATACTATTTTAAGACAGGCACTTGATGTTTTAACATAAACTCTCTTAGGTAAAAGTAAAATTATTTTTTTTAAATCCCTACTCTTTCACAAGAGTTACAATATTTTAAGGTACCATGCGTATTTCTAATTTCTCCGCACTGTATTCAACATGATAATAACAAAATCTAAATTTTCTCTACTCTTTATGTATTGTAAAGGTTTTCAGTTTCCAAAGTTTTTGCCAAGGTTTTCCAGTCTTGTTAATCAAAAATAGACATTTCTGTATACAGTGAGTGCAGTTGCCCAGCCCCACTTAATACAAGCATCTAGTTTCTCAGTTCTCCTTGCCCTCCTACCCCCATCCTCCACCCCCCATCCCCCACCCCAATGTCTTACCACATCAGACAAAATTCACAATGAAAATAACAACTTACAGTTTATTTCCCTTGAACTTTATCAATTTTTCATCAACAGCAATAGTGGAATAATGGACCAAAAACATTCGGGAGGAATTATCATGAGAGATGGTTCTTGTGAACCACTACTCATGAATCATGGGTCAATGAGTTTGACTCGAAAACTACACAGTTGAATCCTGATAGCAATATCATAATTTGACTCGCTGTGGAAGAAACCTCCTACTTAAGGTTAAGGTTAGTCCTATATAATTTGGTAAAAAGATTGTAACCATGATTGCTCTATGGCCCCTAACATTATTTAATTCACCACCTTCATGATTACGTGGAAGCCAGGGAAGAGCAATTAATTTAAAGTTCCTTTAAGAACCATTCAGTGGCTGCTATTTCCTTTAATCGTTTGAACCACCAAACGCGAGAAGAGAAAGCCATGTTAGAAGCTCTACTTTCATCTTCATACTTATAGAACTCGCATGCATATTCAATTTATTATAACCCAACTAAAAACTTCTAAAGCCTAGCTGTCTCCCTAATATTTTAGGGTTTGTTAGATCAGGAATAACCAAACCCTTGCATTTTCTTGAGAAAATCGATTATCTTTATAAATTGAAGTTTTATGTACCTTTCATCCAATATTAGTCATCGGCAGAAGTTGCTGTCAGGGACTCAGGACTTCTGCAAATAACGACTGTTAAATGTCCTCTAATTAGATTTTCTTTATAAATAATTCAGCTATAACCTTTGGTCTCCTATATCTAAATATCAGTTAATGTTCTGCTTCTTTGCTCTGTTGGTATCCTTCTTTTCAAGCTTCAGTCAATTTAACAAATCTTCACATTACATACCAAGGGCACGGAAACTAAACTAACCCATTAGAAATTCTGTAACAGTAGACCTTATCATCCAAAGACGCCGGCCAGTAGTAAACAGAGAAGAAAGTTTCAATGTGAATAAAACCTACATAAAAAACCTCTCAATCATCTATATCTCAAGATTAAACTGCTAAAGAGCAAAGTGCCTATTAAGCATCTCTGAATCCTTCTACTTTTAAAACCCTAAAGGAAACATTCATCATTGAGTATTTTTGGCCGTGTGATTTTCGGAAATACAGCCGAATAACAACAACAAAAGCAAGCACAGACTTTTATAGCCGCCGATACATTAACAAAAAATACATTCGACCAGCATGTACTTAAAAGTATTTGAAGAAGGATGTATGACCTGCAAATTGGATCAGCCAAATTAAGCTTAAAATATCCGGGAAGACTTGTAAATCCCGCCTGTGAATCCTCCTTTAATTCCAATTGGCAAGCAATCAGAGCGGGGATTCCAAACAATTTAGCAATCCACGCTTATATTTGCATTCCACGCTTGATCGAACTCTAAATTAAAGGGTTTCAATTTCTATGGTGGATCCCCACCTACAACTCGTTAGAGCGGTTCGTTATTTTTTCTTACCTTTAAGTTTGTTACCAAATTTTTCAGCATTGCCATATGCTTTAATGGTTTACAAGTAAGGTCAATGTGCTGCCTGAACGAATCCTTCGAAGATTGTAAAGATGGAGCCCATAAGGATTTATTTAGGCTACTGAAACAAATGCAATCAATTTAGCTCTAAAATTTATGATGCCAAAGCGATATTCATGATGCTTTGAATTGATTAATTCGTTTGAGAAATTTAATGCATGTAATCTAATGATGTTTATAGACTCTTAGAAAACTTTGTAATTAAATTTTGAGTAATGTGGGTTTAATTTTATTTATCACAAATTCGATCTACGTAGGTTTGATTTAGTAATTTGTAGATTGTTGAATCTTATTCATTGTAATCTCTAATGTTAAATATGTTCATAAGGATTATGGAGTTTATAAAAACATTTTCAGAGAGTCTGTGAGACCGGTAGGTTTAAGTTATCTAGTTTAGATTCTTAAATAGATTACAACTTTAAGAAAAGATTCAAAGACAATATTCACTATCATATAGATAGCCTATATGTGTGAACAAGTAAAACACAAATAACATAATTCAAACCATCAATTGAAACCCTATTATATGTTTGATTGTAAACCTCTAACTGAGCTAAGAGACTAATACATTTAAAATGAAAAACTATAACAAGTCCCTCACTAACAAGTATCTTGTTGCACACAATGTGTGGATGTATGTAACAATCAACTAAAATTATCACAAATTCGGAAACATATTTCTTTCTTTCTTTTTTCACCTATTCAAATTCTATCTTGTATCCATACAGGATAGGCATCCATATAAATGGAATGACAATTAACCAAGTGGAAAAGGCATAGGAAACAATCCACTTGATCTAACAAAACAAATCATAATGATTCATTTTACACAAGAAAATCAAAAACTTGTTCTATTAAATATATAAGTAGATTGTTTAAGATTCATAGTCTTGATTAAATACTCTAGAATTAACAATAGCCAATTTAGGTTAACTTCTACAATACGGGACAAGCAATGAATAGTCAATTTAGGTTCTTCTATTCATAGATAAATGAGCCTAGATTGGCTATTCATTATGGACAAACTAGCTTGGATTGGCTATTCATTGCTTGTCTCATATTGAACAAGTTAGCTTAAATCGACCATTGTTGATTCCTAAGTATTTAATCAAGACTATGAATCTTAAATAATCTACTTATATATTTAATAGAACATGTTTTTACTTTTCTTGTGTAAAATGAATCATTATAAAAAAAAATTGTTAAATCAAGTGGATTGTTTCTTGTGTCTTTTTCACTTGGTTAATCATTGTTCCTTTTAGATGGATGTGTATCATGTATGGACAAAAGATAAAATTTGGATAGGTGAGAAAAGAAGAAAGAAAATTGTATGAAAGAAGTGATAAATTTGGGTGCAATTCTGGTTGGTTTTTATAAATTTGGCTTTCATTTTGTGTCACAAATTTGATCTATAGATTTTAGGTTTGATTTAGTATAATGTAGATTGTTGATTCATGCCCACCCTAATCTCTAATGTTAAATATGCTCATAAGGACTATGAATTTTATAAACCTTTAGAGAATCTATCAAACTGCTAGGTTCAATTTATCTAGTTTAGAACCCTAGATAGATTACAACTTTAAGCAAATATTCAAAGACAACATATCTTGACATATAGATGGCCTATATGTGCGAATAAGCAAACATAGAACACAAATAAAAGGATTCAAACCATCAATTTAAACCCTATTTTATGGCTAATTGTAAACATTTGATTGAGTTAAGAGAATTTATTACATACAAGATAAAAAAAACTATAACAAGTGTCTCACCAACAACTCTCTTGTTGTACACAAAGTGTGGGCGTGCTCAAGATAGATAAGTGATAAAATATTGGATTTTGGTGCCCAAACTAGATATTTAACATTACATAAATGAGTTATTGTTATGAAAATAGCTCATTTGATAAGTTATTTATAGACTGGAAGGACTAAGAATCGAGAGTTAAAATTAATTTGAGAAATCAATGAAGGAGATTTCTTGAGAGAATTAGAGTCAAAGGAAACCTTTGAGTGGCACCTTCTAATTGGTGCACAAGAGGAGTTTCATGATCTAAGGGATTCAAATGGTGGATATTTTCTTGGAGAAATATGGATGGTAAGGATCAAAAAGGTTTGTTTTGGAAAATCAAAAAGTTTTTTGTAGAGTTATGTGAAGGGCTAGACTTGTAAGGAATAGAGTTATGTGCATGCAAAAGTCCTTTTTTGGACACATGTGCCATCTTAAAGAGTGAGTAAGATTTGTTTTGGATTGTGTGAATGATTAGATAGATTAAATAATTGACTTTAGTCAACCAATGATTTGAGGGGGAAAGAGGAATTATTTATTTATTTAATTTTTGGAGTGAGAATGATGAACTTAAATAAATAATTTAGTTAGTTGGACATAAAAAAAACTAATTGATTGATTAAATAATTTTTCTTGATTAAGATGATTTATTTAATTAATGTTAGAGAAAGAGTTGGATTAAATAATTAAAATTATCTAATTAACCTAGAACATGGTGATGCAAATGGAATTGATGACAGCAGAAATATCAAGAGGTTATTTTAGGTGTCTACAATATGTTAAAATAATAATTTATCCATTAGAAAAATGAACTATGCTCTAATGATTTCACCATATCATTTCATGTGAATTAATTACACATTTAATGTCTTTAAATACCAACAGTTGCCCACAAATGTACCAAGTTGGGGTGGGAACTTTGAGTTTGAATTTGGGGTTCTCATGTTTTCCTTAAGATTGATCATGTGATCTAAATCTTGGGAAAAAAAATTGTGTATCAATTGGCAATGGACAAGATCATAGAATGTACTATTGGAAATAATAGATTGGTAAATCAAATACACAATTGATGCATAAAAGACTTGTAGTAAATATATCAATTCTATTCAAAAAAACCATCAAAAATATTTATAGAGGGTTTATATATGAATATATGGATTCTTCACTAATTATATGTGAGTAATCCCACAATAATGAGTCCCACTTTTTGGCCAAAGTAGGACATTGAAATCAACATTTTTAACTAAATCTTCACTTTCTAAAACCTATATCAACTAAATCATTAAGCATTTGAAGATGATGCGAATTAGTGATTTGCGGTGATCTATGTGTAGATTTTAAATATATATATTTTATTTTTTGAAATAAATTATGATTTTTTTACGTAACTTTTATAACTTATTTTTTATAGTAAACAACATTTTTTAAAAGTAAGTTTATGTTGTAATGCATAACTTTTTTTCTAGAAAGGATAAAATTCTAAATTTTAAAATATATATTTGTAACATCAATATCTAGTGCATGGATATTTTTTCATAATTTTTTGTTGCATATTTTTTAATTACTTTTTAAATTCAAGGTAATTTTAATTTGGACATAGGTGTATGTCATAACAAATAACTTGTTTTGTATATATTGAAATTCAAATTTATTTTTTTGAAACAAGGACATATAGTGCATAATTTTTTTAGTATTTTGCTATTTTTTTCACATGTGTAGAACAAAGTACTTGATGTTTGGTGAAAAACTTGTGTTCAATAAAAATTAGAAAATGAATACAATAAAATGAAAATATATTAAATTTATACTTGTTGAAAAGCTCATTTCGAGGACTCTGGTCTTGCAAATTATCTTGTCAAATTAACTACATTTTAAGGTCCAACTTGACGTTTAAAACTGGAATTTCTGAGGAAATTTTGAAGCAGGCACTGAAAGTGTCTAGCTAAGGTCCTTCATTTGAAGGTACCTTCAATCAAAGATATTTCATTCATTTGAAGGTACCTTCAAGTGAATATATTTTGGGCAGCCAAAATAATATTAAGTATTCATGACAAAGGACCTTCAAATGAAGGTTTGCCAATAAAATAATATTAAGAAAAATTACCAGTTGACTTTCGAACAAAGGTTATTTTTAGCTAAAGTTTTGCAATTAAATGTTTATGTGAATTGCATATATATATGAGGTCATTTTTTTGTTTTTGATATCAAAAAATAAAGAATTTTTTTTTTGTTCAAATTTTTTGTAATTTCTTTACATTTAGAATGTGGCATTGAATATTTTGTATTTGCAATTTTGGGAGACATTGTACAACAAAAGAAATTGGCAAAGGAATTATCGAGATCATATTTTGTAAAGGAGATGGGAAATAAAAAAGACAAGGAAAAATAAGACAGTACAATCATATTCAATAGAAAAGAAATAAAAAATTAAGTGAAGAAAGGATGCGAAGATATTGCGATCAACGAGAAGGTATGTATTTTATAAATCATGTATTTTTTGTCAATTAAATCATCTTCTAGATAAGACTAGGATCAATAAGATCAAATTATTTTTAATTGAAGTAATTTTTCAATTCACTTGTATGTTTTATATTCATTTATTTTTGTTGTGGATCCCCTTACCATTCCTAAGGCCTCTACTAAAACTAATATGTTCCCTACTACAATAACTAATACTCTAAACCCTAAATACTATTGAGTTAAATCTACGACGATTATTTCTTGGCCAAATTATCTCTAACTAAATTAACTAATCATTCCTTTCTACTAGTTTTGTACCTTGCCCTTAGTTCAAGCTATACTCCTTAAATCTTATGTTTTCCATGGGCCATAAATAACTATATCGGGTCAGGGGGGCTATCTTGATTGGATAAAGCATCATGTTGAAAGAAAGAGGTCATGAAGTCTAGTATCCCCCTATCCCCGTGGTACCGGAGGGCATGTCACGCCAGCATCACTGATCACATGAAAAAAATTACTAGACACACTACAATTTATAGGGGGCTACCTAATTCCTACAGTCTAAAAAAATATAGATATCATTTTTAGATATCGTTTTATCCCTCAAATCACCCTCACATGTAAATCATAATCTAAACAATTATCCCATATAAAAATTAAGGATTTAATTAGTCTTGTTTCTATAACTTACTCCTTTTGAAACTTTCTCATACCTTTTTCCTTAGTTAAAACCCTTTACTTGGGATGGATATATATCCAACGAGTAAGCTACTCCATCTATAGCATTTTATTTTTAACTGAACCTTTAAATATGTTCCATTAAAAGGTTGATTTTAAAACCTTTTTTTAACATACTTGCCTTGCATCTATGATAAACCCTACCCTATCCTACCCTCCCCCAATGGACCCCCCTTGTGAGATATTTATATACCTACCTAAACATTAGATAATCATGTCCAAAAAATATGATTATGTATATGTATATATATATATATATATATATCATTAGTCCCATCCTTGAAACATCCTAGAGACATGTTCCCAATTAGAATCTAACCAACATCGTCAAGTTCCAAGTCTATTCCATTTAGACAAGGTCTCATAAATATTATCATTTGAATATATAATATTATCCTTTGAATATATAATCTTATCATTTGATATTTAAATATTATCATTTGAATATATAATCTTATCCACTCTTCAATCTATAAATAAACTTCACTTAAATACTTAAATTCCTTCCATAAAATCCTTATATATATTCACTTATTTTTTTGTAGATCTCATTACCATTCCTAAGGTATACCTCTACTAAAACCACTATGTTCCTTGCTCACCTATATAACTAATAGTTCATAAACCCTAAACCCTATTTACCCTATAAAATCTTGTCTTAAACCCTAAACCCTAAACCCTAAATATTATTGAGTTAAATCTATGATGACTATGTCTTGGCCAAATCCTCTTTGACTAAATTAAATAATCATTCCTTTCTACTAGTTTTGTACCTTACCCTTGGTTTGGGCTATATCCTTAAATATTATGTTTTTCATGGGCCCTAAATATCTAGATCTCATTTTTAGATATATTTGTATCCCTTAAATCACCATTACAAGTAAATCGTAATCTAAACAATAATCCCATATATAAAAAAATTAAGGATTTTATCTATTGTTTCCATAACAAGTACTCCTTTTGAAACCTTCTTAAATACCTCTTTTCATAGTTCAAACCCTTTACCTAGGATGGATATATATCCAATGAGCCAGCTACTCCATCTATATCATTTTATTTTTAATTAAACCTTAAATATGTTATATTAAATTTGATTAAAACCTTTTTGAACATACATACCTTGCATCTATGATAAACCCTAACCTATCCTACCCTCCCCCAATGGATCCCCCTTGTGACCTTTATACCTACCTAAACACTAGATAATCATGTCCAAAAAATATTCATGAAAGATTGGATTTTCTTGTTTATTAATAGTGGGGATATTAGGAAAAGGCTCTATTTGATTGTTATGATTGTTCATGAATTTATCATTTTTCTCTAAGGTCTTGTTCTCTTGTGCTATACCATCTACCCTAGTAGGAGAACTTTTAGGAGAGAGGCCAACAAAAGGGTCATCACTCTCCATTGTTATGTCGTATAAAGTAACTTCATTACTAATAGGGGAAGCATTAAGAGAAGGACTACTATGATTTTCATGATTACAAATAGTTAAATGGTTTTGATCAAATAGATCTTTACAAATGTTAGGGACATTAGGAAGGAGAGAGATAAGGTTATCACTTTCAATCCACATGTCCTGAAAAATGTGATTTTCATGATCATTCGTGATTGTAGCCTCTTTTACTAAAGCCTTCTTGCAATTAGGGGAGGTGTTGAGAGATGGATTTGGGGTAAGCAAAGTTGTGGCAATGATCTCATCTTCTTATTTTCTAATTTCTTCCAGAGGGGGAGGAGGATACGTACAATCATGAATCTCAATGCTTGTACCTCCCCTCACAAAGATACCTTTGTCACTAATAAGAGATGTATCGGGAGAAGACCACGTATGATTGTTATGATTGTCTACACTACCTTCCTCACCAATGGGCAATGTAATATTAAGGATTGTGTCAATGGTTTGATCTGATTTCTCTAACATGTTCTCATAGTTATGAAAGATGGTAGAAGGATGACTAACATGTTTCTTAATGACCTCGTTGTTATATTCTAAATTAAGCTTATAAGAGGGGATGTTTTATTTATGCAATCCATTTTTAACCATATCAAAGCCACATCTCTTGGAAGAAAACATGTTATCATGGAAAAGTAAATAAAGTGCAATTCTATGACCTAAAGTGAAATATTTAAATGCAACTTTTAGATTTGAAATAAGGTATGCAATGAAATGTTGTGAATGCAAATTTGGAATGAAGCAATGCATGAAATGAACCATATTAAGCTAGATTTAGGAAAATTCATGAAACAAAAATCCAACCCACTAAAACAAATAAGCAATGACAACAAATAGAAATGCAGAAGAGAAAATTTAAACCTTGGAAACTACAGCTTCAAACTCAAAAGGGACTAAGATGCCAACAAGGGCGTCTTGGTCCTACTAAAGGAATTTGGAGGGTCCAGAAAGTGGAACAAAAAGCACACAACTCGAATAGGGTTCTGAGCCAAAAACCCGAAGAGGGACTAAGACGCCAAGAAGGGATTTTTTGTCCCAATCGAGGTTTTTGTAAGATGATGAACGATGCACTTTTTAGTTTTTGAATGAAATGAAATGATGCAAGAAAGCAAAAATGCAACCTATATGCACTTTCACTAATGCAAATATGAGAAACCCTAAATGCACTTTCACTAAATATGAGAAACCCTAGATGCAATTTCACTAATGCAAGCTACAACCTAGATCTAGGACTTTAATGAGCTCCAAATCAAAAAATGAATGCTCAAAAAGGTCGGGTTCACCAAAATGAACCATAGAGAAATGAGGCAAGGGAATGCCCACCTATTTCTCTAGGTCATTCAATAATGTCCTAAGAACCCTAATTGGATTGACTCTCAACCTCACAAGGTGAGTCAACTCTTAATTGGGAGGACCTAGGAAGGGGGTTCTTTTAGCTTTTAGGGGTTCACCACCAAGCAAATGCTTGGAAAAGACAAATAAGCATTTAACCTACAAAACCTAGTTATGCCAGCTAAATGAGGGATGTAAATGATGAAATTATGCAACAACAAGATAAGATGTATGTACCTGGGAAGACTAGAAATGTGGTGAGGATTTTGGAAATGCAAAAATGTTGTCAAAATATGCTAGGGAGGACTAAGACGCCCTTACTGTTGTCTTAGTCTCGCTGTTGTTTTTCGGGGCAGATGCAGAATCTTCAAATGTCAGAACAGGATATAAAAGAATCTCTAAAAAATACCCCTGGGAGGACTAAGATGCCCTAGGTGGCATATTAGTCTCAATATATATTTTTGAAAACTCTAAATGTGATCCTAAGCTCCAAGGTATGCACTTGCTTTCTCTCAAATCTCAAGTTCTAAAACTTTCGGATTTGACCTAAGGTGAGTTTTCGTGAAGATGACAACTTTGGCAATGCAAATTTGCACCTTGACAACATTGCACTTTAAAGGATCTTCAAGTCTTCAACCTAGATCTGCAAATACAAACACACAAGAGAGGAAAAACTTGTTGATTGTTATTAAATGGGGGTTTTCCTTGGTCAAACCCCTTGTTGGTAATTAAACCAAATGATGAAATGAAGCATGAAGCATGAAATATGTAAATGATATCACCTTGGATGAGGTATTGTGAAGGAAATCTGAAATTTGGTGGAAATTTTACAAATTTGAAGTGCCCATATTAAGAATTTTGCATCTACAACTCTCAGAAATGCACCTAAAAAATTTGCCTAAACGACCTACTTTCGAAGGTCACAATTTGGAGCCAGTTGATTTTCAAGCCAAACCCCTTGGTGAACACACTCATGTGACATATTTCAATGTGCATATTAATTTTCAACCTCCCACAATGAGTTTTGATTGGGTTTTGAAAAGCTAAGCTAGAGGGTTTTTACACTGTTTTGTTGTTTGCAAACTTTCAGTTCTGCAAAGTGGTCTCCTGTTCGAGCTGATATTTCACAGTTGGATGATTGTCGAGAAAAAATAATTGTTGTTCTCCATTATCCCTACATTCATAAGCTCCTCTATCCAATTTCAGAGCTTCATGATCTGATTTGCTATTTTTTTGAGATCAAAAGCAAATGTAGTTTGTTCTAATTTTGCAGCTGCATTTTTGACATGTTTCAAGGTGGTCAACTTTGACCCCTAAAATATCGTGAAGAATAAGGATTCAAGCAAAGCCCTATTGCACACATAATCAATGTACCTAAATGAGCTTGTGTTTGCAGTGATGGCTCGCCAAGAGTTGATTTGATATTTTTTCGAGGTGGTGACTTCGTGAGCCTGGATTGGCTTTGAACAGTTGCAGTTGCAAAAGTGTTTGACTGAGCAACTTTGATGGTGAATATCTTGCACCTTGAAACCTCTTTTGTCGAGTCATCTTTTTCAATCCATTCCTGGATCAAATGGCTACATTCTTGTGCGTTTTCTTGGTTCCAGGAGATCGTTTGACTAGTTTTTCAGGGTAATTCTAGAGGCTACCTGGCCAGTTTCGATCACTATTCAAATGTGCCAGAAAATAGATTTTAATGATAGCCCAGTTCATGTTTTCACCTCCGAAGCACTTAGAAACATCCCCAAGGTCAAATGAGGATAAAAGTTGTTTGAAAACGAAATCTTTTTTAGTCGAGCCCACAAAGGGACCCGACTTGTGTCACACGAGTGTTGTTGGTGAGGCTTGTAAATAGAGTTCATAAATAATTTTCTCATATCAATTATCCTCTTGTAATGAGTAAAGTAGATCAGACATTCAAGATCTTGCAAGCATCATACACTTGAATGGATTTTTATGCCTGGAGTATTTGATGGGTCTGGAAACAATTCATTGCCTCCAAGGATATAACTTCTTCCTTGTTTACTACCAGTCTATCCAGGGGGGATGAGGTGTCACCGTTGAATGGTTTGTGTGCCAATATTATATTTATGGGAAATATTTATGGAGCCATTGAACTCAAGAGTACCCATGACACTAAAGAGGCAAATCATTCTATACAAGCTAATTTGTTCAAGCTTCCTGATTATGTGGATACACATGTATTTGCAGTCATGGCACAAGCTTAGAATGATTTCCAATCAAAGATTGGAATGGATTTGGGTTGCACAATAGGAATATATGCAAGATGTGGAAGGATAGATGGATCGCATAACTTTTTTCATAGAGTGCTCTCAATTGTGAAATTGTAGTGTTGTATAAAGTAAATAAATGCATTCTATTTTATGGAAAATGTTACATATGAGGGGGGTGTAATTGAGGATGCACTTAAGGTAAACAAAATGCACTAAATACCTTGTGTGTGTTGGGTAGTATGGAACCAATACCATTTAATGGTATGTGTTGAATGGAATTAAAGATAGTATGTGGCCATCCATTGGATCATTAAAAGATAGGAAATCCTTGATTGACCGAAAACATTGACGCCTGTAGAAGATACACTTCTAAAGCATAATGGTTGCAGGCCATTCACAAAATTGACTTATGGAATAGGTGTGTGTGCTTCAACCTGTCGCCATGAGGAGAGGGATTCAGAAGAATTGAATATTGGAAGCCACATATCTTGTGAAAACTATTAGATTGCATTGCATTGTGTGGCACAATGATCAAGGTACATGGTGTTGCAGTGAAATTACTTGTCTTGGCACCTTTCATGAGTAATTCCAGCGTGATTACCTTATGTAAGGGCAACCAATGCTTGAGATGTAAATGTATCATAGTTGTTTAATGAATTTCCAATGTGGACAACACCAAACACAGAGCAGTTTCGCTCTCCATTTTCCTCCTATCATTTGATACTTTCATTACATCTAGAACTTACACGAGGAAAATGATTCTAAGTAGGATGGATATATTGCAAGGAACAAGTTTTCACTTGCAAATGAAAGTTTAACATAGTTATAGGGGAGCCGCCATGGTTTGGGCATGAGAGGTAAACCATGATCTAAAAGAAGAGAAGCTAGGGCAACGAACAGAGATCAACGATGAACAAAAATTGACACCATGTGGACAAATCCCGTTGACCTCGTGGGAGTAGATGTGATGCTAGCAAAATGTGAGGGGGGTGTGCAGGGTATAGAGGGGAAAGCTCTAGTGGGCCCCATGAAGTATTAAAGGTAGAACTTTAATTCAAATGTTGTCGATAGATGGTTTGGGGTTTGCATTCTAAGAGTCAAACACTTTAAAATAATTGTGTGGAGGAAGCCCGCAACATTAAAATAATAGTTTCCAAAAGTAAGTGGTGGGTCTCAGAAATATTTTTAAAGGCTTTCATTTTATTTAATGAGCAACGCTTTTAAATATAAGGTGGAGTAAATAAAGGCATGATTGATATTTTATTTTGCTTGGTGAGTAAATTTTTGAAAATCTTTCATCATTTTAAAGTGAATAAAGTATTCACTGTGTAGATACCGAAAATTGGTCTAGGCCTGTGAGTACACATTCGACATAATTTTCTATAGTCCGTCGTCTTGATTAAATAATATTAATTATTTAATTAACCTTTCTAACACATATTTCCTCTATCAATTAAATACCCCTTTTTAATTAATTCATAAATGACCTTTATTCAACTTGATTAATTAAATAAATCATATTTGTTTAATTATGTCCCTAACTAATTAATTCTTCCTTCTTAATTAAATATGTATTATTTAATTAAACCCCCTTTATCTATCAATTAAATAATTTATTATTTAATTACCCCCCCTTTATCATATGTCAACTATAATTAAATATCTTTATTTAATTATTCATTTAACCCCTTTTATCTATAATTAAATATTTATTATTTAATTATTCATTTAATCCTTTTCAAAAGTCAATTAAATAGATTATCTTTATTTATTTAATTAGAGTCTCTTATTTTCAAATGTTGAATTAAATTAACATTTAATTCATATTTTAAATATTTATGTCACAATCTTCTATCATTTAGTTATCTAAGTCATTCACTCACCTTCTGACTCAAGATCTATTTTTAGTTCTCCAGTTATCTCTGGATTCAACACTTGTTTATCTCTGCGAGAAGACTCTCCGTCACAACTAGTTGATTAACTCGTTCCAACTCCTGTTTGCATTCAAATGCATTAGTCTTCGAGTTCTAACTTTTTCTTTTGCATACAAAGTCTATTTCTTCTATTTTTGAAGATTAAGATCCTGAACTCGTGTTCTAACTCACGTTCTAACTTAGTCTCTATTTGCAGTCTTTCCTGAACTCGTGTTCTAACTCATGTTCTATCTGAGACAGAACTCACATCGCATGACATTCATCAATCTCATCCGTCAATCTCTCTTTCAATCTGAGTCGATCGTTCGAAAACCCAAAATCTATAAAATGGCATGTCATTATCATTATTCCTCCTCCCGAAATCATACACTTTTTAGAAGAGACTTATCTTCGATATTTTGCTTAGACATTCGACAAAGTTATGCTTGCATTCAAACACAGAAATCTGAGGGCAAGAATACTAAAAAGGAAAAATGGAGAAGAACAATCAAGATAATTCGAAGGAGTGAATGCATATTCGGTGAGAACTTTTCATTAAATTGTTTAGCTTATTATGTTTACTTATTCGTTCTTTGTTGTTTGATTTTAGATTATTATTTAGATTAGGATTAACATTGTTTATTCTAGTTGCAAATTATCATCATATTCGAAGATCTTTTAATCTACTGCTACATTTGGTGAACCCGCTGTGAACACGCTTCAAAATTCGCACATCTTTTCGTCTTTTCATTTTTTCGTTTTTCATTCTTTTTTGCAGGTTTTTCGCATGGCGCACCGCATTTGTTCAAAAAAATGACGCATCTATATCCGTGAGCCGCATCTGCTAAAAATAGCGATGCATCTGTCATCCCAAACCGCATTCGTGAAGTCACGAACCGCATCCGCTTGTCAACAAATTTGCTAACCACATCCGCTTGTCAACATCGAATTGCATCTGTGGCTCCAAACGCCACATCTGGCTCATAAATCTTTTCCACCTTTTTTTTATTGATTTTCGTGCATCCATATTTTTGTTTTCTCTTTTTAGGTTGTTTTGATGTTTGTTTCAGCTATGTTAAGGTGGAATAACATAGTGTTTGTAGGATGAAGCATAGAAGACAATTAAAACCAAAGACAATATTTTCTGTAGGACGAAATTCGAAGACAAGAACAATGAACTACTCATAAATTTGCATGCAGGACCTAATGCCTTTGTGTTTATTTATTTAGCAAGCTTTTGTTTGGTAGATAGATAACCATTGTGTGGGTTAAAAAGAACTTTCTGTTTGGTAGATAGATAATTGTCGTTTGGATTAAAAAGAATCACTGTCTTCTTTGTCTAGTGTGTTGCACATATTTGTCACCCTTGCGATTTAGTAATCGAAGTATCATCTCCCCTTGCACAGTCATGCGATCCTGGGTGTAAGAGAAACAGTTACTGACTCTAGAACTTGGGCATGTCTTGGTGGGAAAAAGTACTCACCCCAAGACGACTCAGACCGGTAACACGCTAAAGCCAAGCGACTTCCACCCGGTATATAAAAATGGATTTATGGGGAAAGCCCAGAAATCACGCTCACTATTCCGACGAGATGGACAGAAATGGACTCTCACCAACGTCGAATAGTGCCCCATGAACGGAATGCCCTTATTAAACACCTTGTTGTAGAGTTACCAAAATCCTACCTACTTGTTGGCGCAGCAGGGTCGGCCCTATGAAGTCGTCTTAAATTCTTACAGTTTATGTGTGGAAATGAAATGTATACCATGGGAGTTTCATGGATACAGTAGCTTGGATGCCCCGTATAAGTGAGTGCCATGGAGGGGAGCTAGTGGGGTCAAGCTACTAGTCATTCGCCATAAATATGTGTAGCTAGAGAAATCCAAGTAAGAACTCAACAAGTATTGTCCTAAAAGCCTAGGTTGTAAATGTTTTTCGAGTCTTAACAAGTCTATCATCACAAAAATTGAAAATACATTGATTGTTGTGTTTTTTTTTTGGCTATATTCGTCAAAATCTTGATCAACAAACTAAGTCATCAAAACAACTTTCGGGGAAATTTCAACTGTGAGGAAATTGAGTCACAATTGTCAGTTTAAACGTCGCATCTATCCTAGAGAGTCGCATCTGTTAGGGGGAAAACCACATGTGTTTGTCAAAACATTCATCATTCACAGTCTAGATATTTCGAGCTGCATCTATCATATTTTGAGTCGCATGTGTTCATTCAAACCGAATCTTTCAATTGTCGAGCCGCAAGTGTCTATCAAAAAATCTAGGTTTACAGAGTCCAGAATTAGAACCGCATGTGTATTGATAAACCGCATTTGTCATAGGAAAAACCACAACTGTCATAAACACTGCATGCACTGTCGAAAACTGCATCTGTCAACATTTGAACCACAACTGTTAGGTGAACCACATTTGCCTGTCAATAGAAAACATCATAAACCGTAAACTGAGTCTGAAACATCATTGTCACTATTTGCTTTTGGTTCTTACGATCAACCTTGGACAGAAACTGTTAAAATTTTGCTCAAAAACCTTGCATCATTAGGTGTCATATACGTCTTAGTCATAGTCATCCTAAGTTGCATGCATATAGATACTTCCTAGGAAATTGCATATCACATAATAGATAACTTTCCTCGTCATTGGAAACATTCATGTTCCGATTTGTCATAGTCATTAAACCTAGTCACTTTAGTCCCATTTAGTGGATCTTTTCAGCTCAACAGTCTAGTTTGGAAAATTCACCTTGTCAACTGTCCTTATCATACAATTAGGTTCCTTGGTCAAAAACAAATCATTACATGCATTTATTCCATAGGTGGTAGGTTATACCCATCTTAGACTCATTTATTGTCATAGTCTACTCGAAACTTTGCATATTGTTTGTCCTATCATACGTCATCTTAGTAAATTTCTTTTTAGAAACCATTTTAGCAACGTCATTATTGTCAAAAAAAATCCAAAAATATAGACTTAGGTCATATCAGTTTTTAGACGTAGTCTGCATTACCCCATTTTGAGCAACTTTTCATGGTCAAAACAAGGTCTCAAAGGAAACATAAAGCAATGACAGACCCCAACGAACTCATCAATCCATTCAGAAATCAACCATTAGGAAGTAAACGACCACACAAAGCTTTGCTTGAGAAGCACGTCACTAGAGACACACATGGACAAATTTACATAGAAGACATAGACATAGCAGTACAAGATCCTGAATTTGCATCCTTTATGGATGAATGTTTGGCAAATGATCCCCAATGATATCTAGCAAAGTTGCTAGCAGAAGGTGCCAAACTACCCATAGGATTGATATTCGTACTTTGCAAACACAGTCTACTCAACCAACGCAAACTGCGACGTCAAGTGTTTCTATTCCCCAAATTACCACAGCGATACGAACTAGCGTATCAACTCAAACATCATCAATTGTAAACACAACCCCTTTCAACATAACACAAGGTTTACAATTTACTACAGGGGCAACTTCCTCCAACCCCTTTGGCACCAACATGACTGGTAAGAGATCCAAAGTTGGCGGGAATATACCTATATCAAATAAAATCATTCAAAGAGGAAGCATTCCTATACCAAATCAAATCATTCAAACAAGAAGCATTCCTATACCAAATCAGACCATTCAGACAGGAAACATTCCTATACCAACTTAGACCATTCAGACAGGGAATATCCCTATACCAAATCAAAACATTCTAACAAGATATATTCCCTCGCCAAATCACAACCCATCATAGAACATGGCATATCAAAACACCTACATTGATCCAAACAACGCAAACACCATGTTCTTGACACAAGTAGATGTCCTTCAAAACCAAATGCAAACTCTTCAACAACAGATGGACAACATGTCTATGTCAGGAAAATGAACCATCTCGGCGCAAGACCTATGTCCATGTCCATTTGACAAAGTGCTTTATATGACACCTTTCCCTCATGGGTACATTATACCGGTTTTGCCTAAGTATAATGGGAGAAAGAATCCATTGGAACACATTAGGGAATTCTCAACAGCATGCATGGACATATCGTATGACCCCACATACTTGATGAGACTATTTCCACGAACCCTTGTCGAGATAGGATTGGAATGGTTTTCTAAATTACCATATGGTATACAATCCTGGGGCGAATTAGCTGAGAAGTTTTTCGAACATTTTGCCTTTAACATAGACAATGAGGTAATAATAGCAACCTTGTGCCACACAACACAAGAAGACAGTGAAACTTTCACCACTTTCTTCCAGAGATGGAAAAGTCTAGCTAGCAGATGTCCAGTTGAAATACCCGAAAAGCAAAAGGTTACGATATTCTTAGAAAACATCAACCCAAAACTGCGAAGTGATTTAAGGGTACACTATTGTACTTCATTCTCAAACTTGGCACAAAAGGGCATCATCCTTGAGAAAGGCCCTATAGACAAAGGAGAAATTAAGGTACTGGGTAGAAATTTGGTTGTCCAACATCAGACCGCACCAAACGATAGAAACAAATTCTGGTCTAGAAATAAAAATGTTACAAATGACGGCATTGCTGATGCTAAAAACATACATACGAGACCAGTTATCACACTTAGAGGTTACAATTCCAATCAAGACATGATGAATAGTCCAGATCAAACAACCAACTATGTCCAAAATTCACAACAACAAAGACCACAAAGAAGATTTCCTACACGTGAATTTACACCTTTAGGACAACCAATCGAGACTATTTTCAAAGAGTTGATCAAACATAATCTCATCAAACCTTTGGAACCAAGAGAGTATGATCTTGGATAGTTCAAGCCTTCATGGTGGGACGATAACTCTTTTTGTGACTATCATCGAACGAAAGGACACAACCTACAACAATGTCGCCAACTCAAGAATATTATACAAAACTTTGTTGAAAAAGGAACCATAGAGGTTGTTGGGCAGAAAAACACCAAGAACATTGATCATATGGTCTTCACGGACCCATTACATGACCACACAAAAGGAAAAGCCTCTAGTTCGGAATCCAAGAATAATCCATTAGCCAATTATGTTAATACCAAGTATGACTATGGTAAAGGAACAATCATAAATCACATATGAGCCACAAATGAGAATGTCAATACCATCATCATTAAGAAGCATCTGGAATGTAATGTGAACACACGCAGAACTAAGATTACTATTCTAGGTCCTTCTTCCGAGCCACCTACACAAGCTTCCAATTTTAAGTACAACCTTCTTGATCAATTGAGTAAAACCCCCGTGCAAATATCTATCTTGGAATTATTGACTTTATCACCTAAGCATCGAGCCATTCTTGACAAAGCTCTACAGAACACAACTATTCCTATAGACTTAGATGTCAATCATTTCGAAGAAATGGTGGGATATTTGACCAACTCGCATCATGCCACATTTTCCCAACAAGATTACTCAACTGAAAAGTCCGATCATAATGACCCCTTACATCTTGAAGTCTTAGTCCATCAAACTAAAGTCCGACAAGTCTTGGTAGACAGAGGGGCAGGTTTGAACCTGTGTGCCCTAAAATTGGTTAAGGCATTAGGATTCTCAGAAGACTACGTAGATGCCTCTAAGAGTATAGTCATCAAGGCTTACGATGATGAGGAAAGATCATCACTCCCTATCAGAATTGGCCCAACAATTATGAACACCAACTTCCAAGTCTTGGATCTCACCCTTCCGTACAACTTGTTATTAGGTAGACCTTGGATACACGCAATGAAAGTTGTACCTTCAACATATCACAATGTCTTAAGTTCCACTATAATGGTACAAAGATCACAATTGATGTTGATCCAGATCCTTTTCGGTATTGTACTAGCCTAAGGGAAATTCCACAATGACAAGTACCTGTTAACCAAGAAGCTTCATCATCCACTTTATCCCTATACGTTGACCCATCACATCTCACTAAGTCCATTTCATTCAAACCACCATCATCCACTCCTAAGCTTGAGATCCAAGATAAGGGTTGTGGTGAATATCATATAAAGGCATCATATTGTGTTAGTCAACAGATTCCACCTAAGGCATATGGCCTACCCATGGCAGATAGAAGACAGTCAGTGGTCACATTTCATGTCCCCCCTACAATGACATTGACAAAATGGGGAGAGTTAAGTGAA
The DNA here is from genome assembly GCA_007115665.2 of Sequoiadendron giganteum. Lineage (NCBI taxonomy): Eukaryota > Viridiplantae > Streptophyta > Pinopsida > Cupressales > Cupressaceae > Sequoiadendron > Sequoiadendron giganteum. The sequence goes on along the minus strand of CM021102.1, from coordinate 12,845,729 downwards.
GAAATTGTGGATCAAGGTGATTCCTGGTTGTATCTAGAAGAACATGAATACCCCTCCCCGTCTATTCAAATAGCTAAGGACCAGTATGGAAAAGGCTTTAAGATAATGCAAAATGAAGGCTATGATGGGCATAGTGGGTTAGGATTACATCAAAATGGAAGGACGAAACCGATCACTATCTACCCACGACCAAAATACCTAGGGCTAGGGTGTCAACCGCTTAGAATTGGGTTTCCTGGTACTTCATCACCATTTCAAGAGGAAGTGAGTGCTTGCGCAGACATCGAGATATCTCATGAACGACTTCCCCCAGTTTACGATGAATCCCCAATTTACGAGGAATCCTTTGAGTCAAATGATTATGAATGGGATTCTCTTTCCTCTACCAATACCATGAACTTAGATAGTCTATTTGGAGAACTTTACCTCATGATAAAATCCTTACCAAAGTCATCTAATCCCCGTCAACATAAATCCTTGTCGAAAGAAGAATGGCAAAAGAACTATTATTGGGAAACCCTTGATCATGCATCTTGGGCACCTGACAAACCATCTTCTGATGATTCGGCCCTTGCAATAGTCCCACATCAGAGTTTACCTACCCCTAGGAAGAAGAACAAGAAGGAGTTAGTCCAAAAATTTTGTGACCATGTCAACCATTCTATATTCACCTTGTCAGCAACTACCTTTAAAAACTCTGATGATGACATGCCCCTTATATATCCTGAACTTATTGATTGGGATCAACAAGGTACACCTATCATAGATACATTCGAGAATGACAAAGCAATTGCTGAGTTCATGGGACTTAGAGAAGGCATACCACGAGGGGATCATAAAGCTGGTTTCACCATAGAATTGGATGACAAAGCATATTTTGGGGAGTGTATTTACATCTCTAGTCACAAAAATGAGAATAAAAATAAAAAAGACAATGAAAGAAAAAATGATGAGTCACTAGGTGAAAACCGAAAGGCACCTTTGGACGAAGAAAAAGTCAAAATAAAGGACGTATCCAAGGGCGAAAACCTCTCAGAGGCACCCAAGGATAGAGGTTTAAATATTCTTCCCGTTGAACAGGAAAAGTCTCCAATGCTAGTAGAAGAATCTGTTGAAGTCAACATAGGTACAGAAGAGAATCCTCAGAAGGCATATTTTGCAACTTCTTTAACAGAGACAAAAAAACATAAGTTTAAGGACTTCTTCACAAAGAGACAGATAAAATTTGCATGGTTGTATGCTGACATGCCTGGGCTTGATCAAGACCTAATATTGCACTATTTACCACTACAGCTAGGTATTAAGCTAGTCAAACAGAAGTTAAGGAAAATGCATCCGCAAATCGCTCTATTGGTCAAGGCAAAACTTAAGAAACTCTTGGATGTAGGATTCATAAGGACGATAGACTATGCAGATTGGATATCAAATCTAGTACCAGTGACTAAACCAATTGGGGGCATTCACATATGCACAAACTTTAGAGACATCAATAAGGCATGTCCCAAGGATGACTTTCCTTTGCCGAACATCAACATGATAGTAGATATTATAGCAGGATACAAGATGCTATCCCTCATGGATGGTTTCTCTAGATATAACCAGATTAAAATAGCAGCCGAAGACCAACACAAGACAACTATCATGTGTCCATGGGGTACCTACCATTGGAATGTTATGTCATTTGGCCTTAAGAATGCAGGGGCTACCTATCAACGAGAAATGACTATGATTTTCCATGACTTTATACATACTCTCATGGAAGATTATGTAGATGACATTATAGCTAAATCAAAAACAAGGGAAGATCATTTGAAGGTTTTAGACAAGATATTCCAGAGGCTAGAGAATTACAACGTCGGGCTAAATCTGAAGAAATGTGCCTTTGGAGTGAAATCAGGGAAACTGTTAGGGTATATCATCTCCAAAAGAGGCATTGAAGTAGATCCGGAGAAAGTAAGAGCTATCATAGAAATGCCTCCTCCAGTCAGCATTGGTCAACTCAGAACCCTACAGGGGAGATTACAATCCATTAGGCGTTTCATAGTACAACTGAAAGATAAAATACACCCATTTCAACATCTACTCAAGAAAGGAGTACCATTTGTGTGGATACCTAAATGTCAGGAAGCCTTCCGGAAAATCAAGGACTATTTGCTTACTCCACCAATCTTAATGCCACCTATAGAGGGAAAACCATTGATACTATACATCTCAACAACTCAGTCAACATTAGGGGCTCTTCTCGCACAACATGATGGTCAAGGTCATGAGAGAGCAGTCTATTACATTAGTTGTACCTTAGTGGGCTATGAATTGAATCACAACAACATAGAACGTACCTGTCTTGCGGTAGTATTTGCTACCCAAAAACTTTGGCACTATATGCTCAATCAACAAACAATGTTAATTTCAAAGATTGATCCACTTAAATACCTCCTAAGTAAGGCAGCATTAACAGGTCGATTGGCTAAATGGGTTATGATACTTAGTGAGTATGACATTCAGTATGTAAAAAGAAAGGCTATTAAAGGACAGGTGATTGCAAATTAGTTAGCCAATGCCCCTATGAAGGCAGACCATCCTTTAGTGGTAGAATTTCCTGATGAGTTTCTCTTTAACATTGACATTAAGACCGAATAGAAACTGTACTTTGATGGGTCACATACAAATCGTGGTTCAGGAGCTGGTATCTTATTTGTTACACCTCAAGGTGATACCATTCCCAAATCATTTAGGATTGCTTTCCCTTGTACCAACAATATAGCAGAATATGAAGCTTTAGTGATAGGGTTAAAAATGGTAGCTCAGTGGAAAATTAAGAGCCTACATGTTTTTGGCGACTCTCAACTGGTAATTCGGCAGGTAAATGATGATTACGAGACTAAGGATGAGAAGCTTGCCCCTTACAAGTATATGGCTGATAGTTTCAAGCAGTATTTCAGTGATGTTACTTTTCAACAAATACCACCTATCTAGAATAGAGCTACAGATGCTATCACAACCGTGGGTTCCTTGTTGGATATTCTAAGTAACGTTCCTAAGTTTGAGTTTCTGGTTGAACAGTTGTTGGTCCTCGCCTATGATGTCCCCGATATTGCAATGGTGTGTACCATTGTTGGTCCTACGTCTCCTTGGTATAAAGACATATTCGACTATCTCACTGACCAAACCTTACCTCAAGACTTGTCCAATAACCAATGCCGAACCTTCATCTGAAAGTCAGCTAAGTACACCATCATCGGAGAAACCCTGTATAGACGTACCTTAGATAACGCCCTCATGAGATGTCTCGATGCTGAAGAAGCACAAACAACTTTGCGAGCGGTACACGAGGGTATATGCGGATCTCATTGGAGTGGTCCTACTTTAGCCCATAAGATTACAAGACTAGGTTATTATTGGCCTACAATGGAGAAAGACTCATACATCTTTGTAAAGAAATGTAGACAATGTTAGATACATGGGGATTTGATAAGAGCGCCAACACAAGAGCTTCATCTAATTACTTCAGTATGGTCCTTTGCCCAATGGAGACTTGACCTCATAGGTAAGATACACCCTCCATCATCAACTCGGGGTAAATCATACTCTCATGGAAGATTATGTAAGATGACATTATAGCTAAATCAAAAACAAGGGAAGATCATTTGAAGGATTTAGACAAGATATTCCAGAGGCTAGAGAATTACGTCGGGCTAAATCCGAAGAAATGTGCCTTTGGAGTGAAATCAAGGAAACTGTTAGGGTATATCATCTCCAGAAGAGGCATTGAAGTAGATTCAGAGAAAGCAAGAGCTATCATAGAAATGCCTCCTCTAGTCAGCATTGGTCAACTCAGAACCCTACAGGGGAGATTACAATCCATTAGGCATTTTATAGTACAACTGGCAGATAAAATACACCCATTTCAACATCTACTCAAAAAAGGAGTACCATTTGTGTGGACACCTACATGTCAAGAAGCCTTCAACAAATCAAGGACTATTTGCTTACTCCACCAGTCTTAATGCCACCTACAGAGGGAAAACCATTGATAATATACATCTCAGCAACTCAGTCGGCATTAGGGGCTCTTCTCGCACAACACGATGATCAAGGTCATGAGAGAGCAGTCTATTACATCAGTCGTACCTTAGTGGGCTATGAATTGAATTACAACAACATAGAATGTGCCTATCTTGCGGTAATATTTGCTACCCAAAAACTTCGGCACTATATGCTCAATCGACAAACAATGTTAATTCCAAAGATTGATCCACTTAAATACATCCTAAGTAAGGCAACATTAACAGGTCGATTGGCTAAATGGGTTATGATACTTGGCGAGTATGACATTCAGTATGTTGAAAGGAAGGCTATAAAAGGACAAGTAATTGTAGATCAGTTAGCCGATGTCCCTATGAAGGAAGACCATCCTTGAGTGGTAGACTTTCTTGATGAGTTTCTCTTTAACATTGACATTAAGACGGAATGAAAACTGTACTTTGATGGGTCACATACAAATCGTGGTTTAGGAGCTGGTATCTTATTGTTACACCTCAAGGTGATACCATTCCCAAATCATTCAGGATTGCTTTCCCTTGTACCAACAATATAGCAGAATATGAAGCTTTAGTGACAGGGTTAAAAATGGTAGTTCAGTGGAAAAATAAGAGCCTACATGTTTTTGGCGACTCTCAACTGGTAATCCAACAGGTAAATGATGATTACAAAACTAAGGATGAGAAGCTTGCCCCTTATAAGCATATGGCTGATAGTTTGAAGCAGTATTTCAATGATGTTACTTTTCAACAAATACCACGTATCTAGAATAGAGTTGTCGATGCTATGGCAACTGTGGGTTCCTTGTTGGATATTCTAAGTAACGTGCCTAAGTTTGAGTTTCTGGTTGAATAGTTGTTGGTCCCCACCTATGATGTCCCTGATACTGCGATGGTGTGTACCATTGTTGGTCCTACATCTCCTTGGTATAAAGACATATTCGACTATCTCACTGACCAAGCCTTACCTCAAGACTTGTCCAATAACCAATGCCGAACCTTCATCTAAAAGTCAGCTAAGTACACCATCATCGGAGAAACCCTATATAGACGTACCTTAGATAACGCCCTCATGAGATGTCTCGATGCTAAATAAGCACAAACAACTTTGCAAGCGATACACGAGGGTATATGCGGATCTCATTCAAGTGGTCCTACTTTAGCCCACAAGATTATGAGACTAGGTTATTATTGGCCTACAATGGAGAAAGACTCATACATCTTTGTAAAGAAATGTAGACAATGTCAGATACATGGGGATTTGATAAGAGCACCAGCACAGGAGCTTCGTCCAATTACTTCACCATGGCCCTTTGCCCAATGGGGACTTGACCTCATAGGTAAGATACACCCTCCATCATCAACTCAGGGTAAATCATACTCTCATGGAAGATTATGTAAGATGACATTATAGCTAAATCAGAAACAAAGGAAGATCATTTGAAGGTTTTAGACAAGATATTCCAGAGGTTAGAGAATTACAACGTCGGGCTAAATCCGAAGAAATGTGCCTTTGGAGTGAAATCAAGGAAACTGTTAGGGTATATCATCTCCAGAAGAGGCATTGAAGTAGATTCAAAGAAAGTAAGAGCTATCATAGAAATGCTTCCTCTAGTCAGCATTGGTCAACTCAGAACCCTACAGGGGAGATTACAGTCCATTAGGCGTTTTATAGTACAACTGTCAGATAAAATACACCCATTTCAACATCTACTCAAGAAAGGAGTACCATTTGTGTGGACACGTAAATGTTAGGAAGCCTTCCAACAAATCAAGGACTATTTGCTTACTCCACCAATCTTAATGCCACCTACAGAGGGAAAACCATTGATACTATACATCTCAACAACTCAGTCGGCATTAGGGGCTCTTCTCGCACAACATGATGATCAAGGTCATGAGAGAGCAGTCTATTACATCAGTCATACCTTAGTGGCCTATGAATTGAATTACAACAACATAGAACGTGCCTGTCTTGCGGTAGTATTTGCTGCCCAAAAACTTCGGCACTATATGCTCAATCGACAAACAATGTTAATTGCAAAGATTTATCCACTTAAATACCTCCTAAGTAAGGTAGCATTAACAGGTCGATTGGCTAAATGGGTTATGATACTCAGCGAGTATGACATTCAGTATGTTGAAAGGAAGGCTATAAAAGGACAGGTGATTGCAGATCACTTAGCCGATGCCCCTATGAAGGCAGACCATCCTTTAGTGGTAGACTTTCCTGATGAGTTTCTCTTTAACATTAACATTAAGACCGAATGGAAACTGTACTTTGATGGGTCACATACAAATCGTGGTTCAGGAGCTGGTATCTTATTTGTTACACCTCAAGGTGATACCATTCCCAAATCATTTAGGATTGCTTTCCCTTGTACCAACAATATAGCAGAATATGAAGCTTTAGTGACAGGGTTAAAAATGGCAGCTCAATGGAAAATTAAGAGCCTACATGTTTTTGACGACTCTCAACTGGTAATTCTGCAGGTAAATGATGATTACAAGACTAAGGATGAGAAGCTTGCCCATTACAAGCGTATGACTGATAGTTTCAAGTAGTATTTCAATGACGTTACTTTTCAACAAATACCACGTATCCAGAATAGAGTTGCAGATGCTATGGCAACTGGGGTTCCTTGTTAAATATTATGAGTAACGTGCCTAAGTTTGAGTTTCTGGTTGAATAGCTGTTGGTCCCCACCTATGATGTCCCCGATACTGTGATGGTGTGTACCATTGTTGGTCCTACGTCTCCTTGGTATTAAGACATATTCGACTATCTCACTGACCAAACCTTACCTAAAGACTTGTCCAATAACCAACGTCGAACCTTCATCTGAAAGTCAACTAAGTACACCATCATCGGAGAAACCCTATATAGACGTACCTTAGATAACGCCCTAATGAGATGTCTCGATGCTGAAGAAGCACAAACAACTTTGCGAGCAGTACACTAGGGTATATGCAGATCTCATTCGAGCGGTCCTACTTTAGCCCATAAGATTATGAGACTAGGTTATTATTGGCCTACAATGGAGAAAGACTCATACATTTTTGTAAAGAAATGTAGACAATGTTAGATACATGGGGATTTGATAAGAGCGCCAGCGCAGGAGCTTCGTCCAATTACTTCACCATAGCCCTTTTCCCAATGGGGACTTGACCTCATAGGTAATATACTCCCTCCATCATCAACTCGGGCTAAATCATACTCTCATGGAAGATTATGTAAGATGACATTATAGCTAAATTAGAAACAAGGGAAGATCATTTGAAGGTTTTAGACAAGATATTCCAGAGGTTAGAGAATTACAACGTCGGGCTAAATCCGAAGAAATATGCCTTTGGAGTGAAATCAAGGAAACAATTAGGCTATATCATCTCCAGAAGAGGCATTGAAGTAGATCCAAAGAAAGTAAGAGCTATCATAGAAATTCCTCCTCCAGTCAGCATTGGTCAACTCAGAACCCTACAGGGGAGATTACAGTCCATTAGGCATTTTATAGTACAACTGGCAGATAAAATACACCCATTTCAACATCTACTCAAGAAAGGAGTACCATTTGTGTGGACACCTAAATTTCAAGAAGCCTTCCAGCAAATCAAGGACTATTTGCTTACTCCACCAGTCTTAATGCCACCTACAAAGGGAAAACCATTGATACTATACATCTCAGCAACTTAGTCGGCATTAGGAGCTCTTCTCGCACAACACGATGATCAAGCTCATGAGAGAGCAGTCTATTACATCAGTTGTACCTTAGTGGGATATGAATTGAATTACAACAACATAGAATGTGCCTATCTTGCAGTAGTATTTGCTACCCAAAAACTTCGGCACTATATGCTCAATTGACAAACAATGTTAATTGCAAAGATTGATCCACTTAAATACCTCCTAAGTAAGGCAACATTAACAGGTCGATTGGCTAAATGGGTTATGATACTTAGCGAGTATGACATTCATTATATCGAAAGGAAGGCTATAAAAGGATAGGTGATTGCAGATCAGTTAGCTAATGCCCCTATGAAGGCAAACCATCCTTTAGTGGTAGACTTTCCTGATGAGTTTCTCTTTAACATTGACATTAAGACCGAATGGAAACTGTACTTTGATGGGTCACATACAAATTGTGGTTTAGGAGTTGGTATCTTATTTGTTACACCTCAAGGTGATACCATTCCCAAATCATTTAGGATTGCTTTCCCTTGTACCAACAATATAGCAGAATATGAAGCTTTAGTGACAGGGTTAAAAATGGCAGCTCAGTGGAAAATTAAGAGCCTACATGTTTTTGGCGACTCTCAACTAGTAATCCGGTAGGTAAATGATGATTACGAAACTAAGGATGAGAAGCTTGCCCCTTACAAGCGTATGGCTGACAATTTCAAGCAGTATTTCAATGACATTACTTTTCAACAAATACCATGTATCCAAAATAGAGCTGTAGATGCTATGGCAACCGTGGGTTCCTTGTTGGATATTCCTAGTAACGTGCCTAAGTTTGAGTTTCTGGTTGAACAGTTGTTGGTCCCCACCTATGATGTCCCCGATACTGCAATGGTGTGTACCATTGTTGGTCCTACGTCTCCTTGGTATAAAGACATATTCGACTATCTCATTGACCAAACCTTACCTCAAGACTTGTCGAATAACCAATGCCGAACCTTCATCTGAAAGTTAGCTAAGTACACCATCATCGGAGAAACCCTATATAGACGTACCTTAGATAATGCCCTAATGAGATGTCTCAATGCTGAAGAAGCACAAACAAATTTACAAGCAGTACACGAGGGTATATGCGGATCTCATTCGAGTGGTCCTACTTTAGCCCATAAGATTATGAGACTAGGTTATTATTGGCCTACAATGGAGAAAGACTCATACATCTTTGTAAAGAAATGTAGACAATGTCAGATACATGGGGATTTGATAAGAGCGCCAGCACAGGAGCTTCGTCCAATTACTTCACCATGGCCCTTTTCCCAATGGGGAATTGACCTCATAGGTAAGATACACCCTCCATCATCCAACAACCATAAATTCATTATAACCGCCACCGAATACTTCACCAAATGGATTGAAGCTATTCCCATGACCTACATCACCGACACACAAATATCTAAGTTTATCTTGAACTATATCATTTGTCGGTATGGTGTACCCCAATCCATAATCACAAACAATGGCCGCCCATTCAAGAACCAAGAAGTATGCCATTTATGTGAAGAGTTTCATATGAAACACCATTTCTCCACCCCGTATTACACACAAGGTAATGGCCAAGCCGAGGCATCTAATAAGACCACTGTTAGAATCCTTAAGAAGATTGTCAATGGCATTGGTCGTGACTGGCACCTACAACTTAATCCTACCTTATGGGCTTATCGCATAAGCATATGTACTCCCACTAGCGCCACTCCATATTCCCTCATATTCGGGTCCAAAGCTATCTTATCTATTGAGGTTGAAATACCTTCCCTGAGGGTATCCTTGAAGGGTCATCTTGACAATGAAGAATACTGTGTCTCTAGGTTACAAGAGCTAGAATTGTTGGATGAACGAAGATAGAAAGCGTTAGATCATTTGCAAGCATATCAAAATAATTTTTGTCGTAGCTACAATATGAAGGTTCTCAATAGACACTTTGATATTGGTGACCTGGTATTAATGGAGAATCCTAAGAACCAAGCTGAACAAGAGAAACCAGGTAGGTTTGAACCTAACTGGTTGGGGCCTTATATTGTCACATAAAATTTTGGGTCAGGAGCATACCAAATCTCTAGTCCTGAAGGAGAGGCTCTTTTCTCACCTATCAACAGTGTGGATCTAAAGAGGTTCTATGCTTAGTTTCTGAGAATCCGTGTCTTAATCTGGAAAAATACAAAAAAATGAAAAAACAAAAAAATGGTTACCTTGATGAAAACTTGGCAAACAGGCGTCTTTGTAACACCAAAAAATTTGAGAAAATCAAAAAATTAAAGAGAAATAAATCCGTCCAATAGTGAAAACCACTTCGGTGGCGCTATGGATAAGTACCATGGTGAAAACCTGGCAAACAGGCGCCATGTGTAGTCAAGCTCACTCTGTCGTCTACCATCATTCTATTCAAAAAATTTCACCATCACTCATAATAAATGGTTGTCTTATCCATTGCTTGGAATGATTGACATCTAACGTGCATTCCGTTACATTACCCACTCCATCTTGCAAGTCTTATTCCCAACTGGGGGAAAATCCTTGTTCTATGCCCTAACACCTTGTACATAACGTCACACCATCGAAAATGTCTTGAAAAAATCCCAAAAACATTAGAAAACTATAAAAATCCAAAAAAATTAAAACATGTCAAAAAATACCAAAAACAACGTCAGTCATGTCGAGTCAGTCATGTCAAGTCAGTCATGTTAAGTCAGTCGTAGTCATAGTCAAACTATGTTGCCTCTACGACTGGGACGTAGGCAAGGCCATCAATCAATGTGCCCCCGAGGCATTAGGTCTGTCAGTCTAGGTTTGTCAGGTATCACACATGTTTAAATCATGACTCTTTGTACATTCAAAGTCATTGGTTGTGTCGAACTACGAGGTCTCTGTGTGTACAACGCAGGCAAGGCTAATGAAATTGATGAGCTCCTAAGACCACACTAGGTCAATCCAATAGGGTTTAGTCACAATCACTCTCACACAAGTTGCATATCATAGTTTAAGGTATCATCTCATATCATATACTGTCCATGCACACACTTTTTATCAATCAAGAAATCAAAACAATTCATGCATCAAGAAGGAAAAACATCTCAAACTGTCATCAAGTCAATATCAAACACATTGTCAAAGAGATTAACCTATGTCTTAAGCAAGATATGTCTTTCTTGTCAACGAACATCATCAAATTGTCATAGTCTCATGTAGCTTGTCACTTCAACGTCATCAGGCTCCAACATCTTATACGACACGTGTTATTTCTGAAACTAGGCTTTGTCATGTCTTATACAGAAGTCACCAGGTCGAAACCAGACTCAACGTCTTATGCGGTATGTGTTATCTCTCACATTACGCTATGTCAAATATCAACAATCAAACAATCCCACAAGATCAAGTTTTGGCGAATACTTTTATTTGGCTTTATGACTTTATATCTTATTTTGTCTTATCTTTCTATCGATTTGTGAAATAGTCCGGTTACTAGCTTTCTCAAGGATGTCTCTTGAAGGATTTAGAGAAGCAAGGATGTCTTAGGACTCTTTTTCTTTGGCTGCTATCTGTCAACTATCTTTTTAAACATTGGTTTTTGAGTCATGGTACTAGTTTCCTCTAGGATGTCCTATCAAGGATTTAGAGGAGCAATGATGTCTCATGACCCGTCTTTTATTTGTCTGTTGTCTGAGGTTTGTCTCGACAAAACAACTGGGGCAATTCTGTCCTTAGTATGAGTTAAGACACTCCTTGTTTGTGACTGTCTGTTTTTCTCATATGGATGACTTTATACATTATGGTCTATCTCATATCATAGTGTGTAATATCCATCTATGTTATATCCCACCCAATGATGATAACAAGCAAGCATAGCATATTTTGGAAATATATCGAAGATAATATCGTTTTCTCAATCAATCAGCCTCAATTATTTCTTACTAACATTCTGAATTCATTTCGTGCTAGCATTTCTCTTCGACGACATAATGATAAAGTCCTGTGACACATTAAAACATTAGATCATTTGCATTTGCATACATTCAATAAGAATTTCACATAGTTGCATTGCATTTCACACATATAGGAACATTAACGTCTTCATTACATACATTTGAAATCATGACGTAATAGGCATTAACATCATCATAGCATAAATAATGAAAACATTGCATGTACACATTGCCATCACATATAAATAAGCATCATATAGAATATTTGCATCCATTATCATAAGTAAATTAAGACATCCATAACATCATTATAAAATGCATAACTCAAAACATATAGAGGCATACATTTATAACACATGTACATACATCATCTAGGAAAGATAATCATGTAGAAATAATGCATTATCCATGAAATAGAACTACAAATCATATATATATCGCTCAAAATAGTGTGTCACAGTACAATGTCAGAGTGTATCCATAAATAAAACATGAGCTCATAGGCTCTCGGATCAAAATACAATTTCTACATGTATAACAACCATATCATCGGGTCCCACTACCACTGCTATTGCGTGGTGAAGGTGGTGGGAATAGCCTCGAAGGTGCTCTCTATGAGGTGGAAGGCCTCTCATATGGACCTTCCCTCGATGTTCCTACCACACCCTCTGTGCTCTGTGTCCTAGTATGACCCTTGCTCTGTGACCTCTGACTGTGCACCTCTAAAAATGTAGGAGCTCATCTCTCTGCTGGCACTGTTGCCTCATATAGATCCCTATAGTACGTAGCTCTCTCAACCAATCTGACTAACTCCCTCACCATGCCATCAGATGAGGACCCACTGCAAAGGTGTCTAACCTCTGTGAACTGCTGCTCTATCTCATGTCTCCGAGCTAAAGCCTGATCTCTCTCCATAAGTGCACTGTCTCTCTCTACGTATGCATTGTCCCTCTCTGTGTAGGCACTGTCTCTCTCTAATCTCATCGCATCAAACTCCGCTGTCATAAGTCTGAGTCTCTCCTCCAAAGCCTCCCTATCACCATCCCTAGGAGCATCCTCTTCCCGTCTCCCCTCCACAATCCGATCTCTGAGCTCTCTCTCCTGCTCCTCCATCGATGCATCCTCCTCAACATTATCCTCAACATCATCCTCTCCATATCCTGCCAAAACACCTAGAGGGTCTATAGCCATATCCATATCTAAATCCTCTGCAACATCCTCTACCTCAACATCCACCTTTGCATGCCCTTCTACTACTACCTCCTCTATGGCATGCTCACCCCCAGCCTGTACATCCGCTCCCCCTCCGATGTCCAACATCAGTACATCCTCTGCTGCTACCTCACATATAGGTGATAGTGCACCTACCTGGCCCCCTCTCCATCCTCTTCAACCTCGTCTACCACCTCTACCATCACCATCTCTCCCACCAACTCTCCCAACTCTAGCACCTCCACCTCTCTGTTGTCCTCTAGGTCCTGTTCCTCGTCTCTCAATAGGTGCTGACTGATCCAGATCTGTATAAGGAACAGGTCGATGCTCTACCCACCATGCGTCATACGCAACAGTAGTCCCTGGGTCTGTTGCTCCATCTCTCCAACCCCACTATACTGGTTGTAATGCTTGTATCTCTGCCTTAGTAGTAGCTACTGGAATCATAGGCCCCCAATATAGAACCTCTTTGGACAAACAAGGAAACTCTGCTCTACTCCGAGGCTCATCCTGAACCTCGCCGAACTGTCTCAGAACTCTGTCTAGCAAGTGTTGCTCAATGATATGTACACTAGAAATAGTCCTCCCAATAAGGTACTGTGTCTGTCTGCAAAATATCAAATGTACCCCCTCATCAACCCACTCCTCACAATCCATGTAAGGTCTCCATGTAAACTGATCCAAAATGTCCAGTGCATGTCTCCAAAACCCAGTGTCTCCCACATGAGTCTGTGTGATGTTTCCTATATATCGGAACACATAAGGGTACCTCTCCAATCTCTCTACAGTAACTGGAGGATGAAAAATGGATATCCTCTCCCAAGCCCATACCATCAGTAGAGTGGTCCCTCAGCTAAGTGACTGTGCATCTCTATAAGCAATGTCATGTAGATGAAAATATAACATCCCAAGTAGACATGGACCCCATGCATACCTAGTCTCACTCTCCAACATACCAACCAACATAGCACCCCATCCCAGTGGAAATCCGTGACCCCGTCTATCTGGAAGAACTATCCCCCCAATCAATGTACATAATATACAATCAATCCTGTCGTATCTATCTGCTAACACTGGCCATTTGATCTCGTAGTGCTCAATGTCGAGCCTACTGATATCATCTACCTGATAGAACCTCGCCAACTTGGTCAATCCGTGCTGGGTATCATACATAATCTGCTCTCCTCTAATAGGCAGTCTCAAGATCCTGTACACATCCTCTAATGTGACAATGGCCTCCCCAGTTGGCAAATGAAAGGACGATGTCTCAGAGTGCCATCGCTCACATAATGCTGTTAGCATACCCCTGTTCGCCCGAATAGTGGGCATCGACAAACAATGGCGTAGACCAAGTCTCCATAATAGCCGAATCTCTGCACTGGTCAAACGATCTCTCAAATCAAATGTGTCTGGATGTGACTCCCGTGTATATATAGGATCTAAAACCGCCTACATTTAAACCAAAATGTCAAGAATTTTCAAGTTTTTCTTAGAATTTTTTTCCAAAAAATTTACTAGTCAAATGCGGCTCACTTTAAAAGATGCGGTGCATTTTTGCAAATGCATTGCATGAAGCCTCACTTGCATTGCATATTTCCCACACCCATTTTCAACCTCCTGCACATGCGGTTCACAAAACCACATGTGGTGCACTTTAACAAATGCGGTACATTTTCTATAGCCTACCTATCTACTACATATGCGTTTCACTAATGCATATGCGTTTCACTACCACACATGTGTTTAGCCCTAATGCTGATGTGTTACATAAATACATATGCGGTGCATTCTATTACAAATGTGATCATTCCCCAAAATGCCTAACCTAGCCTAGGCGTGTTTTTGCACATGCGTCGTTTCACAGTCAAATGCGGCGAATACGACGGCATATGCGTCGTTCACGATGCACCACATTTGCTAATTGACTTTTCAACACCTAAATCTATGTGCAAAAATAATTTTCAAGAGCTCATTTTCGGGTACATACCGGTGGTCCTGTGTCGGCTGGCCTCCTGAACGTCCGGATACGATATCCACGATGTGCAGCATAGGGAATGGGTGCCATTTTCATTAGCTAGTCAAAGCAAATCTCCTCTTTTTCTAACTCCTTCAGGTTCAAATGAATTAGGTTTAGACCAAATTCCTATTTATATGTAGGGTTTGAGTGGCATTCCTTTTGACCTAATCTATTGGTTGCTTAACCTTTCAACTTCAAATGACCCGTATTCATCCGTATCAACTCCAAACTCAATTCCGTCAACTCCATAGCATTTTTGACTATCAAATTGACTTATCAGGAATATTTCCTAATTTTTTTTAAACTTTCAAAAATTTGTCAATTTTCCCGAGGGGGCATACCTTAACCTATTTCATGCTGGGGCACGATCGAGGCATATTTTCTTCGACACAACGTCATACCAACATTGTATCAAAGAGGGGAAACTGTAGATACCGAAAATTGGTCTAGGCTTGCGAGTACACATTCGACATAATTTTCTATAGTCCGTCGTCTTGATTAAATAATATTAATTATTTAATTAACCTTTCTAACACATATTTCCTCTATTAATTAAATACCCCTTTTTAATTAATTCATAAATGACCTTTATTCAACTTGATTAATTAAATAAATCATATTTGTTTAATTATGTCCCTAACTAATTAATTCTTCCTTCTTAATTAAATATGTATTATTTAATTAAACCCCCTTTATCTATCAATTAAATAATTTATTATTTAATTACCCCCCCTTTATCATATGTCAACTATAATTAAATATCTTTATTTAATTATTCATTTAACCCCTTTTATCTATAATTAAATATTTATTATTTAATTATTCATTTAATCCTTTTCAAAAGTCAATTAAATAGATTATCTTTATTTATTTAATTCGAGTCTCTTATTTTTGAATGTTGAATTAAATTAACATTTAATTCATGTTTTAAATATTTATGTCACAATCTTCTATCATTTAGTTATGTAAGTCATTCACTCACCTTCTGACTCGAGATCTATTTTTAGTTCTCCAGTTATCTCTGGATTCAACACCTGTTTATCTCTGCGAGAAGACTCTTCGTCACAACTAGTCGATTAACTAGTTCTAACTCCTGTTTGCATTCGAATGCATTAGTCTTCGAGTTCTAACTTTGTCTTTTGCATACAAAGTCTATTTCTTCTATTTTTGAAGATTAAGATCCTGAACTCGTGTTCTAACTCACGTTCTAACTTAGTCTCTATCTGCAGTCTTTCCTGAGCTCGTGTTCTAACTGACATTCTATCTGAGACATAACTCACATCACATGGCATTCATCAATATCATCCGTCAATCTCTCTTTCAATCTGAACCGATTGTTCAAAAACCCAAAATCTATAAAATAGCCTATCATTATCATTATTCCTCCTCCCGAAATAATACACTTTTGAGAAGAGACTTATCTTCAATATTTTGCTTAGACATTCGACGAAGTTATGCTTGCATTCAAACATAGAAATCTGAGGGCAAGAATACTGAAAAGGCAAAAATAAAACAATCAAGATAATTCGAAAGAGTGAATGCATATTCGGTGAGAGCTTTCCGTTAAATTGTTTAGTTTATTATGTTTACTTATTCATTCTTTGTTGTTTGATTTTAGATTATTATTTAGATTATGATTAACATCATTTATTCTAGTTGCAAATTGTCATCATGTTTAAAGATCTTTTAATTTACTGTTACACACTGTATAAGAGCTCATTATTTGTTGGGAAGTGAAAATGTAGCAAATAAAGGGTAGAAAGAATGCTTTAATGGGAGAGTGGGATTGTTTTCATCTACAAGGTAAAAAATGAAAGAGGAGATAAAATATTTTGGCAAGCAAAGATATTTTCAAGTGTAGAAGGACAAAAGAGTAGAGATAAGGATGAAGGCAAAATACAAGAGAGTTTTATGTTGCAAATAAGGAGGGAAAACAAATGAAGATTCCAGATTAAAGAAGGAAGTTGCCAAGTGTCATCATCAGATTAATTTTAGGGCTTAGCCTTCTTCTTTTTATTCTCTTCCTCTCTTATTGTAAAGGATTCCATTCTAGAGTCCTAAATTGGTCTAGGTGAGCATCAGAAGCTCTGAAAATGCATATTATAAAGAGTGTTGATAATTAGAATAGTAAATTGTTTTGGTTTCAAATCATGCTTATAATGATCTTAAAATGGTTTTTACAAAATCCATAGATTATGAGAGCAAATCTTAATTCTGAAATGTATACTCTCCTCTGTAATTTTCTTGCAGGTTATGAATGAAAGGGTTAAGGATCTTTTTGTTTGCCTTCAGTTGTTCTAATTGAATGAGTGGGTTTGTTTTAGCTTCAATTCAAAGAATTGATTAAATGCTTAAATGAGGTCACAGGTTTGTGAGGAAAGAGCACGGGATTTGGTAAGAAGTTATGTTTTAGATGCAATGAGTTGAATACTACAAGGCAGTATGAAAATAGTCCACCAATTTTTGAGATAAATGGCTAATGTATTATTGGTTGTTGCTAATTTGACTCTATTATCCCAATTGATGAAGCACTGGTCTCTTTATTATGTTATTTGACATATTTGAGTTAGTGATGTGCCTAGCTAGGGATTCAAAATGAGAATGAAAATCATTAAATACTTTCAATTACAATCAGAAGTCCCACTTAATTCCTAGCAATAGGTAGTTATTTGTTTAAAGGTCAGCCAAACCTTTGATAAATAATGTCTATTTGCACTTAATAGGAACAAATCTATGTATTTAAGTGTTCTTGAGGCATTAAATATCACATGAACACAATAAGGAGCACCCTCCTTGGTCCCACAAAGCCTAAAGAGTAGGTGTAAGAGCTTGAAAGTCTTTACTCATTATTTGGCCACTAGCTTTCGTAGTTCTTGAATATAAGGGTTGGCAATCCTTCAGGGAATTTCAAAGCTTAGCTTGAAAAAACACCAACAGATTGGTGACTCTGCTGGGGAGAAATTTGAATCTCCAAGTTCAGACTGTCCTATTACAGAGTCATACTATTTGCTAATCTAAATTTGGTTCAAATATTGAAGGAATTAAATCTTGGAGAAAGAAATTGTTACAGTGAACTTGAAAGTTTCATGATCTATGGTGCTTTGCTGGTGAAAGGAACTCAAAAGGAAATTTATTTTTGAAGGAGCTTCATACTACTTGAAGTTTAGTCCTTTGTGAGAAGAGGTGGCCACTCTGTCTAAAGAACCTGTTGAAGATGTGAAGAGAAGTCTCAGATCTACAATATTTCTAGTTAGGAAGAAGATTTTGTAGTAGCTGCAACATATCCAGGTATTCTTCACTTTTGTTTTTCAAGAAATTTGTATGTGGAAACCATATTTGAAGTCTTGAAAAACCTTGGTTCCATATTAAGTGAATTAGCACTAAAAAAGGGAAAGGATAGTAATATTGAGTTCGCATACTTCTAAATTATAATTTATAGCCTATGTATTATGTTGGAGAAGTGTGCGTGTTTTTAAATTTTCCCACTAAATAGATCTTGGGCATAGATGCATTTGAATCATGCATTTTGATATTCTAAGGTCATGATTAAAGCTAGAAATATGGCAGTGAATGATCAACTATAGAGTCAATGTTTGAATTTGAAAGAGGTGTATCAAATTGCACCAATATATGCATCCTAGTATGGTTCCTAGTGCAACCATGGTTTGTGATCAGCCCCAGCCAGATTGTCAAAGAAATTTCAGCATTGAAAGGTACAAATCCATCAATTTCAATGGTATTTTGGGTTACCCAAATGTCATTCCAGCTAAAGTTAGAGATAAATTACCAAAATTCAATGGTGATAAGTCTGAATCAACAAAAAAACATCTGCAAGAATTCAATAATGTGATGGATGACTATTAGGTAGATCATGAGGATGTGATCATGAGGTTATTTGTTTAGTCCTTAAGGGGAGATACAAGAGATTGGTTCTCTTATTTACCAGCATCTTCTATACATTCTTGGGAAGAGTTTAAAGTAGTTTTCATGGAGCAGCTAGGTGAAAGGATTGATCTAGTCTTAATAAGACAAAAGTTCATGAACATGGAGAAATGACAAGATGAGTTAGTCCTTTCTTTAAATCTTAGATTTTCAAAGACCATAAAAGAGATCCCTGAAAGCATAAGACCAAATGATGTTGAATGTTTGGTCATGTACTTAGGTGCATTTGATAAAAAGATGAGTTAGCTATTAAGAGATAAAGAACCTACGACATTGCACCAATAATATCAAATTGCCATAAATATTGAGAACAATCTGAAATATTCAATGATGAAAGGACATAGGGCTGTGAGTGTTGGTTATCCTAACACACTTCTTGCAGATAGAATTCATGAATCAGATAATAGAAATGCTTGCCAAGATGAAAATGCTTTTGTTGTTATGATTTCTCCATCATCATAACATGTAGAGCATAGTGAGCTCCAAGTTGAACATCAACACAATTTGAGCAATGTTGATCAAACATCTTTTGTTAATGGATTATCTAAAATGAAAAGACGCAAAGGAGAATCACCACATGATTTGTTCTCAAGGTTTTTGGATGCCTTGTTGAAAGTCCCCATAAATTTCAGACCTAAGGATTCAATGTTCATTGACCTATTTTGTGAAATATATGATTTTGGGTTGAGTACCTTGCAAATGGTGTGGAAGCTTCATAGCTTGGACCAAGTACTTGATTGGATAAAGACTATTGAAGGAGACCAATGTAATTATGTACAAAATGTGGTGTCTCAAAATAAAGATAGCAATTGTCTTATTGAGAAAAAATAGAACATGCTACACAAAAATGAAAAGAGTACATCAAAAAATGAAGATCCATGTTGTATGGATGAGGATATTAATTGTAATCATCTCACAATCAACACATGTGCGGATCTGTACAATAGTGATGAAGATGGAGGTACGTGGGATGTTGACAAAATAAATATGCATGAAAGATTTTCATGTAATGTCTTAAGTGATGAAGAGGTGAAAGAGATGAAAGATGTCATTCCATGTCATTCCTTGATGAGTGAAAATGATGCAAGTGTTACTGACATTTCATTACAAATTAGTGATTGTGATCTTGAAAGTGCAGCCTTAAGCATTCACTGAAATTTTTGAACATCGTCTATGCAGTGATGATTTCTCTTGTGATGAAAATCATGATGAGGTTGAGGTTTTTGATGGTTTCTCTAAGGATGGTGACTTCTCTTATGATGATGATTTAGAAATGTTTCATTCACATGAAGGATGTGATGATATGGATATTGACGAAGTTAATTATCCACAAGTGAATGATCAAATTTCACTTGAGGCACACCTGGAATGTAATTCAGATTTGTCATCGATGGAGCATGTTAATGATGAAGAACGTGAAGATAAGCATATGTGTGTTCAATATGCTGACCTTGAACATAGTGCTAGAAATGATAAAGATGTTTCATGAATGTGTTTATGTCCCTACTGCTCATGCTTGTTTATATGAAGTAGAGATGGAAATATTTGTAATGAATGATGACGTACTCAAGGCTGAAAGAAGGGGTTCATTTTGGAATGATCAAGTAGTGCATTGTGGAAAATATATTCATCTTGAGTCAACATTATTACCCATTCATAACACTAAAGTGTTTTTTGATTCATATGACAACAACGCTTCAGATTGTGTTGATACTGCATAAATTCTTGATCCATGTGTAGAGCAACCAAATGATGCAAACGACAATGGGTGTGATGTTAGTAAGTATGAAATTGAATAAGGGTGCTTCTTTGCTGATCTTTATTGTCTTCACAATATGAAAATGGACATGTTTGTTTTGAGTGAGGGGTGCATCAATGTGAAAGAAAATGAAGTTCCTAGTTCTATTGCTAATGAGGAATTCTCAGATAACAATGAGTCTTTCATGTTTGGGTCAGCACATATATCAACTTATATTACACATGAAGTTATCAATGCACATGGGTGTCCTTCCGCTGCCCTTGTTGATGCTGAGTTGCTCCAGCCTACTTTTGAGGTATTCTACATTAAGCTGAATGATGATGTGAAGAATGAATCAAAATATGTTATTACATCTAAGATGAGTGCATTTACTCATTTCCTGGATGTTAATGATACATACGATTTCCATTTACATGACACCAAGGTGTGTTCTGATATACCTGAATCGAAATGCCAGAAAATGTGCTCATGTTGTGACACCCAATTCAGGGAGGCTCCTGAATATGAAATTTTTATTTTTGATGCACTTGGGGATTGTTTGCATGGAACATAATTTTTTTTTATGAGAGTTTTCAGTTTGATGTGCAAACTGATTTTGATGTCAAAGTTTATGATGTTAGTGGCCAAATGGATTATGAGTGCTTCAATTTCTCAGTTCAGTTGAGTGAGCATTTAGTGGAACATGACAATGAGCGAGAGAAGGCAAGATATCATAATGATTATGGACTTCAGTTAGTGTCTGACTGCATATTGCAAATTGACAGAATTAGTTGTGACATGGGAAAGCACAATGATATAGTAAGGCATGTCAATGACAAAGCTAGTTTGTGGGAAGTTCATGGCAATGTTTTCAGACTTGGCCTACTGTAGACAATAGAGAACAAATTATTTCATAGAGGTAAGGATTGGTACTTAATTTTTGGGGTCCCGGGGCCACCAAATGAAGTTTGAAAAATGAGTTTCAATGTTGAACAAAGAAGCATGTCTAGAGTGCTCAATGGACTTGGCATTTGGTCTACTCCCCAAAGATCCAGATTCTTGCTATGTCCATAGGGGGCATACATCCCCAGTCAGAGCCATTGGTGGAACTCTCAAATTTCACAAATTTGAAGTGCCCATATTGAGAATTTTGCCTCTACAACTCTCAAAAGTGCACCTAAAAAATCTGCCTAAACGACCTACTTTGGAGGGTCACAATTTGGAGCCAGTTAATTTTCAAGACAAATCCCTTGGTGGATACACTCATGTGACATATTTAAATGTGCATATCAATTTTCAGCCTCCCACGATGAGTTTTGACTAGGTTTTGAAAAGCTAAGCTGGAGGATTCTGACACTGTTTTGTTGTTTGCAAACTTTGAGTTTTGCGAAGTGGCCTCCTATTCAAGCTGATATTTCATAACTGGATGATTTTCAAGAAAAAAAGATTTTTGTTCTCTATTCTCCCTACATTCATATGCTCCTTTGTCTGATTTCAGAGCTTCATGATCTGATTTGCTATTTTTTTAGATCAAAAGCAAATGCAATTTGTTTTGATTTTGCAGTTGCATTTCTGACATGTTTCAAAGTGGTCAACTTTGACCCCTAATATCTTGTGAAGAATAAGGATTCAAGAAAATCTCTCTTGCACACATACTTAGTGTACCTAAATGAGCTTGTGTTTCCAGTGGCAAATTGTTAGGAGTTGATTTGATATTTTTTTGAGGTGGTGACTTCGTGAGCCTGGATTGGCTTTAAACAGGTGCAATTGCAGAGTGTTTGACTGAGAAACTTTGACGGTGAATATATTTCACCTCGAAACCTGTTTTGTCGAGTCGTCTTTTGCACTCCATTCTTGGATCAAATGGCTACATGCTTGTGCATTTTCTTGGTTCCAAGACGTCGTTTGACTAGTTTTTCAGGGCAATTCCAGAGGCTACCTGGCCAGTTTCAATCATTATTCAAATGTGTCAGAAAATATATTTTAATGATAGCCCAGTTCATGTTTTCACCTCTGATGCACTCAGAAACAACCCCAAGGTCAAATGAGGATAAAATTTGTTTGAAAATATAAAAAATTAGTCGAACCCACAAAGGGACCCGACTTGTGTCACACGAGTGTTGTTGGTGAGGCTTGTAAACAGAGTTCAGAAATAATTTTCTCATTGAAATTCTCCTCTTGTAATGAGTAAAGTAGATCAGACATTCAAGATCTTGCAAGAATCATACACTTGAATGAATTTTTATGCCTGGAGTATTTGATGGGTCTGGAAACAATTCATTGCCTCCAAGGATATAGCTTCTTCCTTGTTTACTACCGGTCTATCCAGGGGGAATGAGGTGTCACTGTTGAATGGTTTGTGTGCCAATATTATATTTATGGGAAATATTTATGGAGCCATTGACCTCAAGGCTACCCATGACACTAAAGAGGCAAATCATTCTATACACATGTATTTTCACCCATGGCACAAGCTTAGAATGATTTACAATCAAAGCTTGGAATGGATTTGGGTTGCACAATAGGAATATATGCAAGATGTGGAAGGATAGCTGGATCGCATTAATTTTTTCACAAAGTGCTCTCAATTGTGAAATTGTAGTGTTGTATAAAGTAAATCAGAGTGCATTCTATTTTATGGAAAATGTTACATATGCAGCCTGGAGGGGGGCATAATTGAGGATGCACTTAAGGTAAACAAAATGCACTGAATACCTTGTGTGTGTTGCATAGTATGAAACCAATACCATTTAATGGTCTGTGTTGAATGGAATTAAAGATAGTATGTGGCCAACCATTGGAGCATTAAAAGATAGGAAGGCCTTGACTAACCGAGAACATTGACGCCTATAGAAGATACACTTCTGAAGCATAATGGTTGTAGGCCATTCACAAAATTGACTTGTGGAATAGGTGTGTGTGCTTCAGCCAGTCACCATGAGGAGAGGGATTCAGAAGAATCAAATATTGGAAGCCACATTTCTTGTGAAAACTATCAAATTGCATTGCACTGTGTGGCACGGTGATCAGGGTACATGGTGTTGCGATGAAATTACTTGGCTTGGTGCCTTTCATGAGTAATTCCAGTGTAGTTACCTTGGGTAAGGGCAACCAATGCTTGAGATGTAAATGTATCATAGTTGTTTGATGAATTTCCAATGTGGACAACACCAAACACAGAGCAGTTTCACTCTCCATTTTCCTCCTGTCATTCGATAATTTGATTACATTTGGAACTTACACGAGGAAAATGATTCTAAGGAGGATGGATAGATTGCAAGAAATAAGTTTGTACTTGCAAATGAAAGTTTAACATAGTTATAGGGGAGCTACCATGGTTCAAACATGAGAGGTAAAGCACGAGCCAGAAGAAGAGAATCTAGGGCAATGAACAAAGATCAACAGCGGACAAAAAATGATGCCACATGGACGAATCTTGCTGACCCCGTGAGAGTAGATGTGATGCCAGCAAAATGTGAGCGAGGTGCGTGGGGTATTGAGGGGAAAGCTCTAGTGGGCCCCGTGAAGTATTAAAGGAAAAACTTTAATTCAAATGTTGCCAATAGATGATTTGGGGCTTGCATTTTAAGAGTCAAACACTTTAAAATAATTATTTGGAGGAAGCTCGCAACATTAAAATAATAGTTTCCAAAAGTAAGTGGTGGGTCCCGGGAAGATTTTTAAAGGCTTTCATTTTATTTAATGAGGAAAGCTTTTAAATATAAGGTGGAGTAAATAAAGGCATGATTGATATTTTATTTTGCTTGGTGAGTAAATTTTTGAAAATCTTTCATCATTTTAAAGTGATTTGATGAAGACAAAGTGAAATGGTGAATATTTTAGCCAAGGGATAAAATTTAAATGCTTCTATCATAAAGGGGCAAGTATTTTAAAATGAGATGCACTTTAAAAGTAAGAAAGCACAGGCAATAATACTATTGTGCCTAGTAAAGTGAATAAAGTATTCACTGTAGAAGAGCTCATTATTTGTTGGGAAGTGAAAATGCAACAAAAAAAAGGGCAGAAAGAATGCTTTCATGGGAGAGTGGGATTTTTTTCATCTACAAGGTAAAAAATGAAAGAGGAGATAAAATATTTTGGCAAGCAAAGATATTTTCAAGTGTGGGAGGAGAAAAGAGTAGAGATAAGGATAAAGGAAAAATACATGAGAGTTTTCTGTTGCAAATAAGGAGGGAAAACAAATTAAGATTCCATATTCTAGATTGAAGAAGGAAGCTACCAAGTGTCATCATCATATTAATTTTAGGGCTCAACCTTCTTGTTCTTATTCTCTTCCTCTCTTATTGTAAAGGGTTCCATTCTAGAGTCCTAAATTGGTCTAGGTGAGCATCAGAAGCTCAAAAAATGCATATTGTAAAGAATGTTGATAATTAGAATAGTAAATTTTCTTGGGTTCGAATCATGCTTGTAATGATCTTAAAATGGTTTTACAAAAGCCATAGATTATGAGAGAAAATCTTAATTCTAAAATGTATACTTTCCTCTGTAATTTTTTTATAGGTTATGAATGAAATGGTTAAGGATATTTTTTTTCGTCTTCAGTTGTTCTAATTGAATGAGTGGGTTTGTTTTAGCTTCAATTCAAAGAATTGATTAAATGCTTAAATGAGGTCACAGTTCTGTGAGGAAAGAGCATAGGATTTGGTAAGAAGTTATGTTTCAGATGCAATGATTTGAATACTAAAAGGTAGTGTGACAATAGTCCACCAATTTCTAAGATAAATGGTTGATGTATTACTGGTTGTTGCTAATTTGACTTTGTTATTCCAATTGATGAAGCACTGGTCTCTTTATTATGTTATTTGATAGATATTTGAGTTAGTGATGTGTTTGTCTAGGGATTCAGAATGAGAATGAAAATTATTAAATACTTTCAATTACAATAAGAAGTCCCACTTAATTTCTAGTAGTAGGTAGTTATTTGTTTAAAGGTCAGCCAAGCCTTTGATGAATATTGTCTATCTACACTTAATAGGAATAGATCTGTGTATTGAAGTGTTCTTGAGGCATTATATATCACATGAACACAATAAGGAACACCCTCCTTGGTCCCATTGAGCCTAAAGAGTAGGGGTGAGAGCCTGAAAGTCTTTACCTGTTAGTTGGCCACTAGCTTTCGTAGTTCTTGAATATAAGGGTTGGCAATCCTTTAGGGAATTTCAAAGCTTAGCTGGAAAAAACACCAACACAATCTACCATGTAGTGGCCATGAAGAAGGTAGATCTTGGATCCTTGGATATGATGTGAACAATGGTTGCAAATAGATTGTCAATGCTACATCCACAATCTTGGCTCAACAACATGAATGGATGCACTAAACTCTTGACATGATGCTTGAATCTTGATGATGTCTCCAAATGCTTGATGAAATGCTCTTGAATGCATAAACTTGCCTTAGGAATGAATAATTGAATGCTTGTTATGAAAAATGAGTGGAGGAACCTTGCATTTATACTTATTCATGCTTAACATCCCGAAATTACACCACAACAAGCCAACACATGAAATCATTAATTAAAGGAGGCAAATTCCTGCTAGAATTTGAAATTGAATCTTGAAAATAAGCCAAGGAGGACTAAGATTCCCTAGGTGGCATCTTAGTCCCAAGGCTCAAATCTTGGGGCACAAACTCCAAAAAGGGACCTTTTCAAGTACATTCAAAATCAGGGTCCCAAGACCCATGGAGGACAAAGATGCCCTAGGTGGCATTTTAGTCCCAGTTCATAAATCAGGGACACACAAACAAAATCATTAAATGATCATTTATCTTTGATGTTTTTCAAGATTTTCCATAAGAAATATTTAGTTTATTAGGCTTTTGGATGCAAAATAGGACCAATTAAGCCATAAAGAAGCATAAATAAAGCAAGGTAGACCCAATCAAGTGTGAAAATGCAAGGGTATGCATTTTGCTATACTACATATATATCTCATTGGTCCCTTCCTCAAAACATCCTAGAGACATGATCCCAATTAGAATCTAACCAATATCATCCTTGCAGGTCTATTCCATTTAGACAAGGTCTCATAAATATTATCATTCATATATAAATTATTATCTACTAGATTCAATCTATAAATAAACTTCAATTAAATACTTGAATTCCTTCCATAAAATCCTTATATATTGACTTATTTTTTTTGTGGGTCTCATTACCATTCCTAACCTACCTCTACTAAAACCAAGTTATTGTTCCCTACTCCTATAACTAATAGACCTCCTAAACCCTAAACCATATTTACCCTATTTACCCTAGTCCTAAACCCTAAATATTATTGAGTTAAATCTATGTGTGATATAAGAGGGATTCGTTGTACATGGGTCTCTTTATTCTCAAGAGATCACGAGGGAACGAACTGCCCTTATACACCTCAACTTGAACGAATTGATGAAATTATAAAGAAAAGTGGAAAAGTAATCTTAGACCCCAAGAGAGCAAGACTCCGAGATTTTCACCTCTGGTTGAGGAGTTCTCGGGGAAAAGATGTCAGTGTAGTTTTAGGACGCCAGTGCGACGTGCAATCATCTAAAAGACATGCTAGCGTCCTAAGCCATGCAAAACTCAGGAGCTCAAGTAGGTGGAGTTGAATCTCGCTTCTAAACTCGAGTCAAGAGAGTGAGAGACCAAATAATCGATAGAAAGCTAGAAACTAAGGAAAACACAAGAGACCTCGAAACAAGATCACCTTCATGTGTCCTAGTCTTTATTCCAAGCTTCACTTCATAACCTGCACACAAAATATAAAGGGGAAAAGGTTGGGGTTGTATAGGGGTCTGCCTCGGTCAGACCCCCGTTTTGGTGTTCCCACCTCCATGGATAGTCAAGTTTGGAAAAGAGCGTAAAGGAAGTAAATAAAGTGCATGGTGAAAGAAAAACCCGCTTCGGAGTAGAGCCCACACCACAAAGTAGTAAATGAGCTAATAAGAAAGAGTGATAGGGAGAGAGAGTGTTACCCATGGGTCAAGACCCTCTTTCAGAGCACACGGGTGCACTGCTATGTGCTTGCTTGAGAGCTGGTAGCTGCTTGAGAGCCTGTAGCTATTGGAGGGACCTCAGTCCAGCATGGCTTTGCCAATAAAAGTGTTGTTATTCAAGGATAGAGCTTACCCAAGACTAGGGAAAATAGTAACAATGCTTCAACTGATGACTTCCAACCCCAAAATAAGGGCGAAAAGGGGTTTTTTATGCATGCAAGGGTGGCACAGGGCCATTACATTCGAGACCTAACTGCCAAGACACGTGTCGCTAGGGTCAGGTTTCTAGATTCACCATTTCAAACTCAGAAAACCTCCAGGATGCTAGCGCGCCACGTGGACGTCTGCGCACTGCACAGGCGTCCAAAGCCTAGGTTTTTCAAGAAATGCCTTGTTAGGCTTCTATCGTCTTTCCATGTGTCCACATGGAGTCAGAATCACAAAATTCTGACTCATGAGATTTTTCCATTAATGTTTGTAAGGTGTCATAAATGTTAGGCAAGATGCAAAAATGTGGAATTACCCCTAGGTACAATTTTGTGGCATTACATTTTTCCCCCACTATAGTGGGCTCAATTTTGAAAAAAATCAACCTCACTAAAGTAGAGAAGAAAAATTTCACCCGAACTTTGAATTATATGGAAATGCATGCCAGAAAGAGGGACCGTAGAGGTCACCGAAGTCAAGCTAACCGGTACCGAGGATGCCCCTAGCTTTCGAGCTCAAAAAATAGCAACACAATAGTTGTAAGAATTGGTTTGAAACTATGTCCTATAAAACTAAAATTTTGAGTTAGTTTTCAAAAAATTGGAAGAAACTACCACAGAGAGAATAATGATTAAGAAAAAGTGGTTGATTCAGAGGAAAAATATGATCAAGAGGTGGCTATATGCCCCAACCTAATTTTTCCCCCATCATGGTGGGGTAAATTCAGGAGAAACCAAGGAGCCACAAACTCTAGGAAAAATGGGCCTCAGGGGGCCTATATATACCTAGGTGGGCCCCTAGAAGAGTCATTTTCACTATTCACTGTGAGCAAATTGTTGACTTTTGCGAGAGAAAATTCAGCAATATTCCGAGCAGGAGAGAGTATGAGACACCAAGGCTAGAGCATCTACGCGAGGACATCGCCGAGGGTCATGAGGTGGACCAGGTAGGCCTCTAAGCTCTATTTTTTGTTCATTTTAGTTAATTTTCTGTATTTTTCCACTTGTTGAGGTGCCTAGGTGAATCTGTGCTTGTGTCCTCGATACGTGATGTCATCCATGAGACGTGATGGGGTCTCAGATCCATGCTGGCATCCTCCAGGCGACCATGGCGGTCCGGGACACATACGCAACGCGTAGATGTTC
Organism: Sequoiadendron giganteum; assembly: GCA_007115665.2. NCBI lineage: Eukaryota > Viridiplantae > Streptophyta > Pinopsida > Cupressales > Cupressaceae > Sequoiadendron > Sequoiadendron giganteum. The sequence goes on along the minus strand of CM021102.1, from coordinate 12,816,778 downwards.
ATGCGGCGCACATACGTCCTTCAACATTTTTCTTTTCTCTATGATGTTTCTAACTTAGAACTTTTTTACTTTTTGCAAGAGTACCTGAAGATCTAGGAACATCTTGGAGGGTGAGCATTTCGACTCGTCCGCGAGTAGAGGGATCGCCTTTCTCAAGATGAGATCACACACCTGGAGCAGGTCGGTCTCTGGCACGTATTCACTATGCCAAAGATGTGATATCATGAGGGGATGCTCACCACTCTGATGGAGTGGTGGGACGCCACCACATCATCTTTCCAGCTGCCATGTGGAGAGATGACTATCAATCTCGAGGACGTCTACCAGATCCTCGGGCTACCCATCCGCAGATGGAAGGTGGCCCTAGATGACACCTGATCGACACGGGAGCGTAGTGAGGGCGTCCACTATTGCACAAGGAGGACAAACAAAGATGACGACACTAGTAACATCTACACTCATTGGTATGACCAGGCAAGGACCACAACGTCGTTGCTACACTAAGTGATGGCTATCACAATCGCCTTTCACATCACCATAGATGAGCGAGGCTCGCACCTTCATGGGGGCCTCGTCCCTATTATCAAGGAGATGATCATCAGATTGTTTTTACCTGGGGGAACAACATGTTGGCGCACCTATACCAGGAGCTTGGGTGGTACGTGCACTACGAGTACTACAGTCTCACAATGTGCACACTTTTGCAGGTATGGGATTTCACCCACATCATGTGCACCTAACCAGTTGGTTTTCCCCAGCGATGGCCGTATCAGATCCCAATGGCCCACTGGTATGATATGATAGGCCAGTGGCGTTTCGAGGATTTACAATTTTGGAGGCTACAGTTTGACACTATTGTCACATGAGAGGTTTGCTAGAGAGCCTATCGATATTTCAGGTGGGTTGATGACAACAGGTTCCTGAGGAACCTACAACATTACTATTTTTTGGTTGGTCGTTGTGATTTTGTTATTGTATTCAGACTATATTGCCCGACATGCCCACATACACCAGGCCACACCGCAGTGCAATGAGGGTGGGTGATCGCCCTCGCCCTTCTATCATAGACATCATCCCTTCAGACGATGATGAGCCCAACCATGATCTGTCGGCCATGGCGGCGTCAGATAATGTCGGGGTAGTGGCAGATTTCATGTGGTGGTGGGAGAGGCATCGTCCTGCTCCAGTTTTCAACGAGGGTGCTCCGAGAGGGGATGGCCCATAGGAGGACATGCCCCACTAGCCCTCGTAGGATAGGAGGAGAGGTCACCAGCAAGGCGGTGCGGAGGAGGAGGAGTCGACATAGGAGGAGGAGGTGGCGCCTACGAGGTCGAGGTGGTGGAGGAGATCAACTCCCCCTGTAGCTACCCCCATCTCATGAGCATCACATGTTTCTATTGTTCCAGTAGTAGCAACACTAGCATCACCAGGGTCGACCATTGATATCTATGGTGCAAGCCCTAGTGTCAACCCACACCCTAATCCCACATGGCATCTAGGGGATCCAGGTATACATAGTACATTAGCGTCATGTTCACGCTTTTTTTTATCTTTTTGTTTATGATTATTTATATCTACCATGTGATACTGATTCTCGTTTCTCTCTCTGTGATTGCAGAAGATGTATAGGGATGGACTAGGCTCATAGCTCAGTGTATTTCAGAGGTGGCCCCTATTGTGCTGATCCAAGGGACAGTCCTTGATGCCTATTGGTTGGTTTTAGCAGGGAGGCATGCCCCCACTTTTGAGCTGGTAGCACGTCTGAGGACTACGTACGAGGAGCAAAGTGCAGAGGTTGTATAACTGACTGCAGAGATGATAGCTATGTGAGGACAACAAGATCAACTATCGGGGGAGTTGCGGAAGGTGCTCATCGAGCGAGACTCGACAGTGATGAGGGTCGATACCGCCGAGGTGGCATGCGATGCCCTTTAGAGCCACATTGATGAGCTCGACGTGTAGTCAATGGATGTGATCCTGACAGGTGTTCAATGGCTACAATAGGAGTTGATCCAAGTGGAGATGGATATATGTTCACTGTAGGGGGAGATGAGATGGATACGATTGGGCTTATTTTTATCACGCTTGCACCGATCTCAGTCGCAGACCACTATGCAACCTCTTTCTAGAGTACCAGAGTGGCCATCAAAGCCAGAGGGCTTAGGGAGCCATGCACCATAGGGATAGGAGTCCCTCTTCTGTTCATCATTTTTGTAGTCAGATATAGATACACATATATACTTGTAGATCTTTTGTATAGACACATATTCAATAGCCACTCATTTTTTATAGCAGTGGCCCAGTACATGTACATGACATTTGATTCATATATTGGATATATATATATCGGTTTCAGTATCATGGTTTTGTTTATGTTTGTGTTTTCCATTTTCATGTATGCTCATGCTATGGATGTTATTTTCCTATAAGGATGTATGTTTTCATTAGATGCTAATCATGATTTAATTAAACACATTTGGATACATGTTAATTAAATACTATGATGATCTAATTACTTTAAAAGATGTAATGTGATGTATGGATACATAGCATAGTCAGACACATATATGTATGTTTTATTACACACACACAGACATGGTCAAAACACAAAAAAAATCATGATGTGAAAATGAGCAAATGTGAACATATGTAGTATTACTACCTTTTAGGGAGAACACCACACATGTGACACATTAGGACACTATGCATAGTATTGATGAAGATGCATTGCATTAACAGGCTCTTTTAAAGGTGTTCCATCCATAGATGATAATCCATAGGCACCTAAACCGTACACAAAAATTACGATGTAAGGACCTAACCAGTTAGGAATGAACTTCCCTTTCTGATTAGTCGATGGCACATTTACATTCCATTGATTTTCATATAGAACCAAGTCTACAAGCTTGAAGGTCCTAGGAAGCACGCCCTGATTATACTATCTTGATAACGACCATTGTTAAGCTTTAAGATGATTGAGGGCCTGTAAACGACGCTCGTCGAACATCTCTAGCTGATGCAAACGGTTAGCTCGGTAGGTTTCATCGTCAATTAAACCTCTAAGGGAAATCCACAAAGATAGAATTTCCAACTCCAAAGGCATGATAGCTTCAGTGCCATACACAAGGTTATAAGGCGTTGTTCCCATCGTCGTACGAACACTCACATAATAAGCCCACAAAGCATATGTTAATTGAATATGCCAATCCTTACCATGTTTATTAACTATTTTACGAAGAATGAGCTCAAGTGTTTTATTAGAAGCTTCTACCTAACCATTGGATTATGGATAATACAATGTAGAAAACCTATGTTGAATATGAAATTTCTCCAAGAACTGCTTTACTTCCTTGTTTTTAAATGGTGTACCATTATCAGAAACAAGCTTAGCAGGAAACCCAAAATGAGAAATGATATTGTTCAAGAGGAAGCTACAGATAGTTTCAACATTCATAGATTAGAGCAGAATAGCTTCGACCCATTTTGTGAAATAATTTATAGCGGTAATGATAAAGGTATGACCCTTGGAAGAAGGAGGTGAAATTTTTCCAATAATATCCAACCCCCATTTTGCAAATGGCCAAGAAGAAGTTTGATTATGTAACTCCTAAGCAGAAGCATGGATAAGGTGGCTATGCTATTGACGTTGAAGGCACTTCTTGACAAAACCGAAGGAATCTTGTTCCATTGTTTGCCAATAGTATCCCATGTGTACCAGTTTCCTCACTAGGGATTTACCACCGAAATGTCCACCCCTAGAGCCTACATGGGCTTATTTAAGGGCAAGGGATATTTTTGCTTTAGTGAGATATCTTAGCAACAAGTCGTTATAAGCTTTTCAATAAAGAACGTCAAATAAGATGACGTAACACGCTAAAATCTTTCGTATACGAGTGTGATTGTTTTTCATCACATCACCGGGAAAGTTTCCAGTCTTTAAATAACTGTAGATGCTAGAGAACCACTCTCTCGAGTCTGCATGAAAACAAACTAGAGACTTAGGCTTGGGTTGATCGAGAACCGTTGGGGTTCACATGACTTGAACCACAAAGTGATATTCCTTCGTATCCTCTTCTGAAGGTACCAAGGAAGCAGTGCTTTCCATGGCATCTGCATGTCTATTTTCTCTCCTAGGGACACTGTTTATTGTGAAAGAGGAAAGTTGATTAAGCAAGGATAAAGCAAGGTCTCGGTATTAGGACAATCTAATTTATTTATCTTGATAAGTTCTCGTGATCTGATTCACAATAAGTTTAGAGTCACCCAATATATGAAGATGTTTAATCGTTAACACAATCGCGACATGTAAACCAACAATAAGAGCTTCGTATTCGGCAATATTATTAGTACAAGGAAAGTCCAATCGAAAAGATAGAGGGACCAGTTTTCCTTCAAGGGATATCAGGACCACACCCGCTCCAAAACTAGTTTGACACCTCAATCCATCGAAGTACATCTTCCATTCGAGGTCATAGTTAATTGTGGAAATATTCTCATCAGGGAAGAGATCCAACCCAGGGAAGGAGTGAGATGAGGGAGCATCTGCTAATTGATTGGAAATCGCTTGTCCCTTTACCAATTTCTGAGTGACAAATTTTATATCGAACTTAGAAAGCAACATAACCCACTTCGCTAATCTTCCAGCAAGGTCAATGCTAGAGAACAAATGTCTCAAAAGATCTATTTTCACTATGACATGAGTTTCAGCATGGAGGAGGTAGTGCCTCAACTTCTGTGTAGCGAATACAAGAGCAAGGCACTGCTTCTCCATGGATGAATAATGGGTTTCATAATTGACAAGGATGTGGCTAATGTGGTAGACCACTCTCTCTCTTCTTGCATCATCATACTGAGCTAGTAGGGCTGCCAAAGCGTATGGTGATGCAACAAGGTAAATCCGGAAAGGTTTATCTTGCATAGCCAACATCAATACAGGAGGGTTGGTCAAATATGCTTTGATGGATTCAAAGGTTTTATGAAACTCTTCATCCCATATGAAACGAACATCCTTTTTCAGTAAGTGAGTGAAAGGGAGGGTACGATCGGCCAACTTAGATATGAATCTACGAATCACCTGAATCTTCCCCTGTAAACTTTGCAACTTGGTGATGTTCCTCGGTGGAGGCATGTTAACAATAGCATCAATCTTATTCGTGTCAACTTCGATTCCACGATAAGAGACTATAAATCCAAGAAGCTTGCTAGCGTCTATGTCAAAGACACACTTATGGGGATTGAGTCTCATCTTGTAAAGTTGAAGTCTCTCAAAGATAAGACAAAGATTCTTCACATGATCTTGACAATTTACAGATTTTTCCAAGATGTCATCAACATAATATTCTAAGATTTTATGAATGAAATCATGGAATATTAGGGTCATTGCTCGTTGGTAAGTCGCTCCTGCATTCTTTAAACCAAAGGGCTTGACCACATAGCAGAAGGTACTCCAAGGGGTAGTGAAGGTTGTCTTGTACTGATCATCTGGGTTAATACAGATCTAATTATAACCCGAGAAGCCATCCATAAAATATAACAACGCACGGCCTGCAATCAAGTCCACAATCATATCTATATTAGGTAACATAAAATCATTCTTAAGAGAAGCCTTATTAAGGTCTCGAAAGTCAATACATATATGAATACGACTGTCAGGTTTGCTAACAGTGACTATATTCGAAATCCAAGGAGAATAGTCAATAGGACGGATAAAGCCTGCTTTCAACAACTTTTCTATCTCAGTGTTGACCATTAAAGCTACCCTAGGATTGATTTTTTGAATTTTCTACTTAACAGGCTTGGTGTCGAGACATAGAATGATATTATGGACCACTATGGATTCATCAATATCGGGCGTATCCTTATACGTCCAAGTGAAGATATCGGGGTGAGCACGCAAGAGAGCAGAGTGATCATGTGCTTCCTTGGAAGAGAGACACTTCCCAATCTTGATTACCTTTTTTGAAGATTTAGGATCCACGGGGACTTCGATAGTATCTCCATTAAGGAGAGGGTTGTGGTCTTCAGGATGAGATATCGAAACATCATCGTTGACGTTAGATAGAGGGTTTTCCTCATCAATGCTTAGAACGGATTCTCCAAAGTATGCTTGTTTATGTAAGCGATACGGGAATCATTCCTTGTGATGGTAAGGAGGAAACAAAGAGTAAGCGCCCAAAAATTCTCCTAATGCTTCATCCGAAGATAAGACATCCACACGAACTTTCTCGGCTTGTCCTCTTTCTTCTATCAAATTAGGATGGACCAAGCTTAATGGTTCGGTCAAAATCATATTAACACTCCACCAAGGTTTTTGTTTAGATTGTTCCACAAAGCATCCCAAACCCAAATAGTGTTGTCATTGCTTAAACTAGATAGGGACTTGTATTCCTTTCTTGATACATCCTAGGCCTTTCTGCCCATATCCATACCGAGAAGTGAGTTTGTAACCAAAACCATAACGATTTTGTAGAACTTCAAGAAGGGGCGGCTCCACGTAGAGTGTCTCGTTCCACCAATGAATGTCAAAATTTTCTATGGGAGTGGTCCCACTTCCTTTATTCGGTTCACAAACATTAACCTCCTTTATAGGAGTGGGGTCACTCTCCTGGGGAGAAGTGGTCTCCTGGATAGGATCACACTTCTCTTCCTCAATGGGAGGGTCACTCATCCCCATGTTAGCAGAACCCAAAAATTCTATACTAGAGGGGTCTGACTTATACTTCTCTATGAAGAATTCAAAGAAGTTCAAGGAACCCCAATCATCACCTAAGAGAGCATTCGATTGAGGAGATGGAGGAGAAGATGGGGGAGATTTTCAATTTTCTGCTTTAGGCAGTTTGTCTGGGTCGATACTTGCTCGGGGAACAACTTCCACAAAGGGTATCGATAAAGAACATGCCATAGCATTAGCAATTAAGGAGGGAATACAATTCCTAAGAGTGGATGCAACTGAATTACGACCAACAACGGCTAGCAAGCAAAGGTGCACAACCTCTGGATCTTCTTTAATCGTAACCACCCGATTGTTAGCAAAAAACTTTAAGGAATGATGGAGGGTAGAAGTTACTGTGCCCATTGCAGGAATCCAAGGTCTCCCTAAAAGAAGATTGTAGGATAATGGTTCAGGCATCACATAGACCAATGTAGGCAAGGTAACGAGACCTAACTGCAAAGGTAGCATTATCATACCCAGAGCTTGGTTGGCAGCGTTATCGAACCCACGAATATACAAGGAGGAAGCTGCTAAAGAAGATGAATCAACTTTAATTTTAGGCAGTAGGTCTATACCACAAACGTTGAGAGCTGATTCGGTGTCAATGAGGGTACGCCTAATATCAATGTTGTTAACATTTACTATAATCATCAAAGGTTTCACTTGTTTCTGCACATCCAAAGGTGGGAGTTCTTGTGGGTGGAACGTAGTATTTGGTGAATTTGCTCGAATATGTGCCATCAGCACATCAATGTCCGTAGGCCTAGCAGAGGTAGGCAAGAGAATATTTTGTAAGGCTTCCTACAACATCTCTTTATAAACCAGAGTGGTCTGAAGCAAATCCCAAAGTGAGATCTTAGTCGGAGTAACACGAAGTTGCTCAACAAGATTGTAATCACCTGGTGTTTTGATCGTAGGTTTAGGAGTTGAAGGAAGGTTAGGTTTAGATGGTGGTAAAGAAGTAGGGGTTTGAATTGGTTGTGAGGTAGGAACAACAACTTGTTGTTCTAAATTTTGTTTGTTTCTCCTTGTATTGTACGTATGCCTGACAACATTATAAGAAGTAAAGTCGGTAGCTTTCCAGAATCTCAAATATAAGTCTGATGGATCGCTACGACATGAAATCCCATGGACGAAATAGTCCTCTCTAGGGGATGGCCCAGCCGGGGTCACATAAATGATGGGTTTCTTAGGGCTTGGAGGAGCCACGAAAACCACAACCACATTTATTGACTCCTCAATTGGCAAGGAAGGAGTTTGTTTCAAAGATTTACAAATAGGGGAGAGTGCTTCTAAGAAATCATCTAGAGAATCTTCCAACATATTGTAATCTTGTTTAGAGAAAGAATCATTATAACTATGCGACATTATGAAAATGGATCCGACGGTTCACGTCGGGTTCACCAAAATGTGATATAAGAGGGATTCGTTACACATGAGTCTCTTTATTCTCAAGAGATCACAAGGGAACAAATTGCCCTTATACACCTCAACTTGAATGAATTGATGAAACTGTGAAGAAAATTGGAAAAGTAATCTCAGACCCCAAGAGAGCAAGACTTTGAGATTTTCACCTTTGGCTTAGGGGATCTCGACCAAAAGATGTCAGCGCAGTTTTAGGACGCCAGCGCCTAAGCTGTGTAGAACTCAGGAGCTCAAGCAGGTGGAGTTGAATCTCATTTCTAGACTCGGGTCAAGAGAGTGAGAGACCAAATAATCGATAGAAAGATAGAAAATAAGGAAAACACAAAAGAACTTGAAACAAGATCACCTTCGTGCGTCTGAGTCTTTATTCCAAGCTTCACTTTGTAACCTGCACACAAAAGAGCAAGGGGAAAAGGTTGGGGTTGTATAGGGGTTTGCCTCGGTCAGACCCCCGTTTTGGTGTTCCCACCTCCACGGACAACCAAGTTTGGAAAAGAGCGTAAAGGAAGTAAACAAAGTGCATGGTGAAAGAAAAACCCACTTCAGAGTAGAGCTTGCACCACAAAGTAGTAAATGAGCTAGTAAGAAAGAGTGATAGGGAGAGAGAGTGTTACCCACGGGTCAAGACCCTCTTCTAGAGCACATGGGTGCACCACTATGTGCTTTCTTGAGAGCTGGTAGCTGCTAGAGGGACCTTAGTTCGACATGGATTTGCCTATAAAAGTGCTGCTATTGAAGGATAGAGCTTACCCAAGACTAGGGAAAATAGTAACAATGCTTCAACTGATGATTCCCATCCCCAAAATGAGGGCCAAAAGGGGGTTTTTATGCATGCAAGGGCGGAACAAAGCCGTTACATTCAAGACCTAACCGCTAGGACACGTGTCGCTAGGGTTAGGTTTCTAGATTTGTCATTTCAAACTTAGAAAATTGCCAGGACGCTAGCGCGTCGTGTAGACGTCCGTGCGCCACGCAAGCATCCAAAGCCTAGGTTTTTGGGAAACGCCTTGTTAGGCTTCTATCATCTCGCCATGTGTCCACATGTAGTTAGAATCACAAAATTTCGACTCATGGGATTTTTCCATTAATGTTTCTAAGGTGTCATTAATGCTAGGCAAGATGCGAAAATGTAGAATTGCCCCTAGGTGCAATTTTGCGACATTACACTATGATGGATATGTTTTGGCCAAATTCTCTCTGACTAAATCAACTAATTTTTTATTTCTACTAGCTTGTACCTTACCCTTGGTTTGGGCTATACTCCTTAAATCTTATATTTTTCATGGGCCCTAAATATCTAGATCACTAAATTAGATATAGTTTTATCCCTCAAATCACCCTCACAAGTAAATCGTAATCTAAATAATAATTGGGCATATAAAAAAGAAAGGATTTTACCTCTTGTTCCTATTTAACTTAAGACTCCTTTTGAAACCTTCTCGTACCTCTTTTCTTAGTGAACCCTTTACCCCTTATCTTAGTGTAACCTTTCTCCAATGGATCCCCCTTAGTGAGGGCACTTGTCAGAGTTAATTTGATGATGTTTAATCGATTAAATGTTTTCTAGGGTAGTATAAACATTCTCTTGGGTTGATAGGAAAATTTAGGGTTAGAGAGTGTCTAAAATGAATTGATTTAAAAGGACACTAAAGCTAGTTCCAAATAGAGTGTGAAATTATTCTTTCACCTAAAAGGGAGTATATTTTTTTATGCTACAACCATAATGCATAGATCAAAATAGGCAGGCTATAATATAACACAAGGTACACCCTAGGAAAACCCTTGAGAAGGAAAAATCTAGCCTCCAAAAGCATCCATACTCCATCTATTATTCAACAAATAAATAATACATGCACTTACAAAGTTACAATGAGTACTTATGAAATATCAAGCCTTTCTAATGCATCCTCCTTGTGTCCAAGCATGAATCCACACATCTCATGCCATGCTTCACACATTCACTCCTTAGAAAGACTCGATAATATGATAACCCATTCACCTAACCAACATTAACCACTAATCATGTGTTTTGTTTTATAAGCACTATCTCACACAAATAAAACCAAGTATGCACCACAAAACCATTAACCCCTCATAATATTGGGTACTAATTTTTCACATCATTAAATACTTTCCCCAAATATTAAATCGTTATCCTATGTCTCCCACACACAAAATAATAACACAATGTTACAATGCAACTTACAAGTGGCCCCAAATAATTACCTAGTGTAGTCAAACACATCTCCTAGATGTACCACAACTAAATAAATATTTAATTACAATATTATAATATATCAATTTATGCAATAGTGTACAACAACAAATCCCAACATTCTCCCACTTGTTATATACATTTCATAAGGTTCAATCAATGAAATACATCATCATAGCCATGCATGAAACCACATGAATCTCCAATATGCTCTCGTGCTCCATCAAGATACCTACAATAAAACCTGTTACACCCCGTTTCATAATTATCGAGTTACTTTTATCATTAGGAGTGAAAATGTTGATAAATGTAAATTGTGACTTTAAAATGTTTGTTAGGTGAATGAAATATGTGATTATGCAATAAGATGTTAAAGATTTCAAAAGAATGAATATGTTTTGAATTGATGGAATGTTAGGTATTGCAATGTGAACGTTTTAATGCTTTGTTGGTAGAAATGTATTATGATACAAACAAATTTATTATGAACGTCTAACTACCTTGGTGTTGAACTAAGTTGGATGCAGGGGCAAATTCAATCCTCTGGAAGGGAGGGGAAGTATCACTCAGGAGAAGTGATTGGTCGGGTAACCCTTAATGAAGCTTAACTGAGCTTACACACACTCACTTTTAGTTGGTTAAGTCAATTCGGTAGCTTGGGAATCAACTAAGTGCCTTTGGTCATAGTCTTGACTTATTTGGAGTAATTGGGTAGTCAAACTTGATTTAGATAGGTTGTTTTCTTGAAATGAATGACCTTATTTTAGTCTTTAGTTTCTTGATTGTTCTTAATTTGGGTTATAGGGTTGAGTCTCTTTGAAATGTACGAGTTCTTCTTTCTGTATTACTAATCGATGAATATATATATGTGTGTGTGTGTGTGTGTGTGTGTGTGTGCGTATGTAAAAATGATAACCCATGCACGAGTACATTGTATGCATAGGAAAATTAGATGGACATATACCACAAATATGTGTATGTATATATTTAATATATATTTATTAATCAGTAAGAATGCGATTATATGTGCATATACATATATATAATTACTTAAATATATAAATGATGACCATATAAACAAGTATTATATTACGACGATAGATGCAAGTGTTAAATGATATATATATGTATATACATATAATATAAAAGTTATATTATATATATATTAATAGTATATATAAATAATGTTTATATTGAAAGGATTTTGATATATGAAAATGCATATATAGTGCGGGCTACTAAAGCCATTTCTCACACATTATGTAATGTTTTAAAAACCACGTGAATGATAGTTAATACTAAGTGCTTGTATGAAGCAACTAAATGCAAAACACAACATATAGAGGATATTTGGCATTGCATAAAGTGTTGTTTGTATCTTGCAAAGCATAAAAATAAAAGAATAAGAGAAAGATTAAAAGCCACACATGATAGAAGGAATATTATATGTAGATTCTAACAACTGGAATAAGATTTTAGAGCACGTGGAAGCTTAAACCAAACGCATAGAGAAAAAGTAGTTTGAATGCAAAGTAATTAATATAGTGTTGAGAATAGAGGGATGTGCATAAACTATAGACTATCACATGAACATAGGCAAGCATAATGTATTTGAAATGCTATGTGAAAATAAACGATGGCAGCACTAGAGTCATTTAATGTGAGACAACCAATCTGCTAATGCAACACATGGTATATGAAGACTCGGTCAAAAGTTTTATGAGATATTTGAATGGAATTTAGTCATTGACTTAGTCTAAACATAGGAACATTAAGATGCACGACGGAAAGAAATAGGTGGCGTCAAAATATGAAACTGTATTATGACTAGCATATCTATATTTAGAAAAATCTATGTAAAATACGTCAAGAGATATCCTTTTTGAGGTGCCTATTTTAAATTAAATTTATGCCATCTAAATGCAATAGGCCTCTCGGGAAGGATATATCTCCACATATTTTACATAGATTTTTGTAAAGATTGACTATGTAATTTAAAAAAAACTATGACTGTTGAGAAACAATATTTGATTTTTGCTATTTATCATTAAGGTGTGCCTCAACTTAGCCCAAATTGATGCCTAACCCTAATTCAATGCTAATTTATAGGAACCCTAATTAAATCCTAACCTTGTTTGTACCCTAACCCTAATTGAACCTAGATTGAATTCTAACCTCAATTGAACCCTAACCCTAAGCCTAATTGAACTCTAACCTTGACTTCTAACACTAATTTAATGGACTAACCAGGTAATATTAACCCTTACACTAATTAAACTATAACTATAACCCTCTTTTTTGTATTGGCCCATTATTGCTACCATTTGATCATAAGTGTAGTCCATCATCTTGAGCTTCCCCAAGATTAGGTTTTGGTTTTTTCTATAAGATTTATAGAAATATAACTCTAAGAGAAAACAAATGATACCCTTGTGACTTTTGAAAAGGATTCTTTAAATTTTAGTCTCTTCAAGGAAAGCATTGATCCCATCCCCATAAGTGTAGTCCATCATCTTGAGCTTCCCCAAGATTAGGTTTTGGTTTTTTCTATAAGATTTATAGAAATATAACTCTAAGAGAAAACAAATGATACCCTTGTGACTTTTGAAAATGATTCTTTAAATTTTAGACTCTTCAAGGAAAGCATTGATCCCATCCCCAAGCATCTTGGCCAAAGATCATTTATTTGTCGAATCATGGGTAGAAGATCTTCTATCAAAAAACTTCACAGATGAATTTAAGGAAATTGGAACTTTATCAAATGTGGACTTCCTTATTGTAACGACTCGGTTCTTACGTAATTTTTTTTCTTAATCTACAACTTTTAACATAGATAACATGCATATAAGAAAGTACTGAAACATTTCTTTCCTTTTCATTAACAATAAATGAGATACATGCTAGCTAATAAATTGAATTTTTTTTCCTTTCAAATGAACACGACAATATATTTCAAATAATGAAACTTTTCCTTTTCAAATGAACATCAGAGAAAATATACATACGTGCAAATATTTTCAAATTTACCTATGTTGATTTATGAGAGATATAGCAAATCTAAACTCTATACCATTTATAGTTAAATTTAAATTATATCTTATTAAATTATTAAAAAAATTAAGTTGCTTATAAATAGTTTTATGTTTTTTTATAATTAACTTGACATTGTGTATAAAAGGTTTAAGTTATGAATGTTATAATATAAAAAATAAATTTGTTTTCAATGTTTATTTGTTAGTTTAAAAGATTTACCACTAATGTTGCAATCAGTAATGATTAAATTTTTCTTGATTGGTTAAGTGGTATTGTGCAATTATTCTATTTTAATTTAATGTTATGAATGCTATAATATAAAGAAGAATATTTCTAATATATTTTTAATGCGTCTTTATATTTTATAAACAAACATCTAAAGTAAAGAGTGTCTTTGTAAAAAAAATACAACTTAATGAGTAAACATAAATTTAAAGTTAAAAGTGAAATTATAAAACAAATTGTATATTTATTTTATTTTTCTTTTGATAAATTTAATTTTTCATTTTTCATTTTTTATTAAGAATTATCTTTTAATATTATAAATGATAATCTACTAATCTTAAATAAAATTTATAACTATAAAAATGATTACACACAATAAATTATTAATTCTCAAATCAAATTGAATTATATAAAAAAAATCATAATAAAATACTTTGAAGTAATATTTTAGTCATAAATGTTTTATTTTTATTTTTGAACTTTTTAAATTTTATAGCTATGATATGGATGCTAATAAAAAATAAATAAATATTGTTCATTAATAAATTATAAACTTTTACATCGAATTGAATTATATTTTAGGATAAAATATTTTGAACTAATATTTTATTCATATAATTATTATTATTTTATTTTTATTTTTAAAATATTAAATTTTATAATTACAATATGGATGCAAACAAATTAAAAAAATCACTAACAAAGTAAATCAATATTTCATTTCAATATAAATCAATCAGAAATCTTTAAAAAATTATTATAATCAATGGTTGAGGTGACTATAAACTCAAATCGAATGAATATGATATGGAGAATGAAAGTAAGAATGACTCAATGAAAATTATCTACATTCCATGTTAATTACAAGAATACGCGATCATATCTTCTTAAAAATGTCTCCATCATTGTCAACCATTTTTGGGAATAGGATTGGTAGCTCTTTTTAATTTTAATTTTATCTTTATTCACTGTAGCATGTTGGGACCAGCTTGCTCTAGAGCCCTAGAGTCCTTGATTGTAAATCAGGTATGGCAATCTACATTGTTTTATTTTACAGGCAAATAAGAGTTGCAATTTCTACCAGATAGACATTCGAGAAAATGATGTGCATTGATTTATTATATGTATTACTAATGCCATTTTTGTATCAGACTGAGAAATTCCAGCAAAGATGTGCACTTTTTTAATTACTAGGAAAATAATGCCCTATTTCTATGGAATTAAGATATTGTAGAAAATAGAATGCAATGGTTTATTTTATGGATGAATAATGACATTTCTACCAAATTTAGACGATTCAGAAAAAAAAAAAGAGAAGACATTATGATGTAAGAAAATGAAATTATCTTTAAAATCATAAAAATGCAATGCAGAGAAGAATAAGATATACAGAAAGAAAACTATCTTAAAAATCATACATATGCAATGTAAAGAAGATTAATATATTCTCTATAAATCAAATTATCTTAAAAGATAAAAATATATAATTGATCAAAAATAAAAATTTACCTCCTTGTAAGACATTTAGAATGGTAACTGATATCGAAAGAAAATAGACAAAAATTCTCTGCTCCCAAATGGAAGCACCAAAACAATCACTTCAAATGTGAATTCACCTCCTAAATGCTTTTTCAATTGTGATTCAAACATACAGATATAGAATCCTACGATACTGCAGCTTAAAACATATAATTCTTTCCCAAATTTCACAATAAAACTTGTAAAAGTTAGTGGAAAAAATAACGCTACATAATTGAAAGCTTGGAATAGGTAATGCTGGAGGAAGTTGAGATATTTGAGCTTCCAACTTCAGCAACTTCACCACTTCTATTATTTTTGGTCTTTCAGTAAAGAAATTGCAAGCATGGGCATGCATGAGGAGATGATGGGCTATATTCCCTCCTAAGGTCTCCCCAATCAGAAATGTGTAGGCATTGAACCACATATCACATTCTCACTCAGTGGATAAAGGCCATTGGAGTACAACCATGGAGTCGTCATAGATGGGAAGAAGGAAATTCTTTAGAGCCAATCTGTAATTCACTGAAACCATCAGTGCAATTGTATGTTTTTGATGAATCATCTGGCTTTTTAAAGAACTAATGTCACTGTGAATATCTTATAAGACATTACACCTTTAAATCAGACGTTACATATGATTATTTTAGGATTGGTCCTGAAGAATATAAGACGTCGCTTTAATACCAGACGTTACATTTAATTACGACACTCATCTTTAGTGGTTGACCTCCACTATAGACCATTTCATTTTCATTTTAAAGTGATACCTGCCATTTCAAATGCATGCTGAATGTGATACCGTGACAGCCAACGGGGATGCCAATTTTTTTGGAAAAGGGTTAATGTTTACATACAAACATTTTTCCCTCTACAACTGAATACGCCTCTCGACGTAATTAGAAGTCCAAATTATTGAGTATTGTCTAGTGATGGAAGACCAAGTAAAAGGTAGAATAAGTCATGTTTTAGTTGGAAAAATTGGAGTCAACCTGTTTGTCTTTCACCTTGCATTTCTGATATGAATTCTAGTTGTCTTTGTTTCACTCAATTTGATGTTCTATTATAATGAGTATTGTTTTAGAATGTTGCAACCAATTGAGGTAAATTTCTAAGTCAAACCTTACAGCTGAGAAGTATCAATAAACATAGATTGAGTATAGGCAAATAAGTCTCATAATTCTGTATAAATAGGGGTGAAAGATCACTTCATTAGGACACATTATCCACTTGCATTCTGCTACATGATATCTGAGTCTTTCTTGTTTGATTTGAAATTTGTTTGTCATGAGGAGAGTTAAGAGAGAATTATTGTGAGAATCTTTGTGTGAGGTTTTGGAGAATTATTGAAGAGTCTTGGAGAGGATTGATCCTGGAAGTTAGTTTATTGAATTTGGGATTAGCGAGTTACAGGCATGTTATTTTGCACTCTTATACCTTATATGATTTTGAAAAGATTAAGTGTCATTGGTAAACTTTATTGGAAAATATGTAAATTACTTAACACTCAATGACTAAATATCTTCATTGGTTGTATGTGATGGATTCATAACGAACTTAGATAGGAAATATATTTACTTGTTTGATATTACTACATATTTCATATTATGGAATAAGTATCTTTGATAGTATTAAATACTATATCAAAAATAGATCTCATATAGGCAATTCTTAGCCAGAAGTGAGGAAGTATTGAACTTACTTGATAAATGTGTCATAAGTACACGTAGGAGGCTACTTGTATTTTATAACCTATTTTTCTGAGGAAAACTCTAGAGGTTAATGAGGTTAGCAAACACGACAAAAATGTTGGTATGAAGACTTGTTGTCATGGACAGAAAGAGACAACATACAACCATATTGTTAGTCTAGGGTGATCCCACAAAACTGGTTTACGATTCCGTTGAGGAAGAAAAATTAGGTTTTGGGGGGTTTGAATGAACCTAGGGTCCGAACGAACCCAAAGAGGGTTCACTCGAATACCCCTTCAAGTGAACCTTATTAAATGATGGGTTCCTCATTTTTCACATTTTTTAGAATAAAAACAAAGAGAAATTTTGAAAAAAGGGGGGTTCACTCGAATCCCCCTTCGAGCAAACCCCCATTCATTTGAAAGGTCAAGGGGGGTTTGCTCAAAGGGGGGTTTGAGCAAACCCCATTTTTCCCCCTTCTCCCCCTCTTGCACCAAGTTTCTACAAAAAAATTCCCTTCGAAGCTTGGTTTGAGGATGAAAATGGAGGAGAATTCACAGACCCAACTAGATGATGGTAATCCTCAGAACGAGCTATCCATCGAATATAATTTTAATATGTTTTGGTTTTATTATGTATTTTATTTTTTAGTTTGATTAATCATAGGTTTTTCACCAAAAATCAAGCTCTATGTTCTGCACATGTGGAAAAATAGTAGATTATCAAAAAAATTTGAAAAATATCAATGCACTAGATATTGATGTCCTTGATCCAACAAAAAAAAAGAATTTCAATCCACACAAAAAAAGTTATGCTTTAGCCAGTGAATCATGTCTAAATTGTAAAAGGTTTGACTTTGAAAACTAATTAAGAAAAAAATTTCAATGAAATTCTATGAAACCAATTCCATGCACTAGATATCATAGTTACGAATCTAAATTCAAAAAAAAAAGAATTTTATCCTTCATAGAAAAAAAGTTATGTGTTAGCCAGTGACGTCACTCTTTAAAAATGGTGTTTACTGTTAAAAACTAGTTTTTGAAGGAGATGGAAAAAGAAGTGCAATATGATTCCAAAAAAGTTGAAAAAAATATATTTAGAATCTATAGACAAAATTTCACAAATCACTAGTTTGCATCATCTTCAAATTCCTCATAGTTTAGTCGCTATAGGTGCCCGAAAGTGAAGATTTAGTTAAAAAAATTCAATTCAATGTCCAATTTGGCCAAAAATTGTAAACCAGTATTGTGGGATCACCCTCTATACTTGAATGATCACTTGATTGCTGCTTTATTTTATTATTGATTATAACCCTAGGTTGAGAATAACCTACTTGATTAGTTTGATCATTGATTGTTGATTTTATCCTAGGATTAGGGTAAACTATTGGTGCAGGTGCACCTTGGCTAATGGATCAAGGGGTGAAATCTTAAGTCTAAGTTTTGGTTTTTGGTTTATTATGGTGTAATAAGGTCTATTTAGACCTTTTCCAAGTTTTTTGGGTCATGTAGGGTCTTTAGAATAAGTTTTGTAAATATCGTCATAAATGTTACTTTGTAATGTTGACAACTTTGTCAAATTTTGGTTTTGCAAGAAGGTGAACGGTCACCATTTCATTTTATGGTTATGAACTATTGTAAAGAAGTGTGTCAAGCATAAATAAGCTTGATAAACTCAAATTCAAGGTTCTGAAGTTCATTGTAGAAGATATACATGAATAAAGGTGCCATTTTCCTAGAATTTTAAACGTTTTTTCTGTGTTGCAACATTCTGTATGGTCTTGTACAAAAATCTTGTGATCTCAGACCAACTGGATATTATGGAGAAATGAGTTAAATTTTTTTTGCAACAAGTGTCACTGAATTTCATCCATTTTTAAGCGAGTTATTTGTGTTTTTCTGAAAGGAGGTTTTGTGTGTTAGGGCTTTGAGGGTTTTGAGGCAAAATCATGAATAATTAGCCATTCCACCGTGGGAAAATATTGAGACTCGGTGGAATGGGTGTTTTTGTTATGATCTTTGTGTTTATGGAGGTTTTGGAGCAGGTGAATAGAGTCTTGTGTGTTTTTGAGGCAGCCCTAGCCTAACATCTCCATGTGTTAGGCTTGTTTAGTGAGTGAATTATGAAAATAGCAGAATAGGGAGTTAGGTTGATGAAACCAAATGCAGATTCAGACCTTATACAATCTATAGGTTTATGCAAAGAAGATTTTAGGTGTTGGGAAAGCACATTCAAGGTACTTGCTTTGGAAAATAGGGCTAATTAGGCCTTAAATTGAGAAGTCAGTCATTGGTGGAACAATTTGTTCCAAAACAACCATAGGAAAGCTTTTGACATGTCATTGTAGACCTTAATGGGTATCCATAATGATGTTTTGTTTTGAATATATGGCCTATTCACAAAGATATGCTTGGAAAACTTGGTTAGGAGTGCTACAAGGCATATTGTGGGTTTTTGAAGGAAGACCCTCAAGAGGAGTTAGAAAACCTTGAAGACTAGTTGAAATTGATTCATTAGGACATCTCCACCCCTACTCTGATACCAGTTGATGTAGAGTAGAGGTGGATATTTCCTAATGAATCAATTTCAACTGGTCTTCAAGGTTTTCTAACTCCTCTTGAAGGTCTTCCTTCAGAAACCCACACTATGCCTTATAACACTCCTAACCAAGTTTTCCAGGCATATCTTTGTGAATATATCATATATTCAAAACAAAACATCATTATGGATACCCATTAAGGTCTTCAATGACATGTCAAAAGCTTTCCTATGGTTGTTTTGCAACAAACTGTTGCACCAATGATTGGCTTCTTAATTTTAGGCCTAATTAGCCCTATTTTCCAAAGAAAGTACCTTGAATGTGCTTTCCTAACACCTAAAATATTCTTGGCATACACCTACAAGTCATATAAGGTCTAAATCTACATTTGGTTTCATCAATCTAACTCCCTATTCTACTATTTTCACAATTCACACTAAACAAGCCTAACACATGGAGATGTTAGGCTAGGGCTGCCTCAAAAACACACAAGACTCCATTCCCATTCTCCAAAACCTCCATAAACACAAAGAGGATAACAAAAACACCCATTCCACCGAGTCTCAAGATTTTCCCACGGTGGAATGGCTAATTATTCATGATTTTGCCTCAAAACCCTCAAAGCCCTAACACACAAAACCTCCTTTCAGAAAAACACAGATAAATCACTCAAAAATGGATGAAATTTAGTGAGACTTGTTGCAAAACAAAGCTAACTCATTTCTCCATAATATCCAGTTAGTCTGAGATCACAAGATTTTCGTACAAGACCGCACAAAATGTTGCAGCACAAAAAAATGTTTAAAATTCCAGGAAAATGACACCTTTATTCATGTATATCTTCTACAATAAACTTCAAAACCTTGAATTTGAGTTTCTCAAGATTATTTATGCTTGCAACACTTTGTTACAATGGTTCATAACCATAAAATGAAATGGTGACTGTTCACCTTCTTGCAAAACCAAAATTTGATAAAGTTGTCAACATTACAAAGCAACATTTATGACAATATTTAAAAAACTTATTCTAAAGACCCTACATGACCCAAAAAACTTGGAAAAGGTCTAAATAGACCTTATTACACCATAATAAACCAAAAATCAAAACTTAGACTTAAGATTTCACCCCTTGATCCATTAGCCAAGGTGCACCTGCACCAACTATGGATGAGATTATCCTATGTGATTAAGTTGATCACTTGAATTTGTGAAATTACTATTTGTATGGAGTAATGGGTGGAATTTCCCTACTAAATTCATTGTTTATATTCTTGACATGAAGTCACTTTATTGACGTGATTCTACTTTTTAAAATAGCCCTTTTAATTAATGAAATTGTATTCTTGAATTAAGAGTCCTTTATTGTTGAGACTATACTTATGTCGAGTCATTTATTGATTGGATTATTCTTTTGTCTGGGGCCACTTAATGTTGAGATCATACCTTTGAAATAAGGTCATTTATTAACAAGGATATACTCTTGAATCATTTGATGATGTGATATGTTCCCGAGAGGAGTCATTTTATGATGAGTATATATTTTATAAGAAAAGGGGGCTTATGTAGCCATACTATAGATTATGAATGTGTTCGTAAGATAGAGCCATGGAAATTTCATAGGCTAATCATGGGGTTAAAGATTACCTTAAGAATGGAATTTCCTATGCATAGTTTATTGTAAAAGGAATAGGTTGTTCTTGGGGTTAAATAATACCTTAAGAATGGAATTGCCTATCCATAGTACATGAATGATCATTAACCAAATCGAGCTAGATCATGGGTGAAGAGATGAATTTTTATATGAAACTTTGGCCAAATTAGTGTAAGTAGCCACTGTTTACACCAGGTCAAGGTTCACTGTGTCCAGTATAGATATTCTAGTTTAGGATTTTCATACTCGTAGGTGTAGCTACCATATAATTAGGTTTTGGATTTTAGGGAACAACACTAAGCTTAGAAAGGTTATTTGTTATGGGGTTTTACCAACTAATCCCTTCGTCGAAGGGTAGGGCCATCTTTCCATATGTGGAAAATTTTCAAGGGATCACATTTGAGTTCGTGGTTGGCGAAAAAGCGCTTTAGTGCTTCTCCTCATCAGTTGGCAGTCGAGATTTAGGGATGTTTGCACTTGTATTGGGGACAACTAGAATGTATGCACCAAGGAACGGGGACATCTAGAATGTATGCACCAATGCGCCGAAATCAAGACCAATTGGTATATCTATTGCCAATGAAGCTCAAAGGAACTATGTATGATTTCTTATATCCATTATGTGGAAGTTGTAATGTAAGAAATTCTATCTTGAGTTTTAAATGTATTGGAATAATTGTAATGTTCAATTATAATACAAATGGAATTTTTGGAATATGTGTTATATCAAATGTGCATTTAGTCTTTGAAATAGATGAATTTTTTTTATTGCTATGTGATGGCATTGTGAACTATTCACTTGTGGTTAAAACATTGGTAATTCTTTTTGAGTAGAACAATGGGGTTGTTACAAAACCAAAGTGACCACCATCTCAAGCAAGAACTCCTCTTTTCTTCAACATTCCACCTATGGAATAAAAGGAACATGCTAAGGTGAAGATGCACCAATACAAAGAACACGAGCATCAAATCTAAGTGATAATAAAGGCTCCAAGTTGTTGTCAAAGGTAAAAACCCACATAATAAAAAATAACATCCACAACAACACATGCTAATACATCCAACCATCCATACCTCCTAGGTATCAACAACATCAATAAACTCATGCCAACATATGCAACCCATAAACTGCAATCAAGCTCCCTATATCAAACCTACCAATGAAGAACATACATATCCAAGAGCTCTCACTCCATGGGTAATGTAAAATCTTAAAATAAATCAATGCATATCAAGTCTACCAATAAAAACTCATACCAAGGCATGGTAAATTATCATAAACATAAAGTACCAAGGACAAACATAATAATCCACACATGCAACCTAAACAACTGCATAATATCTCACAACCTGTCACTACAATACTTCCAAATCATAAGAACATGAATCTCGAGAAAGGAACCATAGAATGAAGAGAGAAAACCTGTAAACCATAACATTTCCTTCTACCAACACCTCAAATCGCTAAACTATGTCAAGTATGATCTCCTTACAACCCAAAATTAAAATTCTTAGCAACACCCAAATACTTAATCTCATAGATCAAATTTAAAATATGCATCATGTGATATCAATATGGATGTAAGCCTCTCTAGCCAAGGAAATCAAACTCAAAGGATCCACTCCCAAAAAAAGGAAATCAACCCAATAACAATATCCTAAAACTCCTCATCAATGGATGGTAACATAAATAAAACTCATATGCACAAGGAGATAACAATTCCAAACATCCCTAAAAATGAATCCTCTAGAACCAACTATCTATAACTCAAGATCCATATCTATGAAAGATAAAGAACTAAAAACTTATGCTAAAAAATCCTCAAATGAGTCTCCCAAAATCAATCACCATGGTTTAATACTCATTCCTATGTGAAAAAAATATCATGAAACATAACACATTTGAAACAAGAATGAGAAAATACCTCTCAAATGATAAACCATTGAATAGACCAAGAGTGAGGAATGAGAATGCTCCTCTAGGATAACCAAGTCATCATGACTCACTCCAAGAATAATCTCCTTTATAGGTCCATCATGAACTCATGTTCATATCTTAGTGAAGGCTCCTCAAACTTCTTGTTGAAACCTCTAAAGAGTAATCATCTCAAGCAAATGTCTCCAATCACAAGAGAACTCCAGCCTCACCTGAGTTTCCAAGTATCCACGATAACCTACCAATGATCAATCCATGTTAGGCTCCAATTTTAGCACAACACCCTCGTGAAGATCCCAAGTAAATGGCCAATGTACTCAAATACCAATAGAACCATCAAGGCCAATGTCAAAGCTCCAACTATAGAATCAAGAACCTAAACATGACATCATGATCTAATCATCTCCTCCTAGGAGATCACATGCACCAACACATACATCCTAGTCTCAAGAGAACCTATCTCATGCCTATACTTAAATCAATACCCAAAGTAATCTAAGACATAATACTAAACACACTCTAAACCAAGAATCAACATCTCCAACCACATGAAGGTAACCATCTCCTAACAATCAAATTTTAAATGTGAAAGAATTCTTTTGTAGCAAAAGGATCTAAGACCTCCTCCAAGACATCCACAAACACTAAATAAGATCATGCATCACCAGTGATGAATCCACATCATTGCCAACAATTCCCACTAAACTGTGATACTAAACTACACATAGCATTGTGACAACCATCTTGTAAATGAAGATCACCCATGGTCCACACACACTTAGCTACAATTCCAAAAACTCTAGAGAAGAAGTAGAACCAAGATCTCCAATCCAAGAATATATAAATGGCATCAAAACATTAGGAAGCAATCCTACACCACCAAATCATCAATGCCAAAAGATCCCATTGAAATGTGTAGCCAGTAAATTTAACCAAGCTATCATGACATCATGATAAAACCACATGCTACAAGTCCCAACAACCAAATATCCAGGTACTCGAACCGTCCATCATTCTATCTCAAAACAACATACCAATGCATAATGACCATAAAAAAGGTCAACTAACAAATTCTTCTGCATCAACACTGCCAAATCAATCTCATGGATATAGATAGTCCACATTTGAGCCATCCCACTACAACCAAATGGGTGGCCAATCCATACAACTGCATAACTCGTAGATCCAAAACACTGAAGTGTGCAAACTCATCATCATATTAATAAACGACAAATAAGATAATCTTGTAGACATCAAGACTCAAACACCAAATTAACCACATATATAATTTTCCAAACATGTCAAAAAATGAGTAACCATAGTCAAGGAACCAATCAAGCATCTTGGAGATAAGAACAACCTCCTAACACCAAACTAAACCACCACCAAACAACCATATACATGATTATGTTGTGCCAATTCTCAAATGTACCTATATATCCATGGCACCATAATCATCACCAATGTTGTAGCCACACTCAACTATCAGCCACATGAAACTTCAAGTCTACATGTGTCAACTCATTTCCCCAAACTAGAAGACAACTTGTGTACTTGTCACCATCAAATTCCAACTCTAAAAGATACTTGTAAACCTATATTAGGAAGAAAAAAATTGATAATTAGTTGTACTACCATAAACATCACATAAAAAAATGTAATCCCTCAAGGTTTCACCTCTTGACTCATTTGGATGCTCACAGGTCATCACACCCTGAATCTTAAGCACCTACAAGTGAAAACAAGTATAAACCTCTCTCTACACTATGAATAAAAATCTACCTATTTCACTATAAAGTACACTGCATATGCTCTCCAATGCCTATTCAAAATAAAAAATTGGATTATGTATGCAAAAAATATGTCCAAAACCAAATTTTACTTCTAAGCCCTAAAAATTGATGAAAACAACAAAATCATGGAGCCAAACCTATACCAATGCACATTTCTTAGAGAGAGCTTTTCGTCAACTATTGGAAGTCAAATATCCAATATCTTGGGTGAAAATTATGCTCGTTTGGAAAAAGTTCACCAACTACCTTATGGGTGGATGGCCTAGCGGTCAACCAATGATGCTTGAGGTATGGAATGGGTGGTGGATTTCAAATAAAATTTAAGTCTATTTTAAAGGTCAATGGTTTATTTTTTGGCTTCATGAGGGGTTGGGTTGTGGTTCCCCATGGAATTGAGGGCCCACATCAAGCGTTTAACCCCATTGACGATGAGAGCTACTAACCAAGGCAGATCAATAGGTTGCCAATAGGGCATACCATGCAGTACCCCTGTTGGCGCTATCAACCCCTGTAGGTGGTACAGGGGGTTAGTCTACAGACCCCCTTAGTCATAATTTAAAAAAAAAAAAAATTTAAAATAATTTTTCAATAAAGATTTATTTTTGTAAGATTTTTAAATTTAGTTATTTTTAAAATATTTTTCCTCTACATTTAAGTTGTATGATTGTACAACAATTCTGTGGGTGTAAAAGTTATTGCATTTTCTCACAATGGTCAAAATAGGGAATTTTTTTATCTGAATCTTCATTTCTTAGCCATCTTGGATCTAATGGTGAGGTTTGTTTTGTCTTAATAGGTTGTCTATGAAACCCCCTCTATAAAACTCTCATATGAATGCACAATCCAAGAAACCCTTTTGACCCAAATTTATCAAATCCCAAATTTACAATAAACCCAACAAATTTGCAAACCCCAAAAGCTCAAATCAATAAAACAACACTTGCGCATGTGTTTCATATCTTGTAATGCCTCAAATATTTCTTGCATAGCCATGGATTCAATTTTGCATCAAATCTAATAAAACAAGAGTTATTAAAAAACCTAGGAGCTCACACCTCCCACAATCATGAAAGTTTTGATACCCTTTGTTAGGAAATAATGCATCAATACCCAATTAATTTAATCTATTTTTCTCATGAGAGAAAAACATGCATACAAACTTATAGAATAACTATAATGCATAGATCAAAATAGAGAAGCCATAAGATAATACAATATATACCTTGGGAAAACCCTTAAGAGGGAAAAATCTAGCCCCCAAAAGCATCCATACTCTAACTACTATTCAACAAATAAACAATACATGCACTTACAAAGTTACAATGAATACTTTTGAAACATCAAGCCTCTCCAATGCATCCTCCATGTGTCCAAGCATGAATCCATACATATCATGTCATGAGTCACATATGTACTCATAAGATAAATACAAGATATACCTTGGGTAAAACCCTTAAGAGGGAAAAATCTAGCCTCTAAAAGCATCCATACTCTAACTATTATTCAACAAATAAACAATACACGCACTTAAAAAGTTACAATAAATACTTTTGAAATATCAAGCTTCTCCAATGCATCCTGCATGTGTCCAAGCATGAATCCACACATCCCATGCCATGATTACATATGTACTCTTAAAAAAGACTCAATAATATGACAACCCACTCACCCAACCAAACTTAACCACTAATCATGCATTTTCTTTTATACACAAGCTCACACAAATACAACCAAGTGGTAAGATAAAACTATGTAAGCAATAACCATTTACCCCTCATTTTATATTGGGTACTAAGTTTTCACATTATTAAATACTTTCCCCAAATATTAAATTATTATCCTATGTCTCCCACATAAAATAATAACCCAATGTCACAATACAACTTACAAGTGGCCCCAAATAATTACCTAGTGTGGCCAAACACATCTCTTAGATGTACCATAACTAAATAATTATTTAATAATAAAATTATAATATATCAATATATGTAATGGTGTATGACACCAAATCCTAACATTAGGGTCCACTCGTTTCTCATATTCATCATCACAATACCCAACAAAACAAGAAGGATCCACATACAATTAGAAAAACTTCATTTTTCTTCATTTGGGCTATCTAAAATCTACAATATCTTTATTTATCAATGAATTGAGCTTATTTTCCATGCACTAGTATGGTAACATAAGACAAGTCCATTTTAATACTACCACCAATGAAGGCTACCCACTTCTTAGACAAAAAAAATACCCCACTTATCTAGACAATCAACTATGATAATATCCATTGAATTTTTTACTAGGGTATGCAAAAAGTTACACATCAACATCATTTAATATTCCAATCACAGTCACTTCATGAGAATCCATAAAAAGACATATTTTGTATGAATTTGCAAACTACAAGCCTAGTTGATACATTAATTTTAATAGAATCACATTACTAAATGCCCTAGATTCTAACATGTAGTTATATACCAACCATCCATTAATCAAAAAAGAAGTGTACAATGGGTCAATTACTTGTTTTCTACTTGTATACATAGTGCCCAAACATATCTTAGGTGTATCTTGGATGTTAGTATCACCAACACCACTATGAGGGACATCAATATATTCATTAGGTTGATTAAAGATAGTAGGGACAATGAGATACAACAATTATATTTCTCTATGTTTAAGGATCCTTAACAATTTATTGACAAGCACTTGAAATTTCAACTAGCTCAATAATTGAGCCATATCAATTGGCTAGTAATTATGTAAAGAAGTGGAGAATGTAAGTGTCACTCCATTAGTGATAGGGATGAAAGACATAACTTGATCATGACTTGCCAAAAACTTGCTTCATGCTGACTTCCCCTTCAACTTCCTTAGCCACCTAACACTTTCATTAATTTATTTGTCATCTAGCCTTTATTTGGGGTTATCAATGTTGCCTATTGGGACATCAACAAATTTGGGACATACTTTTGTTGTAGGGATTCACTTTGCAAATAATTTTTTACTTTGGGACATAATTTTTTTGTATGGATTCACTTTGCAAATAAATTTTGTTTCTAAGGTTATTTACCTGTAATTTTGTTTGCATTCTTTATTGCACTAACACCCCTTTGTTTACTTTTGTCTACTTGTGTGGTTGGAACATCAAGAGAAACCATATTTCCATCTTGGTCTTTGGCACCTACTTGCCTATTTATCAATTGGTAATCACTGTAGGAGTTGAGAAAATACAACACCACAAACCCCGAAGATCACCTGTATGCAAATAACCTGTCACAAAAGAAGAGATAGAGACAAACAAGTAAGGGTTCTCTGAAAACTGAAAATATATATATCAGAGAGAATGAGAGAATGAATTGATATGAAATACAATGGGATCAATCCTTATAAAAAGGAGATCATGCAAACCCTAATAAAACCCTAATAGGAAAAACCCTAATAAAAGCCTTAATAAGATATCATTTAATAATTAATATAATTATTAAATGTCACTATATGCAAACTAACGTGAAATCTTAAGAAGGGAATAAAGGTAACTTAATCAACATAATTAAGTTAAACCTTTACTCTAACACCCCCCCTTAAGATGAGCAATAGTGCAGCTACAAACAAATGCAGAAAAACAAATGTAACTACAATGCAAGAAGGCAACATGGGTCCCAGCAACTAGGCTAGATCAGGTACCCAAATACAACCAAATCTCTGTAAAATGGAGAAATAGAGAAAACCTCATGGGAAAAAACTCTACTCCAAAAAGAGAAGAAGAAAGCCAAGAAGAGACATCACTGAAGCAGAAGAAGCTGCAAACAACTGTTGAAAGATGACTGCTATGGTGCTGAAGAACCTCCGCTAAAGAAATCCTGATGATCAGGAACAAGAAGACAATAATCTGCATAAGTGCCCATATGACACTACTCGAATTAGATGGCAAACAAAGACAAACACCTGGAACGAAGATACAGATGGCACAAGAACCAATAGTCTGAAACACTAATCAACTGAGAATGGAAGATTCCTTCCAAGGCAAAACCAAGGAAGCATTAGCACGAACAGTATAATACCCCCCCATAATGGTGAACTGGGAGCCTGACAGATCCACTGAAATGATGTGAAACACCCTGTAGTGCATGAAGAAGAAAATACATCTGAAAGTGCACAAGATAGCATCTGCAACTGAAAAAGTGGTGTGCAAAACAAAGCACACATACATGAGACTGAAATCATATGGATCCATGGTCATGGTGGAGGGACACTCACCGGACAAAGGTGTGATGGAAAACAAAGGGAAACTACACAACCCCCCATGGTATGGATTCAATGTCGTCATGGAGGGATACTCACCGGACAAAGATGTGATGGCAAAACAAAGGCAAAATACACAACCCCTCATGACACTTTATAATATTAGTGCGAGTACAAAATATGGCACAACCTTATGTGCAAAATCCCCAAAAGATGCATGTACAATAGTGTGACACTTTATCTGATACCATGTTGGAGTTGAGAAGATACAACTTCATAGGAGCCCAAAGATCTCTGCAAGCAAATAACCTGTTACAAGGAGAAACAAAGAGAAGCAACAAAGGAAATGCTCAAGAATGTGGAGCCATGAATTCACACAAAATATAAAATGAATTAATGATACAAAAGATAGTTTTCAACTACATATAGATGAAAACCCTAAAAAGGAAAACCCTAGGCTTGCACAATAATAATTAATAAAGTAATTAATTATTATGCACCTAATGTTAGCTTAAGTGAAAAAAGGTAAAAGGGAACTTTAAGTAATTAAACAAATATTATTTAATTAATAAAATAAATACCCAATTACTCTAACACCCCCCCTTAAGATAGACATAGGGAGAAGCTAAAACCTAGAAGAAGCTACTGAAAGCAAAAACAATGGGTCCCGGCAACAAGGCCAGATCAGGTACCCATGTACAAAATCAATGCAAACTAAATGAAATGGGGTAAAGGAGAAAACCCAGTGGGAACAAAAATCCTCCCCAAAATAGAATGCAAGGAAGGAATGCAATGCACCAATGAAAGAAGGATAGGAGGTGGATAACATGATACCCCCCATAGACAACTTCTATCATATAAGTACATGTACAATGATCTCCATAGGAGAGATAGAAAGAGAGAAGAAGACCCCCCCACAATGAAGAAACTCCTGTCACAATGGTAGATGTCTGATGTAGAATCCAAAAGGAGATCTTGAAGCGGCAAATGATATTCCTCCCTTTGGGAAGAAACGAATCCATGGACATGTATCGAAGAAACCATGTGAAGAAGGAAGAACCAATCTGTCTTAAGATGTGTGCCATGATAGGATGTTGAAGAGTCTCACTATCGGAATGGAAACAAATAATGCCAAATCCAAACTGATGTGGAGAATACTGAAATGCAACCTTTGAATGCACGAATAATGGTGGGCGAACAGTGATAACCTGACTATCAAGGTAGAGGAGATGACTGTCCTCAAAATAATCCTCCAAATCTGCAATATAGGACTCAACAAATAAGAAAGATATGTCTGCAACATAAGAGTCCAAAGTAGTTATGTCTGGAAGATGTATGATTCCCTGCTGCACTGAATCAAGAACAATAAGAGATGCTGATGAAGTCTCAGTCTGAAGAGTAGGAACTATGAGACAAACCTCTGATCCATCAGAATAAGTAAGGGTGTCTAAATACTCAAGCTCCTCTAAACTATCATGATCAAATGGTGTATTCTCTCGCCAAACAATGGGTATGAGACAATTTGAAGCAGGATCCTCTGGGAATGGAGATAGAATAGGGTCTCCATAGATCTCCCAAAGACGTGTCCAAAGTGGGTGAAGACAATCAATGTCCGATATAACCAACACAGTGTCATGATCAACACTAGACAATATAACTCCTGCAATGTGATTTCTAATAATATCCCATGCTAATCTGCTCTCTAAAGTTGCTGGTTCAGGTATGAGATCATACAAATTAGGCAAAATATTAAGCCACCTACAATGTGTAAGTATACCCTTTGCCCATGACTCATAATTACCCCGTTCCAGAAGAACAACTGAAAGATGAGTAGAGAAACCCATGATAACTCTTCAAATGAAAAAACAAACTGAAAAATTTGACCTTACAACATTTAGATCAAATTAATATAACCCATTCCACGCAAGCAAAACCCATGAAGGAGCCAGAATGACCAAGTAATTGAGCAAAGTGTAAAAACACACAAAGTTGAATAAAAAATACCTGGTAAATATTCTGATAAAATAGACTGTAGATCTGGAAAGAGCACTATAACACCTTTCCAATACCTATTCGTTTGCGCAAAACGGACACCGTGGCCAAAAGTTATGAATTTTTCAAAAACTGAATTTAGCTTGCAAGAAACGAATTTTCTAGCAAAAAACGTTTATTTCTAACTTGATTTATGGAAAATCCACTTATTTTTTGTAGACAAAAATAAAAACCCAAAAATATTTTGATGTTAGAAACAAAACCCAGGAATCGTTTCTTGATCCAACAAACAGAATATGAGAAAATAATTATTTTTTTTACTTTCAGTCAGGAGAAAAATGACACGCACCGTTTCTTCAACAGTGATTTTCTCCAGATCTGTGCAAGATATGCAAAATCTAAAATATACCCAGTTTAAATTTCAATGCTGGCTACAAAACCCATAAATCGTTTTTCTTGCAAATGAGTGAAAACTGAATTTTTGAAGCAAAAATGATGACGGCTCTAATAAAAACAGCTTGCAACAAACCCTTGTAGCTCCAAAAATTTTCAAAACAAGAACAAGCAGCTGCAAATCTGAAGCTTTGATACCATGTTGGAGTTGAGAAGATACAACTTCATAGGAGCCCAAAGATCTCTGCAAACAAATAACCTGTTACAAGGAGAAACAAAGAGAAGCAACAAAGGAAATGCTCAAGAATGTGGAGCCATGAATTCACACAAAATGTAAAATGAATTAATGATACAAAAGATAGTTTTCAACTACATATAGATGAAAACCCTAAAAAGGAAAACCCTAGGCTTGCACAATAATAATTAATAAAGTAATTAATTATTATGCACCTAATGTTAGCTTAAGTGAAAAAAGGTAAAAAGGAATTTTAAGTAATTAAACAAATATTGTTTAATTAATAAAGTAAATACCCAATTACTCTAACAATCACTTTGGACTTGCATGAAAACAACCTCGGTGAGAGCCTTGATGTCTTCATTAGGTTTTTATCTCTTGTAACATTGCCTCATTTGTTCCTTGAGCTTATTGAAATTTTTTTTTGGGATATCATAGGGAACATGATCGCTGTAATGATCATAATAAAACAATTCCTTCCATTCATATACATCCAATTGATCAACATTGACATCCTCATAAAACTTGGGTGTACCTTCATTTTCTTGGAATTCTTTCTCTTCTTCAAGTGTTATAACAACAACACATTTTGACTGATCATGAGGCAAATAAAACACATCACACCATAATGAATCTTGATGGAGGTTTACACGATCCTTCCTCAAGGGATCAAGGGTGTTTCTTTCTTGGTATCCTTGGTTAACATCTTTTGAGATAATTTGCTTATTATTTGATCTTAGTTTTTTAAACCAATCATAATTATAGGGTCTATTATGCAATATTTGACCCTTATTGAAGTTTGTAGTAGTTTCTTTGGAAGGAAAAACTTTCTCATTCTTTACAACCTTGTATGAGAGATCCTTTATGATTCCCATTAACTTTTCTAATTTATCCTCAATAGTGAGGGGATTACTAGAAGTTGTTGCACCTAGCTTTTGAAGTTTCACATAAGGTCTTTTACTGTCTTGAACAAATGCCCTTAAGTTTCTCTCTATGTAAATAGCCATGGAGTAAAATAATCTTAGTGTTTGAGGATTCTTGTTCCTCAAGAAATATCCCAATTTTGAATCATATCTATAGTAAAGAACATCAAAATATAAGTTAATTTTCCCTTAAATAGGGAGGCACTTGTTTCATCATCATAATGCACCTATTGTTGAAATCAATAACCCCTTTCTTGATGGTAGTGAGCTCATGGATTAAAAAATTTGGATCCACTCTTTCACCATACTATAGTTTGAAAACTCTCATAAACTAATCCCATGAGTCTATGCTACTATCCAATAGACTTCTATACCATCCTTTTATGCTCTCTTCTAGTGACTAGACAAATAATTTTATCATGACATCTTTATTCTTGATTCATACTCATTTGCGACATCAATTAAGTGTCTCAAGTGGTCCTCACTAGTGACAACATTATTTCCTTAAGAATTCATCATATTTACCCTAATCTCATTTGGAATAAGATCTGGATAACCTAGAATGCTAAAATTTTCCAACTCTATATATTGGTTACCTCATCGGGGAAAATCTTTGAGCTTGTCTTCTAGGGTTAATACCCATATTTTGTCTTATATTTTTCTAATAGGGTTATGTTGATTTTGTTTCACATTAGGTACTTTCTCATTTGGAAATACCAAATACAACATTATAATTCAAATTTTGTTGTTGATTTTTTTTTAATTTTGATTTATTTGTAGGGCTTGCTGAGAAAGTTGAGCTTGTCCTAATACAATCCGTGCTTGTATCTCATGTTACCTTTCTCTGAGTTGGTCAATAAGGTCTATATGTTGATCTAATTCCTTTTACCTATGCTCATTTTTGATTGAGTAGCTAGATCCACATCCTAGAATATAGTTTCTACCTCATGTTTAGTTCCCTGAGATGAAATAGGAGAATTATTGTGTGGATTTCCTCTTGGATTTCTAAGGTATGAAGGAAAATTCAAGTTTGTGCCTCTCGTATGCGAATCTTGGGCTACTTGTTCATTTTTTATGTTTTCATTTGTTTCATTTCTCTACATGCTAAAATCACGCCCAAGGGATCTCTAACTAGTTTTAATTTTATTATCACTTGATTCATTTCATGTATATGGTTCATAATCCCTCAATGTTTCTCTTTTGACTTGAAGTTCCTACTTTTTCAATATTTTGATGATTTTGTGAAGGATACATACCCAAATTCTTAGCTCTCCATTATTCTTTTCATCTCCTCACATTAGGAGAAGTTATATTAGGCATTTCTTGAATTTTAGATTACCGACCCCTTTCGATCTTCTAAAATTAACTTCTGGATTTTTCTCAACAAATTCACCACTCCTTAAAAGGAGAAAATAATTTGGACCAACATTTTTTCTTATTATACCAACCAAGGACTAGTCCTCCTGGTTGCATTGTTGTTACTAATTAATTCGGGTCTTGAAGTTGAATCTTGATTTAGACTTCCTAGGAAATGATGCCAATTTGTTGGTATAAGTTGACAAGATGACAAACTTACTCAACAACGATGCACTATTGTAAATACTAAAAATTACTAGGGTCCTCAAGATGATCTTGTAATTTTAATATTCTTGGAAATAGTGCCAATTTATTGGTGGTCTAAGGTGTGGACCTTGAATTCTTAAGGTTGGATAGTCTCCCAAATGTTAGGGGTATCAAACCTAAGAATAATATCATAAAACCTATGTTTATGTTGGGTAACTCAAGAGAAATTATTGATTTGGGTAAGAACTCCTTCACTTTTGGCTCTATAAAACCAAGAGGGGTTTCTCTAAGGTGATGGGAGTGATCCCACAATGCTAGTTTACAATTTCTAGGAGATTTTGATTTTTGTTGAAATCATATATTTTTAGAAAATATAATGATTTAAGCCTTAAAAAGTTCCTTCAAAAATAAATATAATGATTTAAGCCTTAAAAAGTTCCATTTGAAGGATTCCAATTGAAGAGGGTTTGATCAAACTACCTTAGATCAAACCCCCTTCGATAGAACCCTACTAGTTTAAACCATACCTATAACAGAGTTTCTTTTACACCTATCAAAATGCTGATAAAAAACCACTTTTGATTTACCTTTTGGAGGATCAAATGAATTCATTTATTTTTATTTTTTTAAAGTATGTATTCCTTATTATAAGCTTCCCAAAAATTATAATTTTAAATAAATTTAATTTTATTATTGTATTTATTTTTTATTTCTTGTGATGTAGGTTTTTCATCGAAAATCAAGCTCTCTATTCTGCACGTGTGGAAAAATAGAATATTATCAATTTTTTTTTTGAAAAATATGAGTGCACCAGATATTGAAGTCCTCGATCCAAAAAAAAAAAAAGAATTCGATACATACAAAAAAGTTATGTGTTATACAGTTCACCTATGTCTGAATTGTAATTGGTTTGACTTCAAAACTTGATTAAGGAAAAAATATTCAATAAAACACTATGAAACCAATTGGAAGCACTAGATATCATAGTTACAAATCTAAATTCAAAAAAATCAGAATTTTATCCTTCATGGAATTTTTTTTTATGTGTTATATGGTGAGTGTCACTCCTTAAAAATGGTGTTTACTGAAAAAAACTAGCTTTCGAAGGAGATGGAAAAAGAAGTGCAATCTGATTCCAAAATTTTGAAAAATATATATTTAGAATCTACAGACAAAATGTCACAAATCACTAGCTTGCATCATCTTCAAATTCCTCATGGTTTAGCACTATAGGTGTCTGAAAGTGAATATTAGTTAGAAAAAATCAGTTCAGTGTCCAGTTTGGCCAAAAATTGTAAACTAGTATTGTGGGATCACCCATGGATTAATTGATAAAGTTATGATTAAACACTTACCTTATTGCAAACTATACCCTTTGCATAGAGTATCCTAATACCGGTGTCACAATATGCTTATATGTGTTGGTTTGAGTGCACAAGTCTATGCATCTTTATACAATATAAAACTCTTGTACTGTAAAGTGAGTAAGATATTGGTAACAAATCCTATTATTTTTATACACTCATACATGAAAACATGACACACTAACACCATGAATGAAATACAATGATTATCAATGTTTTTTTTAAATATTAGGTGGTGAGAAATGGATCTTAGTAAACTAGTGTTGATTCTAGTTAGGGCTATAGAGTCATGTGTTAATTCAATTTTGTAATGATTGAATACTTATTATAAAATATTAATGAATATTTTGTAGAAGACCATGCATATTAGAATACACAAGAAAACTAGGTTCTACACATGCATTCAGATAAACAACAAGTAGTTACAAAATATTTAATGAGTCTACTTATTAATCTATTAATAGACTTGAACATTTGCTTTAGTATCATGAACATAAACTTAAAAAAATATTTAAAGTTTTTGTGGCCTTTGAAAGGAAATATGTATCCACCCAAGATAATTTCCACATAACCCAAATAGAGAAATCTATGCAAACAAGTATTCAGAATCCATATGCAAAATAATAGACAACATACCATGAAATATGGCACAAGATATACCCTAGGAAAACCCTCAAGAGGGAAAGATCTAACCTCCAAACTCATCCACCACTCATGTATTTTTCAACAATAAACATTACAATACATCTTCAGAGTCCTCCATGAACACATTTGAAATATCAAGCACTCCATCTGAACAAGCATGTAACCACACATCCCATGCTATGCTTCAACCCTCACAAATGCTAACAAGAGCTAACCTCAACCCCTTAGCCAAAATAACCAACAATCCAATCTTAAACAACTACCCATGTGGTAGCTTTTATAGAAACAAGCTCCCACAAAACCACCAAGTGGTATTACATAAAACCATGTGACTAATACCATGAGCTTACAAAACCATTAACCCCACATTTAATATTGGGTACTTTATTTAAATTACTTTTCCCCAATATTAAATAAATACAATTTTACAACTTATGTCCCAATGTTACATACAACACATAAAGTGGCCCCAAGAATGCTAGACCCATGTGATGCACGTACACCTAGATTTTGTAGGTGCACAACATAATAAATAAATAAATCTTACATTATAACATTATGCAAGGTGTACAACACCTAATTCCCAACGGCCTTCTAGTTGATAAATTTACTATGCATATATCAAGAAATGGACAAAATACTAGTGAAGACACTCAATCAATGTTGATTCCACAATTTGAAACTCTTTCTTCAAGGATTGCAACACTTCATTACTAATTTGGGATCAACCCAAGTAGTCAAAATATAAAATTAATCTTTCTTCGTTGGAACAAAACACTAGCTTCTAGAAGTGTTTCTTCTCTCTAATTTGCTTTGATTGATTTTCTCATCCCTTGGAAAATGAAAACTAAACTCTATATACTCACTCCAAGTCACCCAAAAAGGAAATGTGTAGACTTCCTAAAAAATTGTGATTTCTTGCAATTACAGGTGGTGTCCATGCCTTCTTATTAGAGTTATCAATAATTTTTGTACTTTAGAACATGCCCAATCATGTCCCTATTATACTTGGGGAGTATAGAAGCCCATACTCACCTATAGATTTTTATTCTAATCTTAATGGTCCACTAAAAATAGGTGGGGTGGGTTGGTGGATGAACAACTGTAGCGAGGTGGGTAACTTAATTCTCTCAGTGCTACTACACTTGGCACTCAAGTTATTTGAAATGATTTTGTAATGATATTGACGTATTTCTTTGTCCTACTGTGATCTTCCTCTCTACATATTGGCAATCCATTTTTATGTTGGAAAAACCATGGGTTATCATAATCCCTTCAACTTATGTAGGTGGTTTTGAAACCATCCCCAAACTTTGACAAGTATAAAACTTTCCCTTTCCCTCATTTCCTTTGTAATCGACAACACATGGTGGCAAAAGAACCACCATCGATGACTTCTAATGGTTACAAAACCATTCTTAAATCTTCTCCAAGCTTAGGAACACACCCTCTTCAAAGTCTTTAATAGGTTCAAAAAGGTGGAGAACCACCTTACTTTGTTGATTAGCCTTTAAAAAATTTGAAGTCTTTGATTCTTCAAAAAGGTTTCAAAAACCATGTCAGGATCCAACAAGATTGTGAGGACCTTTTCGGGAGCTAACAATGGTTTTAAACCTTGTAACTCTATCAACAAACACTTGAAACCTTCACCAAAATTTATCCTTCAAATTTTTTTGAAAGCCTTTGCAAATCTCAACAAGGTTTAGAGAACCTTGTCACAATTTAACATAGTTTTTGAAAGCATGCAAAATTGCCAATAAAATGACATCACTTTTATAAAATAGAGTTATGAAACCCACATCAGGTCTTGACAAGGTTGTGAAAACCTTGTCAATCCCCTACAGAGATTTCAAAACCTCTAATGAAAGTTGACGAACCTTATACTTAGACAATTATAGCAAAATGAGTAGGTAGGTTCAAAAACCTTTGTCAAATTCCAAAAATGTTGTGAGAACCTTGTCGAGTTTTGAATGAGGTTTTGAAACCTCAAGGAAAGGCCAAAAAAATGAAACCAATTATATATCTTTCAAACTTGGAATAAATGGTTGAAATACTAAGAAAACAAAAACATAAGGGAAAACACTTAAGAACATAGACCCACATAAAGTATTCTAGATTGGTTATCAACAAATGGGAAAACAAAGGTAAAATGCAAACCTTATGGGGTATAATAGAGAAAAAATGAGATACAAAAAAATGGGGTGCCAACAAGCATAAGGTTGTATTTATTTTTATACATTTGAGACATTCTTTATATTTTCCTTGATTTTTACATGTCAAGGTGATTGGAATCTATTGTAGGTGTAATTAGTGTATGTTCTTGTAATTTGAGAGCTTCTCATTAAATTTATAGTACTAATGTTTACGAATGTGGCAAATTGGGTTTGTAGCAATAGATCCAAATTTGCTTTAGATTATTCATCAAAGGGGAAATATTTGACCAAATGGAATTGGCATATTCATATTTTCAAAGTTTGAGAATATAGTTGATGGGGGTAGAGAAGAGAATCATGTGTACAAGGATTAGTAGTACAACATGTTAATTTTTTAGAGGAAAAAATGAAGAAATTTTTGGGTGATGTTCATCTTATAGTACAAGGAAATATGACACATTTCTTAGATGAAAGAGTCACAAACATTTCTTCATTTATTCTCTCATATTTTGGGATCAAAATCTTCTTAGTTATGAACTTTTGAAATTAAAAAAATTGGATCTTAAGTGGAAAAGCTATTAAAGTTTTAGTTATTGTAACTCATGCCATTTGAGTGTTTCCAAATATTGTAAAGGGTGAATTTTTCATCATACCACTGCAAAAGGGATGTGGAATTAATATAGACCAAGCATGGAATGAGACATCTTTGAGAAACCTCCATTCAAAGTTTTAAACCTTGAAATGAATAGTAAAGTTGAGTTTGATAAGTTCATTGGTTATAAATAGGTGAAGAAAACATGAACACACCAAAAATTATGGAGGATATCCATTTACCCTATAAATTTATCAAAAGAGGAAAAAATTTCCCTACTAAAATGGTGAAATTGTCTCTCTACATATATTGACAAGGATTTCAAATATTTGT
This sequence comes from Sequoiadendron giganteum, assembly GCA_007115665.2. NCBI lineage: Eukaryota > Viridiplantae > Streptophyta > Pinopsida > Cupressales > Cupressaceae > Sequoiadendron > Sequoiadendron giganteum. The sequence goes on along the minus strand of CM021102.1, from coordinate 12,777,602 downwards.
CATTTAATTTTTAGTTTAGATGTTGGGTTTTCATCTTCTCATGTTTTGGAGTTGTGGTAAAGTGCTAGTTTCTCCTCTTCATGCAAGAGAGGGTTGGATCTCATGTTTAGTTGAAGAAAAGGCACTGTGGAGGACTTGTTGAATCCCTCTTGTGCTATTTTTGTCCTTGATGTCATTTTGTGATTCTCTGGCATCTTGATGGTTATCTTCTCAGTTGATCTACTTTTCTGATTGGCACATTTTCTTCATTATTTATATTATCTTGGTGGATTTGATATTTTGGGTCCATGTGCAGATCTTGGTTAAGGTATTCTGGTTACAGGTTATTTGCTCCATTGATCAGGTGATATATTTCTGGTTTAACATTTGTGTTTCAGTACTTCACTTGATTACAAGTGACTGGCATGATCAGTTCTTTTATAGGTTGATTACTTATGCTTGATCAGTTACAAGCATCTTGATATTTGTCAAGGTATACTTCTCTTTCTTCAGTCAGTGGCATGGGTTTGAGGAACAATCTTGTTAATATTTTGAGCACTTAGTTTTCATCTCTTAGTAAATTGGCTTTAATGAATTCATTTATGGTATTTGGTATGGGAGAATGGCATTCAGAATCTTGCATAATATCTAGCTTTTATTACTCTTCTTAAGGCATTGGATATTATTTTGTTGTTGGGCTTTGAAAATGAGATTCACTTAGTCCATTCTTTTGCATATGGCACTGTGAATTCAATCATGTAAATTCAATCTTCTCTATTCATCATAAGTCTTTGGACTTCATTTGGAAATGGAACATAATATAGCATTGAACATATCAAGGTTGCACTAGACCTTGGGTAAAGGAATTCTATTCGATCTTCTATTTGCATTTGACTTCGGTTTATTGATTGTCATTTATATCGGGCCTCAAGGCCAACCGTAGGCATAAAAGGTTTGATTAATGTTTTATGTCATGTTGGATGTGAATAAGCTTTGATCATTGGAAAATATCAAGTCTTTAAAATCGACATGTGTGAGTAATGTGGTCTTATCAAAACAATTTTTGAAGGCATTATTATGTCGGCAGTCTACTTGGCAGATTGGTAAAGGATTTAGTTTGAGTTTTTGTCGGCATGTCTATCCTTATTCTGGCCGCGGATTTCAAACATCATCATATGTTTCTTATGGATTATTATGAATACACTCATTATCACATCTATCCTTCGGACTTCAAATGTTATCATCTTCTGCAAAGGAATTCGTTTTTGCTTGATGTGGAAGTTTAGGGCAAATGTTTTTCTGTTCAAGTTTTTTTTTGGACACCCCTATTCTGGCCGCCATGCTTGAGTTTGTATCTCAGCCATTTCTTTGAGACATTTGTAGGGCTTCTACTCTTTGATAGTGTGTGAGGGAGATGAGAGGACCAGCACTATGGTCATTCCATTTGTTTGCTTTCAGCCACTGGGTGAAGGCACGATTTTGGAAGATGTTTTGGCCGTTTCATCCACATGCAGATCTGGCAATCCATTTTTTGACAGCAACTTTATTTGTTAGGTAATTTTCTTTGGACTGCTCTCCAGATCCGTTACTTTGCAGACAAGGTTATTTTGAGCCATGCTATCTCTCTTTTGCAAACATAAAAACAAAAAACGTCTATTCCTTTTCATGAAAAATCTAAAACGTTTACTCAATCTCTTGACAACATTTTTTGTAAAGGTTATCATATCAGGTTCTTGAAACGCGTCTTTAAGTTTGGATCATCTCGAATGCTAAGAGTCTCTTATGTTCCTTACCTGGAATCGTGGGTAACTGTTATTTAGTGCATGATTACTAGTTTTCGGTTACATGTTGTTTGGGGTTTCAGTTACTTCATTTTCGCAGCAGCTTCATTATCTACTTTTCTTATGAAATATGTATTCTTCAATACTGCTTCTTGGTATATTCTAGATGAGGTTTCAATTGCTAAAAATATACTTCAGTTGCATTGCTGGTTCTGTCAGGGTAAAATGGTTATTATTCTTGTTTTTTTAAAAGATGTGTTCTCACCATATTTGAGTAAGCACTGCATGTGCAGGCCTCTAGTGAAGATAAGTTTTGTCACACTTCTATTTTTGGACACTGTTGTTCTATCCTTGATAGAAAGAAAGAATCCTTCTCTTATGATCACTGCAACATCAGGATTGTTACTTGATAGTTGTTCTGTAACCTGAAAACAACCTTGTATAATTTCTGGAAAGTGAAATTCGAGCTATAGTTGTAATACTTTCAAAATGTAATGATGTTTTCTGTAAAAAAGTCAAAAACAAAGAGATTAGGGCTCTATCATGACAAAAAAACAAAATATGAAACAAGGGAATTACTATAAAGACATGCAAAAGTCCATTCTTTTTTTTTATGCTAAAAATTGGAAAACACAGTGTATAGTCAGATTTGTAGTTTCTGTATGGAAAAAGGTTGAAAATCAAACAAGGAGAAAAGAAAGAAAAGATGTATCATTGTAATATATTTTGATGAGATTGTATTGTGACTGTGATAAGATTTTCCTCAAGCTTTCTTAAGGCTTGATAATGGGTGGAACACTAAAGAGTCGTTTTTGACTTTTGAGCATTCTACACATTGTTTGTCAAGAGGCACTTGACAGAAATCAAGAGAAACAGAGAGATCCTTTGTATCATTATATGTTCTTTAAAAAAAAAAAAAGGGGGTTGGTGCTCCTTGAGTCGGTGCTCAGAAATCAACCATTGAGGCTTTGTCAAAACATTTATTGAAATGAAAGCTTGAAAAATGCAGCAGGTTCAGGAGTGGTTTTTCTACCCCAGGAGGGTTTTCCACTCGACATATCTTGTGTCTATTTGTGTCTCTGTGATTCATTTGATTCAGTACTTTACTGCTTTAAAATGCAATGTTACACTACTCATTTCAGTTTATATGATTGCATTCAAATTCATGAATGATACTATCATTGATAAATGAGAACATATGAATGGTTCTTTTTAGTTTTAGTTAAATTTGTTAAAGAAGTTATAAACACTGATTCACCCCCCCCCTCTCAGTGTATTTTCACTCCAAAAATTGGTATCAGAGAATAGGGTCCTCTGATAGGTCTTTTCAACCTAGGATTGATTATGGAGTTGGAGTCTATTCAAAATGTCTCAAGCTCATGAAGGTACTTCCGTGACTAGAGCTCCATTATTTGATGGAACTGATTATGTATTCCGGAAAATCAGAATGGAGACTTATTTATCTTCTATTGACCTAGATGTCTGGAGCATAGTATTATCTGGGTACACTATACCAGCTACTTTGCCAACTACTTCTGATGAAAAGAAGAGATATGAAACCAATGCAAGAGCAAAGCATGCTCTGACTAAAGATGTCTTCATCAAAGTCATGCACTACATTTCTACTAGAGAAATCTGGACTAAACTTGAAACTATCTATCAAGGAAATGAAAAGCTAAAACAGTCTAAAGTCCTCACTTTAAAACATCAGTTTGAAGAATTAAAAATGAGGGACGATGAAAAAGTAGTTAATTACTTTTGAGAGTTGATGAAATAGTAAATGCCATGAAGGGTATGGGAGAATAAGTCAAGGAATTTGATGTTGTAACCAAAGTCTTCAGAACCTTACCAACAAAATTTGAAGCTAAGGTAGCTACTCTAGAAGAGAAGAAACACTTTACCCAGCTTACCCTTGACAACCTTCAAGGCACTTTGATTGCGTATGAAATGAGGATCAGTAAAAACAACACCACTACAAAAGAATCAACATTTAATGCTAAAAGGAAGGAAAGAGATGAGCTCTCTGAATCAGAATTCTCTAATTCTAAAGAATCCCATTTTGTGAGGAAACTCAAAAAGGGTTCTGGAAAATATAAGGGAAAACTTCCCTTCAAATGCTTTAACTGTGGCAAAATAGGCCACTTTGCTGCAAAGTGCCCCTATGGTGACACAAATAGTGATAACAAAAAATCTGAGAAATTTGCCAAGAAAAAGGCTTATAGACCCAAACAAAAATTTAATTTCAAAAAGAAGAAAAGCCTGTTCAGCAAAAATGAAAGACTCTGAATCTGATGATTCTCTAGATGAAGAGGATGAAAATCTCTTCATGGCTGAAATCATTCAGCAAGATGAAACTAACAACAATGATGTTGAAGAAGGTGAAGTGGATTATGAAGGAGAATTGAAATGTGCTCTAAAAGAGCTGAGAAAAATTTAAAAACAGATGCGTGCTCAAGAACAGAATACTGTTCAAAATAGTTCACAAGAGCAACTCATAAATCTTGAGATAATCTCATTAAAAACTCAAATTGAAGAATCCAAGAGAGTTGAAGATTGTCTTTGTATTAGCATAAGTTTTAAAGATCCAGAAATTCAAAAACTTGAACATGAGATTGTAGATCTCAGGAAGACTGTTGAGAAATATGAAAGCACTCTTAAATTGAATGACATGCTCAGTAAACAGAAATTAAACAAAGACAAAATTGGTATTGGTTTTGTTAAAGGTGAATGTTCAAATGACAGTGAAAAGAACAATGCTGTTGCTGGAAACAAAAATCCTAAACTCAAACATCCTGAGTTTGTCAAGGATCATATTCATCCTTTTAGGAGCAACAAAATGGTTTACAACTCCTACCCTCTCTTTTATGGGTACTGTTACTTCTGTAATAAATTTGGTCACAAAGTAAACTCTTGCAGATTTATGAATTCTAGAACTCCTAGATTTGGCTTAAGGTAGAATCATGGTTTTGCAAGATAGATTAGATGTTTCACATGCAAATCTTTGGGTCATTCTGCTAAGCAATGCAATGCTGATCAGCAGAATAAACAGCTGAAAACTATCAAAGTCTGGAAACCCAAAGTAGTTAACAACATTGAATAGACTATGCTTGTTCAAAATGCTTTTCACTCAAAGAAAAAGGACCTATGGGTTCTGGACAGTGGCTGTTCAAACCACATGACTGGTGACAAAGAAAAATTTACAAATCTAGAAGACTATGTTGGTGGATATGTAAAATTCGGAGACAACTCTGGAATTCAAATCAAAGGTAGAGGTTCTCTGTTTCTGAATGAAGACACTCCAATCTATAATGTATATTATGTAGAAGGATTAAAACATAACCTTCTGAGTATCAGTCAAATCTGTGACAGTGGCTATCAAGTCCTATTCACTTCACAAGGATGTGAAATCAAAAACCAGTTTGGTAAAGCTATTGCTACTAGAAGAAGGACCAAGGGAAATGTCTACAACTTACTTGATACCTCTGGACATGAAAAAAATCACGGTATATGCTTAATGAGTCATGTTGAAGAAAGCTGGCTGTGGCACAAGAGACTAGGCCACATTAATTTTGACAATATGGCCAGAATTAGCAAAAATCAAAATGTAAGAGGTCTGCCACTTAGAAAACCTGACAAAGCTGTGTGTAAAGAGTGTCTCAAAGGAAAGCAAACCAAGGTAAGCTTTAAATCCAAGGAACATTTCTCTACTAAGCCTTTGCAAATTGTTCATACTGACTTATGTGGTCCTACAAGGACTAGGTCCATAAATGGTGAGAAATATTTCATGTTGTTTGTTGATGACTACTCTCGTATGGTATGGGTTACCTTTCTCAAGAATAAATCAGAAGCTTTTGAATGTTTTAAAGTTTTTAGAAAATTGGTAGAAAGAGAGTCAGATTTAAAATTGAAATATTTAAGATCTGACAAAGGTGGTGAATTCACCTCACAAGAATTCATAGATTACTGTGACAAACATGGCATAAAATGATAGTATGCTGCTACCAGAACACCCCAACAAAACGGGGTAGTTGAGCGAAAGAATAGGACTGTAAAAGAGATGGCAAGAACCATGCTGAATGAAGAAAATCTGACAAATATGTACTAGAAAGAAGCTGTTCATACAGCTGTCTACATTTTGAATAGAGTCAAGATCAGAGTGAAATCAAATTTCACTCCATATGAACCGTGGTATGGTAAATCTGCCCAAATTAAATATTTTAGAATATTTGGTTGCAAGTGTTTTATCAAGAGAAATGATGAAAACTTAGGCAGTTTCCAATCTAAAACTGATGAAGGTATCTTTTTAGGATACTCTACTCATAGCAGAGCCTATAAATGCTTTAAGAATAGGCTGAACAAAATTGTTGAATCTGTAAATGTCAAATTTGATGAAAATCTGCTTCTAGATGCTGAACCTATGTAGGATGATGAAGAGGATGAATTTGAACTTGATATAATTACTGAAGGCTTTGAAAATGCAAAGCCTGAAACAAAACCAGCAAGCCCTAAACTTGTTGAAGCACAACCTGAAGATGCTGAAATCAGCTCAGAAAAATGTGAAACTAAAATTCCTTCAAAATCTCTTGCTAGGAACCATCCTAAAGATCTAATTATAGGAGATAGATTTGCAGGAGTTCAAACAAGGAAAAGAAATGTTAACTATGATGAAAAAGCTCACATATCTAAGCTTACTGCATTTTGTTTAATCACCTAGTTTGAGCCCAATTTTTTTGATGATGCTCTAACTGATGAATGTTGGCTTAATGCAATGCAAGAAGAAATCGATCAAATTGAAAAAAATCAGACTTGGGATCTAGTCCAAAGACCAGATGACAAAAATGTCATAGGAGGCAAGTGGATCTTTAGAAATAAACATGATGAACATGGTCATGTTGTTCGCAACAAGGCTAGATATGTCTGCAAAGGATATGCTCAGCAAGAAGGTATTGATTTCGGTGAAACTTTTGCTCCAGTTGCTAGGCTTGAATCCATTAGAATTTTCTTGGCATATTTTGTTTCCAAAATTTCACTATATATCAAATGGATGTAAAAATTGCCTTTCTAAATGGATACTTAGAAGAAGAAGTTTACATAGAGTAGCCTGAAGGGTTTATCTGTAAAAACAAACCCAATCATGTCTACAAGCAGAAAAAGGCTCTATATGGCCTAAAACAAGCTCCTAGAGCTTGGTACTCCAGATTGGACAGTCACTTACTGTCAAAAGGTTTCATTAGAGGTAGACAACAATCTGTATGTTAAAATTGAAGGATCTGATATTCTTGTTGTTGAAATTTATGTTGATGACACCATTTTTGGTTGCAACAATATTGCCTTGAGTAAAAAATTCTCACAAATCATGGAGTCTAAATTTGAAATGTCTATGTTGGGAGAACTGTCATTTTTCTTAGGTCTTCAGATTTCACAACTTGAATCTGGCATCTTTTTATCTCAAGTAAGATATGCAAAAGAAATGTTAAAAAGGTTTCAAATGGATGAAAGTCATCCTGTAAGCACCCCAATGACTATTGGTTGTAAACTTAGCAAGGTTGATGACTCTCCTTCTGTCAACTGAACTGACTATAGGTCAATGATAGGCAACCTATTATATCTAACAGCCTCAAGACCTGACATAATGCAAGTTGTTTGCATGGTTGCTCGTTTTCAATCATCTCCTAAGGAATCTCACATCAATGTTGTGAGAAGGATTCTTAAGTATGTACAAGGCACAACTGATTATGGGCTCTGGTATCCCAAAAGCAATGATTTCTCTTTAGTGGCATATATTGATTCTGACTGGGCAGGTTGTCTAGATGCCAGGAAAAGCACCAATGGTGCTGCTTTCTTTCTTGGTGATCGTTTAGTGGCTTGGCACAACAGAAAACAAGAATTTGTTTCGCTCTCTATTGCTGAAGAAGAATATATAGCTGCCACTTCTTGCTGCACTCAGGTAATTTGGATGTCACATACATTATCAAATATGGGTATTGAAATTCCAAAACCTATTACTATTCTGTGTGATAATACTAGTGTAATCAATATCTCAAAAAATCCAGTTATGCACTCTTGAACTAAACATATAGCTAGAAAGTTTCATTTTCTTCGTGAAAAGGTGCTGGCTAACGAGGTATCTGTGCAATATGTTCCTACACAAGCATAGGTTGCTGACATTTTTACAAAGCCATTGGCTAAAGATGTTTTTGAAAGACTTAGGTCTCGATTGGGAGTTGTCTCTCAATCACTGTTATCTTAAATAGTCTATCTTGGTGATAGGGGGAGCTGGTTAGCTCTTCCTGCAACTCATACTTTGCTGCTCAAAGGTTAAATCTGCAGTTTGATGGAGAGTCACAGTTGTTTCTGGTTCATCTTTGTTGGTCTCCCTTTATCCTTGTGTCAAAAAGGGGGAGAATTATGTGCATTGGGTTACAACTCTTTATTTGGTTTGGTGGCTCAGTTTTTCCATCAAGGACAAAGGGGGAGTTTGTTGAATCCATCTTGTGCTATTTTTGTCCTTGATGTCATTTTGTGATTCTCTGGCATCTTGATGGTTATCTTCTCAGTTGATCTACTTTTCTGATTGGCACATTTTCTTCATTATTTATATTATCTTGGTGGCTCTGATATCTTGGGTCCATGTGTAGATCTCGGTTGAGGTATTCTAGTTACAGGTTATTTGCTCCATTGATCAGGTGATATATTTCTGGTTTAACATTTGTATTTTAGTACTTCACTTGATTACAAGTGACTGGCATGATCAGTTCTTTTATAGGTTGATTACTTATGCTTGATCAATTACAAGCATATTGATATTCGTCAAGGTATACTTCTCTTTCTTCAGTTAGTTGCATGGGTTTGAGGAACAATCTTGTTAATAATTTGAGCACTCAGTTTTCATCTCCTGGAAAATTGGATTTAATGAATTCAGTTATGGTATTTGGTATGGGAGAATGGCATTCAAAATCTTACATAGTATCTAGCTTTTATTACTCTTCTTAAGGCATTGGATATTATTTTGTTGTTGGTCTTTGAAAATGAGATTCACTTAGTCCATTCTTTTGCATATGGCACTGTGAATTCAATCATGCAAATTCAATCTTCTCTATTCATCATAAGTCTTTGGAATTCATTTGGAAAAGGCACATAATATAGCATTGAACATATCAAGGTGGCACTAGACCTTGGGTAAAGGAATTCTATTCGATCTTCTATTTGCATTTGACTTCGGTTTATTGATTGTCATTTATATCGAGCCTCAAGGCTGACTGCAGGCATACAAGGTTTGATTAATGTTTTATGTCACGTTGGATGTGAATAAGCTTTGATCATTGGAAAATATCAAGTCTTTGAAATAAACATGTGTGAGTAATGTGGTCTTATCAAAACAATTTTTGAAGGCATTATTATGTCGACAGTCTACTTGGAAAATTGGTAAAGGATTTAGTTTGAGTTTTTGTCGGCATGTCTATCCTTATTCTAGCCGCAGATTTCAAACATTATCATATGTTTCTTATGGATTATTATGAGTACACTCATTATCACATATGTCCTTCAGACTGCAAATGTTATCATCTTCTACAAAGGAATTCATTTTTGCTTGATGTGGAAGTTTAGGGCAAACGTTTTTCTATTCACGTTTTTTTTGGACACCCCTATTTTGGCTGCCATGCTTGAGTTTGTATCTCAGTCGTTTCTCTGAGACATTTGTAGGGCTTTAATCTTTGACAACATGTGAGGGAGATGAGAGGACCAACACTATGGTCATTCCATTTGTTTGCTTTCAGCCACTGGGTGAAGGCACAGTTTTGGAAGATGTCTTGGCTGTTTCATCCACATACAGATCTGGTAATCCATTTTTTGACAGCAACTTTATTTGTCGGGTATTTTTCTTTGGAATGCTCTCCAGATCCATTACTTTGTAGACAAGGTTATTTCGAGCCATGATATCTCTCTTTTGCAAATAGAAAAATGAAAAACGTTTATTCCTTCTCATGAAAAATCTAAAACGTTTACTTAATCTCTTGACAACATTTTTTGTAAAGGTTATCATATCAGGTTCTTGAAATGTATCTTTAAGTTTGTGGGTCATCTCGAATGCTAAGAGTCTCTTTTGTTCCTTACCTGCAATCATGGGTAACTGTTATTTAGTGCATGATTACTAGTTTTCGGTTACATGTTGTTTGGGGTTTCAGTTACTTCATTTTCGCAGCAGCTTCATTATCTACTTTTCTTATGAAATATGTATTCTTCAATACTGCTTCTTGGTATATTCTAGATGAGGTTTCAATTGCTAAAAATATACTTCAGTTGCATTGCTGGTTCTGTCAGGGTAAAATGGTTATTATTCTTGTTTTTTTAAAAGATGTGTTCTCACCATATTTGAGTAAGCACTGCATGTGCAGGCCTCTAGTGAAGATAAGTTCTGTCACACTTCTATTTTTGGACACTGTTGTTCTATCCTTGATAGAAAGAAAGAATCATTCTCTTATGATCACTGCAACATCAGGACTGTTACTTGATAGTTGTTCTGTAACTTGAAAACAACCTTGTATAATTTTTGGAAAGTGAAATTCGAGCTATACTTGTAATACTTTCAAAATGTAATGATGTTTTCTATAAAAAAGTCAAAAACAGAGAGATTAGGGCTCTATCATGACAAAAAAACAAAATATGAAACAAGGGCATTACTATAAAGACATGCAAAAGTCCATTCTTTTTTTTTATGCTGAAAATTGGAAAACACATTGTGTAGCCAGATTTGTAGTTTTTGTATGGAAAAAGGTTGAAAATCAAACAGTGAGAAAAGAAAGAAAAGATGTATGATTGTAATACAGTTTGATGAGATTGTATTGTGACTGTGATAATATTTTCTTCAAGCTGTCTTAAGGCTTGATAATGGGTGGAACACTGAAGAGTCGTTCTTGACTTTTGAGCGTTCTACACATTGTTTGTCAAGAGGCACTTGACAGAAATCAAGAGAAACAAAGAGATCCTTTGTATAATTATATGTTATTTTGAAAAACAAATGGGGTTTGTGCTCCTTGATATTGGTGTCTCTAAATAGAGGGGTTGGTGCTCCTTGAGTCGGTGATAAGAAATCAGCCATTGCGGCTTTGTCAAAACATTTATTGAAATGAAAGCCTAAAAAAGGCAGCAGGTTCAGGAGTGGTTTTTCTACCCCAGGAGGGTTTTCCACTCGACATATCTTGTGTCTATTTGTGTCTCTATGATTCATTTACTTCAGTACTTTACTGCTTTGAAATGCAATGTTACACTACTCATTTCTGTTTATATGATTGCATTCAAATTCATGAATGATACTATCATTGATAAATGAGAACATATGAATGGTTCTTTTCAGTTTCAGTTAAATTTGTTAAAGAAGTTATAAACACTGATTCACCCCCCTCCTCTCAATGTATTTTCACTCCAATAGGACTATGCAAATGTGTACATGTAATTTTGAATATACTTGGGAGTGTATTGTAGGTGTACTTGGAGCCTTTTAAGATTGTGTTTGAGATTTTTAATTCTATGTTGGCATGTTAAGCATCTATAACAACCCTTTACATAGTGGACCAACGAGTCCTATCTCTCTAGGATAGAGTTTTTCCACATGAGTTAGGTTTCCTCTAGGGAAATATGAGTTTTTTCAAGTTTGTATTTATCTATCTTATTATTTTTTATAATTATGAGCATGAAGTTCTCTAATTAATTGGTATGCACATTTCATATATATTTTTGAGATCCATAGTTAATTGGTATTAGTGTATATTAATGGTTTGTAAGAGTTTTTTTCTTAAAAGTACTATCTGGTATGACCACCTTATTTATGGACTCAAGGCCAATAAAAAAATAATTTATGAAATAATAGGACAAATCATTGAAGCATGTATAATAATCATGATATGAATCAAACCATAATTTAGCGTTGTCAATCAATATACAAATGAATATATTGATCAATTAAGCATCACTATGTGTCTAGAAACATACTATGAGGATAAATATATTTAAAATATGTATGTACATCTTCATTACCACTATGTGACTATCATAAACTGTGCCACACCCAAAACTTTTTCTTGCGATTAATTTTAACTTTTACGTTAAAAATACATTTAACTAGGCAAGAATAGATGATTTTACTTCAATCAATGTCTAGATAAAAGCATAATGCAATATGAATGTTTTCATTAAAGGATCAAATAATTGGGATGAATATTAATTTTGATAAATGATTATGATATCATGACTACTAATGGACTAACTATTGTGATGGTTGTCTAAGTTGAATGCATGAAAAAATTTTCCCTCCTAAATGGAGAGGGAGAGCATCACCAGAGACAAGTGTACAGACATTGTGAACAAATAGATAATTACCATCTTGAGTCAAACACACACTCACGTAGGTCTTGTATCAAAATCTAAGTAAGTTGTTATGTTCCCAATGTTGTCGAAGAGTTAATCTTGTGTCATGACTTGTGTGGTCTTGTCATAAGGTTATTATCGAAAACATACTCGACTTACGATCGGTTTCTAGCAATGGTTGAGCAGCGATATCATTAGTCAAGGTCATCATTTTTGTTAAGGTTTATTTTATTATTATTTAAATGTATTAAAATATAATTAATTAATTAATTAATATTAATAAAGGCATTATTGATGTTGTAGTTGGAAAGGGCAGTTAACTTACCTTAATGCATGTTAATGGGAAGTGGAATGAAGTTTACTTTATTATTTTCTCACATGGAGGTAGTGTGCAATTTTAGTTAGCAATATTCTTGGGCTTGATTTATGTTAGCAATGCCTTTCATTATGGGCATTAAACAACCAAGTAAGTGGTTGTTGCATGGCATGTAGGGGACTTATCTCCTTGGCTTTAAGTAGAGATGCATGTGCAGTGAAAGGGAGGAGGTTTTGGAGAGTTTATGGTCTTTGTGGTGTCATTTGCTGTGGTATTTAACACTTGTGCATAGGAGATAGAAAGTAGAGCTTTGCAAAGGAACAAAAAGATATTCCAGGCATGTTTATTATCTATTCTCTTTTTATATCCTAGTAGAAAAATGCTATGCATAGAAAAAGAAAGTTAATACATGTAAATATTTGCTTGTGCAAGAGAAAACAAACTTGGATGAGTATACTTACCTATGGATAAAATCATTTAAAATATTTTTTTCTTCTGTGTAGGATAGCAGGGAAAATAAGTTTACATATATGTATTATTATATTGATAGTCTTATTATCGTGCTATTTTTACATTGTGTCACAATCAAGGGAATGGTTTTTAGGTTCGAGGAGAAATAGCTATATATGATTTTATTTTTTGATTCATTTACCCCCTAGTGGAAATGAATAGAATTTTTTTTATATATTCATAAATCTAAATATTTGATTGCTATATATTTAAATATATATAGATATGGATTTATATATACATATAGATATATAAGTGGGTATATCTATTTTGGATACATTTGTAAATATATATGAAAAGCTTGATGCCTAGTTTGGTTATCATGGTAGTGAATAATCAGATTTTACTTGGAGATTTTATTTATGACATAGATTTCACATATATATATATATATGCTTATTCATGACAAATGAAATAGATTTAACATGATGTACCTTCATTTATCTTATAAATTATCTTCTTGAATGAAGTTGAGAGAGGAAACATAGAAAAACCAAAAATATATATTGAAATTATTTTGTTGAAAAAGGACAAAACTCTTATTTATCTATATTTACAAGTTGTCAAGACCCTTCAATGATAGCCATAGAATCATGAGTTAGTGGTAGGAAGGTGTCATTAATCAAATGTATTATAACCTATAAAAGAGTTAAAAAGTCTTATGTTATGAAGATTAGGAGAGTATTACACTCTTGAAATAAGTGTAGGGATATATGAACACGTGGCAGTAGTCAATATCTATAAATTGCGAGGACGCAAAATGAATGTTCTTTGTTAGAAATTTATTTTAATGACTTTATTCATTTATCGATAATAGAAAGAAATACATGTTTGGTCTTAATTCTTTATGAAAAATTAGATAATCAGTCAAATGAGTCAACCGTGTGATAAACTGTAAGATGAATATCATTTCCAAGTTGAGTTAGAGGTGTGTGAACGCGTGACTACATTTCTTATATAAGTGTCTTTTATTTTTAAAACTTTGGCCAAAGTGATGCAAAAGCCTCTACTTGCACATTTAGTCGGTTCACAGTGTTCAAATTTCATAATCTATTCAAATTGGTCATACTTAGTTAGAGGATTGTATAAAGTTGTATGGTCGATTGGGTTATGTAGGGAACAACACTAGGAATTAGATGGCATGAACTTTTTTGGTTTCCTTTATATATAATCTTCGTGAAGGGTAGGGTCACTTCCAGATGGAAGGTGTGAGGGGGACCGTCGGTCTGTGGTTAGAGGAGAGCTCAGGTGATGCTCTCCCTCTTGTAGACGACTCACTAAGACTTGTAGTTCTATATGTGGAAGATTCAATAACTCGTACTAGTGTAATTGAAAATAAATTGCTTTAAATCAAATGTATGTTTGTAATGTGAGAAAAATATTGTCATAATGTCATTGATGAAACATTGCATATCAAATTCAATTATACTTTATAGTGATTGTAGTTTTTTCTATTTTAATATTGGTCATGTAAAACAAATAAAATATGAAAGATAAAAAATTTCTAATGATTTTTAGCATGCGACTATTCTTAGAAATGTGAAACAAGCACAAAACCACTAGCCACAAGATCAAACAACAAACATAGAGACCTTCCATGCAAGAGATCTGCAAACAAGAATTTCTATATTCCTCAACAAAAAAATCCTAAAAAAGCAAGAGACTTTCAAGAAGATATGAAACCTCAAGATATAATTACAATGAGGGTTGAGTGCTTTATTGGAGAAAACCCCTAAATGGTACTCGCTTTAGTTAACAAAAAACTACTCCTAAGTTTAGCTTAAGTGCACGAGAATAAATTAGACTAATAATCAATTAAAGATTAATTAATTATTAGCTAATGCATGATAAATCTAACACCCCCCCTTAAGATGAACTTAGGGAGTAGCTAAAAACCCTAAAAATAGAGTGCATGATGGGTCCCAACAAACAAGGCCATGTAAGGTACCCATGTACAAACAAAAGATCTTTATAATGCGAAGAAATAGAGAAAACCTCATGGGAAAAACTCTACTTCGAAAAGAGATGAAAGCCAAGTGAAATATTGAAGAAGCCTCTAAAAAAGAGTGAAGGAATAAGAAGCCTCCAACTCAAAATTATCCCAAAAGATAGGAACAAAGGATGAACAAAAGAATAGCACTAAAGCATGAAGAAGTTGCAAACACTGTCGAAGAATGATTGATGTAATGCGGAAACAAGAACCTCCACTGAAACAGAAGATGATCATGATCAAGAAGACAAGAATCTACATGAGTTCCCCCAATGACACTACTCGAATCAAATGGAAAACAAAGGCAAACACCTAGAACTCAAAGATACATATGGCACAAGTACCAAAAAGTCTGAAGAACTGATCAAGTGAAAATGGAAGGTCACCTTCAAAAATAGGAATGCAAGAGTTTCCATATGGTATGTGATCCATCTCACCAAAATTCAAGTAAACAAGGAAGCTTTAGCACCAACAATAGAAGCCCCCCATAATGCTGACAAGGGAGAGGTGTGATAGGGACATTGAAACTGAATTCCAAAAAAAAGTGCATGAAGAAGAATTGGGAACATCTAAACATGCAAACATGAAAGTACCAACACATATAAAGGGTGTGAAAATAAAAGGCACACACACATGAGGTTGTTGTTGTGGAAGGGGCACTCACTTGACAAAGGTATGATTGCAAATAAAGGAAAAATATCAAATCCCCCCCCCATGGCACTTTATAGCATAATGTGAGTATAATAAGGTACAAAGTGATGTGCAAGGTCCCAAAAAAGATACACTAGAATGTTGAGGCACTTTATTTCAGTGCATTTATATAATGAAAAATGCATACAATGGGAGCCCATAATATCCAAAAATAGACTACATCCTGAAAAAGCAATTCTTTGACAGAAAAAGAGGAAACTAGTAGCACCATGATGAAGTACACGGAAAAACATGCACTTTAAAAAAAGGCACTCAAAAAGGAGTCCAAATGCATAAGATATGGCTCGTCGAAGTCTCAAAAATGAGAACTAAACAGTAACAACACTTAGAAAACTGAATTTTGGAAAAAAAAGAAGCCAAAACTGGAAACCACTTGCACCATCGCGAAGAGCTTGAAATTCTACCTCGGATAAAAAAAAATGCATTGAAAAATATCATCGTACGACCAAAGTATGGCCTCTGGAAGATAGGGTGCAAAACTGAAAAGCTCAACAAAAAGGGGCTGAGTAAGGCAAAAAAGAAATCCTTTGCCAAAGTTAGCCAAAATACCCCCAAATGTGGAGGTCCATCAATTTTAGTAGTCTGGGAAAAAAACTCCTCCAACTAGATGCATGTGGATTTTATTTTGCAAAAAAAAATGCCCTTTTATTTATTTTAAAAGTATAAAAAAGGACTAAAAATACCTTATATATTTTATTGGAAAAAAACATATTAAAAAAACTCATATTTTTTTTGAAAACAATATTTAAAAATCGTTTTATTTTTAAAAAATATTAAAAAAACTAGGGCCTGCCACCTTGCCAAAGTGACAGGGGGCATTACACCCCCCACAGTACCCTACCACAGAGGGGTGGGGCTCGAGGGCCTGCCACCATAGGGTGGCAGGTACCCTTGGGTACCGTCATTTTTTTTTATATAATTTAAAAAAAAAACTCTTTAAAAAACCCATGATGCCCTTAAAAAGGGTTTTATTTTTTAAAATAAAAATTCGCAAGGAAAAAAATAGAATAATTTTTAATTTTTTTTTACCTCGACTTGCATGCTTGGGAGGCTGTATGACCTCCCTAGATTTTTTTTTTTGCCTCATAAGCTCCTAACACCGAAATAAGGTGTATTATATATCAAAATTTGTGGAATCAGCCTCATGAATTCAATGAAAAGGTCCATTTCATGCCAAAATGCTCCAAAATTGCAGCTACCCTCCGAATCTAAAAAAAAAGCAATTGCTTCAAAGCCTCGCAGAGATGTCATCAGGAATCCAAATCAGGCCAAATAAAAGTCAAATTTGGCTTTCTTGATAGCTCTAAATCCAATAGTGAGGTTATTGTTGTGCCAAAATGCACCAAAAAATGACCACCTCCAAAATTTGCAAAAAAAGCAAAGGAGATTTAGATTTGAAGCTTGTAACGCTCAGTGAAGAAAAAAACCTCATAAGTCGAGGAGGGGTTCATTGAATCCACGCTTTGATACCATGTTAGAATTGTGAAACAAGCTCAAAACCATGAGCCATAGGATCTGTAGAGAAGGGGGATTCACTACTCATGAGTTTCTTTATTCTCAAGAGATTCCCAAGGGGCAAATTTCCCTAAACTACCTTAAGGAATAGAGCGAGAGTTATAGAATTAGAAAGAGCAAGCCACAGAGGTTTTCTAGACAAATCGACGAGCTCTCGACCAAAGGATGATAGTGCATAATAAGGATAATAGCGTGGTGCGTTGGAGTCCTAGAGGGGCGTTGGCGTCTCGTACGGACCAAAAACTGAGTTTATCACAGAAAACAACAAAGCGACTACTAACAATCGGATTGCTAAGAACTTATAGAATGTGGGAAGGTAACACAACTAAAATGAAGTAAAGTACAAATGATAAAGTTAAAGAGGATAATAAATAGAAACTTCTCACAACAACCCAAGTAATGAAGCCTCTAGCACATGAATATCTTCAATACCTACATGCGTAAGATTGAGAGAAAATGTTGGTCTTGTATAAGGGTTTGCCTTAGTCAAACCCTTGTTTTGGTGTTCCCACCTCCATGGACAACCAGACAGATAGAGAAAGTGAACAAAGTAAGCAAATATGGCGTGATAAAAGCAACCCCCGCTCAAGGAAGAGAACTTGTATCATGAATTAGAGATGCAATCAATAGGGGATGTGTGAAATCCCAAGATGCTCACGAGCATAAAGTAAGGGAGATATCAGTTGCAAGGCTTAAGGAAGCCAAAGGGAGAGACAAAGTTGCAAGAGCCAAGAGAGTTGCAAACAATGCTATAAAAGCTTAAGAGCTTGAGTGCTATAAAAAATTGTAAAGAGTTGTACAAGCAAGAGAGCAAGAGAAGAGAGTGTGCCCAAGAGGGATAAATCAAGAAGGGACTCAAATGGATTGAAAATATAGCTTTTAACAGTGAGAATAGGGGGAAATGAAGCTTCCCAAGCCATTATAAGGCATCTTAGGCCATTACCACTGACAAAGGTAAGTGACAAGTGGCAAAAATGCTCGGAAACAGTCATTTGAACATTGAAACGTCACAGGACGCTAGCATGGTGTGCAGAAATCCATGTGATGCACTAGTGTCCAGACACATCATGTTACAAAATGATGAGAACAAGAAAAGCACAAGGTTTGATGCAAAGCTGACATGAGAAGGTAACGACTAAAAAGGGGTCTCGAGCATCATGAGAAGGGAAATAGGCTGATGTAGGGGCTAAAATGAGCCTACACAAATGCTAGGAGCGAGGACAGTAAAGTAGATGCAAGAATGTATGTGAAATTGCAAGGGGTGCAATTTTACGATATTATATTTTTCCCCCACTTTAGAAAGCATATGAATCTACACTAATATGCACGCTAAAGGAAATATACTAAACATAAATAACATCATGATACCAAAAGGATACTATAGAGGAAGCAGATAATTCTTCAAACCAAGGAAGCATGCCCCCAAGCTAAAGACCTACAAAAAAAATGCATTAGACAAGAAAGACCTGCACAAGACAACAATGTTAGAACATAAAAAGTCATTGCATCACAGTGTTAGAACATAAAAACACACACACACACAAACACAAAACAAACTAAAGGATTTGAGTCAGCAAAGTGAAAGAGACCTTGATATAGAAAGTTGTCTCAAGGTAAGTGCACCAATATGTGACATAATTTTGGCTCTTAAGATGCCACTTTGTTTTTAAAATCAACAAAATCTGATTTTCATGAGAAAATGAAGATGGTTATGCTCAAAATTTCAAGATGCGGTAAGAACAAAAGTTGAAGTGCTCCGAGTCTAGTTTCTAAGCTACTATTTTTTTTTTAAATTAATGAAGATTAAGGGTCTCAAAAGTGGCAAAATAGGTCCTGTTTTTATAAAAAAAATAGCATAGTGCCTGAGGGCTCCCCCCTTTTTGATTGAATTTTTTTTAGAATTTTAAAAATCCCAACAGTGAGAAATTAGCTAACACCATGTAGTTTATCCTTTTTCTTTCGAATAATTTTTTTAATGAATATATAATATTTTATGAATTTTCAAAGTGGACACATCCTGAAAAGCTAAAATTCAAGTGTGCTCCCCCCTAGATTTTTTGCAAACTAATCGAAAATTGATTCTTTTTCTTCATCATGTGTAGAATGGAGTCTAGTTTCAAAAAATGTAATCTTCTTCACATTTGGATGAACGGGTAAAAATCTATCCTAAAACTAGCACATGTTGGTTTTTGACCAAAAATAGAGGCATTTACAATAGAAGCCATGGATCAAAACCTTAACTAAATCAAAATGAATTTTTTTTATATATTTAGATAGCAAAGAGAGAGGTTAACGCTATCACAGTTTTTTTATAAACTTGCATTGAAAGACGTGTAAATGAGATTGGGAGCACAGACGAAAATATGAGAAAATTTGGCAAATCCTATCAATTAACACGTCCAAAGCAGGCCATTTGGTGAGCGCCAAATTTGGCGCTCACCAAATGGCCTGCTTTGCACAGAACTAGAATTTCCCCTCTTTGGTGAACAACTTTGATAATGCTTAGAGTGCATAGTTTATGATCGTAGATGGATAGTTGAGGTTTTATCTTTCATACCTTCTCTAACTCGTTACCGTAATTGGATAACTCTTTATCCCTCTAAAGTCTCTATCTCTCAGGTCTTACTCCCTCCCACACAACCTAGACTACTCTCTCAGTCCAATTCCCTCTCTTAGGTCTCTTTCCCTCCCACATAGGTACCTAAATAGATCTATCTCACTCAAACCCCCTTTCTCCCTCTCCCTCTCTCTCTCTCTCTCTCTCCCTCTTTGGTCTTTTTATCTCTCTCACTCCATCTCCTCTCTTAGGTTGTTATATTTATCTCTTTGTCTCTTTCTCTCAAGTCTCTCCCTCCTCCCCCCTCTCCCTCTCTTAGGTCTGTCACTCAGTCCCTCTATCTCTCTCACATTCCCTCTCTCTCACTTAGTCTTTCTCTCTCCCTCTCTCTCTCTCCCTCTCTCTCACTCTCTCCCACTCTGTCTCTCTCCCTCTCTCTCAGGTCTCTCCCTCCCACCTCCTCTCCCTCTCTCTCTCTCTCAAGTATATTCGTCCTACCCCCTCTCCCTCTCTCTCTTTGTCTTGAGTCTCCCCCT